>CM060629.1:7860000-8460000 GCA_030578275.1 Meda fulgida | reverse complement strand
AGCATATTATAATGATTTCTGACCATAGGATTAATAATGCAGGAAATTCAGCTTTCTCATCACAGGAATAAATTACATTTTATACTGTTTTTACTGTATTTTTCATTAAAAAATTGGTGAACACAAGAGGCTTCTTTCAAAAAAAAAAAAAAAAAATATATATATATAAAATATATACTAACTTTTCACAATTAAATTTGTTCATTTAACTGAACTGATTGCAAACTGTTTTAAGTTGGCTTTTTTATAACCCCACGTTTTCTCTTTTTCTATTTTCTTTTTTCTACTTCAGTCTTTGGAGAACCCCTACATTGTGTATTTCAGTGACAGGTGCAAATAAATCTGATCATACTTTTCAAAGCCAAGAAAAAAAAAAAAAAATCATGCTCATCCATGACATTCGTAGTCCATTTGACTTACAGCCAGACCCGCTGTGTATTTCCTCGGTGGATACCCTGAAGCTCACATGATAAATGTGAGAGCCTCGGGACTGCAGGCCGTATCTTCTCAGTCCATCACAGAAAATAACAATAGCAAAGTGTGTCTGTCCCTGTGTGTGTGTGTGTGTGTGTGTGTGTGTGTGTGTGTGTGTGTGTGTGTGTGTGTGTGGTTGTGTGTGTGTGTGTGTGTTATAGGGGGTACTAGACAGGTGCCAGCTAATGGTGAATCTCATGAAACGTGTCAAGAACATGTAATTTTATTCTAGTTTGAATGGAATACATTTTATAAGAAATAATTATATTTTGAGTAAAGAAAAAGAAACTTAATTTTAGAGCCTCATTTTTGTACTATGAATAAAAAATCCCAATAATAAAAAAAAGAATGTAATAATAAATAAAAAAAAATCCACAGGGCAAAAGTTGTGTCTAAAAATTGTACATATTTTATATTTCATTAATTTTGAAAAACATTATCACATTCGCAATCGTGTTGCTGGTCTGAAAATCAGAACAACAGCAATCTTGGCCATGTGATGTTGTTTAACAATGTTAAAACAAAGTTCTGTCATGAAACTCTCCACAGGGCTTCTTGATTGGTCCCTGCTGTATCAGTAGCCAATGAGCTCGCTGATCAGCCTTCGAATACTTGATCAGTATTTGCTGTAGCAGTTTGCTGCTCGCTTTCAGAAACCCTTCACCTTCCCCAGCTCCACCTGTATAGATCTGCTATTTTATACAGCAGCAGCATGTCTTATTTGCTCCCAGAAGTGTGTCATGTATATTGGCACTAGCAAATCTCGCACTTACTCTGCAGCAGCAGCGTAGCAGATCTATTCTGCCAAGACCAAGCATAGCAACATTGGTATATCAATTCCAGGCCAAACACTCTAAGAGTTTTCATGACAGAATTATATTTATAAATCATTATTTGCTGGTGCAATGTGCTTAATTGTCAAAAATGCAACAGCATTTTTATATGCAATATACAGTTACTGTGTTTAAATAAATTCAAGACATGTTGTCATCAGGTCCAACTTCAAAGGATGGATGCAAATTACCATGAGCGACCAGACTTATCACTGCACCCATCCTGATCCTTGCTCACCTCTGTCTCAGTAATACAGTACTCTCTTTTTTTGTGCAACATTTTTGTATTATTAATACCCTCACCCCTTCTGGCAGCCGACTGGCCTCTGTTTCTTTGGGTGTGAATTATAGTCAATTGGTTGCATAATCAACCCCCACATTAATCATGGAAGTCATTCCCTATGGCAACTCTTTTTAAATAAATGAGCAAATTTTTCCCCCCTTTACTGAGTTTGGGCTCATGCATCCAGTTTAGTTGTGTTGTTTTAATGGCCTTTGATGGCATTTGAAGCTATCATTTTAAAATTGTGCTCAGCAGAAAGCTTCAAATAGCTTGTTGATGAAGTGGACACTGGAGGTGGGAATCTTGAGGCACTTAGTGATTCATTTAGACTTTGATTCTGGGAGTCATAATCCAATTGCAAAATAATTATCGATGCTTCTAAATTTTTCAACGGCACTGTAAGTGCAGTGTAAGTTAAAATGATAGTTCACCCTAAAATAAAAAAATAAAAACATTACTCACCCTGGTGTTGTTCTAATGCCATATGCCCTTCTTTCTTTTTTGGACCACAAAAGGATAACAAATAAATGTCCTACTTAAGCTTGTCTATATAATGGCAATCACATTTAAAAACAATTAAATTTATTCTGTTAAAAAGTATGTGCATCATAAAAACTGTTGCTAACTGTGGAACAAGCAATATATAATTAAGGAAACACTGGATTTACTAATATATAAATCTGTTTATCATGTATTTAACACACATTGGGTTTATTAGTACTATTACAGAAAACGTACCTGTTTCTTACCTGATTTATTTATGTTTGACTGACAAATATGCATCACATTAAGTTGTATGTGTGTGTGTGTGTGTGTCTGTGTGTTAAATCAGTGTAATTCAAATAAATAAATCTTACATTTAGGCCTATTTGAGTGTTGTGATCCTACTGCATTAACTAAAGTTACTAAATTGCAATCTAGTAAACTCTACTAATCTAGAGTCTATGCTTGTTTGATTGCATAATACAAGTCCAATTTTTTGATTATTCAAATTCTAAATCTGAATTTCTGTGAAATGAATCAGAATTGTGATGCTTCGGGTGTATTGCATAAAGGATTCTAAAAGGAAGTGGCCTTTTCACGGGTGTAGATGTCTGGATGTGACGTTTACACGGTCAATCTTTTGAAGGGCCACAGGGAATAATGATCAATGCCACTGGATTGAGGCTGTGCTTCCTCAGGAGTATGAGTGTGAATAGCTCACACGGCATGCCAAACAACGTCTTTATGTGCAGCAGTGGCATGAGTGGGGTTTATTTCCCCCCACACATGTGACCATCCCTGATCCACTCCGCACTGAATTGGAGACACTGTTTGGTTGGCTTCTTGTTAGAAAGAGTTGTATATTATATGCAGTTGTTTGACATGAAAACGGAAGCAATGCTAATACAGCTAAACAGATGCATGTACGTCATTGGTGTAATCAAGAAGAAACTAAAGTGATGAGTCACTCGCGCCATCGGGAGGTTGGCGTATTCCCTCTCTCACAAACCGTTGCTTATGCTGACACAACAGAAGCGCAGTGTCGCAGAATAACCTTTCTGAAACACTGTCATACACTCTGACTAAATGTCTGGGTGCTGTTTTTTGCCGTTGTTTATAGAATATGGACTACTTCTATGCTGCCAAATATATGATGGCTACCATAGTTTGGTGATATTTATAATGAGAAGTAACTATACATATATATATATATATATATATATATATCACCTATAGGCCTGGTTATTAAGCCGGGATAAGGCCTTAGTTCACTTAGGTTATTTAAGTAGCATGCTTCAGAAAAACACATTACTGGTGTACATTACTTGAGAAACAAACCATGGCACTGACATATTTGACATAAGTCCCCCTGTGGTGAAAATCAAGCTTTTAATGTTGTTTATATGTCTATGTGGTGTTTTTAATATTATTTAAGACTAACCATGTGCACATTCATAAGTCAACACCATTGCTGAGTATTTTCTCTCTTAAAAACTGCAGTGAACAGAAAACAGTGGTTTGAAATCGCTGGCTCTGACGTCACAAACTACCTTGTGACCAATCAGGTCAACGTGTGATCGTCAACTAGCGGATCTCTGAGCTGGTGTGAGTGAGTGGAGGCGGGGCTAATTTGCATATTCATTGATCCGCTTATACTAAATTATGCAACGAAGTAGAGTTATATTCCAGCTATTTTAAGGCATGAATACATTTTTTTTTTCAAGGAAAAACGTTTAAATATAGAATTTTGGTGATCAAAGATGAATTTTAAGGGATACAATGATTGACCACAGGGGACTTTAAGATATATCAGTGCAAGTTGCTTTCAGTTTAAACAGCTCAAACACACATTTTAGTCTGGAACTAGGCCTAAGCCTTGTCTGTGAAACCTGGGGATAGTATGGAATGGGTTGATTTACAAAAAAAAAATTGTAAAAGAAACTTCCGTTTAATGTAAACTTATTAAAAAAAACGTATAAATTACTGCATCATATGTCTCCATAGACATTAATTTTAAGTGCATTGCTGTAAACTACATTACACTGTAATGCAGTAAAAAAAAGTGGTAATTGAGAGCTACAAATGATGTCCACAGAACTTGTATTGAACCCAAAACAGTGTGCAAGTAATGTGCACTCAGTCAAAGTCAATATTACCAAAATAACATTGTACAAAATATAATTAATGTTAGGAATGAATGATGCAGTTGGATGGCTTCCTATTCCCATACTTCGCTAACATTTTGCATTGAGGTCTCATTTGTTTGCATCAGTTAATACATGAACTAACAATGAGCAAGATATTTTACAGCATTTATTAACCTTTCTTAATGTTAGTTAATAAAAATGTTTATACTCAATATATTAGTAAATATTGAGATTAACATTAAGATTTTTAAATGCTGTGGGAGTGTTGTTTATTGTTAGCTCATGTTAAATGTAGTAATGTTAACAAATAAAGCCTTATTGTAAAGTGTTACCATGGTTCCTTTCCATTACTATATAAAACAATAAAAAAAAATAGCAGACTAAAATACATTTATAAACAATATATTAAAAAATGAAGTGGATTCTCTCCGTGTATTAATTTATTTTTGAATTAATCCATTTCCATCTTATTATTATGGCTACTACGATTAGTGTTACTGCAGTAAAACCATGTCAAATCTTCAGAAAGTTACTGAAGTACATGGGTAATTTTGTGTGAGTGAATGTGGGACCCCATACCTTCTCTTCTCTGATTGGTTGTGCAGTGTTGTGGTCAGATATCCCACTTCATGTTTCAGCCTGTGAGTCACTCAATACTGCATTTAAAATAGAATACAAATATTTTCTGAAACGGTATATAGAAATGATGTTTTGATAAATGACAGTAAAGACATACATAATGTTATAAAATATTTATATTTCAAATACAGTTTTATTGTGCATTTAAGTACAGGTTTATTGAGTACCAAATCAGCATATTAGAGGTCAACTTTCAATTTAATGCTCAGATCTGCTGTACTGGTTGTTTAGCACAGATTCGGTTGTACCTTTGCATTAATCCGCCTTCTTTTACATGCAATATAATATACGTCTTCATTCCTTGTACATTTTCATTTTTCTTCTTAACAACTGGTTTTATTGAACCAGCTGATTTCATTTTTCTCACCTGTTATTGTGCTGAGGATTGCATTTTACTAAACAGAACATCTGAATGCGTTTAGGTGGCTGTAGCAATTTTCAGGGAAGAAGGAGGTGGGAACCGGTGAACAATCAAAATATAGTTCATTTCAAATAAAACAAACAAACCAAAATACCGCCAGCAGCCCCTCGCGGATGACTGCTGGCTAAAGTAAAATATAGATACAAAAACAAAACCAGACTAAAATACAGGCCTGTTCCTCTCTCGATCATCAACGTCGTCGCTCCCCTTTATGCTTCCGCTCCTCCGTGAGAGATGCGAGACCGGTGTGCTACCCAGGTATTGCTCATTAGCAATCGCACCACCGGCCTCGCGCCGTTCTCTCACGTCCCTCGGCCGTCCTTCGCCACAGTGGCCCTCAATGGAAATATAATGAGAGACATGAGCAGCGTGTGGAAGAAGAGTGGAATTGTTTGGCACACATTGCTTTTTTTTAAATCTCCCTCAGTGCAGCATTTGCAAAGCAGATTCACCTTGTAGGCTCCGTACTGCTCCAGATACGTCTCTTTCAAACTAATTGTGTACGCAAACGAGGGGTATCACAAGATGTGTGTGATGCTTGCCAAGTCTCTCTCTCTCTCTCTCTTTTTTTTTCACTCAGCCCAGGTCGTAAAGCTGCAAAGATCAGCGAGAACAGAACCCCGAACAAGTTTGGTAGGCTCTTAGGCAGATGCCGCGTGGCATATTTTGCCAGTGCGAGCTCTTGTATGTGCGCTCAAATATTTTATTTTTGCTTGTCCTCTAAATTGTAATGAGCCAGAGACAAACAGGGACCCCTGAGCACTTGAATATTCAAAAATCGGAGGGTAATTATGCAAACTGTATTCGTGAAAGTATTCCCAGTGCAAGGAATCTTGGGGGAGACAAATGAAGATTGCTGACAGGCTGTGGGGATCTCCGCAGGCCGGAGATAAAGAGCGAGTTTGAAGGGTCTGGAAATGGTTCATAATGTTTGTGACACTTTCATTTTTGCTTTAATGATAATTCGTTCTCTCAATATTCATGACAAGCCATAAAAAGCCAACAAGGGGTGTTCTGTGCGCTTTTGACAGCCTGGTGCGACAGCTCTAAGATCAGGGAAGTGACTGATGTCTTACCTGTTTTCAACAAGGTCCTAAGAAAAGTAATAAAGCTTAACTCTTTCAACGCCATTTACGTAAATTTCCATAATTTGTGAGAAAACGCTCCCCCGCCATTGATGGAAATTTACAGCTTTCCGTGTTTTCACTGTTACATGGTAGGGGGCGCTATGACACATCTTCTGAAGAGTACTGAATCTCCTGATCCAAACACAGGCGAAGAAGAAGCAGACACAAGCTAAATCATGTAAAATAACGCGATCATCAACATTAAACCGCATATAAATGAAAACTACCTAATGTTACTGAATGAAATGTTGACCCAGGACAAGCTATAGGACAGTGAGGCTTTGGGGAAGTTGATGGACTCAATCTCCTCCATCTATATTTTGATCATTGTTTTGAATCCGATATGGATGTAGTCTTTGAGAGAAATTTTGATATTTTTTTCAGCTTTTAGCTCAAAACACTTTCCCACATTCAAGTGTTGATAAAAAAGGAATGCAATGCAAATTACAATAAAACTTATTTTATTTTATTTATTTTTTATATTCCCTAAAATATATAAAAATATATATATATATAATAGGAATCGTCAATTTTGATGTTATGCGGACTTTAAAATCAAGTCTATAGCAGTGAATTATGTTTTCACAAAAATGCATGAACTGAATGTAAGTGGTGTTAATATGCTAAAGCAATTGATCTGTTAAATAAAACCACATCACAGGGCCTTAAGTGTGAATGTGAATTTACCCAGAAGGGAATTCCTGGTATCACAAGACCATTCTGAAATCAGGCCAGTTGTCTCATATAGAAAATCTAGTTCACAATGAGGCTCACGAGAGGGAAGTCTTATGATTGCATTGTATTCTCTCAGGTAAAAGCAATGCATAATTTTAAGGTAATCATAATTAGTGCAATGTAGTCTAATGAGAGAAGCTTACTGTAATGAATGCAATATGCACGATTGTAATATTTATTGATATACTCATATTAGACACTTTTCCATCCCCAGCTGGCCGGTGGTTTTTATCCCGTTTCTCCTCAGCATTACTAGAGTCAGATACAGGTGTTAGTCATCATGCTCTTGACCTTACCTGTAACATCTATCTCTTACCAGTTTTTAATATTACATTTTTAATAACTGAATTTAATAATTGGGCAATGGACCGCCCAAGAGGACGTTTGACTGACATCTAACGCAACCAATCACTGTTCGTTTTGTTTTGTTGTTCGCCTCATGTTTAGAGGCGTGAAAATATAATGTGGATGTCCCTGCAAAAACAGACCGACGTGCATCTATAAATAATTCATTCAAGAATATTGTGCAAGTTTACTGCGACAATGGTGCTGTGAATTTCACATACTTTTGAAAATGCAGCATTTAGTGGACATTGTCGCAGTTGTAAACACAACGGCTTTCTTCTTCCACGAGGGGGTTTTGGTTTCACGGCATTTGTTTCCAGGGGGACTGTAAGGAATGCGACCAGGGACGTGCGGTCAGGGTAGGCAGTGCCTCACCAAAGGAAATATTGACATTACATTTATTAATTCCAAGAGCTTTATTAATTCACCACATTATTAATTGCATTAATTTTACACATAATATACTCCTTTTGCCATTGTTTGCTTCTAAGAACCATTGTTTCATGCAGGAAATTCAAGGCCATGGCCATTGAGGCAGAGGTTATCAGTGCCTCTTTGGTCCATAGACCGTAGTTTAAGTAGATTTGCGCATGCGCAGTCCGTTCTCATGCTGTCTTGAATTATCAACATTGAGGCAGAGACTGAGCTTGCTTCATGTCACGTGATCCACTCGCTCTCACTCACTCCGCGCTTCCAGATACTTTGCATCTAGCCGTCACCTCTGCCACATTTGTACTGTATGTCTATCTGTGCGATTATGGTGCATTTCGTAAGGGTTAAAATCAGTGGCGTAACTTTGTTTTAAAAAGTGGGTGGGACAGGTGTGTGTGTGTGTGTGTGTGTGTGTGTATAAATGAATGAATCACGTGAATAAATACATACACGACCATTTGACATGTGTCCTTTAATGGTCCAGTGGTAGAACTTTTGCCGAGCATGTCAGATGTTCTGGGTTTCTGGTTCGAATCCGCACTCGTATATATATATATATATATATATATATATATATATATATATATATATATATATATTTTTTTTTTTTTTTTTTTTTTTTTTTTTTTTTTATCAAAACCGAATAAGTTCATCAGTGGTTGTATTATATCAAGGAGGGACACGTTTGTGTGAATTTTTGTTTTGTGATTTCACCGGAACAAACAAAGAGTCTCCGAAATGGATTGAAGCGTGCGTGCATGTGAAGACTGTGCGTGAGCCACAAGATAACACTGTAACCGCGCCACCGATCGCCACTTTGATAACTTGATTTAAAAAAACTACGTATCTCAACGCTAGATCGCCTCTTATTTAACAAACAAACGAACTGAATGCTCTGCCAGCTGGAGATGTTTTATTTATTTCTATTGGTACATCCGTGCCACCGTGAGAGGTTTTAAAAAGTGGTAGGGACAATATCGACCCTGGCAAAAAGTGATAGATGTGTCTATTAATTTGATTATTAGATTTGATCGTGCATTCTTCACATATGACTGACTTTGCTGTATGCAGGCAGTGATGTGATGATGCCTGATATGAACTTGGGTTGCTACATTAACTGAATGAATATATATAGCCTATGCCACATTGATAGGTCACAGCCTACCCATGACAAGATGTCACCGCACATGCGACACACACGTATCCCGGACATCCTGTATAATTCAACCAATCAGATTATGACTTCGAAAATCCTGAACTGTTTCCAGAAAAGTGGGCCATTTGCATCAGACGTTCAGCCAACCAGCGTGACATCTGAGGCTGAGACTAAATCAATGTTAACATCATATGTCTCCTGGATTGGCATCAAAACAACGTAAAATCATATTTCAAAATGTGATGCTAGTGCAGATCTTGATTGTGGAACAATCCACTATCATTTCTGATTTTAACATACCTTTTTCTTTCATTTCCTGATGTTCCCTTTCAGCACAAAATGAAAAGCGTCCTCGTTTTTAGACATTTTCCAGACACATGCGAGCTAGTAAACGCTTGGGCTGATGCAGCAGCCACCTCTCACCGTTCCCTCTAATTGATCTACAGAGTGACTCACTATTTCTGTTTGTTGCATCATTTGTGTTGTCAGTTTGACACTGAATGTAAGACATCCTCTACAGTCTTAGCTGATCCTAGTGAAAAAAAAGTATACTTTATTGTATTTGAAATATATTCCCTTTTTCAATAGTACATTGCAAATATACTTACAAAAATTGTACTATCTTTAAATATTTTAAAAGTATATTAGCATCATGCTTTTACCTATTTTCACAATACAACTTTTAACAGACTTTAAAATAATTGTACTTTAGTATATTTTCAAAAAAAATATTTTAGAAAAATATACTTGAAGTGAAATTTCAGTTTAAAAGTGTATTTATTTGCACTTTATTACAAATATATTTGAGGTATATTGTAACTGTGTGCTGGAAATGATTATTGTAACAATGTATTGAAAGTATACTTTCAAAGTACATTATAGTATACACTAGTATTTTGTACAAAGTATAGCTAAGTTTTATTTATCTAATAATGTATATTTGCCTCGTGGGCAAGTCCGCCGAGACCCGAGTTCAAGTCCCGACTCGTGGACCTTTCCTGATCCTGTCCCTCCTCTCTCTCTCTCTCTCTCTCTCTCTCTCTCTCTCTCTCTCTCTCTCTCTAGCTACTGTCCTCTTCTAATAAAAGGTGAAAACGGCAAAAATATTTTTTATACAAATAAACAATATATATAAATACACTTATGCATTTTATTTGTATGTTTTGAAGACGTAATGAATTTGTAATGTACTTGTGACACAAATAAAGTACACTTTAATATCACTAATCAAGCATGTCATTAGTCCCTACACAGACATATACTTAAAGTATACAAAGTATACTTGAAGTTGGTCCAATTTAGTACACAAAAGGACACTAAATATACTTAAAGTTATGCTTCACTACAATTTAATTTCAACTAAAATATACTTAGTACAAAATTAGTTGTTTCAAAAATAGCACACTAATCATTAACACACGTGAAGTATACTTATAATTAGTCTGGCTGCAAGTATACTTAGCATTGTTTTATTTTTTTCACCAGGGGAGTATTAAACAAAAGACAATTCACGAGGTGAGCCTTCCCAAAGAAAGGAGAGGCCGTGGGGTGGCACACGTGCAAGAGTCATTAGAGAACATTATGATGGATTTGCAGCGTTACGGATCAGATTGTTTATTTACCTCCCTCACTTGGCTGATTTCATTTATCTCCTCTTAACATTTGGTGAGTCTACTGCGAGTAGTTTGTCAGCATAATTGCACGGTACAGTGAAGCTGTACACTGCGGCATGCTCTGTTCTCCAACATATCCCACCATGATTTGCATACATCTTCAAAGGACAGCCGTGACATTTAAATAATGATGACTGGCATGGGCTATTACTATTCTACTGGAGATTTGACCTAGGAACAAGCACAATGATTTCTATACCAATTCCCAATTCCATGTTTGGCCGATCAGAGCTGATTTACAATTTGTAGTTTTTATTATTATTATTATTCATGTGCTAAGTGCTGTTGTTTTGAACAGTGCTTCTCAACTGGTGGGTCGTGACACTAAACGGGGTCACAGGTCTGTTCTGATAGAGTCACGCTGGGAAAAAACAATGCTTAATGCAAATGATAAAATGCAAATGCATAGTTAACAAGTAGGCTTTTAAAAATGATAAAACACTTCATTTGTCTTTTGTTGTGTATGTTGAGGACAGTGCGTCCAATCAAACTCTATTTGGTATTTTGGCCCAAATTCACTAAATAGAAGCTAGTCAAATTTGATCCTTATCTTAAATAAATCCAATAAATTAAATCAAGCAATATAAAATAGGACACAAAACAATATCCTGAATACATTAAATGAGGTTTGATGCCAGCCGAACTTAGCCCCGTCCCACAACATTTGAGGATGGGAAGTTCGGTGTGGACTTGATCCGCTGTGAAGCAAGTGTGCCCGAACCAAAGCTGTTTGGACCAATCAAATTGTCAGGGCGGGCTTTATACGATGATGGACAGATGATCAACAGTAACGTAATCATCCACGTCACCAAAGAGCGCTTGGGTTGAATTCGTTCACAACAAAGAATGGCTGCCGCTGGAGAATTGAGATGTGTAGATTCAGCCATCGCAGCTGTTATAGAAGATCTAGACAGCGCACTCATTTTAAAAGAGGAACAGAGAACCGCGATCAAGGCATTTGTCGATCCATTTGAGTGGCTTCCAGAGGCTTTTTCTTTCGTGGTTCAGTTGAAACACGTCCCATAATCACAGCCCAACGGTGCAGTATCAGACTCACATTCTGACTAGAATCTGAGCATGACGACGTCAGACTAGTGTTGAACATTAACATGATGAATGTCTGTAAATCTACAAATCTTTAATAAAACTTACTTGACTCAAAATAAAAATAAAAGGGTTACACTTTATTTTAAGGTGTCCTTATTACAGTGTAATTATACAATTAAGTACAGAGTAATATCAATTAACAACACATACCTAAAACTAATGGCAAATGGCATTACTCCAGTCTTCAGAGTCACAAGATGCAAGGTCAGAAATAATTATATTATGCTGATTTGCTGCTCAAGACATATTTTAATATTATTATAATTATTATTATTATTATTAGTATTATTTGCTGACAATGTTTGTGCTGCATATACTGACATGTCGAATGTTTTTTTAGTAGGGTTTTTAAAAAAAAAAAATAAAGATTTAAATAGAAATATGAAATGTGAAATAGAAAAGAACACATTTTTTGAAAATATTTCTAGAAATGTTTATTAACATTATGAATGTATTTACTGTCTTTTTAAAATGTTTATTACACATTTGCATATTTACAAAGCAAGGCAGCCAGCAGCATACCTATATCATGAAGCACACCACATTTATAACACAAAAAAAAAAAAAAAAGATTTGATATGGGCTATTAACCAAGATGTAAATGAGACCAGAACTATTTTTAGTAAAAGAAGCATAGGTTTACAATTTTATTTTTGGAAGTTTTGGACACTTTGAAATATTATATCAAAATCATGAACAAATTAAGTATCTTTTACGCTTCTTCCAATTACATGTGTGAATGTGATATTTTCCCACCAACATTACCATGCTCATGAGGTGAGAAAAAATGGGGATTCAATATTGTCTTAAAAAACAGGACATCTTCTAAAACTAAGGGATACATATTATTTTGCGAGAGCATTAGGAGAAGAAGAACAAAATGAAAACTTATCTGTAAAAATCCACTATGGATATATCCTAAAACAGAATATTTTAACAAGTCTTTTCAACATTTGGGACAGCAGGGTATGTCAGGTAGAATTTTAATTAAACCTCGAAATTGCCAAAGGAAAGCTAAATTAAATTAATGGATGACATTTATTATCGAATCAATTTAAGGAATCCTTGAATGAAATCAGTTTAAAAAAAAAAAAAAAATAATAATAATTTTACTGACCCCAAACATTTAAATGGAAGTGTAAATATAACAATAGGCCTAATCATAATAAATGCAGGATAATAATCAACATTACAATTCATGGAATACAACTAGACTACATGTTTACTAGAGAATTGGTAGGCAGGCGATGGGCCAAAAAGGTTGAGAACCACTGCTCTGATTGGATGATTGAGGGGAAAGAAGATTTTTTTTGCAGATGTTTTTCATAAATTTCGCATGATGAAGCAGGCAGTCAGAATGTGGGTTCTCATCTAAAAAGGTTAAAGTCTTTACATAGGCGTTTTTTGAAATATGGCATGAGAACGATAAATGGAATTTCCTCTGAAAATTAATTTTGAGAGAGACATTCTCTGAAATCATTCTGAGCTCACCTCAATACTTTAAAATTGTAAAGCATCGTGGTGATGTATTACGCCCATTATGGAGTCAAGCTGTCCTGAGGAGTGAATAAATTATCTTTTGCCAGGATAAATGATTTCATACATTTACACCACTGTTACACCATACTTTAAAAAAAATAATTATTATGTGTAATTTTTTTATGGCAAGTATTGGAGTGACAGAGGGTTATATATAATAATATACTGTATAATATATAATAAGTTCTATTTTTTCAATTTTTTCTAGTATATGAAACAATGAATCATTAAATAATTTGTAGATTTAGTAGCCTATTATACATGGTGCAGTGTTCAATATGAAAAATTAGCACTTTTATGTAACTGTATTGTGCGGTAAATATAAACATCCGTCCACTGCGTGTCACGTGGATGGTGGCGCTTTTCTCAGTGTCTAGTTTGAATCACTTTCCAGCTGATGAATGATTAAAACATTGACAGCCAATCAGAATCCATCCTGCTTTAAATAGCTCAAGTATTTAAAGTGGCACGCGACAAAAGCAGAGCTTAGAATAAACAGAACGATTAGTATGCATTGGTTTGGACACTAATAGTTATCGTCATCTTATCGTTCTTGGTGTGAACTAGCCTTAAGAGGGTTATTATTTTATTTTAGTATACAATATTTCACATTGTGAAAGCACACTGCAGAACAGATTTAGAATAAATTGGCACTTTTCTAAAAACAAAATGTAAAAGCCAGAAGGGTATCATATCATTCCAGCTGTGTTGTTTCTGTTTGGGGTCATATGTACACACAAAAAATAAAGAAATAAAGTTTAAAAAAAAAAAAAAAAAAAAAAAAAAATATATATATAGATATATATATATATAAAGAAGAAGAAGAAGTCAGCAATGTACACCAAAGGTATCACATTTTCATTGCATTTATTCATGATTTATATTTTAGGGGACCTTTGAGATCCCAAAATATAGGAGTTGGAAAAGCCATAAAGTATCAACAAGATAGCAGAAGTGCAAGCAAATGTGCTGAACTAAACATGTTTTATTTTTAAACAAAATGCATATTTTACACTATCAAATATTTTTTACTATAAAATTGCTTGAAAATCAAAGCCATTCTTGTATGTTCTCTAACCAAGTCGTGTTACAAATGTTAAGTTGATATCACAAAAAAAATAGCCTTTTAAAACATTGTAAAGTAAAGTTTCCATGGTAATTTAATATCCAATTTCAAAATGGTTCACAGGATGTATTTTGAGGGTTTGAACTTTTAAACGATATCTAATTTATGATGATTACTAAAATATGTGATTGGGGGATAAAAGACAATAAAGGACTACCACAAGCTGAAGTTTCTTTGTTGTTGTTCTGTTTGGTCTCTAAAAAAAAGGTTTGTTTTTAGTAAGCGTGACAATCCTTCTGATCTGGCACAGATATTTCCAGAAATCCAGCGGAAAGTGTGATGATGATGATGATGATGATGATGATGATGATGATGATGATGGAAACCAGTTTATAACCATAATGACTTGTTAGGTTTCTCTCTGATAAAAAGTAATGTAGTGAGGCTTTTCTTAACGCATTCAACCTGTACTTAATTCATGTGTTTAATGTAGCCTATTTAACAAAACAATAAAAAATAAATAAAACATAATTTGGTCTAAGTTTGATCATTGTAAATATAAACAAAGACACAATTATATATAAATTAAATGTATTTGCTGTTACACTTTACATTTACTTACAGTGTACTTACCTAAGAAAGTACTTGGCAATAAGGTAAGTAATAAGGTAACTACAAGGTTAGGTTTAGGGGTTGGTTTAGGGTTAGTGGCTAGTTATCAACCAGTTATTGCAATAACTATAATAAGTACATATTATGCACATTGGTAACAAGACTGTAAAAAAAAAGTGCTACCTTTTAAGTGTCATTGTTACAGTGTAATTAAATAGATATAAGTACTAAGTAGGGCTTGGATTTGGGTTAGTCATTATGCATAATTTATAGTTATTACTATAATAACTACATGTAGCATGTGTAAGAAGGACACTAAACCCTATTTTCTTTCTGAAAGAAATAGTCCCCCAAAAAATAGTTAAGGAAAATTAATTTTCATGTTTGGTGAAATGCTTATTTGACTGTTTATTGTGTGTAATAATCCACATACTCCAAATAACGTATACATGTATTTTGTTGTTCCGTTTCATTCTTGAAAATGCTTTTTGTGATGATGAAGTCTATTTACCATAATATAATAGTCTAACAAGTTGAAAATGGCCCACATTATTTGTAGATAATTTCAGCCATAATTGTAAGATTGAAAATCTCCCATTGACTTGCATCAAAAGAATTTTCAGTATCACAAATGCAAGTTCCATTGATGACATCATCATAATATTTGTATGAATCATAATTGGAATTCTTTTATACATGTCTCAGCATACTGTTCCTAATTAGGATTGGTCCCGGTTTCTTTGCATATATTGCTTTGCCAATTTACACTGACTGTGTGTTAATTCTTTCAGTAGACTGAAAACAAAACACTTTAACACGTTGCTTGTGTTGCCTTGCGACCACTGGTATTTACGTTATGGTAGACTGCAAAATATAATAATATTTAGACTAAAATAATAAAAGACTTTACATATGAAAATGCATAAAATCATCCCAAAACAATTCTTGACGATCGTATAATTAAACATCGTTCAACTACATCATTCGATATTGTGTCTACAACCTCTGTATGTGTCTATTATGATTAGATCACATATAAGTCATGTAATTGTTATAACTATTAGATGTTCGATTGTATGTGTGTCTTGTTTCCTATCAGTACGATCATATATTCTTAATTCAGAAGATGGCTGAAGATTGAAATCTGTGTAAAATGTTGCGTGTTCTTGTAATAGGAATCATGTCTAAACTGTACCTTCTGAACTCTGCTAAAGCTGGAGAGTAAAGGGATCACAGATAATGCATGATTTACGATGAGTGGTGAAGAAAATGCCACTTCTCAAATAAAGACAGAGTCTAATTGGTCAGAACTCATCCAGGAGGCTGGACAAACATTTGAGTTTAAAATCTGAGGACCCGAACAAAGCCTTATAGAGTTATACCATAGAGAGTGTTATGCCGTAGAGAGTGATATGCCGTAGAGTTATGCTGTAGAGATGCATTAGAGTAGATTTACATCGACATGGAAGCCATGACAGAGTAACAGACGGGCGAGTAACCATGTAGACGAGCAGACAAAAGAACCCAAATCAAGATCAGAAGAACATGGGTTTAACAACAGCTTCATTCAAGCCATCTAACTACTCGTCTCAGTTTTCATTCTTTTTCTTTGTTCTCTTTCCTTTTCCATTGAGAGTCTCGGTTCTAAGTAAAGTTTTCCCGCAAAGTTTCGGTAAAACGTTTCGACTGCAAAGCCCGCTTCCAACTTCAGAGACTTTCCATCCATTCACCAACACACCACATGATTGGCCGCCCAAGACATCTATACAGGCACGAGGAGACCGCCAGCCAATCAGCGAACCCAGGAAACCCCCTTTTACGCTGACAAAGGGAATCCCCAAAGGAACGCAAAGACAAGCAAGTAGCCTCCAGACTCTTAACTGAACTGGTGCATTGATATAAAATGTAATAACCTGCCTAAAAAATGATAGAAGGGTCAAATTAAGGATTGGTGGTTCGTTCAGGTCATGTCTTTTAAGTGCATATAGAAACTCACTCTTAAAACTCATTCTTTCCTCACTCTCTTTCTTTCTGCAACTCGTATGAATGTGTGTGTGTGTGTGTTTGTGTTAGATATTAGTTTTATGTGTTAGAATAATCAATAAAGTCTTGTTTATATTTTAAAGATAATTGTTATGTGTTATGTGCTTACCAATTTAATGTCTTAAACTGCTGATCTTAGCAAGTTACCTTGCTAATAAATAGTGTTTCATTATCGTTTGGATATTTAGATCCGCTGCAGAGCTGATATAGCTGATAGTTAGTTTGAACGGGCGTTCAAATGAACACTGGACGAGTCATTTGCTCGGCCTTATAAGTGATTCTTTTAAGATTCCCTATAAATGAATTGATAATTCCTTTTGAGCTAAATTGACCTGTCTGGCCCCTCAAATACATGCTATTATTAGTATACGTTACAATAATATTATATACTTAAATATTAGGCATATTTATGGTATTTACTTGAAGTGTCTAGTATAGGCCTGGATTTTATCCAGCTAGTTAAAAATTCAGAAGTCACCAAGTATTTACAGCTTCAGTGAAAGCAAATGGACATGTTTTTCCCCATGGCAAAGAAGACTACCTTGAGCGGGATGGATCACTCACACACCAAGAATGGTCACTCACACACCAAGAATGGAGCCACCAGGCTGTGAAGATGTGGTCAGGTGACAGTGCAGCTAAATATGTTGGAAGCCCAGCAGTCATTCAGGGCTTCACTGTCTAACAGTGTGTGACAAGTGAAAAGCGAGTGGACAGAATCGGTCTCATCTCCCTCATTCAGCTGCGATCGGAGCGCCGGGATCGCTGGCAGCATCGAGGAACACTGCAGCGCATTGATCTTTATTTCATTGCCGACCGGAACAGAGTGGCCTGCCAGAAAGTGGAGATGATATTTAGGGAAGTCTGGGACTCCATCAGACAGCCAGATTTTAAGGATGTTTCAGAGCTAGAGCACCTGATTCAGAGACGTGGCCCAGATATCCCATTCTGTGAGTCGCACAAATAGGTCTGTCCTCAATGTGACATTGAACAATGCTGGCTTTATTTGTTGAAAAAGCAATTTGTTGAGCAAGATCCAGATTTAACCCCATAAAGCCCATCTAAAAAATGCTGGGTTGTTTCAACCCATGTTTGGGGCAAATATGGACAAACCATATTGGGTAAAAAATTGATAAAAAAAATAAATGTAAACCAACAGATGGGTTTGTACATATTTGACCCAAACGTAAGTTGAAACAACCCAGCATTTTTTAGAGTGTACTGCATCATATTTGATATGCACATTTTGAAGGCCTCTAAACTCAACATGATCAAAACTTTACCTAAAAACCTGTTGCACACAATCTACTACATTTCTTCTGTCGTTTGATTGATTTATACCTTTTAGCAAGTATAACGGCCTTTTACTACAATTGTAAAAACGTTCCCCTTCAGCTCGAGGTTCACGTGTCTATTTGCCCGTGAAATCTTTAATGCTTTTCATGAAGTAAACGTAAGAATATTTTCAATATTTAACATGTATTGGATGCTTAGGTTTGCTTGATTATACATCTTTTTTTTTCTTTAGAAAAATCATGTTGAAATGTGAGTATCAAATATGATCCATCAGGATTCTGAGGATTAATGTGTTCATCTCTCAATCATTACTGTATTGTATTGCATTATATGTTTTGCCCCCACAATTAAAACTACAGAGCTTTGATCATAAAGAATATTTAATTATTGGAAGATATACTGTAGAGTGACAACTCATATGTTTATGCATTTTATGCAAGTAGTCTGTCAAACTGTTATTAAGATCTCAATGATTTATATTACAAGCTATCAGAGCTATCTTACTTTGTGCACAAATGTCAGCAATGCACCAAATTGCATATTTATGGGCCTCTGAATAAAAATTAGGCTTTTTTATGAGCTCCATGTTCTCGCTATATCAGAGCCTACTGTATAAGCCTCAAAAACCTGACGAATCAAATGTAAAAACATAAAACACACACACACACAAAAAAAAATCTAAAGGTTCTAAAAGCTGCTCCATTAAAAAAAAAAAAAAACAGTTCTGACTAATATTTCATATGCCAGACTTCACATGGTTTATGTTGCAGTGTATCTGTAGCACTCAAGCAAAGGGATTCTCATTCATCCTACTGTATTACTAGAAAGGATTTTTATTGTAGTAGAAAATCAAAGGTCTAACATTAGCTTTAAAGCTATTACACCTGCCTCCCGAACATGCCCCCAAATAGCTGAAGTGATTCCTGAGTGATAAAACTTGTTACACAACATCAGAGCATAGATCTTTGTTAGTGACTTGGTTTGAAACACATTTTTTCACTCACAGTATTTTTTTTTTCTTCTTCCGGAGTCCCAAAAGGAAGTTCAAAAGGAGTGATTCCCTCTTTCAAAACCACATCTCATTGCCAGCTTTTCCTCAATGAGAGCAAAGTATTTCACGTCATATTGAAGAAGAAGAGGTGGTTGTGCTCCGCCGAGGGAAGATTACATATCGCGTTATTCCTGTGCGTGGGTTTGCATTAGTCATATTATGCATGGAATTATAATATTTCAAGTGAACAATACATACATATCTTGTCTGTACAGTTAAATGTTTCATGAGGATTTTTCTGAGACATTGAGATTTGTGTCTTTAGACATTATAGGGAACTCTTTAAAAGAGTTTTGTAGCTGTAAAAGTGGTATCATCCCATATCAAGAGACCCACCTGTGAAGAATTCCGACTATGACAAGTGGCTCACTCAGTATAAACAGACATAGAGGAAATAAACAGCATGTGGAGTGTGTCATCTACAGGTTGGAGTGCATTGAAGGTAAGTTCTGCTTGATAATAGACTTCTGTCTAGACTGACAGCATGCATGTTTGAGGTTTTGTCACATACAACCACCATGTCCTTCATAAATACATCATGTCATCAAAGCTCGTCACAGTTGATGTGGCAGGAAAAATATAGGGTACAAAAACCGATCTCACTGCAATTCGTACGAATTTTACCAGGTGGCTAATTCCTACGAATTCATACAACCTCACTTGTATGAATTAGTAAAATTTTTGCTAAATCGTACATATTTTACGAGTTGTCCAATTCGTATGAATTCGTACGAATGACCTACCCCTGACCCCGCCCCTAAATCAACCCATCACTGGAGTTTAGACAAATCGTACAAATTCGTACAAATTAGCCACCTTTTACTCACTCGTACAAATTGGTACAAAGTGATGAGGTTACTTTAGAAAACTATTACAAATTGCATTTAGTTATTTAGTCGGTTAACATGTAGGTTATGACCTCTATGTAAAATGAATAATAGTTTTAAGTTTTCGTTATGCTGGTTTGATTGCTAACGAGTCCCAAACGAATGCAAGCTAATGTTAGTAAAGTATCAGTGCTATCGTTATTTCGTGTATTGTACGAGATTAATAGTGTAAGGCAATGTTTACAGCTTAGAATAGGCGTGGTCCCCCATCTTCAACAGGCTTTCAAATCTGCTGGCAATCTGTATGTCAGCTATGTCCCTCTTTGGCTAATGTATTTTCAAGATGGAGGCGCAACATGGCTTCCGCCATTCGAGCGACTCACTCGAATGTATTCTATGGAGCGAATTATGTGCCATATTTAAACAAACAAATCCAGCATTTTGCAAACGAACTCGATCTGCTTTGCAAAGGAAAACTCGACTCGCAAACAAACAGAAAGCAATGTTCAAATAGAAAGGTCAATTTGAGCGAGAACTCAGAGGAGTAACAAATATTGTGTTTTACAAATATAAATAAATGAGCCTAGATCATTTTTCACAAATAAATACAAACCATCCAACAAATTGCATGTAACCGTTGAACAAATTCCAAATCTAGTGCACACAAATGGATCTGTCTGTTATGATTGTGAGACACTTGGCTTTTTATGAGATCTCTCGGCTCGATTTTCTCACAAATGTGTACAGGCAAATTTTCTCGTTTGTAAAGTTTTGTTACAAGCTGTTTACACATTGACAATGCAACAATCAATTAAAAATCTTACATATAGGCCACTTTAACACATAATACATTGGGGCATATTTTTATGGTGACATGATTTATCAGATTATTTGTGAATTTGTATTTATTTTTTATTATTAACTAAATCAATTGGTTTACTTTATTTTGATGGTCCCTTTAACACATTATGTTGACTATAAGTAACATCTACTAACTCATTTGAGTGTGTGTTGAAATATAATTAACATAGTTATAATAATTAATTTATAAATATGTTTTTCTTTTTCCTCAGAGACAATTGTTCTAAAAGTGGAGAGTATGTTCTCGCAATATTTCTCCAACATAAAATACTTTTTTTTGTATACATGTATCACAGTCGCAGGCAACAACATGAATCTACATTTAACTTCAAATTAAAGTGTGGAGTTAGTGTTCCCATTTAAAACCACTGATAATTATAGTCCATGACTGATGACAAAGAGTGTGTTGCATTGCTGGGCTTTGCTTTTTATTCATAGCACAAAATAGCTAGACCTTTTAGCTAGAAGGTAAATAGATTCTGCTTCCTCAAGCATTTTGACAATGGAAAACATTTTGTCTGTCAGCACATATCGTCTAACACCCGTAGACACAGAGAAATGAGCGAGAGAAATCAGCAGAGATCGTCATAATCATGCATATGCCTATTTGCATTAGTGTTACTCAACTGGTGTAATATCTTTCAAAATGAAATGCATCAACATCTGTTTATAGCTGAAATGTAATAAGTTAAAATACTATAAAAGGCACCTGCTGATTGGCAAAATAATTTTCAATTTAGTCTGATGAGAAACATTTCCATTTAAACTGCCATTAGTGGAGCAGCATGATTACAAAACAACTATGCCTATGGCACAAAACACATTTTAATGAAACAGGGCTGTATTTGGTTGACGGATGGTTTAATAGAAATCCAAAATGAAGGTCTTCATGTCAATAGAGGAGGTAGCCCAGTTTAGACATTTTACTAACTAACCCCCGTTATCACAAACAAGGCAAGGCTTAAGCCTAGTCCCTGACTAAAATACATGTTTGAGCTGATTTAACTGAAAGCAACTTGCACTGACATATCTGTAAATACTGTTTGCCAGTGACATTGTTTTGTCTCGATATGCTGGCCAGTACTGTTTTTTTTTCAAGGGCACGTTTAAACAAACCTACTTAAATGTCCTAATTAGACTAAGGTCTAATCCTGGATTAATTAATCCCTGTCTGTGAAACCGTGGGGTATTAGTAGACAGTTATGTTAGGGTTAGTAGAATAAGTTGACATGTTCTTGCAAATATACTTGTAGAATGTCTGTTGACCTTCAAAATAAAGAGTTAGCAGATATTAGGCAGATCAGTCTACTAACACTCTAATGACTGCTAGTTGACATGTAGTTGAAAAAGTTACTTATAGTTAGTGGAATATCTAAAGTGGACTTTCAAAATAAAGTGTTACCATTTTATTCCCCTCATTTTGTTCCATTGAAATCATTGGTTAAATAGGATGATTCATTGATGGGAACATGATGTCAATGCACACACAGGCATTGACATCATGTTCCCATCAAAAAATCATCCTGAATGTCTTAAAACATGCAACTTCTGCTAGTGATGCTGAACTTTTTAAATGCCCTCTAGGTAACCCCAAGAACTGAAGCGATTGATGACATGCACTTCAACAGGTAAAACAGTTCTTTTGAATGGGTTTCCCAAGTATTAATGCATGTCCAGAAACAACATTTCGTGCATGGAATAATTTGGTTTCATTCTGGTCTGCAGGTTGGCACAGTCATCTCAATAACAGCCTCTTTGCTGGGTTGTTAGATGGTTGCTAGGGCGTTGATAGTGGTTTCCATGGCCAGGTCGAAGTTTATGAGTGACCTCACCTCAGGTGGCCAAATCACCTCAATATGGCAGAAACGGCTCGGGTGATTTCAACAGGATGATCTGGGTGGAAGCTTGTTTCCACGACGGAATAAAACAAAGAAGGTAATTGCAACTTTTTATCTCATGGTTCTCCGTATTTTTTCCACGCAATTATGATTGCAATTGCGAGTGAGTGACTTTTTTACTCCGAATTATGAGATATAAACTCGCGATCTCAATCGTGAGGAAAAAGTCAGAATTGCAAGTGTATCTCTTGTGAGTTTTTCTCAGAATTGTGTTATATAAACTCCAAATTGCACAATTGTCACAATTACTTTTAAATACTGCAAATTAGAAAATTGTGTAACTTTGAAGGTTGCAGATTTAATTATTTTAAAGAAAGACTCATTTATAAAAGGTGTCAGACTGATGAACTTTTTGATTTAAAGATTGTGTAAAACAAAAATTAAATAAAATGTTAATGTACTTTACTTAATCATGTAATCATACAGTGTCTTAAATATCTTGCAACAAACATATCCTACAATACAACAAAATGAAGAAGTTTGTTTTAACTAACTTTTACTAACTTTTTAATTATGCTGCTGCCTTTATTGACCTTCAACAGAGAGCAGTTTAGAGGATCAATTATTTAAAAAGCTGCTTTTAAGTGTAAATGTCATTGCATTTTATATGTGTGATGTTCTCTCCTTGGATCAAATTAGTGGAAATCCCTTTAGGGTTTGAAAAGAGAGATAAATGCCCAAACTTTTTCTTTTCACTAACAAAGACATGCACACAAGTATAAAGTACATATATGTTGTTAATTATGGAAATACTAATATTACCACCCCACTGACTTCCTGATTCTTCCTACTTCCTTAGTGTTTGAAGCAGGCGGGAACTTTGAACTAAAAATAAAACTTAGGAGGACGTTGATAGCAGTGGTGGGGCTATAATTACGCTTCTAGCACGATGAGCAAAGGGGTGTTTATTAAAACAAACACAGGATCTTAGTTAGTCATTACAAAAAAAGATTGTGCATTTATGTATGCATGAGTCTTTTTAAAGAACATTTACTTTTCTTCCACACATCTTAAGGGAAACTTTGAAACTGCACACAAGATGCTGTGGATGGATGCATAATTTGAAAGACACCAAGGAGGCGTAATTCAATCCAGTCCTGGACCGTTAAATGTGTATGATTTGCTAAATGAAATTGTTGTCAGGGTAGACAACATTTTTAATTTGGCTTGAATTAAAGCAAGGCTGTGAGAAACAGAAGCGCAGTCCCCAATTGGTTTTGTTGTCTTAAAAATAAATCAATTTGATGTGACATTGACTTTATTTCAGTAGAAATGCTTTGGAAATGCATTTTTAATGTTTGCAGACTTATAAATCCACCACAATGGTGTACAACAGTGTAATCTGAACTGACTATAGTTCTGCCCCTCAGAGCCTTGTTTTCATTCATGTCTAATTAAATATGGCGTCTACCCAGAAAAAAGGTCCATTGGATCTCTGAGTTAAATCAAGTGAATCAAATGTAACTGAACAGACGCAACGAACACTCATGGGCAAATTCAGCAAACAATGCCACTGCATTTTATTCACTAACCACCCGCTAACTACTTTTACCATCTGCAAGTCAAGTCAAGTCACCTTTATTTATATAGCGCTTTTTACAATATAAATTGTTTCAAAGCAGCTTTACAGAGATAACAGGAAAATAATTAATCTAGATCTAGACGAACAGTCATTGCCCAGCTTCAGTGTTGATTCATTTTGGTTGTAAAAATCATTAGTTATTAATGTAGTTAATGTGTGTATATATATATATATATATATATATATATATAAGCTCTGTTCAGTTCTCATATAATGGTGTCAATGCAGGCAGATCAATAATATTGTTGAAAATTAAGTCATCGACAAAGCAAGCCACAATCCAAAAGCCAAAAGCGACAAAGGCGGAGAAAAAAAGGAGAATGGAGAGAAAAAAGGAGAACCCAGGCTCAGTCGGATTATGATTATGGTTCAGGCAGCATTATAGATCATAAATCAGATTGGGATTGGAACATTCAAAATATTTAATCCAGTTCCATCTGGTTGAAGATCGGATTCATCACATCAGTATATCTGCACTGCCCTGGTATATCACTGTGTCATAGGGATTTAAATGCAGTCATTATGATTGAATATATAGTTCTAAATTGTGCAAATTGTTGTAACCAGCCACACACTCCCATTCAAAAGTATGGGTTTGGTCATGTTTTGGAGGATTTTGAAAGTATATTATGCTCAGCCAGGCTACATTTTTATTTTATTTTGAAATATTAACATATTAAATTACTGTTTTATGTAATTTATGCATGTGATGGTAAAGCTGAATTTTCAGCATCATTACTCTAGTCTTCAGTGTCATCATTCTATACTGACTTTCTGCACAAGAAACATTTCTTATAATTATTAATGTTAAAACAGTAGTGATGCTCTTTTTGTGCACAAAAAAAAATAAATAAATAACGACTTCATTCAAGTATTAATTTCCTTCTCTCTTGGCCTTGAAATTGTTCACATAGTATAGTTGCGTAGAACTTTTGGTTGAACGTCATACGCATCACACACATGACCAGCGTTGGCCAATAGTGTGCCTACGTGTGACGTATAACACAGAAGCGCTGCGCTGTTACACTACATGAACAATCTCGAGGCCAAGAGAGAAGGAAATGAATGTTTTTTGACACACAAAAAGTAGTCTCGTCGCTTGATAAACTTAAGATTGAGCTACTGTAGTCACTTGAACTATTTTAACTTTTCGGGGCTAAGTTTCAATCCCTTAGAAGCCTATGGAGGAGTGATCCAGCTCTCAGATTTAATCAAAAATATCTTAATTTGTGTTCCGAAGATGAACGAAAGTCTTACGGGGTTGGAACAGCATGAGGGTGAGTAATTACTGACAGAATTTTCATTTTGGGGTGAACTATCCCTTTAAATTGAACAAATGCTATGTTTTGAGCATGTTTGTGTTGATACCTGATTTGCATAATCACTTTATTGAAAGCAACGCAGATGGCATGTCCAAATCAACAATGCTATCAGCTGCTACATTTCATTCTAAGTGAATCCACCCCATCTACACTTTAGTGTAGCGTTTACTTTTAAACAATTTTCATATAGAAATTGCAAGTACATTTCACACATAATAATAAAAATCGAAAAAAGAAGAAATACAGCAAGGTACACATTACATAAAAGGGGCATAACATGAAAAATCAAATATAAGAGGTCTTTGTACCATTAAAACATCCTGCAAATTTCAGAGCTTAATACGTTCTCCTCATTATAAACATTTATTTGATCAAACTCATATCATTATATTAGAATGATTTCTGAAGGATCATGTGACACCAAAAAACTGCTGTAATGATGCTGAAAATTCAGCTTTGCATCACATAAATAAATTACATTTTTAAATGTATAAAAATAGAAAACATGTATTTTAAATTGTAATAATATTTCTCAATATTACAGTTTTCACTGTGTTTTTGATTAAATAAATGCAGCCTTGGTGAGCATAGGAGACTTCTTTCATAAACATAAAACAAATTGTGATATTTTCATATTTTCAGTGAATATTATCCAAAAAAAAAAAAAAAAACATTTTACTGATACTGGCGTTTCTAAACACTCTATAATCTGCTTCTATAAATTGTAGCCTTAAAAACTTAAAGTAACACCAAAGCAATAAACACGGCCAGCATGACATCCTCAAGTATGCCTAAGAAGTGTGGATATGAGAAATAGGTCTCAGTTTTCACTAGTTTTCTGTGCACAAAGCACATCCAGGTCCCCAGCCACCTCATCCTGGTATCACACTTATTTTTAAAATCACACCACAGTCATTCTCTCTTTCCAGTAATGCCTGCTGCTATGGTAACAGCAATGTTCAGAACAATTAGGCTCCTGTTTTGACACAGAGAGCAGGCCTGTGTCAGAGAACAGACGTGCATATCACATTAGAAAACGCAGAGCCGAGAAACAAGAAACGGACGCGTAAATGAAGATGCCACGAAAGGTGTCGCCGTGACTGGGCTTTGTTCTTCAAATATTCTTAATACAGTCCTTTCTTCCTTCTCGGTGTGAATATTATCTGAACGTAGCACATTTCCTTCAAAAGTACATGGATGTCAGGGAGCCCTGTGAGGTGACCAAAGTGGGCCGCTTCCATCTCTGGCTCTAGGTTTATGTAAGAGCCATCTGCTTCAATTAGAAGTCATTGTGTTTGTGTTGGTGAGTGGGAGGTAATACACGGGTAATTGTGTTGTGTGAGCCGTTTGTTGAAAAAGGACGCAGCCAAACCAGCCACTGTATATTCAGATAGCCCATCCTCAGTGGTGAGTATTTGGTAAACACTAACGTTCAGTGAGAAAATCAGAGACAAAACTTGTGATTACAATAATGCAATACCTAGAGATTGGCATGTGGTAATTTCCAGAAGATAATCTCTCAATGCAAATCAAACCAGCTATTAGGCTAACTGAAATAAAACCATGCCAGTCTCTAGGTATGGTGAGGTATGTGATGATGTGGGGGGTATTTTAATTCCAAAGGCCAAGGGAACTTTATCAGGATGCATAGTATCCTGGATCCATGAAATAACTGGCCATTAAAAATAAAACTCTGCCTGCCTCTATGGGAATTTAACATAGAGGTGTACTGACTTATGCCCCCTGTATTTTAAGGAAGAACATTTATTTATTTTTATACATTATTCATTCACAAAGAAAATTGGTGTCCTTGAAGGTTGGATTTTCTCTTTTTTTTAAGGCATTAAGATCAATTTCCAAAAGATGATTTTTTATTCCTCTTTTTAGTCAACTTTAGCATGGGTGTATTCACTTACGCTAAGCACTGTCTACATTAATTAAATAAAAGGCCACATACGTGTACTAAAGAGAATACACTTTTATGACTATGTTTCTATACAAAAAAAGTAATCATTTACTCACCCTGGTGTTGTTCTAATGCCATATGCACTTTTTCTGGCCACAAAAAGAGATTTTTTTTAAATAGTGAATAGCTTTTTTAAAAAGATGCAAAAGTATCATATAATGGTTTAATGCAACATGTTGTACATTCCAAGTTTTATGAGGGTAGACAATAGGGTTTGCTGAAAAACAAATCAAAATAGAATGTATTATTTAACAAAAAATCATCATTATACCACTCATGTTAATTTTAAAGAATTTATGCTTTTTTCTTTCTTTTTTTTTATGAAATATTGCTTTAGTTGTCTTTCCCATCTAAAATTCACCATTCTTCATTATTATTTTAATTGTGTAATTATCATTCATATTTGTTTAATGATTGTATGACTTTCTGAAGTTTTAGACATTACCTGGGCTTGCCTGGTTCATTTTGAGAGCCACCAGCTTCATGCTTCAATGTTTAGACCCTTTCAAGTTGTTGTTTTCTTGTAAATGTGCAATGGGAATCCCATAATAGATTTTATTTGGTCATTTAAAACCAATGAAATAATGCCATTTGCTTTACCTCACTGACGTCAGGGAATAGCGTTTCTTTGAACTCAATTTTCAGTCCTGGTTATAAATTGTAGTTTTCCATTGATTCTGCATATAATGCCTCATTCTATTAATTTCATAAATGGTCCAAATTAACTGATTGCTGGGAACTGAGTACTTTAATAATGTCTGTAAGGATGTCAGGCCCCCTAGTTAGGTCCAGAAAATTTGCATTTATTCCAGCCCACAAATAATAAAAGAAAATAGGTTATTTTTTACTGCACTTTTGGCCATTTGTGGAGGCTCTGCTGCCATCGGGGCATTACAATTCAAATCACTATAAAAACTGTCCCAGTTACTAATGTAACCCTCATTCCCTGAAGGAGGGAACGGGAGACGTTGTGTCGACGTGACGACGTAATCGGGATCACTTCAGGGAGCCCTATAATCTTCGAGTGTCTACAGAACAAGCCAATGAATGTTGGCGTGTGCGTGAATTGCGTCCTGTAAAGCCCACAGCTCTACAGATATCTGTCAGCGAGGCGCCGTGTGTCAGCGCCCAGGAAGAAGCGACAGTCCTAGTGGAGTGGGCTCTCAACCCGGGTGGGCAGGGCACGCCTTGGGCTTCGTAAGCTAAGGCGATGGCATCCACTATGCAATGGGCCATCCGTCAAGACTACTTTCCTTCTTGAAACCGAGCCCAGTTCAACTGATACAGATGGGGTGATTTTCAGGGGACCATGGCTTTGATACATGAGGCCCAGTTGCTTTTGAAAAATTGTTAGGGGGAGGTAGTCCCCATATCTGAAAGACACCTTTAGCCTCTGAATTTTCAGAGAGCACTCCGGCGACAACCAGGCCCGCATTTGGATGCTAATACGAGACGAAGACTGCCCCCAGGAACGAGATGCGTTGGCTGGGGAACAGTGAACTCTTGCTTAGATTAATCCTGAACCTCAGACTTTCCAAGTGGCTGAGGAGCAAAGATCTTTACATGCATAGCACCTCCTTCAACTGAGCTAAGAACAGTTAACCGTCAAGGTAATTCAGGATGCGCACTCCCATCTGGCCACATCCACGCATTTTGTAAAAGTGCACAGAGCTAGGGACAGTATGAATGGTAGGACTGCATTGAAAAGCCACCCCCTCAAATGCGAATCTAAAGAACAGTCTGTTATGAGGGGCTATCTGGATATGAATGTATCTTCCTGCAGGGGATTGTTTTTCATCAAAGTTAACATTCTGAATGGTCGTCTTATGAGAGTGCGGTTCAGACATTTCAAATCAAGCATGGGCCATCCTTTTTTTAAACGAGGAAGTAGCGTCTGTAAAAGCCTGACTTGCTGTGGGCCGTGGGAACTTCCTCTACAGCGCCCTTCGCAAGTAGAGCTTTTACTTTGGCTTGGAGGATGTGAGCGTTGACGTCTGAGACTGAAGTATGAAACAGACCCTTGGAGTGGGGGGGGTGGGGGGGCAGCAAGGGGTTGAAAAACCACAGGCGGCAGCTCACCGCACTGTTGTGGGGGCTGACGCTTGCAATAGGACAATGAAGAGGAGGATTGCTCTTTTTGTGAATGTGTTTGTTTTTTAGTTTTATAACGGCGGAACAAGTTCTGGGCACGTATATCACGGTGGGCTGAAAAGCCATTTTTCTTTGCTGGTGCACAGACGTGAACCAGTCAGGCTTTCAGTGTTCTGAGAAAAATGAGTTTCCCCATAGGCGTTAGAAACTGACGCAATGCAAGTTAACCGCATCGAAAGGGAACTGCAGCACACACTTGGAATAAACAGAACAATTGTCCTCTGATGTGGATGATAATATATTTGTTATAGTTATCTTTATAGTTACCGTTCTTGGTGTGAACAGGTCTAGTAACATTAATAACTGAGGAACCATTCTTTGAACATTGCTAGTTGATTAATTGGATGAGTTTCTTTGATAACCTGACATAACCATACAGTAGGGTTACCTCAATCCCAGCAAAAAGTATACTGGTTACATTTTCCGAGGAACAAATCCATATTTATATTTGGTACACCATAATAGCTTTATATTTGTATGATACGTCTTGTATGATATATTTTTTATGATAGCCTTTGTTTAGCCTTTGTTTAGGGTTCAAATGGAGATTTAATTTTTAACCAAGCAAAACTGCAACTGAACTTGACAGCCTATGATCATCATGAATATTGTTGAATGGAAAAGAGCAGCCTTGTCATTTTAAAAATAACTTTATTCGCGTCCCAGAGGGGAAAAGCCGATTTGAAGTGGCATGAGTGTGGGTTTACGTCTGGATAATGGCAGAATTTCCAGCTTAAAGCAAACAATCTGCATGTGCTCCTTCAGTTTGAATGGCAATGACTCCATTCTTATATAATAAATGAAAATCTCAAAAGACTCCACGAACAAATGCAAAAGACTTTGATCAGATTATTTGCTACCTTCTCTCTTTCATAATTGCCCGTGTTTTATCATTATTACTATAATCATGCAAATGGAACAGCACAGGGCAGCTATTGCATAAGAGGGGGCCACAGGTGGAGAGGCTCTCTGTGATGAGAGAACAGATGGAGGAGTTTCACACCTTTGACTCTCTCTCTCTCATTGTGAACAGAAATAAAGAAATAAATAAACAAAAATCCTGTGAGCTCAACTTGGCAGTGTGCACTGCTGTTTCATCCATAGCAGTTTTTTGTTTTATATATATATAGGAGAGGTCAAAGCCAGAAAATGCCCCTTTATGTAGGAGGGTTGGCAGCACAATATATTCTCAACTTCTATCTTGTCTGTACATGCATGCTTGTGTTTGCATGGGCTCACAGTTTCTAAGCACTGCATTCACTACACACTGCATCTCTGGAGCCTAAAATAAAATAAACCAACTAATAAGAATAATACCACAAATATACACTACCAGTCAAACGTTTGGAAAAATTAGCCTACCATTGTTTATGTTTTTGAAACAAGTATCTTATGCTCACCAATGTCGCATTCATTTATGCATTCAAAAACACAGTAAGAACAGTATTATTGTGAAGTATAATAACAAATTAAAATAAAACTTTTCTTTAATATATTTTAAAAATGTAGTTTATTCCTGTGTAGGCAAAGCTGAATTTCCAGCATCATTACTCCTGTCTTCAGCGTCACATGATCCTTCAGAAACCCATGCATGCTCATTTACTAAATTATTATCAGTTATTAGTGGTGCTGAATTATTAATAATGGTTTTTATTATCGATGTTGAGAGATGATTATTTGATGAATAGAACATTAAAAACAACATTTATTTGAAATAGTAATATTTAGTTATAAATTATGAATGTATTTTCTGTCACTTTTAAACAAATTAACGTATTCTTGTTTGTAAAAAAACTTTTTTATGATAGTACCAGGGTTTCCACAAAAATATCAATCAGCACAACTGTTTTCAACATGATGATGATAAAAAAAAAATGCTTCTTGAGTGCAAATAAGCCAATTAGAATGATTTGTACAGGATCATGTGACACTGAAGACTGGAGTAATGATGCTGAAAATGTAGCTTTTCCATCACAGGAATAAATTACATTTTGACATATATTCAAATAGAAACAAGTATTTTACTGTACAGCATTTTTACTATATTTTTGATCAAATAAATGCAGTCTTTGTGAGCATAACAGACTTCTTTCCAAAACAGTAAAAAAAGAAAAGAAATTAACTTTTTACCAATAGGGTAAACAAAATGTTTATTTAAATTATTCATAGAGGATGGTTATTACACTTTGTCCTACTGTAAAATGTATGTGTGCATACCGTAAAAAAAAAAAAAAAGAAAAAAAAAAAAAAAAGGAAATGTGTTCATTCTACCATTCCAAATCACACAAGCCTCTGGAAAACTCTGCTTTTCCGAGGGCGCTGCATGAACTAAGACACAGAGGGTGAATCTATGAGCAAAAAGTGACATATGAGTCCAGCAGCAGTGATACCCTGGAAGACCTTCATTGACCCTTGACCAAGGACCTCAGAATAATAACCTGTCAATACGGCGAAAGAAAGGTTGCAGTGTCAAACATGCAGCAAAACAAAAGAAGGACGAGGCACCAATGAAAGAGAGGTCTCACCGTGCATCTCTCTCTCTGCCATTCTGTTTGTGTCTCTGCTTGGCGCTCTGGGGGTCCAGTCAGTTCCAGAATGGTCCCAAGGCTCAGTCATATAAGATTATAATGTGTGAAGGTGGCCGGAAGGCGTTCTCTCAGTCACAGCTGTCTGGCCTGCTTTCGGTGATGGCAGGCGACAAAATGAAAAGCTCTCAATTCCATGGCTTTCATGCAGCAGAGTTGCACCTCTCTCCTGCTGTTTGCCGAGGACATCTCCTGATGGAAATCAACTGCATGCCTGGCTCACTGCAATGTAATAAATATAATTTCATATAGTGAGTTCCCTGGAACGAGGGTCAACTTAATAATCATGTTTCCTCAGCTCCTGGGGATGAAGCGTTCGAGTTTTTGAATGTTTCTTCTATCATTCTCTTATATTGCTTGATAGTGTACCTAATATCATCATGGTCTACCGCAACTGCAAAATATCAACACAAATTAAATACAGACTGAATGAATTCAGGACATTTCTGCTGCTTTCTCGTGTCTTTCATTTCTGTGGTCATTCCACCTTTTGAACCTATAGAAATATTGTGTCTCCAAGTTTTTTGCAAACTCAAAAATGCATAGAAGTGATTCACATCAAATATTTTATCATTTAGTCCAATTGCACAAACGAATACAAACAAATGACTCATGAACAAGTTATTTTTAGTAAAAACAGTTTACTCTAACCCTAACCCAATTTGAAGACTGCATTTGACAATTTGAATTTTAATACATTTATTAAAAGGTGGCTAATATGAATTCGTACGACCTCACTCATACGAATTAACCACCTTTTACTCGCTCTTACAAATTCATACGAATTGGTCGTGAGATAGTTGTGAAAATGAATTAGGACAGAACGAATTGGTTTCTTAACTTGGAAACAAATGAAGAACTTATGAAACGGAATTAAATCAGGAAATCTTTACTGATGTCCATCATATAGTACATGTGAGCACATCTAAATGCAGTGCATTGAGAAAACTTGACATTCGTTTGTAAATACAAAGAAATATCCAAAAACTTGTTTCTGGCATGTATTGTCCTTACAATACCTTGCCCTATAGCTTTACCACTGGGCTGAACATTATGCAGCTGTGATTTGTTATAAGTCCCTCCACTCCCAGGATTAATATCATGCTTCCCTAGGAACCGCTCTCCGATCAGTGCCAGTTACATGCCACTAACCAGAATTTACCACCACAGCCAGCAACCATGATTCAGGCCTTTGGCGGGAAGCTTCGTTCTTGGCTCCCTCTTTTCTCAGTGGTGTCCGCACCTGAGCTCAAAGCTCAGATGATGGATGGACGGAACACAGATATCAGCCTTGTCATCTATTGATGGCTTTTAAAGTACCCGAGAGGGAACTCAGGCTGTAGGCCTCACCTCCACCTCAGGGAGAGGCGGCTCACCAGCCCCGATTGCTGCCGACATCCATCATCTTTCTCACGCCTCGTGTGCCCTCATCATGTGAGTAATGAGACGCGGCTTGGAGAATCTTAATGGATCTGCAATCTCCTAACTCTTCTGAAATACAAAAAAACGTACTAGAAACCGGCTTGTTCTTTCAGGGTATCCTTGCCCACAGTAATTGAGCAGATTAATTGTCGTAAAAGATGCATCAGTCAAAGTGCAAGCACAACCTTTTAGCTAGAGCCTCTCTACAAGGTCAGCTAGTGTCACTGCTAGAAATCAATGGTCCAGGTATGTGACACAGTCTCCCATCATAGCAGTGCATGTAATAAATGTACCGCTGGCTCTAAACATGTTCTTTATGGGCCATGTGTCCACTGACTTGCACACCTCTATGGGCCCTATCATACACCCGTCGCAATGCAGCACCAAATGACGCAAATGTTTGTCGCTAGTTTCAGCTAGACGCAGTTTAATAACTTTCACGTCTTGCGCCACGTTGTTTAAATGGCAAATGGATTTGTGCCCATCGTCGTGATGATCTGAAAACGAGGTGTGTTCAGGCGCATTGTTGGCGCGTTGCTATTTTGAGGCAACTGAAATAGACTGCATCATTGACCAACTGAAACCTGGTCAAAAGTCGATGGCGCAGTGTTTTTTTTTTTGTTATTTAAAGGGCGCATTAGTAATGTGCACCTATAGACGGGTCCACAACGCGCATACACACTGCTTATTTCACACACAGGGATGAGCAGCAGCAACAAAAACATGCCAAATATTAAAAATAACAGGATTACAATGTAAAAGATTATTATTGTGTACATAAAGATATGGTGGAATCCGCCTTGTCCTGTAGATGATCTGCTTTCGCTTTAACCTCGTGCATGAGCAGATCCGTTTCCGCGATAGATAAGCGTTCAGTTTTTCCGCATGCAAATTCCACAATGTAAATAGCGAATCTGCCATGGAGCGACCGTAACTAGCTTTTAAAGGGAATGGGAGATGAGACTCTGATTGGTTTATTGCACATTTGGTTTACGCCCAAAACACACGCATTACTCATTAAGAGTATAGGGACAACCCTTTTAGACCACATGTGCCGATAATTTTTCCCATCGTTAAACTAGCAAAAGTGGATTCGGACATGCCCTAAGTGCACTTGCGTCGGGTGCTTTAGACCATGTGCTTTGATCGTTAAAATAGAGCCCCAGATCTCACCATTTTTTCACATCTACATCCTTGTTGTCACGTCTGGGTGCTATCAGTATTGCACAATGAGGGAGATAGCTCAAATAACAATCTTTCATCACAAACACTCAGGAAAATACATTCAAATGAAGGTGAAGTACCACATACCATAGACGACAGGGAGCACAGAACTGAGTAAACTGAGGGCTTAAATACACACAGAGATTGTTAACGTAACACACAACACCTAGGTAACTCAATTAATGACTATGGCAACAGACAAGGCAAGGAGAAACTGGCAAACAGAAAACAATGAGGACTGAACCAAAACGTCTAAGTTCCCTTTCGTAGTCACTCCGAGTTACGTCGGAATGACGACGAAATGGGGTTTCGCTTAGAACACCTATCGACTTCGAGTATACAAAAACGAGCCAATGGCAAAGAAATGCCATGGGTCTGCGGAATTTGCATGACGTACTCCGCCCCACCTCGTGGGTATAAAAGGAGGACGCCGGCAACATGCAGATATGTTTTCGCTTCGGAGCCAAGAGTATCTCTTCACTCCACAGCCATTTATGACTTCACTCTACGAGACGAGCCATTCTCTCCGGTGTTGGTGTGGTAGCGATCTGCGGCGAGTTCACATTGCCTGCTGATCTGTGCAGTGATCTGCCAGTGAGTGTGTTCTCCCCGCTCGCTTCGACATCGCTGAGTTTTTTTTCTCCTCTCACAAAAGAGCTCGCACGCGGCACGTCTTTTTAAAGACGGCTCGCCCGTGCATTTAAAAAAAAAAAAAAATGTGGCGGCAGATTGGTATCGGACTCTGATGGGCACGAGCGCTGTCTAGTGTGTAGGGCTTTTATCATGCTTGTACAGCGCTCGTGGGTGATTCATGTTCTCTCTGGGAACGTGATCATCGCGTCATTTAGGTCGAGACTCAATGAACTCGCAAGAGTGAGAGTCCCCTCATCCACACCCCGATCTAGCGCTCCCCCGAGGAGTGCTACTTCGGCTGGTGGCCAGGGTGACCTGAGGGTTATAGTCTGGATCAAGGCGCCGACTATCTGTCCGCGACCCCAGCTTCCTCCTGTGTGACGGTGCCCGCTAGTGAACCTCCGATTCCCGCGAGTCGACCTTCGGGTGGCCCGCGAGTTTCGGTTGAAGCTACAGAGAAAGATGCTATGTCTGTTGTAACATCATAAGGTGGGCTTGGTTCTTTTGGAAGTGACGACTCGTCACAGCTGCCACCTTCTGGTGTGTTATGCTGTGCCTGAGTCTGATCCGGAGACGACGGCCATGCTTTCCTGGGACGATTGGTTTTGGGTAAGGCCGCCGACCCGCGTCCACGGCAAACCCCAATATCTTTCCTCCCGGACGTGCATGATGAGATCTCGATGTCCTGAAGGACCCCCGTGTCTTCTCAGGACCGCTCGTTGGTCTCATCCGCCTTTCCCCCCTCACGGGGCCGCTGCCCATGGGTACACTGGGGTCCCCCCGGTTGAAGCGCTCTGTTGCGATGCTACTGTGTCCTCAGAGTACTTCCCGGCGCTATCCTAAGCACCCGTCCGAAGCCTGTAGTTCTTTTCGTCTACACTAATCTGTGGCGAATTCCTATAGTGCCACAGGACAGGCAGCCGCCTCACTGCATTCCGTGACCGTTCTGTGGTCTACCTGGCCCAGATGCTCACGGTTTTGCAGGAGGGCGGGACTGACTCGAGGCTCTTCATGACCTACTCAGCGCGCCGCCGCTGACCTTGCTCTCCGAGCGACGAAAGTGGCCACGCGCTCTCCGAGTCAGGTGATGTTTACCACTCTGGGGCTGACCGGTCTGATGTGCTGGAGGTCGGTAGATTCGTCTGCTCACCCCCACGTCCCAGGTCGGCCCCTTCGGCGGTGCGGTTGAGTTCTTCTGCCCAATAGTTCTTAACCGCCCTGGAGCAGATTGAGGTTGTTCTGCCGACGGCCCCGCCGTCCGCTCGAAAAAAGGGCCCCTCAGTCTGCCAACCGCCGAAGGCGTCCTCCCACGGTCCTAACCCCGCCCGTTCATCCGGGCTGGCTTGGTACCGTGGGGGGATGCCTCAGCCCTCTCCAGCCCCGCCCCCCGCTACACGCCGGGTTAAGCGGCGCTTTTTGAGATGGGCTGCTCAGAGATGGGACTCAGTTCTTTCCAGGAGTTGGTAGCAGGGCCACTCCTTTCCCCGGTGGAGGGCTGGGGAAGAATCTTTACTCAGAAAGAACTGACTCTCTCATCTCTGAGCACACAGAGTTCTCGGACGACCCAGAGCGCCGCCCACCAGCCGTGCTCTCCTCGTCCCCCTCTGTCCCAGAGTCGGTTGACACGGCGTGCCGCCCACGGGCCGTTTCGTCCTGTCCCACTCTGTCGCCAGACCCCTGGCAGAGCAGGCCCCCGTGGAACGCTGGTCCTTCCCTGGCCTCCTCTGTCAGGGCGCGGATGTTAACTGCGCCCCCACACCGGATCGCTATGCCGTCCACGTCGGGGCCAGTTACTCCGCTTCGCTGCCCCTCCGGGGGGACGCCGGTGGTCCGCATGACCCCGCTGGTGCAGTTCCTAGAAGCCTGGCTAGAGCTTCCCCAACTGTCCCGCTGGGTCGCCCGCACCATCCGGTTCGGCTATGCGATTCAGTTCGCACGGTCTCCTCCCCGATACAGGGGAGTCCGCTCCACTTTGGTCGGTGGCAACGCCCCGGTCATGCGAGCAGAGATTGCCACTCTGCTGGCGAAGGGTGCAATCGAGACTGTCCCTCCAGCCGAGATGAAGTCCGGCTTCTACAGCCCTTACTTCATTGTCCCCAAGAAAACCGGTGGGTTACGACCAATCCTGGACCTGCGAGTTTTGAATCGCTCCCTTCTCAGGAGGCCGTTCAAATGCTCACCGCCAAACGCATTTTCGAATGTGTGCGGCCCCAGGATTGGTTTGCAGCGATCGGCCTGAAGGACGCCTACTTTCATGTCTCCATTCTCCCTCGTCACAGACCGTTCCTCCGGTTTGCTTTCGAGGGACAGGCATATCAGTACGCGGTTCTCCCATTCGGGCTGGCCCTGTCTCCTCGCGTCTTCACGAAGGTCGTCGAGGCAGCCCTTGTTCCCCTTCGGGTTCACGGGGTTCGCATCCTGAACTATCTCGACGACTGGCTGATCCTAGCTCACTCTCGAGACCAGGTTTGCGAACACAGGGACCTTGTGCTCCGGCACCTAGCCCGTCTGGGCCTTCGGGTCAACTGGGAGAAGAGCAAACTTTGCCCCGTGCAGAGGATCTCTTTTCTCGGTATGGACATCGACTCGGTCGCCATGTCCGCGCAGCTTACGAGCGAGCGCGCGCAGTCACTGCTGACTTGTCTGAGAGAAATACAGGGCAAGAGTGCGGTTCCACTGAAACATTTTCAGAGGCTCCTGGGGCATATGGCATCTGCAGCCGCGTCACGCCGCTCGGATTGCTTCATATGAGACCGCTTCAGCTTTGGCTTCGCGACCGAGTCCCGAGGTGGGCATGGCAACAAGGCAAGCTCCGAGTTCCAGTGACTTCGAGCTGCCGTCAGACCTTCACCCCGTGGTTGAACCTCAGTTTTCTCAGGGCTGGTGTCCCCCTGGAACGAGCGTCGAGGCATGTTGTTGTCTCAACAGATGCCTCCACCACGGGCTGGGGCGCCATGTGCAATGGTCATGCTGCCGCGGGCTCCTGGACAGGACCCAGCCGCCTATGGCATGTGAATTGCCTCGAGTTGCTGGCAGTACGCCTTGCTCTGCACCGCTTCCGAGCGCTGCTCATGGGTCAACACGTACTAGTCCGATCAGACAATACCGCCACAGTAGCGTACATCAACCATCAAGGTGGTCTACGCTCCCGCCGTATGTCGCAACTCGCCCGCCACCTCCTCCTATGGAGTCAGAAGCATCTGAGGTCCCTTCGTGCTATTTTCATTCCCAGAGCCCTGAACCGTGCTGCCGACGAGCTGTCACGGCTTCAGCCCCTCCCTGGAGAATGGCGACTCCATCCCCAGTCGGTCCAGCTGATTTGGGACCAGTTTGGCGACGCACAGATAGATCTGTTTGCCTCCCGCGACTCATCCCACTGCGCCCAGTTTTATTCTCTGACCGAGGGCACGCTCGGCACGGATGCACTGGCGCACAGCTGGCCGAGGGGCCGCAAGTATGCGTTTCCCCCAGTGAGCCTTCTTGCGCAGCTCCTGCTCAAAGTCAGGGAGGACGAGGAGCAAGTCCTTCTGGTTGCGCCGTACTGGCCCACCCGGACTTGGTTCTCCGAACTAGTGCTCCTCGCGACAGCACCTCCTTGGCCAATTCCTCTGAGGAAGGACCTCCTTTCTCAGGGACGGGGCACTCTATGGCACCCTCGTCCCGATCTCTGGAACCTCCACGTGTGGCTCCTCGACGGGACGAGACAGGTTTGAGTACCCTACCACCTCCGGTGGTGGCTACCATCACTTCCGCTAGAGCGTCGTCCACGAGACATGCCTACGCGTTGAAGTGGAACCTATTCGTCAATTGGTGCTCTTCTCGCCGAGAAGATCCCCGGAGTTGTTCGATCAGTCTCGTGCTTTCCTTCCTTCAAGATGGGTTGGAGCGAAGGCTGTCTCCCTCCACCCTCAAAGTTTATGTTGCCGCTATTGCCGCTCACCACGACTTAGTGGAAGGTAAGTCCATAGGGAAGCACGACCTGATCGTCAGGTTCCTGAGGGGGGCGAGGAGACTGAATCCTCCTCGCTCTCCTCTCGTTCCCTCTTGGGACCTCTCAGTGGTTCTAAGTGCCCTGCGGAGTGCTCCCTTTGAGCCTCTGCAATCAGTGGAGCTTAAGTTCCTGTCAATGAAGACAGCGCTCCTGATTGCTTTGGCTTCTCTCAAGAGGGTCGGGGACCTGCACGCATTCTCCGTTGACGAAGCGTGCCTAGAGTTCGGGCCGGCCGGTTCTCACGTGATCCTGAGACCCCGGCCTGGATATGTGCCCAAGGTTCCTACCACTCCCTTCCGGGACCAGGTGGTGAGCCTGCAAGCGCTGCCCTCGGAGGAGGCAGACCCAGCCTTGGCACTGCTCTGTCCAGTACGCGCTCTCCGCGCTTATGTAGACAGGACGCAGTGTTTCAGGACCTCAGACCAGCTCTTTGTCTGTTATGGTGGGAAGCTGAAGGGAAAGGCTCTCTCAAAGCAGAGGTTGTCTCACTGGATCGTGGACACCATTGCTTTGGCTTACCAGCAGCAAGGTCGACCGTGCCCCCTTGGTGTGACCGCCCACTCCACCCGGAGTGTGGCATCCTCCTGGGCGCTGGCGCATGGCGCCTCGCTGGCAGACATCTGCAGAGCTGCAGGCTGGGCGACACCTAACACATTCGCCAGATTCTATATCTCCGAGTGGAGCCAGTGTCCTCTCGTGTTCTCGCTTCAAACAGCTATTTCCGGACCCGCTCAGGTGTCTTCGCTTGCTCGCCATTCCACTCCGCGGACTGGATACGTGCGATATTCTGCTCAGGTGAGCTTCGCCGAAAGCCCTGAGTTCCTCCAGCACCCCTGATGCTAGCGCCAGTGTCTATTGCCTGGGCGTCGGCTAGGTGCCTCCGTGTGCATGGTCCCTCCCATGAGCTACCCCCACACGTGTATTTCCACTGTAAGCCTCTTTGAGCATGTGTCTTTCCCTCGGCAAGCCACCTTGCCACCCCTGAGGTTGAAATATTCCACCTGCGGCTGGACACCTCAGAGTTTCTCCATATGTTACTATCAGGTCATATGTGTATTTTCAAATGCCCCCCCCCCCACTGGGTTGGTGATAATTGCATATTTCCCCTTAAAGCTTGGGATATGCTTCCCAGTGTACCTTGGTATTCCTGTGCTAAATAGGAGTCCTTCGTCCTAATATCTCGAGGGCTCAGATTTTCGCAGGGCGCTGGAAGACAGCTGTGAGGTGGCGTGATTAGACTGGTAACCCCATTTCGTCGTCATTCCGACGTAACTCGGAGTGACTACGAAAGGGACGTTACGTCTTCCTGCCACCTCCGCTGTGCCGCGGGGATCGCAGAGTTCAGTCTTGGCTCCTCAGCGAAGAAACATATCTGCATGTTGCCGGCGTCCTCCTTTTATACCCACGAGGTGGGGCGGAGTACGTCATGCAAATTCCGCAGACCCATGGCATTTCTTTGCCATTGGCTCGTTTTTGTATACTCGAAGTCGATAGGTGTTCTAAGCGAAACCCCATTTCGTCGTCATTCCGACGTAACGTCTCCGTTCCCTACTCAGGGAACGAGGGTTACATACGTAACCGAGACGTTATCTAGGCACCTGCATAATCCTGACACTTGTGATGCCCCATACCTCATACCCGTTGAAATGAATGGATTTCTAAAATACTGAAATGCACCTGTAGAGGTAGATTGTTTTTACATGTGTCTTTTATTTCTCTAAAATAAACATTCCACGTTTTTGCTTGAATTTTTGGTTAAGCTGTGCTTCCCCGGCAGTCTTAAAGCAATCACCATTGTACTCCAGTATACAGAATAAACTCAAAGCAGCATATGTTTTGAAGATAAAGCCTGAGGTTTATCTTGCTCTCTTTCCCACTGAGAGTAACTTGAGGGTAAATCTTGTGCAATCTTGTGATGTACTTTAGAAGTAATGGTGATGTAATTTATGTTATATTTTAGCTCACACTTGCTTTGTGCTATTTACGCTTGGCCTAGCTATTTAGAGACACAGGGCCGACCGTGCACATGTAGTCTCTGAAGAAAAAGGTGGTTGTGAAACAACACACTTTATGAATTGGTAAAGAAAAAATAAATAAACTTTTAAACTATTTGATTATATTTGATACAGAATCTCTTTAGGATGTTTAATCCAAATGTTTTAAACATTATGCTAAGCCTTCTCCATACAAATCAAACAAATCACTGCAGAATACAAACAGAATTTGCATTTTCTTTCATCCAAATTTCACACAACACATATCCATACAGTACTTCCGCTCACCTAAGCACTTATAGCAATAAAATAAATAATATACCTTTCATGAAAGGAAAGTGTCCTAAAAGGCTATGACATGAAGACAGTTATCTTTGCTTGACTGTGGTTTGATGCATTATGGGTTAATCAGCATAATGCCTTTCACATCTTAGTGTCGACCTTGAGAACATTTCTACTCTGGCTCCATCCATCTCTATCAAATACCACCATCATGACACAGTGTTTTGCCTACGAAAACCATTACAGGCTCTAATCCCAAGGCGGGAGAATGAAATCAGGCTGACTGTGGAATGATTACGCCCATTCAGAAGGCCTTGGATAAATGCTGTAATTAATTGTACTCATAAAGAATTACTATTTACCATTTATTGGACCATAAAGTCTTTATGGTGTAATATATAGCTTCTGCATCAGTTCAGTGTCATTATTTGAGACATTTAAGGATTTTCTCAAACACACAGATAGAAAGGTAGATAGATGGATGGATGGATGGATGGATGGATGGATGGATGGATGGATGAACAACAGAACATGAACAGAATGCTTAAAGGCCCACTGAAAACAAAATGTTTTTTTTAGCTTTTAGTATGAATATGTTAGCCTTAAGGTTATAAGCTGGTGTGTTCCAAAACAATGACACGATCCACATTTAGGAGATATAAGCATTCAATACTTACAATCTCTCAAATGGATCTGCTAAAATGGATCACGGATTTTTATGACATCACCCCGGACTTCAGCTTCTCATCACATATTCTGTCCAATCAAATGCTCTCTAGAATCTAAAGTGTCCCGCCCCTTATGCTATAAATACAACCTGCCAAAGCGACCTTTGACACGTCACAGAGTAATATGGGCGGAAGATTTGTGTTCGGTTGCTCAAATGCTCTAGTTTTGTTCCGTTTTGGTTAAGAATGAAATGGCTAGAATTTATTCAAATGTGATCAACTGACGACGTGCAAATTAAAGAACATTGACGCAGCCAATCATTTCCATTATGACCAACCCAATCTTCCAAGAGCAGTGCAAATTAAGACAAAAAACTAAGACTAGTGCAAACCTTATTAAATCACATACCGTGATTCATTTAAATACTCTCCTCCCAGAAATGTTGTGTCTGAAAGGGAAACTCTTACAAATGCATATGCAAAAAAAAAAAAAAAACATCCACGCCTTTTCAGCGCTATTTTTTTTTACTACGTGTCTTTAGTAAATCCTGACAGTAGTTTTTTTTAATGCCAAAAGAAGCTGGCGCAAGCTTTAAGTAAATCTGGCTCCAAATGTCCAAACTGACAGATATCACTAAAATTAGTGTTGTGAGAAATCACACCTGTCTCTGTGACAACACTGCTCTTCGTAATCAGCAAAAAGAGTCAGGGGAGTGACTAAGGCTTTAGGAACTCCATTCAGGAATGTAATGCCCACTTTTCATTACCAACGCCTATATTTTTTTTCTCATTTAAAAATCTGGCTTCACTTTGAAATACGTCGGATTACGAATAGAAAATGGATCCCAAATGCCAATTTAATGACTTTAACGATGTATGATGCTGCTGCGGGTGACACAGGTTGTTCCTGCCTCGGGCCAGTGTGTCCTGGTAGTCACACAGTCTCTGTACGTACGTGTGTGTTTGTGTGTGTGTGTTTGTGTGTGTTAGCCATAATGAAATGCATTCACTCACCATCATAGTATGTGTGCTTGGAAGTGGGTGTAATATATGCAAATGTGTGTTTCATAGTGATGAGAATGTGATACTCAAACAGCATTAGCACTCTACTGTAGGGACTATCTTTAATATATTCCATTATTCTTTCAGTTTCTACATATGGAGGCTACTGTAAAAACACACACAAAAAACAGGCATGGTTCCTCAGGCCATAAACTGTATTTACACTCAAACACTTTACCAAAATGGTATCTGTGAGAAGAAATATTACTGCCCATGTTTTATGCTATTCGTAGATGACATTGTCTGTTATTTATTTGACATTTTACAACCTGTAGTACATATTCTATATCAAGTAGCACCATATTTTAAAACAAGATGTTCAATCAGCTCGTCTAAAAAGTTACCTGATCCTATTTTAATACTCCAAGCTTTCCTTGAGCTACTGGGAAGCATTTGTCGTGGCATTAAGTTTATCTCATCATATTCACTGTATTTTGTATAAACTGTGATTCTAGATACTGTAGAAGACATTGTCATATGTTTGAAACTTACATCATGTATTGAGGCCATATGAACAACTTAACAATTATTTGAGGTTTATAGAATATTTGTTAATTGGAAATCTAGTTGATTATAAAATTAGAATCAGAATAAGAATGAGCTTTATTGCCAATTATGTTTACACGTACGAGGAATTTTTGTTGGTGACAGAAGCTTCCACAGCACAGAGATAATGACAGCGACAAGACAAATATATATATATATATATATATATATATATATATATATATATATATATATATATATATATATATATATATATATATATATACACAATTTACAAAGTAGTCAATGCAGTATGTTAGTAAGGGAATGTATATAAGCTTTATTGTGTGCTAAATGCATATCAGTATAAATAGTGTTTTGTATTGCACATGTTTATTGCCCAGTGGGAGCATTTAACTATTCATGAGGTAGATGGCCTGAGGAAAAACACTTTTCTTTTGCCTGGCCGTTCTGGTGTTCAGTGCTCTGTAGCTCCAACTTGACGGCAACAGTTGAAAGAGGATGTGGCCAGGATGTGAAGGGTCCAGAGTGATTTTGCCAGCTCTTCTACTCACTCTGGATGAGAACAGTTCTTGGAGAGTGGGGGTAGGGGTGTGCCGATGACTCTCTCTGCAGTCCGGACTATCCGCTGTTGTCTTCCAAGTTCTGATTGGTAGATAAGCTGAAGCAGACAGTTATAGAAGTGCAGAGGACGGATTCAACGACTGCAGAGTAGAACTGTGTCAGTAGCTCCTGTGGCAGGGTGAACTTCCGCAACACTGATGAAGGAAGTACAACCGCTTCTGGGCCTGAGTCAATGTGAGTGTCCCACTTCAGGTCCTGAGATTTGGTAAAGCCCAGGAACCTGAACGACTCCATGGCGGCCACAGGGATGTCCACTATAGTGAGTGGGGGGAGTGCAGGGGTGTTTCTCCTGAAGGCCAATATCATCTCCACTATTTTGAGCGTGTTTAGCTCCAGGTTTTTATGACTGGTATGATATATTTGACTGAATGGTCATTGTACAAAAATGGTGGCATTTGTGTCCCTTTGACCATTTCCCACATTTTCTCCTTTTGAAACAATTAACTTTTCCTTAAAAATAAGTTTGTCAATGGCATCATTATCCCTTCATAAAGGGATTTTTTCAAGGACAAGTCTCTCTTATTTTTGTTGTTTGTCAGTAAGTGACTATTTTTTTCTTTATTTCTTTTTTTTATTATTCTTGAAGGGTGCAATATATACAGGACACGTAATATGAACAATTTAAACAATATACATATGGAAATACATACATATGCATGGCCATAAGATACCCATGCAACACTATAGCATAGATTGCTGGGTACAAAAACATGACAAGTAAACACATCTACTCAAAAACAACAAAACCCAAATACACTTAACTCTAAACTCATATTATTTAACATTTTAAACATCACTAAACATCTAATTTATCCGTGCCTTTGATTATATGCATTATTTCATATTTCATGATCATCTGTCTAGGAACTTTAGGCTCCATATTTTTTCAAAAGCAGTCATTTTGTTTCTAAGTGAGGTGTCATTTTCTCAAGTGTTAATGTGTCTACTAATAAATGTAACCATTGTGTGATAGATATTTTTGTTCTATCCTTCCAGTTTAATAGTATTACTTTTTTGCTAATATGGATGAGTTAATGTTATTTCTTTTGATGCATTAATATGAGGAAAATATCCAAACAGAAATCCTGAAGGGGATTTAGAGATGTTAAAGTCTAGAATCACTTTGAGTTTATAACTTCTGACCAGAATTTATTTATGTGTGTGCAGTACCAAAAGGAGTGAATATAATCATCTATGCTATTTTGACAGTGTACATGTAGTAGTGTTGGCATGGCCATTTGAGACAATTTACTATTTATATACGTGATATATACTCGTGTTTTATATTGTATCAACTATAGTCTGGAATTACTAGATATGACAAAAATATATTCGCAAAATTCTAAAAGGTCTAGGTCAGTAAATTCAGAATGAAGATCATTATTCCATTTATTTGTATGTAGACAAATTATGGAATCATTGGAGGCTAGGATTTTATATATTCGTAAGGGACTATCTTAAACTGTCAACCCATTTATCAGGCATTTGTAAAATAAACAATTGATAAAAAGTGGATATTTGTAGAAATATCAGTGTTATTTTACTTCTTATTTTTTTTTGCAATACGTAACTTGCACTTGCATCTTGAGCATGGATCTTGAAATTAAATTGTAAGAGTGTCAACCCCATTACTGTCATCCCTACAGTACATTAGCATATTTTAATCACAACATATATTATTAAAATGTATTAAGCCAATACTGAAAAATTAGCCAATGTCACTACTAGTAGTATATATAGTACTATATATATTACATGTACATAAATATACAATTTAACATATGAAGCATTGACCTGTATTAAATGTTTAAGTTATTTAAGTGTACATTTTATGTAAATAACTGTATTTGCTCACCCTGTAAAAATGGGTTCTTCTATATGAAAAAAAAGCTCTTCTATATGAAGACAAATATCAGTTTATAGGCAGTAACTGAATAATACTTCAATGGTTAATAGGTTATTTTGATGTTTTCTACTGATGATGTTGAAATGATAAAATTGCATTAAAATGTAAAAAAAATAAAATAATAATAATTAAAACTAAATGCATAAAATGGGAACTACTAAAAGGTTAGATATGTATAGTGCCTAACAGAATCCTTTAAGATTCTACATAGAACCTTTCTTCTAAGACCACATGTTGACATAACTGCAGCATGTTCTGCACTAAATTACTTCAAAGCCAATAATATATTTGACAAAATTTTCCATGATCAATCACATTTTCATATGATGTCACATCCAATGTCCTAAGGTTAAAGTGCAGCAGAAGCTGAGCAAAGCGGCTGAAAGTGACAGAAAGAGCAGGAGGAGGTGCATTTACTCCCCTGGATTGTTGAGTTTGAATGGGTGATCTATATCAGAGGGTGACATAGTGTATTAATCTAGAGGGGGGCGGCTGCCATGGCAAGGGCATATCTCTTCTCATTGATATGTTTGCTGCAGCTCAGTAATCAATCGCAGAGAGCACTCAGCCTGCAGATTGTCTGCTGCTGACTAAATGGCAATGTACCATAATTACGAAATCTGATGGAGAAATTCCATACGCTCAAGAGCCAGATGTGTGCACCGTGCATGTTTGGGAAGGCTGGTGTGTTTTCAAAGGTTTGGCATAGGGATTTTGTTCCATTTCTTATGCGTATGATAGTCCTACATCCTAGACAGTTTATGTCATATTCTCTTTTCTCATCACAAGGTCACACAATATATACACTTTTTTTTTAACATTTTGTATGATTAATCTGTGAAATATTATCAAACATGTTATATTGAGCTAAGTGCACAACACTAAGAATTATCATAGCAATCAAAGTAAACAAACATGCCAGCCAGACAAGTAGTGTCTTTTTTTTTTCTTCAGTTTTTTCATTTCTGCAGCTCTTAGCTGAACTCCCTTGACCCCACATGTGAAATCTCATAACTGTTCATTAAACATTCAATATGTTCTGATTGGCTGCGATTGTAACAGTTTTGCGTTCACCTTGGATAGACAAATGACTTGCCACTGGAAACTTAGTGTATGAACTAGGGCTCTCAAGTAATGTATTTACAATGTTATTTCATGAAACTCTAGATGGTGCAGGCTGATAGGTCCTTAACTCAATCTGCTTGCAATCATATTATTCTCTATGGGCACAGCTGATTGGTTCCTGCTGTATCAGTAGCCAATGAGCTCGCTGATCAGCCTTGAATACTTGGTCAGTATTTGCTGTAGCAGTTTGCAGCATTCGTTCAGAAACCCTCCACCCTCCTCCAACCCAGCTCCACCTGTATAGATCTGCTATGGCTAATTCAGATATGCTATATATGCTATACAGGTCCTTCTCCAAAAATGTGCATATTGTGGTAAAGTTCATTATTTTCCATAATGTAATGATAAAAATTAAACTTTCATATATTTTAGATTCATTGCACACCAACTGAAATATTTCAGGTCTTTTATTGTTTTAATACTGATGATTTTGGCGTACAGCTCATGAAAACCCTAAATTCCTGTCTCAAAAAATTAGCATATTTCATCCGACCAATAAAATAAGTGTTTTTAATAAATAAAAAAAAAAGTCAACCTTCAAATAATTATGTTCAGTTATGCACTCAATACTTGGTCGGGAATCCTTTTGCAGAAATGACTGCTTCAGTGCGGCGTGGCATGGAGGCAATCAGCCTGTGGCACTGCTGAGGTGTAATGGAGGCCCAGGATGCTTCGATAGCGGCCTTAAGCTCATCCAGAGTGTTGGGTCTTGCGTCTCTAAACTTTCTCTTCACAATATCCCACATATTCTCTATGGGGTTCAGGTCAGGAGAGTTGGCAGGCCAATTGAGCACAGTAATACCATGGTCAGTAAACCATTTACCAGTGGTTTTGGCACTGTGAGCAGGTGCCAGGTCGTGCTGAACAATGAAATCGTCATCTCCATAAAGCTTTTCAGCAGATGGAAGCATGAAGTGGTCCAAAATCTCCTGATAGCTAGCTGCATTGACCCTGCCCTTGATAAAACACAGTGGACCAACACCAGCAGCTGACATGGCACCCCAGACCATCACTGACTGTGGGTACTTGACACTGGACTTCAGGCATTTTGGCATTTCCTTCTCCCCAGTCTTCCTCCAGACTCTGGCACCTTGATTTCCGAATGACATGCAACCACTTCTCTGCAGCCCAGGTCAGGCGCTTCTGCCGCTGTTTCTGATTCAAAAGTGGCTTGACCTGGGGAATGCGGCACCTGAAGCCCATTTCCTGCTCACGCCTGTGCACGGTGGCTCTGGATGTTTCTACTCCAGACTCAGTCCACTGCTTCTGCAGGTCCCCCAAGGTCTGGATTCGGTCCTTCTCCTCAATCTTCCTCAGGGTCCAGTCACCTCTTCTCGTTGTGCAGCGTTTTTTGCCAAACGTTTTCCTTCCCTCAGACTTCCCACTGAGGTGCCTTGATACAGCATTCTGGGAACAGCCTATTTGTTCAGAAATGTCTTTCTGTGTCTTACCCTCTTGCTTGAGGGTGTCAGTGATGGCCTTCTGGACAGCAGTCAGGTCGGCAGTCTTACCCATGATTGCGGTTTTGAGTAATGAAACAGGCTGGGAGTTTTTAAAAGCCTCAGGAATCTTTTGTTAGTTTTGTTAGGAGTTAATTAGTTGATTCAGATGATTAGGTTAATAGCTCGTTTAGAGAACCTTTTCATGATATGCTAATTTTTTGAGACAGGAATTTTGGGTTTTCATGAGCTTTATGCCAGAATCATCAGTATTAAAACAATAAAAGACCTGAAATATTTCAGTTGGTGTGCAATGAATCTAAAACATGTGAAAGTTTAATTTTTATCATTACATTATGGAAAATAATTAACTTTATCACAATATGCAAATTTTTGGAGAAGGAACTGTATGTATATATACAGCAGCAGCATGTCTTACTTGATCACAGCAGCTTGTTGTGTATCTATTGGCAGTAAAAAGTCCCATACTTACTCTGCAACAGCAACAGCGATAACCAACAACAGCAGCAATAACAGCAATAGCAGCATAGCAGATCTATTCTTCAAAGACCAAACATGTCAACATTTCCTTTAATATTATCATACCAAACACACAGAGAGTTGTCATGACAGAAATTATGATGTGATTATTTAATCGTAAATCAATCACACATCAAATTTGGCTGAGAAATTACCCCCAAAAGATAAAAAAGTAATAAATCATCATTGTGTTAAATTTACAAAAAAGTAGCTTTAGAAATAAATGTTTGATTTGACTCAACATAGAATTTACTACACATAAACTTTTAGGCTTCAACTCCCATGAATATTTAGTTTTTAGAAGCTGCATCTGATTACATATTAAGATTTATAGATCAAAACAGTTTGGTTACCAACATTCTTCAAAATATCTTCTATGTTCCACAAAATAAAGAAAGTCATAGAGGTTTGAAATGACATGAGGGTGAGTAAATGTACTAGTGTGTTTAAAATATATCACAATACTAACTTCTGATTTATTGAACTGTTGTATAAAATCAATATCACATTTGCACTCGTGCTATTCGGGACAAAAACAGCAGTGATATTTGTGATATTGCACTCGTTATTCGTGTGACACTTCAGGGAGCCCTGTCGTCTTCGAGTATCTACAGAATGAGCAACTGAACCGTCAGCGCGTATAAACAGGAAGCGGGCGCACGCACACATTGTTTTTCGCTGAGGAGCCGAGATACTGACGGCCGTACAGCGATGGTCAGCAAGCGTGGCGACGGGACGTTACATCTCCCGTTGCCTCCTTCAGGGAAAGAGGGTTACATTAGTAACCGAGACGTTCCCTTTCAGTCGCTCACATTCGATGCAACGTCGACGTGACGACGTAATTGGGATTCCATGGAAAACGCCACGGTTGCTGCCACATCCAGCGCGCAAGACTCTCAGACCCCCAACTGGCTGGGGCAGAAGGCCTGCGTAGAGGGAGTTAAGGCGACCAAAAATGCATGCGGGTCCCCTACCCTCTTGATGGAGGCCAATGCAACCAAGAGTACTGTTTTAGAGGACAGAATTTTTAACTCCGCTGACTGCAAAGGCTCAAAGGGTGGTATCTGAAGTGCCGAAAGGACCAGAGAAAAATCCCAAGAGGGTATAGAGAGCGGGCGAGGAGGATTCAGTCTCCTCGCTCCCCTCAGGAACCTTGTTGTGCTGCTTTCCCAGCAACTTACCTTCAACTGCATCGTGATGTGCGGCGATAGCGGCAACATACACTTTAAGGGTGGATGCATGCCATAGGGTGCCCCATCTCTGAGAGAGCAGGTACTCTCTCAGAGGAATGGGCCAGGGAGAGGCTGTCGCGAGGAGCACCAGTTCCGGGAACCAGTTCCGGTTGGGCCAATACGGCGCAACTAACAAGACCTGCTCCTCGTCCTCCCTGACTTTGCACAAGGTCTGTGCAAGAAGGCTCACTGGGGGAAACGCATACTTGCGTAGGAAACGCATACCTTCCGTGCCTAGGGTCCCCTCGGTCAGGGAAAAGAACAACTGGCATTGAGACGTTTCCGGGGCGGCAAACAGTTCTACCTGTGCGGCCCCGAAGCGCCTGAAAATCAGCTGGACCACCTGGGGATGGAGTCGCCATTCTCCCGGTAGCACCTGCTGCCGTGAGAGCTCGTCATCTGCACGGTTGAGCAGGCCCGGATTATAATAATAATAATAACCTATAAGTGGCACGAAGCGACCTCAGATGCTTCTGACTCCAAAGGAGGAGATGGCGGGCGAGTTGTGACATGCAGCGGGAGTGTAGACCACCCTGATGGTTGATGTATGCAACGGTCGCAGTGCTGTCCGTATGGACCAGTAAATGCTTTCCTAGCTGCGTTTTGAGGCGGTCCAGCGCAAGATGTACTGCTAACAACTCAAGGCAGTTGATGTGCCAATGCAGTTGAGGCCCCGTCCACAGACTTGAAGCTACATGCCCATTGTACGTGGCCCCCCAGTCGGTGGCAGAGGCATCCGTGGTGACCACAGAATGCCTGGACTCTTGTTCAAGGGGAACACCTGCCCGCAGGAACGAAGGGTCCGACCACAATCTGAGAGTTTGGCGACAGTGGAGGGTCACTTGGACCTCTGAAAAAGTTTCAGTGGTGCCGCTGTTCTGCGTCTGAGTGTACTCACGCAGTTCAACACTGACTGGACGTGGGCCTCTGTGAGTTTGCTCTTTTCCCAGTTGACCCGAAGCAATAGGTGGCTGAGGTGACTGAGCACCATGTCCCTGTGTTCGCATAACTGCTCTCTCGACTGGGCAAGGATAAGCCAGTCGTCGAGGTAGTTGAGAATGCGAACACCACGCTCGCACATGGGAGAAATGGCCGCCTCCACAACTTTCGTGAAGACACAGGGCGACAGGGCCAGCCCGAAGGGTAAGACTTTGTACTGATATGCCCGTCCCTCGAACGCAAAGCAAAGAAACGGTCTGTGTCAAGGGAGAATCGAGACATGAAAGTATACGTCCTTCAGGTCGATCGCTCCAAACCAATCTTGGGCATGGATGGAATGCAGGGACCTGACTCGGATGGCATAGCGGCCCGGAGTGGGGTCTGAGTGTGTGTTGCAACACATACCTGCTTCCATCGAAGGACAGAGTGAGTGTGCGGAGGCGTCAATGCGTCCGGGACACAGCCACTGCTGCTCGCTGGCGATGAAAGAGGGGCTTGAGGGTGACAAGACATAGCGTTGTCGAGCGTCAAGCTCTCTTGGGGCCCAGAGATTTCAGAAATTGCTATTTTATTGAAAATGTGGGGAACAAAAAGAAAAGGAAACAAAATATTCTCTGACCGGCCCTCCACTGGGGGAAGGAACGGCGCGTTCACCATCTCCTGAAGAGTAACTTGATCCACCTCTGGGTCGCCCGTCTCAGAGTCGTTTGCACCTCCGCTTGCCTCCCGGTTTGGCAGTGGCCTGGACGGGCATGGTCGGCTTCCTGCGGCTTGCTCCACGCTGAGGCCTGGATGAAGGCTGCTGCTGAGGCTTCGCGGGAGCGGAGGACGCCGCAGGTGGTCGACCTTGGCAACGACCGGAAGTGATCCCAATTACGTTGTTACGTCGAACGTGAACGACTGAAAGGGAACTGTAAGTCATCATGATTGGGTAAACTTTTTTTTTGCGTTCCCATTCACAAAAGCATTTCTATGACTTTTCAAAAGAAAGGACAAAAACAAACCGAGAGATTGATTACATGGGCCAGAAGAGAGAAAATATGTAAAATTTGCCATTTTTCCCTCAGCCGTGTAATCGTGTAATCCAGTGTGTGAAATGGGTCCATTGAAGGTAGTCTTAGTTAGTAAAAAACAGTCATTCCCGTGCCACCTAAGATTTTTCAGCCAGGCATGGATCCATTGATGTTCTATTCCATATAACTAAAATGCACACTTATTACGTGTTGTCAAATGCAGTCAAGCTTTTAAAAATTTTGATTTGTTAACTAATATATGTACTGTACTAAATTAATCTTAATTGCTTGCTGTGGTCATGTTTTACCTATCCTGAAGTGACCGTCATCCTTGACTGCAGTGTGTGTGTGTGTGTGTGTGTGTGTGTGTGTGAGAGAGAGAGAGAGAGAGAGAGAGAGAGAGAGAGAGAGAGAGAGAGAGAGAGAGAGAGAGAGAGGAAGAGAGAGATAAAGAGTGGAAGACAGAGCATAATATATAAAATAGGTGCACAGTGGATGTGTTGAAATATTCATGTCCAAGTTCTCGATTGGGAAAACGAAAAGTGAGTCCTCCCAGCTTGTTTTACTTGACCCAAAGGGAAAAAAATTCAGGAGCACATCATTGTTTTCATTTGTATACATACATGCTCAGATTTTCAAAGCACCTGGGGGTTACTAGTTGGGGACATTTAAGATTCAACAATAATATTGATCTGCCTTACATCGTGGACGATGACGCAATTTTCTTCTAGAAACAAACTTTGTTGTATTATTTTCATTTTATCAATGTGAAGCTGCTTAGATACAATCTGTATTGTAAAAAAGTGCTAAAGGTGACTTGACTTGATTACTACCACCACAAACAAACAATCCCTGGGATTCATGAACACCTTATCATAAAATAAAAAAAATATGTATCTCTCCTCTCACACTGCAGATGCGCACTTCATTCGGCACTGCTGTTGTGTTAAACCATGACAGGAAGCAAGATACCATCTGCCCTTCACAGACTACAACTCTGTCCTTCAATTATTGGCAATCAATGTCCATTGTCCTCCCATCTGTTTAAAGTGAAGACTGTGTTTTCTTTAGTCTATCAGCTCATAAATTGGAGACTTTTTTGGTCATGCCGTGGGTGAAGTGATGGTTCTTGAATTACAGAAGCAGTAGTATCTTTATGACACATTTCATGCCCTCCAGATAACACATATTATTTCCGTTGTTAAGGTCCACATGCATCCAATATTATACTTTACCTGTTTTCTTACTGTATTAACTGTCCACAGGAAGCACCATGGACAATTGAGCAAGTCGGATGTTGAAACCAAATTCATAAACATACAAACATTTAAAAGATTCCAAATCTTTATTTAATTTATTCTGTGGACCACAAAGGAGGACTTTTTGAGTTGTATTGGTTTCTTTATTTTCTGAAGTACAGTGTGAAGTTCTGTGAAACAATCTCATGATTGTTTGTAAGGAATAGACCGAAAAGACTCAATGAACCTGGATCCCTGTGATTTCACTGTCAGACTCTCAACTTTTGAGTTTCTGTATGGGATCCTACGCTGTGCTACAGGACATTGGGAGAATGACAGTCATGCTTCATACAACATCCGGAAGCTTCCCGGGTATGTTTTTGACCCAGATGCATATTTTTTTCCCAGGGTGTGATAACAATATGCTAAAGCATTTGCATACACTCACCTTTTTCTAAAGGTGTAGATGTTACTTTCTCACATTGTCCCTAAGATTGAGATTGATGAAGCTGGTTCACTCAACACATTTATGGTAAAGGTATTCAGGTGGGAAAATAACCTGGAAAATTACATATTTAGATAGGGTGATATGTATAGAAGTGACATATACGGTATGAAAGACACTTTGTTATTATTATATAATTGCAGACAACATGATAATAGATCCCAAGAGTTATAGTGATAGCAACAAGAAATTAATTAAATATGTAAATGCACTTTTGTAAATGTGACCAAGTGACTTGAAGTATTTTCCAGCATTGCTTCAAATATTTCCCAATTAATTTTTTTCCTGGTATACAGTGAATAAAAAGAAGTATTTAAAATCATTAGAACAAATAAAAACAATATAACAAACATATTATTGAAGTAAATTGTTGTAGCGAGTATTTAAGTAAACAGAGTAAAACTCAAGTCAAGTATATTATAAAAACAAATATATAATACTTTCAGATGCATTTATTAGGTTATTATCACCTAGTCAATGGTCATTGTTGTTGTTCAAACTCTTATTAGTTGCATGCTGCTGAAATTGGCAAATGTATAACATGACAACAATCACTTTTGTGACTTTCGGTTATGGCACTCAGGTAAAAATTGGACTACTTACATTATTAATTTAGTACTACTGACACTGTAGAAACTACATTTGTTTATTTTATTATTGATTTGGTACTGAAATGTGGTGCTTTTGACCACATTTCAGTTCCAAATGTGACATAACCCTGTTAGCACCTGCTGGTTAATGAGCAAATGTGCTCACAACAGAAGACAGACACTGAATCTCGACACTGATCCGAAACCAAACCAGACCGAAGTGCCGAGAACCGAACACCAAGCTCTGCTCACAAAACAAGAAGAGCGGAAGTGCGAACTTAGAACTGCATGCTTAAAATGACAAGACAATAGGAGTGTCAGAGCTCTGTCATCAGACAAGAACAAACAACGCTATCTCACGACCAATTCGTACGAACTTGTACGAGTGATTAAAAGGTGGCTAATTCGAACAGATTCATACGACCTCACTCGTACGGATTCGTACAATTTGTCTAAACCCACGTGATGGGTAGGTTTAGGGGCGGGGTCAGGGGTAGGTAATTCGTATGAATTCATACGAATTTGGCAACTCGTAAAATATGTACGATTTAGCAAAAATCGTACAAATTCGTAAGAGTGAGGTCGTTTGGATTGTTACGAATTAGCCAATTAACAAACTATCTCATAATGTCTACGTTTTGAGCATCCAGGGATCTTTCAGAAATTATGTTTTCATAAAATAATATGAATATTAGCAAAACATTAGAACATATGTTTGGGATATACACTGAAAAAAAACCTTTGGACCACACAGAAACACAAAAGAAAAAATGTTATGGCCAAATTAGTTAGTTTTTCTCAATGTGTTCTGCACATCAACACTCTGGTGTCAAACAAAACTCTATTTAGACTAAATTGTTTATTTTATTTATATGGAGAGAGTTATTTGCTTTAGACAAACTGAATAAAACAGGTTTATACTGTAAACCATGATTTTCGATTGTATGAAAAAAAAAACATTCAGTCATTTTCACTTTATTCATTATATATTATGTCATCTGAAAATATTTTATTATTTTACAGTAGATGACTGTAGTTTACAGTAGTTTTCTTGTACCTTTCTTGTATCTTCCAATCCCAACCAGATGGAACTGAATTAAATATTTTGAATGTTCTGATACCAATCTGACTTCTGACCGACAATGTTGACGCTGCTGTATGAGAACTGAACTTAGCTAAATGATGTTTTCTGTTTTCTCCAGAACTGCTGATTAGATAAATTATCTAAATAAATAACTAATGATTTTTGCAACCGAAATGTATCAACACTGAACTGACTTAAGCTAGACAATGACACAATTTTATTCTAGATCTGCTGTATAGCCGAAACAACTTTGCTGCATTGTTTTCCTGTTATCACTGTAAAACTGCTATAAAAAATGTATTGTAAAAAACGCTATTTAAATAAAGGTGACGTGACTTGTATATTGTTAGGGTTAGGGTTAGTATTCTCCCAGTATTAAAGCCTGGTTTGACATTCTTACTGGCTCTTTCCTCCATTGTTTCCTCGCTCAGTATCCTCAAGCTCTCTCCATAGCCTGTAAAACTAAAGTGGCACAAAGAAAGCACTTTAGTATGTACAAATATGAGTGATATCCTCCTAAAGTTGGTGAAAGAAATACAAGCTGACCTGCGCTAAAGCAAAAGCTGTAGTGGTAATATTAATAAATGTGAGAGCACTCACTTCTGTTGAAAGCTCCAGTCACACTCCTTGTACTGATGGTGCACCTCCATTGCACATCTCATGAATTATGGACCCTTTTCATGAAAATCAATGAACTTAAGCCAGATCACAGAGGCTTTTCACAGCATACACTCTTGAACTGGAAGGGACAGCCAGCAGTAAAATTGTGCAATCCTCAGCACTAATGTTAGCCACGTCCCTCACATACTTTGTGTGTATGTGTGTGTGTGTGTGTGTGTGTGTGTGTGAGAGAGACAGAATAAGAGATATTGAACCGCCTCAAGCGGGAATAGTCTTCAATCTCGTTTGCCCTGTGTATCCCATGCCAAACAATTGTTTGTGTGTGTGTGTGTGTGTGTGTGTGTGTGCGCGTGATTGTGTGCGTGTGTGTGTGTGTGTGTGATCCAGTGACTGGATGTGCGTGTGTGTGTGTGTGTGTGTGTGTGTGTGTGTGTGTGTGTGTGTGTGTGTGTGTGTGTGCGTGTGCGTGTGCGTGTGTGTGTGTGTGTGTGTGAGAAACTAAATACGTTGTCAAAACAGGTCCAGCTTTCCAAGGATCATGCATGACTCTGAGGAACATGTATATAGAAAGTCAGGAATTGAATCCTGTAGAAGAAGTCACTGGAGCACCAGCTCATTATATTGCTTCTTCAATATGGAGACGCTTTTTCATTTCAAACACCCCCAATTCCACTAAAGATTGACATGGATCTCAAACGACCAGTGCAGCATATTGGCTCTCCCTCAATATAAGACGTTTTTTACATTTAAAGACAACTTTATCATCTTGACAGTTAAATTAGGGGAGGTAAATCCCCCTCAAATCAATAAATTGATGCTGGAGCTAGTATATTTTCTGGACTCGTGACTGTATGGACCGGTGAAGCCTTCAGGCGAGTCGGCAGAAACCTTCACATGACTAATAGGGCCATTCAGCGTGGCACAATGTGCCAGTGCTCAGGGAGTGGAACGGGTAATTGGCAAACAGTATTAATGTTATCAGTATTAGCTGTGATAGGAGCAGAGGTGGCGTGTAATTATGGCCTGCCATGAGGCTACATCTACTTAAGAGCCAACCTTTTACTGCATAGGCCTACTGCTGTTAAGATTGCATGTGTTATCTTGTTTTGAATTCTTGTTAAGTACCACTCTGTTTAAACGTGAAGTGCATGAACTCGTGAGTTTGAGTTCACTGACCTTCTATATTTCATAAGCCAGACTTACAATAGCTATTACTATTTCGAAGCTTAAATTGTACTCTTTTACTATCATGTTGACAAAACACATTGTAGTCACTGGATGACTATAGAAACAGTGTGAAAAGTGGTAACCCTTTATTAAAAAAAAAAAAAAACATTTTTTTTTACTTGATTTAACCCATAAATGGGATAAATTATTGTATTTTGGTTTATTCAGCAATATTACATACATGTATTGACTTGTATAAACCAGTAACTGTCATTTATTTATTTATTTTTTCAGTGAATGAACTGTGAGCAAAAAAGTTTTGGAAATTTTCTTTCATTATATTTATTTTAACATAACATATTACATGTTGTAATGTTTCAGGCTGAAGAAGATGATGAGGCAGGTGAAGCATATCTAAATGTAGCAGTTACTTTATTAACCCCTTACAAGACAGCCCCAATTTTGGCAAGTGATGCATACATACCCAAGCAGACATACCCAAAATAAAACAGTTGCTGCTCATAAGTCATTCTTAAGTCTTAATTCTTAAGTCATTCAAAACAAAAGAGTGAAATCCACAAAAGAAGGTAAACAAAACAGTGTGCATAAGCACAACCAACACCAGACATTAGCTGTGTTTACATGGACCCTAATAATCCAATTGTAATCCAACTAGTAGCACAGTCGGATAAAAAAAAGTCACATGTAACCACGTCAATCGGCCAAATGTGGATTGTAAGGGATGGCTTAAACCTTTTCTAATCCGATCGAGACGACTCTTGATCGGACCGAAAATATACACTGGAAAGTATGCATGTGCAAGAGGAGCCTGCCTCAGCTTTTCAAAAATGTCATTTGACTGTGGTAGTGATAATGAACTTTTAAACTAATTGTCTGTGTGATATGCTTGAAGTGTTTTATATATGCATTTTATTGTAGCCAAGTAAAGTGTTGATTTAAGATGCTAAATTGATCAAACATGTCTAAATCGCTGTCGGCTGCTTGGCCGTCATAATTTCTTTTTGTTTTTAAATCATATGGTCCGGAGATTTGTCTAAATTAACTTAATAAAGAAATGAAAAGAAACTACTTTGCCATTGAAAACAAAACCTATTTTAATGTCTGCAACATAGGGCAGGCTGTGTAATGAAAAAAAGAAACAAGAAAAAAAAAACAGGCTCTGGTTGAACTCAGGCTGATAATTCTGATGAGCTGTCGGACACTGGTCGGGCTAGGCCCTGAGCATCTAGATTTGAGGCCCGTGCAGGGCTCTACTCAGCGGTATACAAGATTTAAATGTTGCTGAGCGTGCCTTCGTCTCTCTGAACTTTCCAACCACCGCCTCTACGGAGTGGCCGAAAAGCTCACAGGGCGAAACCAATGAATCGAGGAGAGAGCCCTTCTCTTTCTCCCCAATGTTGGACAGGTTCCACCACAGATGTCTCTCCATGGCTACCATCGACCGGCAGATCGTAGCAGCAGTTTGTTTGGTGTCCCAGAGAGCTAGGTCTGTGGTGCGGCACAGCTCGGAAACCGCCTCAGGGGACAGCCCCACCCCCTGGTCGAGATCCCCCAGCAGATCGGCCTGGTATGCCTGCAACACCGCCATGGTGTGCAGAGCAGCACCGGCCTGACCCGCCGATGTGTATGCTCTGCCATTCAAACATGATGTTGTTTTCAAGGGTTTGGATGGCAGGGTTGGAGCTCTCAGTGTTGATGCCCGACCAGATGCGAGATAGTTCTCGAACGTATATCAACACATACCCACGTTCTCCCACCCCCTCAACATCAGTGAAACTAGCCTGCTGATGTCGTGGATACAGACAAAATATGGGTTATTCCATGTCCTCTCGATCTCAGTATGGAGATGTGACCAGGTGGTTTATGACCAGGGAAAAAACTATCGTCAAGTCTACCACGAGCGATCTCTCCCCCAACGCGCTGCCACGGCAGTTGCAGCCTGCCCGCAGCGCAATCCATCACATCCACCAGCTCAGCATACATGGGGCAGGGTGGCTGAGAGGATTCAGGATCTATCGTATTATCACCACCCTCATCAGCCATCTCCTGCTCGTCCGGAAGAGCACTCACTGCTGGACTAGGAGAAGAAAAATCATCCACCTGCAGCTCACCCTCTTCAGCCGCCGAACCGTCTGAGAGGATTACACACATCTCAAAGCCATCGGTGAGCTCCATCTGCCTCAGCACGAGCGGGACCCGAACCACGAGGTCCAGACACTGAACTCAAGAAGAGGGCCAGACGAGCGTGGAGCGTTTTCACAGAAAAACGCTCACAATTTGCACAGAGAACTGCCTGTGCATGCTCTTCCACCAGACAAAAAATGCACAATTCGTGTGTGTCACCCGGCGACAGATATCTTGGGCACGGGTCTGCACAATTCTGAAAGCACCCAGCCTTCTTAAAATTTTCATAATTTTCATTTCATAATTATCTGATTTTCAAGCGATTATAAAGAAAACAGTCCCTGAAGATGAAAAGATGAATGTCATGTTTGTAAGGCGCCCTTATATACTTCCAGGTCACACGTTAATGATTCATGGGCTTCTCTCTGGTCAATATGATTGCCGTGATTTGATAGTAATTTAAGACACCTGTCACGCCTGAGGTGTTCCCCTTAGCGTCATTCAACACAGTGCGAGTCCACGAAAGCGAACCAAAATGTGGATTTCATGGGGACTTTTCATATATTTTTGACTTAAATAAAATCAGTTAATTTAAATGTTACGACATGAAGTACATTTTAGATTGTAAAATAAATTCTATTTAGATATCAATTTTAATCAAGCCAATAATGTTTTTGCTTCTTAAATAGTCAGTGAAAATAAATGCATATTTTACTTGTGATTTGTTTTGAGACAAGAAATAAAAAAACTTTTTTTTTTTTTTTTTTTATAAATATTTGCAGTTGTAAATTTCCATTTACATTGCACCCTACACTCTGTTTGGGAGTTAGTGCTGTTGGTAAGGCATATTCCAAATGCTAAAGCTTGCAGACACAAAAGCACAGGTAAATATCCTGGATACAAACACTCTGAATCATGCATGAGCGTCCAAGCAAGGTGTAACTTTAAATACCTTGAGCTCACAATTATATTGAATGCTCCTGCTGGGCAGATGGCCACAAATCTGTCTCGGCCTCTTCCTCTCTCTCTCTTTCTTTTTCTCCCTTTTACAATATGTTCTGTCTGACCATATTGTATGCCTGCCAAGCCCACAGACACAAATATGGCCAAACAACCCTGAAAACCTCATGAATTTTAGCTGTGCTTGTTGTACGGCACTGTGGCTCTTAGTTTGAGGCCTTTCCTCTCAGGATGTGTAGGATCTGTTTAATTCAAATGTACCCACAATGCACGTGTGGGACGGCTCCTAATACAGGCGTGCAATGTCTGGGTAGAAAGTGCGCTGCTTGCTTTTCTCATTTCAGCCTGCAATGGGGGGAAATTGATCTCTTCAGAGCTATCAGAAACAGTTTGGGTGTAAGGGAGCTTAAATGTGTTCTGGAAAGTAAGAAAGACTTAGGGCGCCTTTTGAACTGTCACGAAGTAGTGATATATGGTAAATGGACTGCATTTATATAGCGCTTTCACAGACCCAATGGCCACCAAAGCGCTTTACATTTAGCCTCACATTCACACACTGACGGCGGTGTCAGCCATACAAGACACCATCCAGCTCGTCGGGAGCAGGGGAGGTTAGGTGTCTTGCTCATGGACACCTCTACACTTGGTTAGGTGGAACCGGAGATTGAACCACCAACCTTCCGGTTTGTAGACAACCTACATGAACCACTGAGCCATTGCCGCCCATATCATATACAGATTATGCTTATCATATACAGATTATGATTATGCTTGACAATATGGTTATATGTATATATATATATATATATATATATATATATATATATATATATATATATATATATATATATATATATATATATATATATATATATATATATACATATACATATACATATACACATACACACTATATATACTCTACTGCACTGCACATGAACTTTAATGACATCCTATTCTTAATCCGTAGGGTTTAATATGGAGTTGGCCAACCCTTTGCAGCTATAACAGCTTCAACTCTTCTGGGGATTTTTGACCATTCTTCTAGAAACACATTTGTGAGGTCAGGCACTGACTCCATCAGGTGACAGAATAGAGGAAAAAAAAAAAAAAAACTTGGGAGAAACCCAGCTCAGTCGGGGGGCCAGTTCTCCTCTGGCCAACTAACAAACAGTGTATGATTATGATTCAGGCAGCATTACAGGTCAGAAGTCAGATTGGATCGGAACATTCAGAATATTTATCCAGTTTCATCTGATCCATCTATCCAGTTCCATTGAGGTCAGGACTCTGTATACGCCAGTCAAGTTCCTCCACACCAAACTCGCTTATCCATGTCTTTATGGACCTTGCTTTGTGCACTGGTGCGCATTTTGCACTTGGATTGCACTTTGCATTGCACTTGGTGATGTACAGTAAGGCTTGGATGCAGCTGCTCGGCCATGGAAACCCATTTCATGAAACTCTCTTCGCACTGTTCTTGAACTAATCTGAGGGCCACACGAAGTTGGGAAATATTTAGCTATTGACTGAATTGACAAAAAGTTGTCAACTTCTGCACACTGTGTGTCTCAGCATGCGCTGACCCCGCTCTGTGATTTTATGTGGCCTACCACTTCGTGGCTGAGTTGCTATCATTCCCAATTCCTTCGACTTTGTTACCACTAACAGTCTTTGTTATCTCATCATGGACTGCATTTCCCATTACCAATTGCCCGGACTCATTATTCCTGATTACTTTCAGCTGTTTCTCTTTACCCTTGTTAACTTTGCCTATATAAGCCCAGTGCATTCACTAATTCATTGCAAAGTCTTGTAAGTGTCACACTGCATTTCTGTGCGCGCTCTGGTTTCCAGTGTAATGGTTCTGACTTTCTGCCTGGATTACGCTGTTTGCCTGTGTTTTTCTGCCTTGTTGCCATTTTGGATTATCTGACCTGTGTTTAAACCTATCACCTATTTTATGGATTCTGGGTTGTCATAATAAAACTGCATTTGGATCCTCAACCTGACTGTGTCAGAGTGGTTTTGTGACATTATGAACAATAAAGACATCTCAGAACATGACGTTTGTGACATGAGTTGTTGTATATATTTCACGAGTTTACATGTTAATGAAATCTGATGTAATATTATAATGCGTATTTGGCTTGCTGTCCGAGCTCAGAATTCGGCCCGACCCCAGAGTACTCCCCCCATAACCTTAGAGATCGTAGGTATCTATGAGCGGACCCAGCCGAATGTGGGGTGAAGGGGTGGAGGTGGGGTGCTGAGAAATTAGTCATGAGACAGGAGGTAAGGGAAGGCTTTATTTATACTGGCTTCTCCTTGTGCTGATTGGATGATTACCTGAACATGCTCCTCCCGAACTTTGTTTACATAAAACTTCATTTAATGCAAATCAAACACTATAAATGTCATTATCTGATGTGGCACCCATGATCATTTGCAACTATCACATCACGCCTGTAGTGTGACACAAATATTTTATATAATTGAATATGAGCCTTCAAACACTTCTAGCATAGATACTTTGTCAGCTACAGATGTCGGTTGTCATTCTTGAAAAAAAATAATAATTTTGGCGTGTCGGGTCAAGTATTATGTGCACGTCACGTTGATGTTTAGCAAAGAATCAATGATCTTTTGATCAATGATTCAGTGAAACACGATAAGCCCAGGGGGATGACAATTGTTGTTTGGTAAAGTTTGTCTTTAGTCAGCTACAAATCACGCTGAAAATATAACATTTACTTTGAATATGGAGAATCAGAGTTGTGCCAACATTCAAATATTGATGAAAAAAAAAATCTGCTTCACCTTGCAAAGAGCAATGCCTGTTGGCTGCAGTATAGCGCGAAAAACATCATTCAAAATGCATTTCCACATCCAATATATGTGAGCAAACATGAATATATCACAGAACCAATAAGATTATATGAACCTACAGATTAAGGGTCAAAGTTCATTGATGGTATCTTGATATTTACCGTTTGCAGTGATTTGAACTCTGACCATTACCTTTTTGTTTTGGTCTGTTTTCAGTGGGATTGCATAGGTTAGGTTGTATTTGTGTGTGTGTGTGTGTGTGTGTGTGTGTGTGTGTGTGTGTGTGTGTGTGTGTGTGTGTGTGTGTGTGTAGACTTTTTTACATCCGCTGTATCGAATTCAAAGATAATATATAATCTTAATATATAAACTATTAAGCAGGTTAGGATGCTTACAGTGCTATTGTGGTGAGCTAGTTGCACTATAACAAATAACATTCTACTTCTTAATAAAGAAAATTTAATTAGATAACATGAAAACTGTCAGTACCTCTATCTAATAATAAGTGGTTATCTCATTAATCAATCCACTGTGTCTAGATACTCAATCAGTGTTAAGCAATGATTCCTTTAATTTCTTATGTGACTGTGATCAATTGTTTAATGTTGGCCTGTCTCTCTGAGTAGAGTCCAAGTCAACTGATGTCTTTTTTTTCCTTTTTTCTTTTTAGTTTTCTAAGTGATATTTCTCATGTTCAGACTGCAAACAGGTACTTTTGAAGTCTTGCCAAACTTAACATTCCATTATCATATTAATAGACACTAAATTTAAACATACCACACTAGCCCAAGGCCGGGAGGAAGCCACAAAGCACATCCGGCATCTGTTGAGTAGAAACAACTTTGAACTAACTCATATGCATAAATTTAGGCATTATTAGCATCAGGGTTGAGCGAGGTGTCTAATATGTAGGAAAAAAGAAAATAAAGTTTACGTAAACTGTTGTCGTGTAAATAAATGACATAAATTCATAAAAAAGATTTCTGTTTTTACTTGAAAATGGTGCTGTGTAAACGGCCACCTAAGCCCTTATGTTTCCTTGGTTCATGGTCGAGTCTTGTCTTTCTATTGCAGTAAAACAGGTGAGTCTTGTTCAGTACTTGTTGTAGTTTTATGGTTTTGTATAATGTGTTTTTACAGTTGTTCCCTTTCGAGGGAACTCGAACTGCGTCGAATGACACTTTGGGGAACGCCCCTCAGCGTAGCGCCTCTGAAGTATGAATGAAACTAAGCCGATCTCCGATTGGAACAACGTAATGACGTAATGTGTGACGACACACAGGCGGAACTATAAAGGGACGCCGGCACACACAACATGTCAGCTTTCTGTTCTTCAGCAAGCGCTATCTGTGACTGTGAGTCTTATTTATTGTTTGTTTGTCTCTAAAGCTGATCTCTGATCTTAATGGCGAGCGCGAGTTTCAGGAAGTGTGTGCATCCTTGCCCTCGTTTCATTACGGGTGGGGACACACACCGACTGTGCACGCATTGTTTGGGAATGCAGCACGCGCGGGCAGCTCTCGAGGGAGCTGCTTGCGAGGATTGTGAAAAGCTTCCAATCCGTGTGTTGCGTTCCCGGCTGGCTATCTTCGATGAAGATGGCCGGCCTCGCGAGCCCCGTGGTGCGGGACCCGCGTCCGCTGAGGCGGCGCGGCAACGCTCTTCATGGGGCTCGCAAATGGATCTGTCAGGGGATCCCGAGGCTGCTGAGGCACCTTCTCGGGATTCCTCTGACAGCTCTGATGTCCTCGAGCCTCGCGTGGAAGCCCGCCCGGCGGCTTCTTCTGCGCGAGCTGAGGACCCGATGCTTGAGCTGTCTGCCTCTGAGGAGGTAGACGTGCTCAGTATCGAGGGCGGGGATTTTGGGGATGACTCGCCACCCCATGTCCCCGCATATGAGGAGTTGGTGGAGGTTGTTTCTCGTGCTGTGGACCGTTTGAACATCAGTTGGCCACATGAGAAGCAGGAAGCGCTTGCTAAAAGCAAGTTGGACGAGCGCTTCCTGCAGCACAGGGAACAACCTCATCACCGGGGCTTGCCGTTTTTCCCCGACTTACACAACGAGTTGTGTAGGTCGTGGAGCAGACCTCACTCTTCCCGTGTGTCCAACCCCCCTATTTTAAATTATAGTAATATCATGGGGGCACGGGAAAACGGTTATGGGGTGATGCCGCGGGTGGAACAGCCACTCGCTAGTTATTTATCCCCCGAGTCGGCATCATCCCTGAAAGCTCCGGTGCTGCCCACTAAACCATGTCGCGAGACATCGTCGTTGGTGGGCAGGGCTTATATGGCTGCGGGTCGGGCTGGTGCGAGCCTTCATACTATGGCTTTGCTTCAGGCGTACCAGGCCGACCTTCTTAAAGATATCGATGGAGGCGAGGGCCCAACTCCCGATGATGTCGCGGAGTTGAGGAGGGTCGCTGACTTGTCTCTCCGAGTCACCAAGGAGACGGCCCGTGCTATCGGCCGCTCTATGGCAGCAATGGTGGTCTCGGAGAGGCATTTATGGCTTAATCTGTCGGGTATCAAGGAGAAGGACAGGGCCTTCCTCCTTGATGCCCCGATTTCGTCTTCTGGCCTGTTCGGCGACGCCGTTAATACAGTCGTCGACAGGTTTCAGGAGACGAAAAAGCAGTCAGCGGCCTTCAAGCAATATCTCCCTCGCCGCTCGAAATCTAAGAAGTCTGCCCCTAGTGGGCAGCCGCAGCCACAGCCATCCACCAGCTCCTCTGCCTATAGACAGGCTCAAAAGGAGAGTGTCGCGTCTAGAGCCCCCCCTCAAGGAGCCTGGGGGCATAGACGGCGCTCTCAGGCGAAGCCTCAGCAAAAGCAGGGCGACCTGAGGGCCGTCCTGCAGGCTAAAAAGGCTTCGGCGAAAAGGTCCTAGCCCATTTAGGATCTCTGCGGGCGGCCCCACCCGTGGTGGAACGACCGAGGTCGTTTCCCTCACGGAGCCCGCAGGAAATCGATGTTGCTCTCCCGCCGCTAAACACGTTTCGGGTCACATCGGTTTCCAGCGAACGCAGGTTGCACTGTCCGCCCCACAGGCTTGCGGCCAGGCAGCATTCGCGTCCGCCCATCGAGAATCATTTTCGGTTCAGCCTTGCCGGGGATCCGCTTCAGGGGGCCGAGAACGAATCCCGATTAATACCCGAAGCCAGGCTCGAGAGCCTGGTTCCTCTGGTGAGGTATTTCGATGCATGGAAAAATCTGTCGAATATTTCTCCCTGGGCCCTGCGCACCATTCAATATGGTTACAGGCTGCAGTTCAGTTTCCACCCACCCAAATTCAACGGGGTGGTCTGGACTGTAGTCGACCCAGTGCAGGGTCGGGTATTGGAACAGGAAGTAAACTCCCTGCTGGTAAAGGAGGCTATAGAGCGTATTCCTCCTCCGGACAGGGAGTCCGGGTTTTACAGCCGCTACTTCATAGTTCCCAAGAAGGATGGGGGGTTACGTCCAATAATAGATCTCAGGCACCTGAACCGCTCTCTGAGGAGATTCAGGTTCAAGATGCTCACTATTCCCATTATCGTGAGTCAAATTCAATCCGAGGATTGGTTTGTCACGATAGATCTGAAGGACGCATACTTCCATATATCCATCCTTCCATCTCACAGGAAGTTTCTGAGGTTCGCTTTCGGGGGCGAAGCGTACCAATATCGGGTTCTTCCGTTCGGCCTAGCTCTCTCCCCTCGCACATTTACCAAATGTATGGATGCAGCTCTGGCACCTCTGAGGCTTCAGGGCATCAGGGTGCTCAATTATATCGACGACTGGCTGATTTTAGCACAGTCGCGGGAGCTGGCGATTCGGCATCGAGATGTCGTCCTCGCCCACATCCAGAGCCTGGGGTTGAGACTCAACACGAAAAAGAGCGTGTTGACACCAGTCCAGAGAACCACGTTCCTGGGAGTTGTGTGGGACTCGGTCACGATGCGGGCACAATTGTCTCCCGCGCGGATCGAGTCCATCCTGACCACAGTGTCTGGGATACAGCTAGGCCAGGCCATCACTGTGAAACACTTCCAGAGAGTGTTAGGGCTCATGGCAGCAGCGTCCAGTGTTATTCCACTCGGCCTGCTGCACATGAGAGCCCTTCAGTGGTGGTTGAGAACCAAGGGGTTTTCCCCGAGGGGAAACCCGTTCCGCATGATCAGGGTTACGCGCAGGTGCCTTCGTTCCCTATCTATGTGGAAGAAAGCTTGGTTTCTCTCCCAAGGCCCTGTGCTGGGAGCGTCATGTCGCCGGAAAACCGTTTCGACAGACGCCTCCCTCACGGGCTGGGGCGCGGTCATGGACGGCCGCTTTATGACAGGCCTATGGCAGGACCATCATTCCTCCTGGCACATAAACTGCCTGGAGATGTTGGCGGTGTTCCGAGCTCTGAGGAGTTTCCTGCCGGACCTCAAGGACTATCATGTCCTTTTGAGGTCAGACAGTATGTCGGTAGTGGCCTATATAAACCATCAGGGGGGTCTGAGATCTCGCCCTCTATGCCGACTGGCGCGTCAGATCCTCCTGTGGTCCCAGGGGAAATTGTCGTCTCTGAAAGCGACATACATCCCGGGGAGTCAAAATCAGGGAGCAGACATCCTGTCGAGACAGGGGCTGAGGCCCGGGGAATGGAGACTCCACCCCGAGGTGGTGGAGTCAATATCTCAGAGGTTCGGCCCAGTGGAAGTGGACCTGTTCGCGTCTCGAGAGACGACCCACTGTCCTCTGTGGTTTTCCCTCACTCATCCAGCCCCGCTGGGGTTGGATGCCATGGTGCAGACGTGGCCGAGGCTACGTCTGTACGCTTTTCCCCCGATCGCTCTGCTCCCTGGAGTTCTAGAGAGGGTCCGTCGAGACGGGATCAGTCTACTGCTGGTAGCCCCGTTGTGGCCGGCCCGAGTATGGTTCTCCGACATAATTTTGCTCCTGAACGGCCCTCCATGGGAGATTCCCATCAGGAGGGACCTGCTGACACAGGCAGGGGGCTCAGTATTTCACCCTCGACCCGAGTTGTGGAAACTGTGGGTCTGGCCCCTGAGGGGGCACAGTACCTAGAGGCCGGCCTATCAGCTGGAGTAGTGGAAACCATACTCAGCTCTAGAGCTCCCTCCACGAGGAAGTTGTACGGCTTGAAGTGGAATGTCTTCACCCTTTGGTGTAGAGAGCGTGAGGTGGACCCAGTTAACTGCCCAGTGGCTTCAGTGCTGGAGTTCCTCCAGGATCGCTTCTCCACTGGTCTTACCCCGTCCACACTTAAGGTGTACGTGGCTGCCATTGCGGCTTTCCACGCTCCTTTGAGTGATGGGCCTCTGGGGAGGCACCAGCTAGTCGTACGTTTCCTCCGTGGGGCCTGGAGGATGAGACCTGCGGCTCGTACCAGGGTTCCCACTTGGGACCTGGCGGTGGTTCTTGAAGGTCTGGCTGAGGCCCCCTTCGAACCGCTAGAGTCGGCTGAGGCCAAGAACCTGTCGCTGAAGGTCGCTTTTCTGTTGGCCATTACTTCTCTGAGGAGGGTAGGAGATCTCCAGGCGCTCTCCATATCTAACGAGTGCCTGGAGTTTGCTCCAGGCAACATTAAGGCCATCCTTCACCCTAGGCCCGGCTATCTGCCTAAGGTGCCGTCCAGTGCGGCACGGCCTACGGTTCTGCAGGCTTTTCATCCTCCACCTCACGTGACGACGGATGAAGAGAGACTTCATGTGCTCTGCCCTGTCAGAGCACTGAATATTTACATTCAGAGGTCCTCTTCATGGCGGAAGTCGGACCAGTTGCTGGTCTGTTTCGGGTCGCCCAGGAAGGGGCTTCCCGCTTCCAAGCAGACCATCAGCAACTGGATTGTCCAGGCGATTTCCACGGCCTACCAGGTGCGCGGTATGCCTTCACCTTTGGCCGTGAGGGCTCATTCTACTAGAGGCATGGCGTCCTCTAGAGCCCTTCTCGCGGGGGCCCCCATCCAGGAGGTCTGCGATGCAGCAGGATGGGCTACCCCTCATACCTTTATTAGGTTTTATAGTCTGGATATTCCGTCAACACCCGGCGCTCTTGCGCTTTCTTCCTAAGTGTGCCTGCGAGCAGTTTCACACTAGGGCAGGCAGGGCTCGTTGTGGCGTAGTGGGCATTTGTTCCCCAAAGTGTCATTCGACGCAGTTCGAGTTCCCTCGAAAGGGAACGTCCTCGGGTTACGTATGTAACCCTTGTTCCCTGAGAAGGGAACGAGAACTGCGTCCCTTGGCCACGCCTTCCCTGCCTGGGAGCGCTTGCTTCATCACAGGAAGCTGACATGTTGTGTGTGCCGGCGTCCCTTTATAGTTCCGCCTGTGTGTCGTCACACATTACGTCATTACGTTGTTCCAATCGGAGATCGGCTTAGTTTCATTCATACTTCAGAGGCGCTACGCTGAGGGGCGTTCCCCAAAGTGTCATTCGACGCAGTTCTCGTTCCCTTCTCAGGGAACAAGGGTTACATACGTAACCCGAGGACGTTTTTCAATTATAGACATATCTCTCTCTCTCTCTCTCTCTCTCTCTCTCTCTCTCTCTCTCTCTCTCTCTCTCTCTCTCTCTCTCTCTGAGATCCCTGCCAATAAAAGATTATACCATTTAATTCATTTATAATTACACTTTTGTAATGATGAAATAACAATTTATGTACATTTAAAAATATGTCATTCGTATTTGTTCTCTGCATCAAAAACATATACAGTATTATGAACACGCTGTTGTCTCTTTGATAACTTTTGAGACTTATTTTGCTGCAGTATCTGCTTTTTGATCATTTAAAGTGCGTAAAGACCGGTTACACTCATATTGTAGATGAATCACGTTTGTGTTGAAGACTCAGGATTTATTGAAGAGAACATATGCGACGCAGAAACTCTAACAAAGCAAAAACAAACTTTTTGATCCATTATTGCATCTCTGAATGCGTGAATGCGAACTCGCTGTTTGAAGCGCCTGTCATAGGAAATCAATGTGTGCTTTCAGGAATAAATAAGCGAGGCATCTTCTCATAGGATAAGGACACGCATTCTCATGAATAATTAAGCGAGGCGTCTTCTCATAGGATAAGGACACGCAGTCTCAAGAAACAGATGAGTCATCGCCATACTAAATTACTAGAAAACAAAGACAAATTATTTGAAAATAAATAAAACATTTTTTGAAAAAAAAAACTAGTTTTCTCCTACAATTTAAAACTAACGGATGGTAACATTGACTTCTATGATGCTCAACCCCCATAGCTCTGTTAAAATCTCAGAAGTTTTGCAATCTTACGGTTTCATGAGCCTTAAAATTTTTATTTTAAAGGGTTGAAAATATTTAGCTCTCCTGATAGCACACGACATCACAGAGACGTCTATTTGATGCGCTGGTTTATTTCTGGAAGACAGAAGTAAGTAAGTTTTTACAGTATTTGCTCATCTGCAATAGGCTACATCTATAGGACGTTTCTGTCATGATTCTGCCATCATGTCTTTGATTTCTCCAGTCTTGTAGCAGAATCATGGCAGACCCATGTTTTGTGTACAAGCGCATGGCCAATTGTTTGTGCTTGTGTTGTCTCGTTACGTTGCCCTGCCCCCTTGTTATCCCCGTCTTGTCATTATTGTCTAGTCAGTTTCACCTGTCCTTGTCTAGTCAGCTTCACCTGTCCTCGTCATTAGTGTTCCCTATTTAATCTCCTCATGTCTTCTGTCCTGGGTCGGTACATTGTCTAACTTTGTGTGTATATCCCTGTGAGTATATAATCTGAAGACCTGTTCTTTTAGAATTGTGAGTTTGCTTCTTGTCAAGTCAGAGTTTGTATTCTGCTCCAGTCCTGTTTTGCCCCCTCGTGGTTTTTTGTTTTCTGTTTGTGTCTGAATAAATATTTAGTGTCTGCGTTTGGGTTCGTTCCTCAACCACATGACAGAATGTACCGACCATCAAAGAACCCAACTGACCATTTGTCCTTCCCAGCCAAGCGTCGTCCGGACCCCCTTAAAGAAGTCTGGTTGTCTCCCCCCCCCCCAACAAGAAGAGTGTCACTCTTCCATACTCAACCGAGGGTGAGTGGATCTTGTCAAACTACTCTCGACTGTTTGACCATTTCTCCCGGGAGGAGTCCGAGGCGGCATCTTCGAGGTCTTCGCCTGCTGCCTGCCTGCCAGCTACTCCCGAGGGTCGAATGATAGGCGTCGCAACGCTTGGGGACCAGGCTGGTTCTCCCTCAACTCCTGGCACTCCATCTACCCCCTTCGAGGGAAAAGAGGGAGGCGGGCCTAGTGGGACTCTCCTGAGTCCTCAGCGTCGGAGTCAATCCTGCCAGAGAAAACCCCTCCTTCACCCGACACAGTTCCCGCCGTGCTTCCCCAACCCGTCTCAGCTCCGGCTATGGTCTCTGCTTCTCGTCCTAGGAGAAGGAGGAAGAGGGGAGCCTCCCGTTCTTCGCCCCGCTGCAGTCTCAGAGCCGCGCTGCAGTCTCAGAGCCCCGCTGCCGTCTCAGAGCCCCGCTGCCGTCTCAGAGCCCCGCTGCCGTCTCAGAGCCCCGCTGCCGTCTCAGAGCCCCGCTGCCGTCTCAGAGCCCCGCTGCCGTCTCAGAGCCCCGCTGCCGTCTCAGAGCCCCGCTGCCGTCTCAGAGCCCCGCTGCCGTCTCAGAGCCCCGCTGCCGTCTCAGAGCCCCGCTGCCGTCTCAGAGCCCCGCTGCCGTCTCAGAGCCCCGCTGCCGTCTCAGAGCCCCGCTGCCGTCTCAGAGCCCCGCTGCCGTCTCAGAGCCCCGCTGCCGTCTCAGAGCCCCGCTGCCGTCTCAGAGCCCCGCTGCCGTCTCAGAGCCCCGCTGCAGTCAGCGCTTCTTCCGAGTCTGATTTCATGTGTGCCGAATCTGATTCAGTGAGTTCGGTTCCCGCTCCACAGCCGTCTGCTACGTCCCCTGATGTGTCCTGTTCCATTTCCCGCTGTTTCCCCAGTCAAGAGTCTTGTCTCGCCACCCTCAGCTTCCCCTGTCGTGATTCCCTCTCCGTCGTCCACTGTACCCCCTGTCCCTAATCAACCCCGGACTGTTTCCTCCAAGACTCCTCATGTGTCCCGATCCAAACCTGCCCGGATTCCTCGCCCTAAGCCCTCAGCCCATTTTCCAAAGACCCCCAATCCTACCATCTACCCTGGACTGTCCCCCATGAACTCTTGTTCCTCCGCCCCCCCCCTCTCGTGTTTGTTATTTTTGATGTTTCATCCCAACCCTGTCATCGTTTTTTCATGTATGCCTTTATTAGTGTTTTCCATGTGGTGTTGGTTTTTATCTATGTCACGGTCTGTCTTGTCTTTAGTTTCCCTTTTGAGGAGCGTCTGGAAGCCGCTCCTTAAGGTGGGGGTTCTGTCATGATCCTGCCATCATGTCTTTGATTTCTCCAGTCTTGTGGCAGGATCATGGCAGACCCATGTTTTGTGTACAAGCGCATGGCCAATTGTTTGGGCCATGTGCTTGTGTTGTCTCGTTACTTTGCCCTGCCCCCTTGTTATCCCCGTCTTGTTATTATTGTCTAGTCAGTTTCACCTGTCCTTGTCTAGTCAGCTTCACCTGTCCTCGTCATTAGTGTTCCCTATTTAATCTCCTCATGTCTTCTGTCCTGGGTCGGTACATTGTCTAACTTTGTGTGTATATCCCTGTGAGTATATAATCTGAAGACCTGTTCTATTAGAATTGTGAGTTTGCTTCTTGTCAAGTCAGAGTCTTTGTTTGTCATCGTGTCTTAGTCTAGTTGTATTCTGCTCCAGTCCTATTTTGCCCCCTCGTGGGCTTTTGTTTTCTGTTTGTGTCTGAATAAACGTTTAGTGTCTGCAAGTTGTCTGCGTTTGGGTTCGTTCCTCAACCACATGACAGATTCCAGTCAGATGTCAAATAGATATTTAGAAAATGTCTTCAGTTTAGCTGATGTTTATGATTTAGATCAGATGTTTAACAGACATCTTGCAGATGTACTTGTGCTGTCTATGATCACTTTAGCAACATTAAAGCTCACCCAAAAATGAAAGTTACCCCATGATTTACTCACCCTCAAGTCATCCTAGGTGTACATAACATTCTTCTTTCAGACAAATACAATCGGAGTTATATTAAGAAAATGCCCTGGCTCTTCCAAGTTTTATAATGGGAGTGAATGACTGTAGAAAATTTAAAGCCCAAAAAATTGCTTCCATCCATGATAAAAGTGCTCCACACGGCTCCGGGGGGTTAATAAAGGCCTTCTGAAGCGAAGGCATGGGTTTTTGTAAGAAAAATACCCAGCTTCTGCGTTCGTCATTGTTGTTCGTTGGGTGAGGGGTCACCGTAAATCAATGCGTATGGCCGTCTGTCGGAAGTTATGATTATAGTTTCTAAAGTTTTAAATATGGGTAATTTCCTTGCACAAATGCATGGCTTCAGTTCAGAAAGCCGTTATTAACCCCTGGAGCCATATGGATTACTTTTATCATGGATGGATGCACTTTTTTGGGCTTCAAATTTTCTCCAGCCATTCACTCTCATTATAAAGCTTGGAGGAGACAGGACATTTTTTAATATAACTCTGATTGTATTCGTCTGAAAGAAGAATGTTATATACAATGTTATATGATTAAACATATTTTGTGAAATCTGTTGAAAATTTTACTCTGCCTCTTTAATGACCCTTCAAAAGCCTTTGCACCATTGTTCTGTCCATATGGTGTTAAAGCCGTCACAGTATGCAGGATGGGGACAGATCTGTCACCTCTAGAAGAGTCAATGCAGCATTCCAAGCTTCTGGGTGAATCCCGTCAATCACCTACTTGAAGGCCACTGTGTGAAGCAGCCTGACGTACATATGACCAGACTCTGTGATAATTCATCTGGCATTTGCTCACCTCAGGGCCTGGCTCTCTGGTTATACTTTGGAGGAAGTCAAGAAGGGGTATTCTTGTTTATAAGGTGACTTTGGATGATGCCTGGAAAAAAAAGCTTGTGTAACAATTTCCACCCTGCGAAACTATTCTGGGCAGGAATGAGCACTGACGCAGCTTGCCAAAATGAGTTTGCATGTCATTCCTCCACCATAACAAGCACCTACAGTGTTTCGCAACATGGAAATAACCATGAGCTGACCTGCTGCAGCGTCTCCAATGAGTTGCTCTGAAATGTGCCAGACTGCCTCATCAGTCAGTGCGGTGGGCACTAAAGAATACCGCTGTCTGTAGCGCTATGTTGTCAGCGCTGCTGTGCCACTCTGCCAAGGGCTTGATCTCATCACAATTTATCAATCACATTGAGTCTACATTAGGTTGATTTGATGGGAAAGCAGCCAGACTCAACCATACATATTTGATCAGCGTTTGGGCCCCTACTCTCTTCTGCTTCTCTTTGCAAGAATATTGATACCAACCTCAGCCTCATCAGTCAAATGGACAGGACAAGACAGCCCCGAAAAATGGTGTCCATTTGGCGAGCCACGAGTTGAGGCACTTTTTGGTTTGCGCATTGTGCAGGGTTGTGAAAAATTCTGAATTGAAGAATTAGTTCCTTGTTACAGAGCCCCGCACAAAACAAAACAAATGTGTTACCTCGTTTTAGTTCAGTCGTGGCCACATCGTACCAAGAAGTTCCCAGCTAACAAATGTATGTTCTAAAAACATATTTTGCTAATGTCCCCATTTAAATTGGCATGCAATGAAGTTTCGATAATCTTTTCTTTCTTATTGTGATGTATATCTGAGTGAAACGGCTTCTGGAACACATGACAAATGTAGGGCAAAGCTTGATTTTCTCCATGGGGAATTGATTTGAAAGTTGTGGTTTGCTATGGTGGATCTCTTGTGAGTGACAGGTTGTCCCTCGTGCCAGTAAACATGTCATCGGAGAAAAGAAGAGATGTCGCTGCATAATGGCGTTAGTTTAATTAAATATTACAAGGGCACATTTCACAGTTGCATAAAAATAATGACATGCACAGACAAATACATTAGATGAAATACTGCAATATTCAAAAAACAAACAAAAACAAAGCAACCATGAAAATAAAAAACTAGATTAGTTCATTTTGATTTCATGGTGATTCTATTTCTAAATGTTCTCATTACATTCAAATGTCTAGTTTTTTTTAATTTATTTTATGTTTTCATTTTATTTATTTTTGTTATATAGACATTAGAAAACATTACAAAATGTATTATTTTCTAAACATTATAGGAATGTTACTTTAAATGTACTCTGATTCTGAACCTGTTACAATGGGTGTTTACAGCAGAGACGAAACATTATCTAAGTGCAGCAGTCTTTATTAAACAAAAACAAGTTTAAATCTTTACCAAATGGATTCTCAGGATCAGGATCAGGGGCCAGTTGCATAAACTTAGCCACAATGTTAAGACTGTGTCTTAAGAACCAATTTGGCAAACCAGAAATTAGTCAAGAGGTAACCACTCTTACTTTTCTGATTCAAATTAGACTGATCTACCTTTTTATGTAACTGACTTTAAAAAGTTAGCACCAGTCTTGAAGAAAAAAAAAAAATAGATGACTAACTTTTAAGACTAGTCTAAGCAGTTTATGCAACCAGGATCAGGATCAAACGCAAACGCAAACGCAAACGCAAACGCAAACGCAAACGCAAACGCAAACGCAAACGCAAACGCAAAATCCACCAACTACATGCAACATTTAGAACTGATAAAGAACAAGACAGAACACAGGGTTTAAATAGACAGAACTGAAGAGCAAATTAACACGACACACCTGAACTGAACTAATAATCAATCAGAAACTATAGAAACAAACAGGCAGGGCTGAAAGAAGACAGAACTGAACTAATTGACAGATTAACCAAACACAGACGAGAACAGAAATCAAAACAAACTGACATTGTGACAGAACCAACTGAGACAATGAAGAAACATTATGATTATTAGATGAATGTCCAACTAAAATGCGTCAGAAAAACGGTCCATGATTGATGTATATAAATAATATTTTGTGCTAACATTTTGAGAACATTATTAAGGATAAAATAACTTTGAACAGAAATTGAATTAAAAAATTTTTGGAAGGAAGTTTGTTCTTAACCTTGTGAGAACCTTGCCAGCACATTATCCAATGTTCTGAGAATCTTCCTTGTTAGCTTGGTTTAAGTCATGGCCATAATTTAACATAATTAAAATGAGGAAATTAATTAGTACAACATAGCCACAAATTAGAAAGGCGTGGAAAACAAAATATTTTGCATAGCATGTGCAGTGTTCCGTATATTTTCAAACCTTTAACGTGAGGTTTTAAATTGAATTGGCCTAAACGCATGAATAATAATTAAAAAATAATCATTTATTAAAAATGATGAAATCATGTCATGTCCATTTATCCATAAGGCCTATAAACCTTCAAACTAAATATTCTAATACTTTAAAAAAAGCTTATCTTCCAAACAAGATCTTGTAAGTAGTTAAAAATAATAATTGTATTTAATTTAGATTCTACTTCCTCACATTCAAATTTGAATTGCAATTTTGCATAATGTTTGCAACCTCGATTCAAATTCTGGAACTGAATTGGAATTTAAAGGAATAGTTCACTTCAAAATGAAAATTATGTCATAATTTACTCACCCTCACAATGTTTCAAACCTGTATGAATTTCTATCTTCTGCTGAACACAAAAAATAATGTTTTGAAGAATGTTGGTAACCAAAGAGTTGATGGACCCCATTGACTTCCATTGTATTTTTTTCCCCCTAAACTTGAGGGTGAGTAAATGATGGCAGAATTTTCATTTTGAAGTGAACTATTCCTTTAAAAGTCGTTCTCAGTTTAGTTCTGTTTGCAATCCCAAACCTGGTTGTGAGGAAAGTGTTTACCAGATTGTTTGACCTTTCTTTATTCCATGTTGTTCATATGATCATAAGTGTATTGTTTAAACCGTTATGTTACTGCAACATTTTAAATTGTGGCTTATTGGGTGCAAGATGTGGGTGTTGTGTTGTGTTGAAGTGGTTTATGGTGGAGGTGACAGAATGGGGCCAGATTGCATTGCTTGATGGGAAAAGGTGTTTTAGATCAGATTGCTCACTAAACAAATCACACTGCCTCTACATTTGTAAGTGCAGAATCTTTACCTGCTATGCTGTTCTTAAATGTTAAGAAACCGTTTGAAAACATATTTGTTTTTTAATGTACACTACCGTTCAAAAGTTTGGGGTCGGTAAGATTTTTTATGTTTTTAAAAGAAGTCTCTTCTGCTCACCAAGGCTGCATTTATTTGATTAAAAATACGAAACAAACCCAGTAATATTGTTAAATATTATTTCAATGTAAAACAGCTGTTTTCTATGTGAATATTTCATTTTAAAATGTAATTTATTCCTGTGATCAAAGCTGAATTTTCAGCATCATTACTCCAGTCTTCAGTGTCACATGATCCTTCAGAAATCACTCTAATATGATTATTTGATGCTCAAGAAACATTTATGATTATTATCACAGTTGACAACAGTTGTGCTGCTACATATTTTTGTGCAAACAGTGATTCATTTTTTTCAGGATTCTTTGAAATTTCAAGAGAAAAGCATTTCATTAAAAAATAAATATTTAGCATTATTATAAATGTCTTTACTGTCACTTTATATCAATTTCATGCGTCCTTTCTGAAGAAAAGTATTAATTTCTTTAAAAAAAAAAAAAAAATTGACCCCAAACTTTTGAAAGGTAGTGTATGCCTAGGCGCAAATGCAGACTTAAAAGTGACTTTATTAATACTGTTAAAGACAAAGTTTGAGGTGATTTGATATAAGTTTCTCTTAGAAGTTTGAATTGGCGTTTTAGGTAAAAATTAAACTGTTTTATGATCAAATATTAGATTTTGTAAGACTTAATGGAATATCACAGTGTGAAACTTTTTCAAAGCAGCTATTTCCCAACAATGCATTGGTTAGCTTGGAGTATTTTAAATTGTATGTATTTGCATGTGCAAAGCAGGCTCAGTTTTTGCATGAGGCAATTCTGTTGTAATGTCAGAGGAATATACACTTTGGAAGCTCATTTCTTGGAGTCTTTATGCTGAATTTCTCTGCTGGAGAACAATGACAATAAAATATTGAGCAGAAAACTGCAGCGCGCTCTGGAAATCACTTTAGGCTATGTTACTCTTGCATGCTGTCATTTTAATGGCCTTGAGAGTTTAGCAATAGATAATTCTGCAGAGCTCAGGTATATAAGGCTTCAACTGTGATGTACAATTAGACAAAGCGCAATTCGAATTGGGAGCATGGATTTGTTAGGCCTAGACTATTGTATGGGCCATTCATAGTTCTATCCATGGGATTCTCATTTTTCTGAAACACACAATAGGTTATTATGTTATCACAATTCTGGCTGCTCAGGACCGCATAATTGGTTGTCGGTGTCATGGGGTCGGTGTCACAGTTTTTCAACTACACAAGTGGATTTCTCAGTTGCGGCTTATTTGCCTACAATGATCTTAAAGGAATTCGTTCAAACCTGTCATTATTTACTCCAGCTATTTGTTCCAAATCAAAATGACTTTCTTTTCTTCTGTGAAACACAAAAGACGGCTTTTTGAAGAATACCTGCCACATTTTAAATAAAATTCGGATTGGGTCTGCCATGCTCCAAAAAAAAAAAGAAAAAAAAAAGGAAAAAAAATGTATCATTCAGGTATTGTTCATGCAACTCAAGCCATATTTCAAGTAATTTATGTAAACAATAGATTGAAAGCTCTTGTTCTCCTATAGGCACAGTCATGAAAAGTCAATGAGGACAAAACAAAAATAACCTAGGCACAAAATCAGCCTAAATGATAAATTCACAAATCTGGGACCTCATTCATAAAATGTTGTGTAGAAACCATCCTACCTTTAATCTTACGATCATTTCTCCAATGTGCGTACGTGTGATTCAGAAAATAAAACAGAAGGCAAGTACGCCTCTCTTCCAGAAATAAAACTTAGGTGACACTTTAGTTTAGGGTCCGATTGTCACTATTAACTAGTTGCTTATTAGCATACTACAATATTGGCTGTTTATTATTATTTATAAAGTACATATTATTGCCTTATTCTCCATCACCGTGTTACATCCCTACACAATACCTAAACTTAACAACTACCTTAATAACTATTAATAAGCAGTAATTATGAGTTTATTGATGCCAATGTTGTAGTTAAAGTTAATAGTGAGAGATGGACCCTAATCTATAGTGTGACCAAAATTGATTGGCAATAATTGAAAAGTGGGTACACCTACTAAAAAAGTTAATGTTATGAAGTATACTTAAATAATGTTCAAGCATATTTTATAAGTATACTTTATATACAGTATATAAATGCACTACTAGTAAACTTCTATTTAAAAAATGCTTGGGACTACATTGGGCCAGTTTTTAGTATATAAAAGTATACTTTTAAGTGTACTATAAAGTGTAAGAAAAGTAAACATTCAGTGCACAACTAGTTTCCAACTATGTTTCTCATTTATACTGCATCTGTACTACAAGTGAACTTATAAGTATACTAGTAGTTTAATATTTTAATACTTATAGTTTTTTTTGTTTATGAAAGTACACTTTGAAGTATACTTCAAATTTCAAAATTTCATTCTGTAACATTATGCCATTTTGATTTATATGCTGTTTAATGTTTGATGATCGCGTTGTAAGTCGTCTATCGTCTATCACCTGTTTCTGCTTCTTCCTCATGTGTATTTTGATCCTGAGATTGTGTACTCTGTATTTCAGAAGATGTGTAATAGGGGAAAAGGTTAAGTAGATTTAAAATGAATCCATATGTACGCTGCCAGTGGACTAGCCTACACACAAAAAAAATAAAAAAAAATAAAAAACAAGATACTCAAAAGGAACAAATCTGTTTTCTTTATAAATCAATATTTTCAAACAAGAAGTTTATAAGACTATATACTTAAAGTACAATATAGTACAAATGTGAAAAAAAGTATTTATTAGGCTACTCAATCAAAAGAGTAAACACAACTTCAAACCAAGTTTACTTAGAATACTTAATCATACTTTTAATAAGGCCTACATCTCGATCAAAAGGTTGAGTACATGTATAGTCTAAATTTACTTAGACCTTTCTGTCAGTGGTTCTTAAAGTCGGCTAACAGACCCAAAGATCCATGGTTGTTAACAGCTCACTGGAGGAGAAGATAGTCCATAAATAACGACTTACATTTCATAATGATTTTAATAAAAAAAAAAACATCCCTTTAAGCAGGCAGGTCCTACCCCGAAGTCCATCTAACCACTCTTGTACTCCCTCTCTTCATTTCCTGCAAATAGTCTTCTTTAGAAGGAGTGAAAACTCATTCACCTATAATTACACGAATCATCATTACGGCAGCCAATCGTTTGACCACTATAGAGCCCAACCTTTCCTGCAGACCATGGTGTTACCGCAATTACCTCTTTGTCATAATGCTAATAGACAGTGGATCTATAGCGTCTCGACAGGTTAGAGGTAATCTTTCACTTTATTTCACCACCGTCACCCCTATGATCTTCAAACTTCCCCTGTATATTCAATCCGCCCTCCCCAGCATCATTCTCCTTTATCAAGGTCTCTTATCACTTTCTCGCTGGAGAGTCTTTGAAATATAAATCAGGTCTCATTATCTCCCCCCATTACAGTCCCCATGGTGATAAGCGCTGTATCGAGGACATCCTTGAGAGGTAATATCATCTAATATGCTTTGAGAAGAGTTGGGGGGGGGGGGGGGGGGGGTCAGATGCATTGGGTGGAAGACACCCGCACTGTGGGGAGCTGCCTGTTTTTAAAAAAGTGACATGCATGAAGAAATATATAGCGGATATGAATGTTTCATTTCATAGGGAGGGCTCAGAACGGAAAGAAAGATATATCTGCTCTGTTGAGCAATTGAAATAGGCTGGAAGACTGCTGAATCACTGGGTAAGAGTTTTTTTTTTTGTGAACGCAGTTGTCACTATATATAAAATAACCTACGTTTGCATTTTCACGAAACGGTAATAGAGTCAAATGCATTTGTTTTGCAGTGGTCTAAAAATAGATGTTTGCTTCTGATTAAGGTTATTGTAAAGTTCAATTCTGAGAAAAAGTTAATAATGCACATGTATTATTTCCATGAGGGAGTAGCATGAGGGATTGTGGGTTTCGGTTATGACAGAAGCACTCCAGATGACATGAACAAAACCTGAAGATCTCGGTATCCAGCAGATCCAAAGAGCATCTTGCATTTCAGCAGAAGAAAGTCTGATCTTTTTTACAAAGATTAAAAAAAACTTGCTGATTTCATTAGTGACTTGGACATAATGCATGATATTAATTATTCTTATTCATGAAATTTAGTCTTATTATTTTCAAAATTATAAAACTATTGATGCTGTTTCCTTTAAAAAAAAAGTAAATATGTTTAAATTGCAACCTAATTTATTGTAATTGTGACTTCTTATCTCACAATTGTGACTATTTTGCTAGTAATTGTGATCTTATATGTGGCTTTGTTTTGTTTGTCTCACTTTATCTCACTTTTTCTTACAATTAGCTGCTTTGTTTTTTTACATTGTTTCCTTTTAAATCTTTATTCATCCATGAATAAATTACCTTAATAATAATAATTCTATATTTCATATATGATCTCAAACTTTTCAACCACACCTGATTAATTCTTGAAAAAAGAATCACAAGTAGATCGGCTGCTTTGTTATATTTAATTCCATTCAGCTTAAATATTTTTGTTTCATTTAATTGGTTGTTCATTTTAATTAATTTAGTTATTTCATAATTGTTGATAATAATTAATTTAATATTTAATATTCAACAATATTATTGATCTGCCTGCATTGTCACCATTATATGAGAACTGAACTGAGCTGGACGATGACATCACGTTTTTTTCCAGAGCGGCTGAGAACGGAGAGGAATGGTGGGAAAATTCCCATAATCCTCTCTTTCTCTTTTGGTTACTGTAAAAAGTCACCCACTTGTCATTACCTCAATGAAACAATGCTGGAATCAGACAGTGATATTAATCATCCAAATTAAACCATATGGTGTGAAATATTACTAATGAGCAACATACTTCAGTTGGTGGAAACAAAATGATAAGTGCTTGGGGTTTTTTGGCAGCTGTGAATATTTCATATTTTAAAGTATGTATGAAGACCACCTGTTCCAGCAGCTAAATGATTCACACTATGTCTTGATTTGGCAAATTTCCATCTATTTCTGTGTCTGTGTGTAGTCTACTGTTAAATGGCTAATTTTATCAACACACATGAGAGGCCGGCCTTGTTCATTTTCTTACTGCAATAGAGAGATGGCAACTCATTCATTTTTACAAGCAGTATTTGAACATAAAAAAGAGAATAATTCATCACACATTCCACTTCTCCAGATTAATGTTTTTAAATACATTACAAAATGGGTGTACATTTCAGTTTTCAACATATAACTAATTATGAAATGGAAAGTAGGAAATATGAATACTTGTGATTATGCAAACAACTATTAAATAAATGAATGTTTCACACATTATTACATATTCGGGTCTTTAATGGACCGGCTATATATCTAACACGGAAATGCTGCAATAGTATAAAACTCTGATATTTTAAACCTGATATTTTAATAACATTTACAAAAGAATACAATAAAGCATATTACATTACCTTTTTGAAATTTGGAAGGGTTCAATTTGAGCAGATGATTTTTTTCCATCATCATCATCGTCATCATCATCATCATCATCATCAGAGTGTTATCATCAGAGCTCAATTCCTGTCAACACCTGGCTCATATTCACCATCTCAACCATATTCTCAAAAGTCAAAACTATCGTTTTCAAGGTCTTCAAAATCAATAATTTCATCTCTGTCAGCTTCTTCACCAGATCCACCATCAAGTGATAGTGCCACTAATATTTGATTGCGTACAGTACTTGCTTTACACTAAACTGCCGAACCATTTTAAGTTTTGCGGATGATTCTTCTGTATTCTTTAGTTTTATACCTGTGTTAACTATGAGTGAAAAATCACGTGATCAATTGTGTATCAGACATTGCCACCTTGAGGAATACATATTGAATTCCATTTATTGAGTCACTGTAGATTCAAATATTGTTGCAAAAAAATAAAAAAAATAAAAACGTATATGATTACATACCCAATACAATTTTTACCCCAAAAATATTAGAAAACAGACAATATTTTATATATATATATATATTGTTATAATGTTAGCAATAAACAGATTGAGGAATACTAAGAAGGTTGACTACTGAGGAGGAGGGCAATGAATCATGTCCCGGGTCGATAAAGACCCGAGTGTTAAGGCATCGAATAAGTGCGTTCAAAACTTAAGAAATGTCAATTGTAAATATATGTAATGCATATGTAATAAACAAAAAATGACTTTGCATGTAGAGCACTATTTATGAGAGTTCCTGCTTTTCTCGAGCGTTTCAGATCAGTCACTCACAAGGATCCATCTTAGTTAAGATGTTGCCTATGTAGTCAGCGAGGTTTTGCATCAGAGGCACAGTGTATAACTTAAATACTACATAACACCCATTTAGTTTATATACGAAAGAGTACGATTTCCTATACAATCCATTTGAAAGACAATACCATTAAACTTGATTGAAAAAAAGTCATATCGAAAGCTATTTCCTGTGTTTACTTTGATCAGAGTTTCCCCAGCACTAGTGCACATGGAGTGACTCTTAAGTGAGTCTAAAAAGCAGCGAGACAGGCTTCAGTCAATAGAGGTGAGAGCATTGATATCAAGCCCAGCGTCCCTGGACAATTGAACTGAAGAGGTAAAGCGGAGTGCAATACCAATGCCTGTCCGCGATTTATATTTATTGCCTGAGAAAAAGAAATTCCCTGATGTTTCAGCAAGGCAAACACAGCTAGGAGCTACATGACAGTTTTGATGTCGTGTTGAGTCGAGAGCTGCAGTTTCTTCTTTTATGATGAAGAAAGAAACTGAGAGCTTCATTCGCTGCCTAATGCATAAACACTATTGGAAAGTTCAATCGGGGATAACGGATCACAAGAGTTGGGATGGCAGAAGGCGTAACCTCTGCCTAGGGTGCATATGCATGAGCAGATGTCTCACGGGGCCTTATTAATTGAGTGAAATCTCAATCATTCTTACATCTATTTGCATAACCTTATCATATTTGATTTTTGTGCTTGAGGGCATTATTAAGGAGCTATCTGTCTATCTCAGAGCACCTATTAGTGCACCCTTTCATATTAAAATTGAATTTCCTATTTCTCAATTAGAACAAGATTCAAGGAGGCTTTGATACTTTTAATTCACATGAAGATGAAAGAGACAGATTATATTCGGAAAGGTGTTTGTAATACTACAGATTTGATCAGTTGAGATCACCGTGTAATTCCATTTCTGAAATTTAGTTTTCCCCTTTTTTTAAGTGTCTTCTTAAGAAACTTGAAAAGTTAATAGTAGTAATAATAGTAGAGTCTCTGTTTCTTGTGATGGATTTCTGTAAGGAACGGTGACTGCCAAACATATCTGGAAGTCCTTTTGGAATCAAATGAATGACAGTCCAATCCTCATATTTTGATTATTGTCTTACACTACAATGCATAGCGTTGCACAGTTGACAATAAAGACCATCAAAATATAACTCAGAAATTTAGTTTCTAGTAAAAAAAAAAGAAAAAAAATCCATCTTCGAAGATAGTATGAAAAAGAAGTTGCGATAGTCTTTTCTTCCCTATTATGATGTATATTCGAGTGAAGCAGCTTATCAAACAAGAACAAATGTAGGGCGGGACTTAATTTTATCATGGGGAATTGATTGGATGGTTGTGGTTTCCTATTGGTGGATCTCATGTGAGTGACAGGTTGCCCCGCCCTCACGCCAGTAAACACATCATCAGAGAAGAGAAGAGATGTTGCTGCAAGAGCGAGGGGAAGTTATTTTGATTAAAGATACATATTTTAATATTTAAAACGATGAAGGATAAATCATTAATAATAAATACTGCAATGTTCCATAAAAATATAATTATCAATTTCGATTTCATGGTGACTTTAATGTTAAATATCTATAAATAATTATGTTTTATTCCATCTAAAATGACACAGCTGAATATTATCTCATAAGAAGAGGGATATTGTACTTTTCATAAATAAATAATTACAAAATGACTTGCTGGTGCTTTGTGAATAGGAGATCAATAAACGTATAAAGTAGAATGTGCTCAGGACTTCAACAGGCTTTCCAAAGAAATGAATATTTGCTTAGCACAGACAAAGAAGCTGGTATTCCTCTTTGAATGTCAACACCCGGTTATTTCTGTGCTAAAACACTTCAGATGTCATTATTAATTAGAAACCGTGGCACAGTGGAGGGCCCTAAACACAGATAAACTTTCCCCTGAGAGGCGGGAATCACACTCAATTGTCTTGCTACGGTTAAGACTCTTTAAAGACTCGTCGCTTCCTCCACCAGATCCCACTGATGCACAGAGGAAGAAAGTGAAAGATGTTCTTCATATATATATTCACCTCATCCAAATCTTTAAGGCTAACGTCAAATCAACATTTTCAGATGAAATTGCAGACATGCCTTAAAAATAAAATAAATCATAAATAAATTAAGCATTAATACTAGAACGAGGAATTTAGAGTCATTCAAGAAGCAGTAGTTTAATATTAGTATTGTTATTTAGAGCATCTCTTACCCTTTTTTGAAGACAAGTACATTCTATAAAAAGGGGTTTTTCAGAGCAATGAATTAGAAGAACCCTTTTTGGTTCCCCAAAGAAATTTTGACTGAACCGTTCTTAAAAGAACCTTTTTTATTTCTTAGTGTAAAGTACATTTTGATAAATAACCTTTTTCAAATAACAGTTTGTGTAATTGGAAAAGCTTTCATGGATGGTAAAGGTTCTTCATTGAACCAATGAACAACCTTTATTTTTAAAGAGTGTAAAGTTCACTTCGTAATTCTCTAATAAGTGTCTCACTGATGTCTCTAAATGTCTGAATGAGACTTTCCTGATATTAAGGTGCATTTTAAAAGTTGCATAAAGATTACTAAGTATAAATTCAGCAGTAGTAGTAATTTTTGTAACGCTTTCTATAAAGGCCATGCTTATAATGAATTATAGCTCCATTTATACTTATAAGTATTGCTATTCTATAAATATATGTATAAAGACTCATTAAAACCTATACTGCATTATAAGAACAGTTATGGTTACATTTATATTATTTATATAATTACTTATAATTAATGCATTACACTTATCAAATAAGTATAAATAAGGCTATGATTCATTATAAGCATGGACTTCATAGAAAGTGTTAGCATATTTTTTTTTATTTTTTTGCACCTATCATGAATGTAATGTACTATGTTTGAGGTAATCAACTGTAGCTGATGCTTCATGTCTTGTATTCCAGTATGATTTATTAAGTGGTATATATATATATATGTGACTGTGATATAGTTTCAGCACCAGAGAATCAGAAATGGAGACTTTCTTTCCCCTAGTGAATGTGAAAAGAGAACACGATTTTCTGACACAGAATCCATATTAGTTTTCTTAATTAATACGTGATATTAATTTTCCGAAGCACACTTCTGCGGAGACTGGTTCGTTAAGTTTCAGAAATGGTGATAAATGACTATTACGGGATTCATTTGCATGCGCTTCTGCTGCTCAGGTGTTAAAGCACCAAAGATGGAACAGAGAGATCGGGTCATTGCTAAAATTTGCTTTGTGCTCCTTTTTAAAACAAGAATAAATCTCAATTCTTTGCAGTGGCCTCTGTGTTTCTAATACTGGAAACTAACCAAGCACTAATTCTATCAATAAAGCATTACAAGTGGCCTTTATGAGTCATTTATTTGTATTTAATTTAATTAAATTTTACTCTGAATCGAAAGGCCAAGTCTCACATAATTTATAGGCGATGCAACATCCTATATCCTTTTACACGGTGAAATAGCATGCAAAGTCTCTTGAACCTAGCCGGTAATCCTGAAAAATCCACACATTTACAAATAGCGTTCAGGCAATGACCTTAAAGGTTATTGTAATTTAGCTGTTGAAAACAAATCCTCTGACAGATTATTCATTACTGATGTCTCCTAATTAACCCAGCTAAATAAAACAAGAACTAATCTAGGCTCTAACCGTGACTGTCATTTCAAAAGCTATTGACACAAAACGCTCCAGACAGCTGTTGTTCCCTGCATTTACTAACAATAGTTGCATTTCACTCATTCAAACTGTGCTAACTGCCAACGGTCTGGCCAGCGAATTGTGGAAATGCCAAATTAGGAACTTCCCACCGCTATGAGATCCATTATTAGGGCAGAGGAAAAAAAAAAAAAAAAGTTACACGGCTTTGACACGCAGCCAGCTTTTCAGAACCAAGGACAGCTCCCTGTTGCTGCAGACCAAAGCGAGAGCTCCATTTTGGATTCCCCAGGACAGGGGGGAGGGTTTGCCTTTTTCTGGAATTCAATTAAGCCATGTGCCGCCTGCTGAGAGGGTTGAGGGAGACCAGCACCCAGAGAGGATAGACATATTGCAATAATACCAAGCAATTAAACATAGGGCCTCGGCGGTATTTTTGGCCCCTCTATTTAAGTGTGCAGAGTTTCTCACAGTGTATGAGGGGACTCTTCCTTTGGGGTTTGAGCAGAATGAAAAGCCTTTTATTCGGCAAAAAAAGGAGGAGGAGAAGCATACTAGCAGTATTTGGTGAGCGATAATTCTCAACCTTTTTAGATGAAGCCGAAACTCTCACTAATGTTGTGGATTTCAGGACTATGACAAAAACTGTCCACTTTAAAATACTGTAAAAGCTGCAGATGATGCCTGGGATTTGTGGAGCAAGTAATGGGAGTTCTTAGACAATAAGGTGGATTTTTCTGTTTCATGCTCACCAAGGCTGCATTTATTTGAGCAAAATATAGTAGTATTGTGATATATGTATTATTACAATTTAAAACATAGAACTGTTTTATATCTGAATATAATTTAAAATGTAAATGTTTGTTCCTGATGGCAAAGCTGAATTGTCAGCATCATTACTCCAGTTTTCAGTGTTACATGATCCTTTAGAAATCAATCTAATATGCTGATTTGATGAAACAAATATTATAATGTTGAAAACAGTTATGCTGCATGCTTCATATTTTTCTGGACACTGTGATAATTTTGTTTCCCTCATGATTCTTTGATGAATGGAAAGTTCAAAAGAACAGTATTGATTTGAAAGACAAATATTTTGTCACAATGTAAAACAATTTTTTATGACTTAATTTAATGCATAATTTTGGGGATTTGTAAGGTGGTGTAAAAAAACAGTTGATTAAAAAAACAGTCATATGGATTATTATTAGGATTATTATTATTTTAGATAATAATAAAGATTGTGTACACATCATCCAATCAGAATATTTATTCATCCAATTTATATATATATATATATATATATATATATATATATAAATATATATATATATATATATATATAAAGGGGAGTTCATTCACAAAATACAGCTGTTCATTGTTTGTTCTTGATAGTTCACAGTGCATTAACAAGATTTTAATCAGGTATTAGTAAATGTTGAAATGAACATGAACAAAGATTAATAAATGCTGTATAAGTGCAGTTCATTATTAGTTCATTAGTTAACTAATAAACCTTAATGTAAACTTTTACCATTTAAATACAGATCAAAAAGCAGCTTTAAAAATGTAAATAAATAAATACATGACAGTTATTGAGAATAAGCATTTATAAACTGTAAAATATAGCATTTGCAAAATACTTTTTGGTTGCTCAGTCCAAAACACTTCTTTCAGGCAAAGTGTAGAAGTTCTATGACCTAGAGGAGGAACAAATCCTCTGATTTCATTATGAAAGGGATAATTCATCAGCATTAGTAGCTAATATTTCTGCTGCTTGAAAAATATTGGAGTGGGCTGAACGGACTTGCAACATTAATTAAAAACAATTGGCATTAAAAGCCTTTAAAACTATGCTAAACGAATCATAGTGTCAGAGCACAACACAACCGATTATTCTCAAGGTGAAATGGGATTTGGGGATATTTCTCCAAGTGAATTCAACGCAAAGATTCAGACGATTTTGAGGCTTTCTGTACTTGCTTTGCTTTTGCAATTCATGAGGCTGCAGCTCAACCATCATTCAATTGAACTTTGGAGAACGCGTGAGCAGCTTCCTTTGAAGCTCCCTGATAGCTCACAGACGGAACCTCACGGCTCACCCAGAGCAACCTTAACAAATCTTTAACCTGCACCTGTTCAGCTGCAGAATGGAGGTAAATGTCCTCACCTCAGCAGAGCCACGGGATGCGGAGTGAATGTTCACGAGGGCGCAGGTGTCCCATCTTTTCAAATAATTTAGGAAATGCAGATGTGTGGCAGAAACTACCCCCAGTATGGGTCATTCCCTTCTCAAACACGTGTCTTGCATTAAAATGACAAATCAACAGCAATAAGATGTTGTAAACAACCCCTGCGGTGCATCTTGCCTCCCATCAGCTCTTCGAATAATGCATTTACACAGACTTTGATCCGAGCTTTCATTCATTCAACTATTGTTACAACTAATGAACACTTATTTATGGCACTCTTAAATTGCAACTTTTTGCTTAATAAAATGGATATCTGTCTCACCTACTAAGTTCAAAGAAAGAGCGAAAGCAGGACTTAATTGGCTGCACTTTTACAATATTTTGTTGTCTAATTCCTCATGTACACAGGTGCTGCTCACATTACCATAGCGAAATTAATTGCCGTTATACAGAATCTGCTTCTTTGTTCAGAGCCTAACAACAGATACAGATCTCCGTAAGGAGCCGGATCCACTGAGAGATACTGTAGGAGGGAGGGTGGAAAAGAGCTTTCACTACACTACAGGGGGAGCTTTCATTTTTGGGGAAAATAAATAACAAGATAATGTACATAAAACATTGAGGTCTTTCCTTTGCTATGGGCACTTAAAATACATTAATTACATTTAAAAAATAACAAAACCTAATAGTTTAATTTGTCTAGCTATACCACACACACACACACACACACACACACACACATATATATATATTTAATATATAAACATATACATATACATATATATATATATATACACACAAAACAAAACCATTATAATTTCATATTTTCCACCACATCTCATATCACGATTAGTTTTGTGGTAGGAATATCATTAAAAGGGTAAATCATGAGAAATCCAATTTTTCCTTGGTCGTTTTACCATTAAAACATCCTGCAATTTTTATAGTTTAAAATGTCCTTTTCATTATAAACATTAAGCATTTATTTAAAGTCACCATGACATCAAAATCAGTTATTCTTATTTTTATGGAATATTGCTGTATGTCACAATGTAGCTAAGCGTGGTGTCAGACAGGAACACGATGAAGATGATGAATGTAAAACAATCATTTATTAATAGGTCGAAAGCATCACCAAACGTAAGCGTTAACAAAAACCGACAATGAGAACTGAAAACACAGCCCAGATAGCATACATATCCGGGCCTCATCTGGGCCAACTATGGCACATATGGCTCAGTTTTGGCAGCGGCAAAGGTCATATGGGCTGTATCCGGCCCACACATCAAGCCGGTTTTAGTGTGATTTGTGGTTCGCTGTGTTTGACAAAGATGTGGGCCATGTGATGTTTGGCGCTGCCAGAACTGGGCCATACGTGTCATAGCTGGCCCAGATGAGGCTCGGATATGCATGCTATTGCCAGCCACACTCAGATCGAGTCATCGCCATCATTCCATGTGGTATGTGGGCCAGAAGAATGTGGGAGATGTAGGCCAGAAGTCATTTCTGGTGTCAAGTCACCAGACAGCAACATATTGTCGGCCCAGATCCGGCCCACATCTGGTCCATATGGATTCAACATGTGGATGAGGAGATGGAGAAGGGATGGTGAGAAGAGCAGGCGAAAGAATGGTGAGAACCGGCAGACGAGACCAAGGCACCGATGACAGAGGAAGAAGCCATCGTTGGGATGATGAGAGGAGCCAAGTCACAGTCAGGACGAAAGGGAGGAGCCATGGTGGAATCCCGGCTGAAGACACTAGGGGGACGAACGACAGCAATGAAATGAATGATAATAATAATAATAAATAAATAAATAATGTGACCAAATGATTGAGAAAAATATCAGCTTGTGTCCAAAGAAACACTCATAACCCATCTTCCATGCAACACAATAAATTGTAGCACTAAAATTTGGTGCATTACCAAAGTGAAGAAGCCACACAAGCAACTAATTTCACTGGCTTGCTAAAAAAAAAAAAAACACAGGTGCAGATGTGCAGTTGTCCCGCATATGTTGGCTCATTGAGATTCGGTGTAATGTGAGCATGTACTGAAATGTGACATTAATCATATGCCGCTGCAATCTAGTGGAAACTAGTATCTTTTCCTCAGTCAAACAATTAGAACAGTTCAAATCAGCGGATGATCGGAGACATGATATTTTGAGCCATTACGTGGGTCATTAAGTTACACTCTCATTAGCACCCCGCAATTATGGGTGATATGACCGTCTGCTGAGATCTCCTATCAGACTGTCACGGCTCTCCAGCTCGTTCAAACTCACTCACTCAAAATCTCTCCTCTCAGAACTCAAAGTCGTGTATGATATAACACAACCATCACCACATGGGCACCAGAACTAAAGAATTAGAGCAGCTCCCATCCACAGGGTGTTATTGACCTTTCCGCTAAAATCGTTTCTATTTTCGCTGATGTGCAGCATGAACAAGAGAGCAAATCTGAGCAAATGCCACAGTTTAGCCTAATTTTGACTCTGACGCATTCAGAAACTGCAGACGTGCTGCATGCAGAAGGAGCAATTTTGAGGGATGATGCCCTGTTAATTCAGAGTTCAATACAAGACTAATTAGTCCAATAAGTGAGAGGTCTCCACGGATTTACAGGCCGATCAATTCAATTAACAATGGGAGGTCTAGTGAATGGAGGCGTGCATCTGTAAATACCCTTCATACCTTGGGATCAGCGCTGATTGTTTTACGACAAAGTTGATCTACAGGGTAAAGGAAAGTCAAAAAGCACAAGTGCAACTGTGAGGTTTTCCTTTGACTTTATAAGTTGCATACTTTTTGCTTACAACAAAGCAGGAAGAAATGGCTCATCCTCATCAGCCCTCATGTAGCGTTATTTTAGTATCAGTGAGATTTTTTTGCTCAATATTATAATATAAAATAGCAGATTATCAGAAATGCAGAATGTTCTGGTCAAGCTCCAGCTCTTTAATCATGGGTTTATTATTTGCTGATAACATTATAGCATGATGTCACCTGATGGAGTTTTGGTTTCTTGCGACTGTTGCCTTTGTCGCTTTTGGGTTTTGGCTTGCTTAGTTGAGGACAATATATTCAACAATATTATTGATCTGCCTGCATTGACACCATTATATGAGAACTGAAGTGAGCTGAACTATAAAAAGTCTGAACTCTGTGTTCTCCAGAGCGGCGGTATAGATAAATGAACTAAATTAATAACTATTTTTTTACAATAGAAATAAACCATTACTGATTTTACTTAAGCTGGACTGTGAATCTATTTTCTTCTAGATCTGCTATACAGCCGAAAACAACATTTGTTGCATTATTCTCCTGTTATCACTGTAAAGCTTCTTTGAATCAATCTGTACTGTAAAATGCACATATAAATAAAGGTGACATGACTTGGCTTCTTTCAGATGTCTAAGACCTTGTGATCTTGCCTTACTTTCTGTGCGTGGTTGCCTTTATCTGGCTTTCCATTTCAGATTGCCCCAATCTATTTCAGTCGTCAAGTCTGCTCTAAAGACATTTGGTGTATTCTCTCTACAATCTTAGAAAAAAAAGTACAAAAGCTGTCAGCTGTCACTTTCAAAAGCCTTTGCACCTAAAGAGTGCATATAAATACCGCAAAGGTACATATTAGTACCTTAATGGTATATATTAGAACTCTTTTACTGTCCCATTGACTGCTTTTAAACCATTTTTTTTCTGATTGAACCTTCAATATTCCTTGAACATTATTTGGCCCTCCACCCCTTTGGCTCCATAAGGCTCCTCCTTCCCTCCAGCTCCACCTCATTCCTCCGGCACCCTGGCTCCACCTCGGCCGCTCGTCGCCACTGCTCCACCTTGAGGTGTGTTCGACATCGGCTGTGGCGGGATGTAACCGATCAAAAGGAGTTGCCGTGTGCAGGCGGGGAGGATCTGAAAACGGAGACATGAAGTCGGACACTTTCTTATTCCCGTAGTGTCCTCTCACGCTGTGTTTGCATACTTTAATACAGCTGAAGTGAAATAAATGCAATATTTGTCGAATACACAGACGTTTCAAATACTTTTCTGTTTAATACTTTATGTTTGTACCAGAATAAAGTTCAATGTAAGCCTATATTATTTAAATACCAATGGTGTCTACGTTTTGTAACAGTTTTATTTTGATAAACATGACACAATATAACATTGCGACTATAAGAAAAAAAGGTTTTACTGGTCTAAAAAACAGATTTGTGAGCATTAGTGGAACTGAAAGTGTTCGAATAAACACGAAACACATGTGATCGTTGTTATGCGGTGAATCCGGCCAATCTTGACACAGTTGTGTCGTCATCAGAAGTAAAACAAGCCTTTGGCCTCTTCGGCTCTGCCTGGGTATGTCTCCACCTTCACCGGCTCCACCTCTGTCAGTCGTCCCCTGGTTCTGCCTGACCTCTCCACTAAGAATCCACCATGGCTCCACCCTCCATCAGTTCCACCATGGTCCTTTATCCTGCTAGCACAATTGGGGGTAACTCCCTGGCTCCTCCCACCATCGTCTCCTCATGGCCTCTCCTTCGTCCTGGGTTGTCTTGTCTGCCAGATGCCACCGCCCTCCCTCCCTCCCTCCTTCCTTCATGAATTTTGTTTTTGTTGTTTTGTTTTTGACGGGGTGGGGGGTAGTAATGTCACGTATGTTCTGTGTTTGAGTTGTATGCTGTGTTCGAAATCGCCCCCTATGCGTCATTCACTATTCATACATCACTAACATAATCCACTTGAAGGAGTGAAAGAAAATGAGTGAGCGAATTCGGACACTGAGTGCGCCGGAAGGGCTGCAGATTTTGCATAGTTTGTGTTTGCTGTTTAATAATAATCATTTGAAACAGCAAACTGGCAGATCCAGTAGTAATGAAAAGATTTATCTTGAACTCTGCCATGGAAGTTAGCATAAACCTTAATAAATAACAAATCAAAATGGAATTTATACCAGTGCGGTTTGGAAAATGGATGGATGATTGATTCAGCTGTAGGCGCAATCCTATGGCGAGACGCGATAATTCATTCAGCGCACGACTCTCACAGTGGGGTATTATCTAGCCGTTGAAGCACATAGACATAATAAATACATAGACACCCTATTGGCCACTCTATTGGCCACCCTATTGGCCTAATGGAGCTGTTAACAGCGCCGCCATATTGCGGAGGACAACTTTCCCATATCTCATTCCGGGAATTGAGAAAATGGCTGTTTCGTGTGCTGCTTGCGGCTGTACAAATCGCCACACATTTGAAAACAATGTCTCAAGCACTAAAACATTTGTTTCTGGTTGTATTTGGTCATGATATAATTAGAAATAGTAACATTCAGAGGAGAAAGGCCGTGAAATTATAAAATACTTCTGTTATTGTGTCACGAAATGTAGTTGTCGCAAAGTGTGAGATTCAGCGTGTTTGGAGGAAGAAGAAGACGAGGTCGGCGAAATTGGGACTCGCACTTTATTATGCACAATAAAAATAAACAAACAGGGTGCGCTCGTGCGCGGCCACCGTGTCGCTTCACCACGGCAAACAACAAACAATCAAACAGCACAGGTACAGGCTAAATCACTGCATCCACGTAGTCCAGTGCGAGTCCCAGCTCTCTCTCTCTTTCTCACTCTCAGCCGGCAGCTTATATGCAGTCTCCACGCCAATTACTGCAATCAGACACAGGTGTTCGTTATCTGCACTTGACCCACTTACTCACCGCGCGGCTCGCTGACTTCTCTCCCGCTACAGACTTCGCGGAACCACGCCCCCCTCGCCACATACCCCCACCGCCCGTCTCAGGCCGGGGAGCCGTCCGGCCTGCAGCCTCCCCCCCCCCCCCTCCTGGAGAGGAAGTCAGCCACAACCATCTGTGCACCCGGCCTGTGGATCACCTGGAACTTAAAAGGCTGTAAAGCAAGATACCAACGAGTGATCCGCGCGTTGGTATCCTTCATGCGGTGGAGCCACTGCAGGGGAGCGTGGTCCGAACAGAGGGTGAACTCCCGCCCCAGGAGGTAGTAGCGGAGGGTGAGAACGGCCCACCTGATGGCCAGGCACTCTTTTTCAATGGTGCTGTACATCGTCTCTCTCTTAGAGAGCTTGCGACTGATGTACAGCACCGGCCGCTCTACACCCTCCACCTCCTGGGACAGGACCGCGCCCAGCCCCCTGTCCGATGCGTCAGTCTGCAGGATAAAAGGAAGAGAGAAGTCAGGAGCATGCAAAAGCGGGCCGCCACACAGAGCAGCCTTTATCTGGGTAAAGGCCTGCTGGCAGTGCTCCGTCCACTGGACCGTATCTGGAGCTTCCTTTTTAGTTAGATCGGTCAGCGGGCTAGCGAGGTCCGAATAATTAGGCACAAACCTCCTGTAATATCCCGCTAGCCCCAGGAACTGTCTAACCTCCTTCTTGGTCTTAGGTCTCGGGCAGGTTGCAACTGCTGCCGTCTTATCAATTTGGGGACGCACCTGTCCGTGACCCAAGTGGAAACCCAGATACCTTACTTCCACGCGCCCAATTGCACACTTCTTCGGGTTGGCCGTGAGGCCCGCCCTTCTCAGCGTCTTCAGGACAGCCCGCAAATGCTGCATATGACGCTGCCAATCGGTACTATAGATGATAATATCATCCAAGTAGGCAGCGGCATATGCAGCATGCGGCCGGAGAATCTTGTCCATCAGACGCTGGAAGGTCGCTGGAGCCCCGAACAACCCGAAAGGAAGGGTAACAAATTGGTGTAATCCAAACGGCGTCGTGAAAGCTGATTTTTCTTTGGACATTGGAGACAAGGGGATCTGCCAATAACCCTTTGTTAAGTCCAATGTCGAATAAAAACGAGCCGTGCCCAGCCGATCAAGCAATTCGTCAACCCTGGGCATTGGATAGGCATCAAATTTGGACACCGCGTTCACCTTTCTATAGTCGACACAGAAGCGGATCGAGCCGTCCGTTTTAGGAACTAAGACTATCGGGCTCGCCCAGTCACTGTTCGACTCTTCTATTACCCCCAACTCCAACATAGATTCTAATTCAGTCTGAACTACCTTTTTCTTGTGTTCAGGCAAACGATACGGGCGGCAACGTACCACTACCCCAGGTTCCGTCTCAACGTGGTGCTGAATGAGGTTCGTCCGACCAGGCAGAGGAGAAAACACATCCGCAAACTCGGCTTGAATATTTTTCACGTCAGTGAGCTGGGAGGGCGAGAGGTGATCTCCACCAAGAGCCAGCGCGAGAGATTGCGATTTTGCGCTCGCCTCAGGCCCGAGATCCTCCTCTCCACTCACCACCGTCGCCAGCATCACTGACTCTGCCTCAACCCACTTTTTGAGGAGGTTGAGGTGATAGATTTGATGTGCTCCCCCTCTGTCTGTACGGGCTACCTCATAGTTAAGATCATTAACTCGCCGTGTGACCTCAAAGGGCCCTTGCCACTTTGCGAGTAATTTAGAGCTGGAAGTAGGGAGTAATACAAGTACCTTATCTCCCGGTGCAAATTGGCGGAGTCTAGTTCCCCTGTTGTAATGCTGACTCTGTCTGCCCTGGGCCTGTAACAAATTCTCCATTGATAGCCGCCCCAAAGTGTGGAGTTTTGTTCTCAGGTCCAGGACATACTGAATTTCGTTCTTAGCAGCGGTCGGTCCGTCCTCCCAAGTCTCTCTAAGAACGTCAAGCACCCCGCGGGGTTGCCGTCCATAGAGGAGCTCGAAGGGGGAAAACCCCGTGGAGGCTTGTGGGACCTCGCGTACAGCGAACAAGAGGGGTTCTAGCCATTTATCCCAATTTTTGGCGTCCTCGTGAACGAACTTACGAATCATGGCCTTCAAAGTGCGATTAAATCTTTCCACTAAGCCATCTGTCTGTGGGTGGTAGACGCTAGTGCGAATTGATTTAACGCCCAACAATTCGTAGAGTTCGCGAATCGTTCGTGACATGAACGCCGTGCCCTGATCAGTGAGAATCTCCTTGGGGATTCCCACTCGGGAGATTAGCGAGAAGAGTGCGCTCGCAACACTTTTAGCCGAAATGTTGCGAAGCGGAACTGCTTCTGGGTATCGCGTTGCGTAGTCTACCATAACCAACGCAAAGCGATGCCCTCGTGCCGACCGCTCTAATGGCCCGATGAGGTCCATCCCAATTCTCTCGAAGGGGACCTGCATTAACGGAAGGGGGCACAATGGTGCTTTTGGATTGGCCGGTGGATTCACCAACTGACATTCACGACAAGACGCGCACCACCTGCGCACGTTCTCGTGAATGCCCGGCCAGAAGAACCGGGCCATGAGACGGTTTAGTGTCGCCGCTTGCCCTAAATGCCCGGCCATTGGATTAGAGTGAGCCGCCTGAAAAAGCATTTCCCGGCGGCTTTTAGGAACCAACAACTGTGTTGTATCTTCTTTTGTCTGGGCGTCTTGGGTCACCCGATACAACCTATCTTTTAAAACAGCAAAATAGGGATAAGAGAGCGGTTGGTCTGGGTGGAGGAGCTGGCCGTCGATGGAGCGGACCTGACTGAAGGCGTTCTTTAGTGTCTCATCCTGGGACTGCTCCAGGGGAAAATCATCGCGCTCGGAGAGAACCGTTCTCTCCAGAGCCCTCTGTTCCCCTGCAGCAGAGCCCGTTGGTCCCGCCTCAGCATCCCCCAGCTGAACAACCGCTGTCTTTCCCCTGTTTTGTTTTTTCCAAGAGGCACCCGCTGATAATACCCCCAATAATTCGTTAAAGGCCGGCCAATTCGTTCCCAGAATGAGCGGATGCCGGAGGTGCGGGTTAACGGCCACCTCCACACTATGCTTTTGCCCCCTGAATTGAACTACGACCGACATTAACGGGTATCTCACCACCACCCCGTGCACACACCGCACCTTAACCATGCGGCTGCCATCCAATGCCCCCGGTTGTATCAGACTTTGATGTATAGAGGTTTGGTTACAGCCTGAATCCACCAAAGCCTGATAAGTACCCCCCTTGATACTCACTGGTATCTGGTACAGGCCAGTTTGATCGGGGGCAGCCTGCGGCGTGTCGGGGACCCGGATCAGCGTCCCCACCTCCATAACCGGACACCGATCTACAAAGTGTCCCGGGTCCCCGCAGCGCCAGCAGGCCGGCCCAGGCCTCCCCGCCGCTCCAGTGGCAGGAAGCGGGTCAAAGAATTGGCGTGGAGAGTGCAGGGCTGCCGGACTCGGGACGGGGTGGTCGGACGTGGCGGGCCCCCTGGGTGGGGCCCGGCTCACAGGAACGGGCTCCGCCGGAGTCGCTGTCCTCCACCTTGGCGCCGGCCGGGGCACCAGCCCCCCGCGAGACCTGGGAAGGGGCACAGGTTTGGGGAGAGAAGGGGTAGAGAGAGAGAGAGAAGGAGAGAGAGAAGCTGATGGAAGGGGTTCGCCGACCCCTGAGCACGCCACCATGTGATCCTCCGCCAGGTGGATGGCCTGGTCCAGCGACGTCGGGCGGTGGCACTGGACCCACTGAGCGGTTTTCTTGGGTAGCTTGGTGATGAATTGCTCCAGTACCACCTTGCTGACGATATCCTCGACGTCGCCTCCGTCGGCCATCAGCCATCTGCGGCAGGAGTCCCGGAGCTGTTGCGCCAGCACGAAGGGTCGGCCAGACTCCTCCAGGCTCAAGGACCTGAACCGCTGACGATGTTGCTCGGGGGTCCGGCCGACCCGCTGCAAAATGGCGCGCCTCAGGTCTTCGTAGACCAGGAGGTTCTGGACTGGCAGCTGGTGGGCGGCGATTTGGGACTCCCCCGAAAGTAATGGGATGAGCCGCATGGGCCAGTCCGACTGGGGCCATCCCCGGGCCTCGGCCGACCTCTCAAATAGGTCCAGGAACGCCTCCGGTTCGTCCTGGGGACCCATCTTGTTGAGAGGCAGGGGCGGGGCCGAGGCCGTAGCTGGAGCGGGGACGGCCCGAACCTCCCGGTCGAGCCAGCTCCGGAACAGCTCGCGGTCTTCTTGCTGGCCTTGGAGCAGTAACTGGAACCGCTGGTCCTGCTCCTCTTTTACGGCCAGCAGGGCGTGGTGTTGCTCCCGGTGAAGACCCGCGAGCGTCTGAATGAGGTCCGCAAATGGCGTTCCCGGCGGGGTCTGCATGGCGGCGGCAGTCTTCTTCTTCCCGGGTTTCGGCACCAGTGTCGCAAAGTGTGAGATTCAGCGTGTTTGGAGGAAGAAGAAGACGAGGTCGGCGAAATTGGGACTCGCACTTTATTATGCACAATAAAAATAAACAAACAGGGTGCGCTCGTGCGCGGCCACCGTGTCGCTTCACCACGGCAAACAACAAACAATCAAACAGCACAGGTACAGGCTAAATCACTGCATCCACGTAGTCCAGTGCGAGTCCCAGCTCTCTCTCTCTTTCTCACTCTCAGCCGGCAGCTTATATGCAGTCTCCACGCCAATTACTGCAATCAGACACAGGTGTTCGTTATCTGCACTTGACCCACTTACTCACCGCGCGGCTCGCTGACTTCTCTCCCGCTACAGACTTCGCGGAACCACGCCCCCCTCGCCACAGTAGTTTTAATAGTTTTTCAGTCGACAATGTAGTTGTTTAAAGGTCAAATCTGTGGTTTATTTATAAAGATAGCTCCTATTTAAAATTTTGATCTGCCATTTTCGGAGTTGTGAGATTCAGGCGATCACCAGTCGCATGTACCCCGCCTGGAACAGCCTTACCTCTGCTAGTGCTTCTGACGTCTGCCGCTGGCTCTGATGTCTGTAGTCTAGTGGATTAACATGAGATATAATTCGCCTTGTGTCTAACCGGCGATCTTTGGTCTCAATCTATTATTTGTTCCCTGGCAAATCGTTTTGGCTGAGGGCAAAGTGTTTCATAACTTTATATTTAGGCTATTTTAACGTTGTATCCTGCTGTATGTTTGACTGAATCGCCTACATTATTTTTTGTCTTGTATAGCTTCTTACCTTTTAGGCTACTTATACTGTTATAATGGCTATTACTGATCAATAAAACTGAAATTTAACAAAAAGAGTTCAATATTAATGTCACCATTTAACTTATTATTTTTTTATTGTCTGTATTCTGTAATTGATATTTATTATTCTATTGCTATTATTATAGTATTATACATAAACGATATGCTATTATCAATATTTTTATGGTTGTATTATTGTACTTATGATATTATATAATTATACTATTCATTACTATTTTATTTGCTGTATATCGTTTGTTTATTTTATTGACTAAACTATTTACTATTACTTCTCACTTTATCTTATATTTATTTGCATTGCTCTGTAGTTGTACCATATCATATGCATTACCATAAAGGATCCATCAGTTATCTTTGTTATTGTTAAAATTGGGTCAATCACAGAAAATGCTTTTTCCACAATAAGAAAAATGTATTTCATTTAATGTGAAAATTTAATTCTATCTCAGTATGGGGGTCTTCACAATTCTTATCCAAAAATATAAAGCCAAATACATGGCAACCCTGAGCTTTGAGAATTCCGTATTAAAAATGTATTTTATAAGTATAACTATCGAGATTTTAAATAACTAGAGATGGAACTTTTTGTACACCACATACAAACCACTGAAATCGGTTGATAAATGAAAAAAAAAAAAATGTATCCAGAAAAAAACGCAGCTCACCCATTTACTTGCATTTGATTACAGTGCAGTCTTGCCTTCAGCAAAAGGGCGTCTATGTATTTATTATGTCTATGGTTGACCGTACATCAGTTGTACACTCGTTATTGCGGTGCATTGTGGGATTGAATGAGTGCACTCAATAACGTCCACTATGGTTTCAGACACCACTGCTGTCCCATCAAATTTAAGGACACCTTAGTTTACTTTGGACTTAGTTAATTAACTAGTTTTGTCTCTGGTTTTCCTGTGTATTCATAGCCCTCATTTTCAGTTGTTTTCTGTTTGTTATTGTTACTGCTATTGTCATACTGTTTTGCTGTTTGTTCTGTTCATGGTTTTAAGATTGCTAGAAGCTTGAGATTCTTTATTTTACTTTTGTTATTAATAAAAACTGCTGCACACAGATTCTGTTTTTTTTTGTCATTCTTTGATGCAACCAAAGCTGACAACATTACACCAGACCACCTTTACAATATAATAGCATATTCATCATAAATACTCCATACATCATCAGTTTTACAGTTTATTGCATTCAGTTATATGATTGTTCCCCTCATAATCGTTCACAATGGATTAGGTGTGCTATTGTTTTGTGCCCTATTTGCCTTATATAAATAAAGTCTATTACACTGTGTTGACATTTTAATGGCAATGTTCCTTCAGTTCAGTAATATATTGAATATAATGCTGGTAGAAAACATGAGGTGATTGTCATAATTATTCCAATTGTTCTCTTTTGTCACTGCAATCAAGCTACATAACAAACGTAAAGAACATTAAAACAGCAAGAGCACTCTAGCTTTCACCTGTCAGCAACTGTACCTTCCACCTGCTTTTGTTTAGTGCGATCCAGCTGCTTTGGCTATTTTCAAAGACTTCATTTAGAGAAAATATGACAGGAACTAAGAAGGATGAATCAGTTGGAGCACCATTATCAGAACACATTTATGATTTACTTTGTGATTGAAAACAAGGTTTTGTCTATTGTTAAAATGTGGAGTTAAAATGTTTCAAATCTGAAAATTACATGGTATCTGATAGTTAAAGATTAACTTTTCCCCCTATTTACAACATCCAAACAGACTTCATACATACACAAAAATCAATTTGAGAGCATTTGGTTAAAATTCACTGCAGTTATGATGACTCAAACGAATCTTGAACCAAGTTTGGTACTATGGAAATGCCGCCCATGTGTTTGTTTGTTTTTCTATAAGTACAATTTTGACCGGTACACCATTTACAACCTGTAATCCATAAATTTACATCAAAGTTGATAACGTTTTCCGTGACTCTCCTCCTGGTGGTCTTGTGAGTCACAGGGGGCACCATTAGTCACTGGAAGCAGCTTTTATGCATAATGCATAGCTGTTCCTTATTCCCCTCCCCAACGTGTTTGCTGTCTTCCTTACCAATAATTTTAGAACAAAAATAGCTGGAGGGACAATTGTTCTGCTTTAAAAACCAAGAGAAAAACATTCAGTTCCATATTCATTTGCGGGTGTCTTCTGCTTGTGAAAGTTATGTAGTGCTGGCTGGGGCTTTGAAAGGATTTTAAATGAATGTCAAAAAGTAAAGAACATTTCTAATCTCTATCTTCAAAGGCAGCCATCTGAAGTCCCCCCCCCCATCCCCCCATTGCAATGTACAAGGAATTATTGATTGGCATCATTGCAACATATCTACTTCACGGAGATGTTTTCCTTTGGTTACATCTCCTCTTTCAGAATCATTGGCTTTATTTTTCAGTGCTGCTGATACATCAAAACAGTTTCCATCTTCAAAAAATGACTCACCTCCTGAAAATATTTTCATATGGTAATATTATCATGCGGAATACAGCTAAGTGCCTGAGATAAAAAAAAAAAAAAGAAATCGTGAATGCATATGTGTGTTCCTGAGGCACATAGAGCAAAGTCCCTGCATGAGCTCTTTGTATTGTCATTATGAAAAGCTTGCTTCTCAGAAGTATCTTTGATCTTCAGGTTTACGAGTACACCATGTCCTTGATTGCAGGTCCAGTTGATCTTTCATGTTCTCTGTTGTTTCACTTTTCCCATTTGTTGCCCGCACACTGGGTAAGACTTGCGTTTGTGTTATTGGTGTTTTCCCTGCATTGACATTCCTCAAACATTCTGGTTTGTGTTTGTTGTAAAGCCCAATTTCAGTCTGAAGTCGTGAGATAGCTAACAGAGCAAAATGTAAGTGGTTATTCACTGAAAATCCTGACATGATCTCAGTTGTCACTGATATTGATGCCTGATTCATGAACGAATCATTCTTTTGAGTTCACAGATATTCTCTGAATGATTCATTCACACTGGCCCAGGCTCATTAGAAAAACACACATGTTGCGTCGTGCACGTTTCTTGACAGTTTCAAAGTAAAATGTCCAGTGAAATGTTTAGTTTTTGCTGGAACAGATTAACGTAAATATGGCAACGTTTTATTACATTGGTGTTTTTTGGTGTTCACGGCAGTTCTGAATTGAAATGTTTTAAAATAACATACACCTACACTAAACCCTAAACCTTTGCTTTAAAGGGACCATGTGTAAACATAAATATGTCCCCAATGGTGTACAAATACCTCTGCCAATTATCTGACTTATCCTCGTAAACAAAGAATTTATTATCTTTATATACATGGGACGGGTAGGTCCACGGAGGCTTCCATGTAGTTCTGCCATCTTGAAAAACTATAATTTTTTTTTTAATTATTTTTTTTAATGCCGGACCATACATATGCCGAGCTACAGGAGAAGAAATCCTCGTCGCCAAAAAAGTCCAAAAATGAACGTAAAAGGAAACGTGACCGGAGATTACAAAAAACTAGAGTCAATGTCGGGATAGCTTTTTCCAGGTGGAAAGAGCCAATGCAGGAGAAAGATTTCAAAAGAGACGCTGAAGTTTCCTGCTTTCTCCTCGACAGGTAAGTCAATGTTACAGAAAATGTAACGAATAAAGAAGGCATAACTTCTAATTACAATAGTTCATGTTTTTCACAGTCAGTAATTCATACTGTCACATTTGTTTGTTCGTTGTGTCAAGTTGCAGTTTGTTTGAAATAACAAACGGGTTCACCCGAAGGAAAACTCATAGGGAAAACTAAACATATGGAGCTGGTTAAGTGATGCAAACTTCAAAATATATTATTTTACAAATCATGCACTATGGTAAAAAGTGTTTTGCAGTCATAACATAATTGTGTAAGGAGCCGTGTGAAAACAAGTCTTTATTAATCCATAATCTGCCCCAGTAATTATAATTGTGAATGAAAACGATTAAAAGTGCTTGCTGTTTTACTGCCTCTAGTGTTCATTTCGGTTAGAAACTGCAGTGATATGTACGTATTGGTGCGCATTTTGCTTTTTGCAAAAATGATGCCACAAGAAGGTGTTCCAATGAGCCTGTGTTGCATTCACAAATCAAATTGATCTGGTTCTCTAGTTCAACTCACTGAATCAAACTAGTCATAACAGCCAGAGACTATTTATATAGAGACATGCCACTTACTCAATCCTCAATACAACTATATAGCGAAAACCAGTAATGCCAAAGATGGCGGTTGTATGCACATGTCCCGCCCCTCCCACTGGAAAGCCAATCGTCTGCTTTTAACAGTCAAGCCGGGAAACATTTAAGCCTATCGTCTGGTTCCACTGACGTATGCGCACAGTTGAGGTTTGCGACAGTGGAAAATACGTTACGGTTTGAAAAGGTGGCAAATTAGATATGCAGTGTATGTGTGTGTGTTGTGTAAATATCAGACATCCTAAGTGTCTACCGCATATTGATAGCAGCTCCCTGATGCCCACAAATTAGTTCAAATATCCCAGAATCTAGACCGAGAGCTCACACATACTGTTTTTCAAACCATGCTGCACGTGTCAGCTAGTGACCAATGTTAAATTAAAAACTCAGGTCCCAGCCACAGAAACCCAACAGACAGTCGAGGTTGCATAAAAAAAAAAAAAAAACTTTATTGATGGGCCAGCAAGGATTTAAATAGAAACACTAATACGTAGAAGAAAGACTTCACTAAAATCAAGTCTCTGAAACCCTTTTGAGAGAGGTTAGGATTCAGTGACTGGGTAGCTTCTCAGTGGTTTGCTCCAGCTGTCTTCCCTCAAAAACAGTCAACGGACGCGTCCAAAGGGTCACAGTAGTCGTCAGACCCACAGAAAAAAAAGTTACGGGACTCCAGGCAACAAGCGTCGAGGAAGGTTCAAAAGGTAGCCACTCAGTCTTCGAGACAACGCCAGAACCACAGGATGGGTATTGCCAAGGCTAAAAAGCAAGCAACCACAATGAACACCAACACCACCAGTAGCAGAAGAACACACATTCACACTGTGTGGTAATAAATTGTAGTTACGGCCCTTCAGGCAACAATAGCGAGCGTTGAGGGAGGTTCAAAAGGTATCCACACAGTCTTCAGGACCACGCCAGACACTGGAACCACAGGATGGATATTGCTGAGGCGGTGTTTGAGCAGCGAGGCCTGGAACCTGGGCTTAACAGTTACAGAGCAGGAGCATGCACTGACCACAATGGCAGCTGTTCAACCACCACCAAGCAAGACCTCTTTCTCTTCCCAAGGACCAGTTTTTAATCTTCCTTCAACCCGAGCATGGCCAGCTGGTAAACAATTAGTTGGTAATTAAATTCATCAGCATCAAAGCAGAGGCAATAATAAAATTACTCAATGACAGGAAGTATCGCCCAAATATGGGTAAAAAGGTGGAGCATTATAACGAGATCTAATTAACTAATTTCATCACATTAGTACGGGAGGAAGCACAATCCAAATATGGGCATAGTAGTGAACAGGAAGCAGGTTGCCAGGTTTGTCCATGAACGGGTGTCTAAAAAGAGTCAAATAGGGCAGATTAAGTAGTAGCCACAACAAAACCCACTACAAATTTGATGCACACGCACAGTGAATAACCACTACAAATCAGAGTGCAAATATGTTCATGCACACAGTAAACACCATCACACATGATACACCAGTAAGGCCCTAATGTGTCTTCCAATTAAAAACAAAAAAAAAGGACTGATTCAACCTGTGACACGCGCACGTCAGAGAGGGAGAGAACCCTTGCCCATGCGTAGTAAAGTATAACCTGTGGGGAAAAAGGCGTTTTAAACCTTATTTTGGGGCAACGTCATCAAACTTTTTCAGCGATTTTTATCATATTTCACTGTTGTTCCTATACATGCAGTTTTTATGTCCCGGTGACCAGTGGAAGTGCAGTTCTGACTCTCTGCCCATTCATTTAGATAGGAGCCTGGTCTTGTTAGTCCGAAATAGCTGCCCAGAGGCGTTGCCAAGATGGCGGCCGAGTGGCATGACTTGCCTAAAAGGACTTTGTAACAGCCCACCGAATGAAACAGATTTTCAGTGAATGACTTTCATTTTGGTTATATAACAACTTATTATTTGGCAAGCGCTGTTATTTCCTTCTGGAAATTCAGTTATTTTAGTTATTCACTTGTTTTGGCAGGACAGAGGAGAAGCAACAGGAAAGTCCATAGAGACATAGGGGAGCCGAAATGGGACTCCCAGACGCACACCACATCTCTGACAAAAAAAAAATACATTTAACCATATGCATACTGTATACACCAGTCAGCTAATGGACATGGCTGTAATTTATGATAAAATGTCCGGTTTGGTATTTAAATCAAATTTGCTGATGGCTTGTTTTGGGTCTCCATTTAGTTGGACATTTAATGGAACTACTGCAAGTCATTGTTCATAAATGCTTTTTCATTAGGTGACTTTCCCGTCTACTTATTCATTACTGGAGAGAATTACAGCATATCATAAAGCTACATGGCACAGACATATAATGTGAATTAGAAGAGGCCCCCAGACTCACCTTGTTACCCATGATTCAGTTTAGTGCATATGAGGACGCTTGTGTTATAAATCAAACTGAGAAAAGGGACTCTTCAGGCAAGGTCTGCTTTAAGTACTGCTTTATTTTCTTGTCCTATCCTTTAATTTTATTACGTTTTGAGCATGACAACTCTTTATTTTATGCAGTATTTTAGGGATTTGTGTTCTGTGCTTAACATTTTTTTCAAAACTAGGGTAAAGCCATTTATAATCCATAGTAAAGCAACATTTAAAAAAGGTAAACTGGGCAATTTGCAATGCTTTTTGAGTTTTCTCTGAATTTTGGTTCCTAAAAGTATGCAGTGTTACGAGTTGGCTAAATAATAAGCCAATCATAAACTGCCTCAGTGATTATCTCATTAAATATTCATGCACTTTTTACATTCAAAGAATCTTTCAAGCTTAGTTTAAATGCCTGAGGGGGGAAAGTAAAAAAATAATAATAAAGCAAATTAGCTGAAGTGATAAAAATACATAATTTCAGAAGATTTAAGACAACCAGAGCCATGAAATAGGGTGTACAATGTACAGTGTACAATGTTGTTAAGCTTATTTATATGCAAATAATATTAAACCAAGGTTTTCAGATGTACAGAGTGAAATATTCGAACCCAAAATTAATTACTATACAACCCAAGGATAGAACGAAACAAGATAACCATCGTGTTTATCTAGATAGAAAAAAATGCATTGTTTAATCATATCAAGTGTGAGAAAGCCCATCTGTGACCTTCCACAGTGAAAACTGCTTGTTTCTTTCTTCTTCTTTGTTATCTAATACCTTGATTTGCATCCTTGCATCCCGTCCACATCAAATATCAAATATCAATATCAGCGTGGCGTTTTCGAGATGGCGAGAGCTCCACGTCCGCGACTAACTTCGACTTAAAAGAGACGCCACTCTTGCATCTACTTTATTAGACAGGTGAGCAAATGTACATACAACTAATCAATGTTATATAGCTCAACATGATGAAATGTTAGAATATGATCAGTATATTATTCTAATGTTGATCTAGCTTACTGTCTCATACAGACAAACTAACACATAGAATAACATTATAACTTTCTACAAACTCAAATGCAGTTTGGTGTGATAGTGTAGACCAAGTGAAACAATGCTGCATTTCCTCACAAGTTTCATTTGTCTAACAAACTGACCTGTGTGAGTAGTAATTCTGCACTTGCAGGGAGAATGAAATGTCCTTATTGCTTTATATCCACAGGACTCGCGTGTGGCGCTGATATCTGTCTCTCATTAGCAATCGTGACCTGCTTCATACCACAGTCATGTTAAAAATATCTATGTATTCACTCATCCATAAACATTATTAGATCCATCAGCATGACGACAAGTTCAATAATTCCGCTTATGTGTCATCAACCTACGTCTTTTTATTGTAAGAAGTTAGTGACCCCTAGCGGAAATATATTGTAGCTTTAATGATGCTTTTAATGAAGTGCCATGCAAATTAACAGATAGTGTACTGCTTGTATTATTCTCTGCTTTGTTTTCTCTCTTTTTATGACAGACTAATAAGGCCTATGCATAAAACCTCAGTCAAAATAATTCATCTGCAGATATAAAACATGCCCAGTAGTATATTTGCAAAGGCTTGTGGGTGAAACTTTCTTTCATTTAGCCTTTAGTATGTCTCAGTGGTCTCTTGGCTTAGCCAATCTCTGAATATAAATGGGGTGACCTCAGTACCACTTTGTCCAATTCGGTTGTTATATTCTCTTTCTCCTTAAAATCACATGAACGAACAGTCCATTTGTATTTCGAAGATGTGCACCGCTCATGTCCGGCTCCTGATATTCTGCCTTAAAATTGCAGCAAGAAAGCACCCTTTTGAAAATAAAACGTTTTGTACCATTGTTTTCCACAATACAGAATGAAATACAATTTTAGTAAAGTGCCAGAAAGGTTTGAACCTGGGTCAACGCCGCTTTCATGCTCATCGAATTGAGCTCTTAACGTAAGTGAGGAGCTCCAATCAAAATATTCCAATTCAATTATCCAAGTGTTCCATCTGAACATGGCATAAATCTTGAGCTTTGAAGGGCAGAAACATGAGCTCCCAGCAAGAGTCATCTCATGGATGAGAGGTGGAATGCTATGGGAGAGAGGGATTTATCCCAAAGGCCCTGGCCGGAGTGCTGTTAGCTGTGTTCAGAAAAAGATTTCAGGGCCAAGATCATCCCTCTCCAGAGTCAGGTGAACTCTAGCCTCTCGAGTGCCCAAGACCCATTCATTCTGTTTCAAGCAATCTCTCTGATGATTCACTTTGAAGAAAAGTGACGTATCTGAAACTACTCCACATGAATTTAAAGCAGTTACGTTATGTAACATTTTCTATTTGTCTGCCATCCTCATAGGATTCCAAACTCAGCAGGAATCAGCTTAATATTAATAAATGCTTTGTCCCAAGATTACTTGCCATTTTTGACTTCTTGACAAAATTACCAGTAAGAAGATATTTCCCTCTCCAGGTCAATGCCCAGGGGTCACAATCCATTAATCCTGGTTTAGGGGGCATTTAAAGCATCTCTTGGCCCCTGGAGGCAGGGAGTAACACCTAAAGACAGGACATATGAGGTAAATTGGCATGTATTAGTCCCCCCTGGCCTTCGGTCAGTATTCAGCTCATGATGCAATTGACCCAGACATTTAATTAAACTCCTCAATTAAATTCTCTTGTTGTGCTCTCATTGGGGCAGAGAGATAAGAATCCAAATTTCAGGGGCTGAATGCAGGGCCATTGTGCTGGGAAATGAGCGGTTCTCTCTCCAGAGATCCCGGCTGCAAACATGCCCTTTTGTGGCAGACCATTGAGTGACATTAGGCCAAACGTGCATTCAGGGGAATGCACAGGCTGCTGTGATCGTTAAATCATTTCGGATGTGATGGATGTCTTCTCCATGTCCTCCAAAACGATGCCCTGGAGACAGCAATACATAAAGGAGACAGGGGCTAGTTGTCACACGGGGAAGTTGTAACAAGGGCAACATCTTAAATTTAAACATCTTAAACAATCATACATTTAAATTTGTTTTAAGCCTTGAAACTGACTCCAAAATAAACCTAAAATGAGAAATATTCATTGAAGTTAAAAGTGTGACACCAAGCAACAGTGTCCACTATAATGTATATATGCTCTGGCACATACACCTGTTAATGATTTATTTGTTTCAGATTATCAGTAATACACTATTTTTGGATATTGAGAACTGAGACTTAATGTACAATTTAGGTGTTACCCATTGCCTCTGTAATTATGTATAAAAAGATGGTGGTCACAAGCCAGTCAATTCTTTCACAGGATTTGTCAGGTTTGAGGTTGAGGGATGAAGCAAGGACTCAGTAATGCAGAAGTAATGGACCATTATTGGTTATAAGACTTGACTTGAAAATACACAGAGGGAATATTCAACGACAATCTGGTACAGGAGTGCAAACACAAGGAGAATGAATAGGGAGCAAACAAGGCAGGTAACGAGGGAGGACAGGTTGGGCAAACAAACCAATAGTCCGGTAACAAGATGGGCGGGGTCAAGACAATAGATATGACAGCACATGGTTCAAGGAAACACTCATGACAAGCCATGTGCTCACACCAAACATGACAAAAACACAAGCAAGTGGCCAGTGAACACAAATCACAAGCCATGTGCTCATTCAAAACTAGACACGAACACGCAGCTAATGAGAGCACTCATAAGATATGTGTTCACACAAAACATGAACAACATGAAACCACACAGCCAGTTAAAAACACCAGCCGCATGCTACACAGCACAAGACAAAACATAACATGAAAGCTACACAGAACATAGTCCCAGCCTCAGATGGCACACCAACAGACCGTTCTTTAATGAAGGAGGCAGTCGTGTTTACAACTGTGACAATGAGCGCTTACCAGGATCAACTAAACGGTGGATTGTCAAAACCATGTTTGCAGTGAACTTGCAAAACGTTCTTGAATGAATCATGTATTAGATGCATGCTGGTCTGTTATCGTGGGGACATCTACTTTACATTTTCACGCACCTAAACATGACTCCCCAGGTGAATAAGACGTACTGTTAAATGTATTAAACATGCATTCTAATACATTTTTATTGTACTAAAAACATACTCAAGTACATTTTTAATACATTTAACAGTATGTCTTTTTCACCTGGGTCGGAACAAAACAAACTGTGATTGGTTGTGCTATATGTCAGTCAAACGTCATCTTGGGCGGTCCTTGGCCAATGAAAGCTGCGATAGAGTCCAGACCTTCTGCTGTCAGTCTAAAGGTCTGGCTACGCGAGACTACACAGAACCACAACACACAAGGACAGTAGAGCATACGGCCCAAGCAAACTCGAAACTGCACACTCAAGACAGAGCGAACGAGCGAATACTCATTGCCGTGCATTCACAACCGATGACAAACACACGGAGCATGAATGTCCGATTCCCGACACAGATCCAAAACCAAACTAGACCGAAGTGCCGGGATCTAAACAGCATGCCCCGTACACAAGACATGGACAGAGCGCGCTCACATGAAGACAAGACAAGACAATAGCACTGTCAGAGCTCTGTCACAGGATTGGCTGGTTTTTATTACTGTTATTTTTAATTTAGCTAAGGAAATTAAATTCTGTCGAGATATCATCTGGAGGTTGTCCTCAGAGGAATGAGTGTCTTTCTGGTTTCAATGATAAGGCATGTGACAAAACACAACAGATGCTAAATCAAGAGCTAAGCAAGCATGGAGGGAGTATCAGAGCTTGATCATGATTTGACATATCAAGTTTCAGTGCAATACAAAAAATGTATGTTTCATACAAAAGAATGAAAGTCTAGGACAAGTTCAAAATCCAAATGGATCCATGCATAAGGTCTAAAAGTGACAGCAGCCTCATAGGCCAACCTGTTGCTGTCTATGTCGTTTGTCAAACAACACAAGAAAATCATTGACTGCTCTTGACAGAATACCTTTATTAAGGATCTGTGTATATGCAATCCATACAGTGCAGTGCATACATGAAGTTTAAGTGGGGGCATTGTTCATGTTGTGTTAGAAGGGTTAGATTAGGTTGTTAGGTTATGTTAGGTTAGGTTAGTTAAGGTTAGTCACTGTCTTTGGCTTTTAAAACCCCTGGTACCAAATAAATCATGCATTAATTTGCTTACGAGTATTGACATTGTTCTTCAACAAGCTGCATGATTAGGGTTTCATTCATGTTCATAGCATTAACATTGTGTGATGAGTTACATGTCAAATTGTAACACTTAAGGCTTAGTGAGGGCCTTGTTCAAATCCCTAATTTAAAGAGTGAACAATAATGATCCTTTCCTTAGCAAACACCACACAACACAATAACTGCTATTGTGTAATATTATTTTTGAAGCATCAAGCAACAACATTAATTATGTTCTTAGACCAGCATCTCTAATTAAGTTTTAATTATGAGCAGACAAAAATAGTATTCTGGATACAAAGCACCACTGATTATACTTATATTTCACAGCACAATTCAATGCTACAATTTTCCTGTTGTAACCGTGATGAAAATATTATTCAGTATATTCCGTTTTGCTATATAAGGTCATGAGACTCATGACTTCCAAAAGCTCATTATCATAATCAGATATTTGCATAATCTTTAGTCTGTTTTGATTTTTAACATCAACGATTTGGCTGAAAGCCTTGCTTAAGGCAAACCTTCAAGAGACACATACGAACACATAAGAACAATGAGACATTTACCCTGCAGTCAGCAAGAGCTACACAACTTCCTTAGAACAAAGACATTACAGGTGAAATGCTTGTAATTGCCTACAGCCAGTTACTACTGTGTCTGTATGTGTTTTACATTTATGAAATGTCACTTGTGTCTCAAACTCTCAGTTCTGCTTTCTTGATGTCTTGTTGTGTGACTGTTCTTTACAGTGTTCATTAGGTAGGTGGAGAACACCCTTTGCCCTCCCTGTCTTTTTGATTCTGTCACACTGTCCTAAATGCAGTACTGTCAGCCTTTACAAAAGAGGTGGAGGCGCTCCTGGAAATGCCTTTCAGTGCCAGAGACTTAAAAGAGCTCCCGTATTAGTGTCTCTTCCTGGCATCCCAAAAAATTGAGCTTTGGAGGTCCACCAAATCTTTTCACTCTGATGACGACAATTCACAGTCTTCCTGTAAGATCAAAGCTTGTGGTGTCTTACTATTTTTTTTTATTTTAGTGCTATAATAGCACTATCACAAAACACTATACTACAGATATTATCTTCTTTCATAAAGGTGACCAGGGGCAGTCATTTGGCTGTGCTTATATGAAACACTATTGAGTGCATTGCATCATATTCAGGGTAGCAGTTTTGTTCATGCGTGTTCAAAATTAGGCTTTTAATATAATGTCAAGGATACACAGTACACGCTTTGATTAATGGTGCAATTATGAACTTGAAAATGGAAAACATCCATATTATGAAATGAGCTTTAAAGGAATGCATATTTAATAAATCTGTGCTCTGATTTCTAATGAATGCATTTTAAATAAGAATGTGAACAAACTTATGTATGTAATTGCTCGGTCACTACCAGAAAACTTTCCTGTGTTTTATTACTCCGCTTGCTGGTTTTTACACATTCCACTAGACTGTCAGTGTTAGAGGTGAGGATTTTCAGTGACTCTTTCTTTAGGTTACACTGTAACACCAGTAGGTGTAGGCAAGTTACTGTCTTTATGAGTGAGTTATTGAATCATTCATTGAACCAATTTATACAAAAACGCTGATTCGTTCAGAAATGAGTCATTTAATCGTTCACTCAACTGATGTTTAAAGGTGCACTTTGTAATGTTGACAGCTAAAGGGTCAACTTGATTCTCCAGTCCAAATACAAAATATCGGAGAGTTTTTTCCCTCCCCCTCCTCAATTTTTATGCTTACATGTGTTTCCAGATTGAGGAAAACTAATTGTGAGTTGAAAAAGTGCAATTAACATTGTGAAAGTGACAATCTCTGAACCAGTCCATTGGCTTCAATAAATACAATATGCTGTGTTTTCCGCTAACTGGCAACATAGGATGTCAAAATACTATTGGGTAAATTGGCAGTGGGCAGGATCACAGACCAAAACAAAAACAGACATCCCAACACAGAACATATTTCTTAGTAAAATAACGGCCGTAACATTGTTTTTCAGAGAATCAAGTATTTGAACTTCACACGTTTCCTAAATCTCTACAAACATATCATGGTATTTTAATGCTTTAGTCAAAGGTAACATTATAATAAGTATAGTGTAATAAAACACTTCCAAATCATTTGCAAATTAATCGTTTATAGTTAATTACTAGTTTATAAACTGAAGATTTACATTAACATACTATATACAGATAGTGAGTTCTTCATTCATTTGTCATTATAATTAACTAATTATTATTGTTCACTAAGCTCTAAAGAGTTAGATAATGCTTTAACAACTTATTAACAGTAAATAGTTATCACTATATATTAGGTCATGGGAAAATTACATTTAATTAAGTGATTTAAACCAACCTTTACTAGAAATTAATTGCATTAGTTTTCCGTGTTCCTTAAAATGTTTACAAATACATTAAGCAGACCTTGTTGTTTGCAAGCCAGCATCAGTTCAACAACAAAACCAAACTAAATGATACGAGACACATTACAGACAGAGGGAAAGCAATCTTTTATGAAAAATAAAAGACAGGAGAAGGAGCAATGCAGAACAGCGGGGGTGGAGAAAGAGAAGAAAACTAGAAAAGGAAAATCCTTGTCGCTGTAGCATGAGGTTATTCACCAAGATAGTTTGCAAAGAAGGTTTCATGCTGTTTGTGGCACTGCTGTGTTTACCTAGAGCAAGCAACAAGCCACAGCAAAACAGATGTGTTTGAGTAATCTTTCTAAATGGAAATGCAAGGTTGAAAGGGAGAATGTCATTAATTTCTCCAAATCCTCATTACACTGAATGGGAATTGCTTAAATGATTAGTTCACCAACAAATTAAAATTATGTCAATTATTTATAGTACCAACCATTTTGTCGTTCCAAACCTGTATGCTTTTATATGTTTTCCCAAAAGAATACAAAAAGCTAATTTGACAAAAGTAGCTTTTGTCCACTTCTGTCAAGCTGCACAAAACAAATAAAAAAAGAAAAAGTATCATGTAAGTGGTCCATATGGAAAAGACTTCATTTAAAGGTGCTCTAAGCGATGTCACGCGTTTTTTAGGCCAAAACACACAGCAAACATCTCCTTACTATCCGCTGGCTGCCTGTCCCCTGAACACACTGTACAAAGACGCGGCCTCTGCAGACACCCCAGGCTCCACAAACGGCAACAAAAACAAACTGGGCTAACCCGCACCACGAAACATAACAAACTGATCCAGTCAATAACAGACAAGAAGGATTTGGGGGTGGGGTTTGGGGGGTTAGTGCATGAGGAGGAGGGAGGGTCTAGCTAGCCTCCGTTTTTTTTGACAATACTTTAAACGTCAACAAGAAGTGACGTCAACCGACATCGCTTAGAGCACCTTTAACCCTGTAAAGCCTATTAAATATTTAATGCATGAATTTATAAACTTTGCTAAAAAAAAAAAAAACTGTTGCACACAATATACTCCATGCCTCCTGTCATCTGTTCATATTTTTGTAGCAAGAAGCCTTTTATTATAATTGCAAAAATGTCGACCTTAGAATAACTTTTATACTGTTAGTAATATATCAACATAAACCATTTCTAGACTGTAGCAACTTGATATACGTATGTATTTTCCTTTAAATCATGTTAAAATGTGAGATTCAAATATGGTACATCAGGCTTTTGAGGAACATGTATGTGCTCATCTCACAATCATCATTGCATTGCATTGCATCATACGACTAAACATTTAAAAATCATCTTACTAAGACTCATTATTGGGAGATATAGAGTGACTGATATTTAGAGAAACTGATATTTATATTCATGTTATGTGAGTAGTCTGTTATTGCTGTTATAAAAATCTAATTTTATTAATGTTACCAGAATTTCATCATACTTTTTGGCCATATGAATAACAACACTGCACATTTTTGAGTAGCTCCATGTTCTCATTACTTTACAAGCCTTTTCATACTTTTGTAGGCCTACAATACCATCACTTCTCATCATTTCTACAACACTACAATAACTAGCTGTACTTTAAAGTCTTTACTGGAGTAATGATTGACGTAAATAGGATGGACATTTTTCATTACTTGCCTTTGCATGTTCTCTGAAGTATATAAGCATTCACTAACACACATACAGACCAAACACCAGTCCTTGTGTTTTCAGTCAGTTCATTAGTTTGTTGGTTGTAATGGCAGGGTTGTACTGCTATTTATGTCTTTCACGGATTGGTTGTTAAAAGACTCGCAATTTTTTTTTTTTTCAAATCGCACATCATGTAACTTGATTATAGCTTTGTGCTTTTATGTATTTTCTTGAAAACAGAATTGTGTTGTTGTTTTTTTTACAAAATGACCTCAATCTTCTAATCGCCGCTCATCTGATGTGTAATGTTTCATTCTCACACATTCATCTCTGGGTTGAGGTGCAAGCTTCCAAAGCAAGTAAAGACATATGTTAAAAGAGTCAGCAGTTACCCACTGAAACCCTGTGAATGATCCTGACAATGACAAGGATATTCCGTATAATGAGGTTCACCTCATGCCAAGAGTATTCATGGATGCACAATAGTAAAAGCTTCATGGTCGGTTTTCTCTGTGACAGCATGCATTGATAACCCCCGCACTCGTTTTAATACCTAATCGTAAAACGTTTGGGAATCACAGTCCAGGTGTAGGCTAGTACATGTCTCCAACACTCAAAAATCGCTACTCCTAAAGGAATCCTACATGAATTTAATAAGGATTATAAATGTTCTTAACTCTACAAAGCCTTCGGTCTCATATTTAATACATGGATTTGTAAGGCGTTCAAATTGAATCTAAACAGTGCTGAAAACCTATTGCACACAATCTACCACAGGGGTTTTCAAAGTGGGGGCCGCGGCCCAGGGGGTGCCAGGGGGCCCGCAGCAAGTTGGAAGAATTTTTTTTTTTATATTATTATGAGTATTCCTATGAAAAAGCATTATAATAATTTGTCGCATAGCCTATCTGAACATTTTACTTGTAATGCTAATCTTTTAGAGATGGACCGATTGATTGGCTGGTGACTGGAATTGGACGCTTTTCATGTGATCGGTGACCGGCCGGTCAGTCTGACATATGCCAATTTTATGCCGGTCTAAATTACGGCCGTTTCAGATGGCAAGCGGCGTATTTTTCAGGCGTGCTTGTTAATCAATGAGTGCATTCACACCGCGAGCAGGCGCGTCGCGTGAGCAGCAGTGAAGCGGGTTTCGGCCCTGAGTCTATTTTTGCAGCACAGCTCACGCTCAATTAAAGGGAAAGCACACTATTGATGAAAAAGTTATTTTTGACAAAATAAATATGATTTCACACAAAAAAGTGGCTAAAATGCACATAATTTGCATGTCTAGTTTGTTTTAACAAGAACTGGAGTAGGCTATGTCAGAAAAGAAAATGAAGACTCAAAAATATTTATAGAAAATGTACCCATTTAAACTTGTCTTAATTTTGCAGTTTGGGTAAAACTATATGGTGATTTATATATAGGCTATATATAAAAATAGAAAATAAATATCTGTGTGTGCTGTAAAGTGGTCAGAAAAAATGAAATCAGAATCGGCTAAATTCTGTATCGGCAGGTTAAACTCGTGAAAAATTGTAATCGGCCTAGAAAATTGTAATCGGTTCATCTCTATAATATTTCTGATAGGCTGGTATCAAACACCATCACATAATCTGTTCACCTTGAGGTTTTATTTATTTATTTATTTCTACATTTGCCGTAGTATTGTCGATGGGTTTAATAAATACAAAACAAATACCTAGTGGTATTTTGGGGGCCTTGTCATGGAAAAGTTTGGGTACCCCTGATCTACCAAATGCCTTCTGTCAACATATTTAACAAGTAAAAGAGCTTTACGTATAATTGTAAAAATTATTTGCTGTGAAGTCTTTACTGATATTTAGTAAGTAAACCTCCTAAGAATAACTTATATGTTTTAGTAATTTATATTAACATTGGTAACACTTTATAATAACTGCATGTTATTAAGCATTAGTTAAGAATTAGTAAATAGTTAAATAATCATTTTTAAAGCATTAATAGACATTAATAAGGCGTTTTAAAATACAGATATGAATGCTTTATTCTTGATTTATAAGCATATATATATATATTTTATTTTATTTTATGATTTTACAATTTTATGCCGGTCTAAATTACGGCCGTTTCAAATGGCAAGCGGCGTATTTTTCAGGCGTGCTTGTTATATAATTGTATTGTTATATAATTGTATTGCACACAATCTACCCTGTGGTAGATTGTGCGCAATACAATTATTAAACACATTATATATATATATATATAATGTGTTTAATAATTGTATTTTCATAATTTATTAATGATCATTATATGATATATGTGCCTTGTAAAGCATTTACAAAGGAGATTTAAAGGCTCAGTTATCTTCTAAACAGAAAAAGGAAACAAAAACAACACAGTGATACTGAACATAGAAATATTTAAGTTGTATGAATGTACATTTAAATAATTTATTAATCATTTACTTACACTTTCTAAGTGATCTTATGAACCACTGACATCCCCTAAATAACTGGATGTAAATAATGCAATACTTTATTAATGATAAATGTATCATTTCTAAATGAAGTATGAAAATGCAATTATTAAACACATTATATATATGCTTATAAATCAAGATTAAAGCATTTATAGCCTGTATTTATGAACTGCTTATTAATGTCTATTAATGCTTTATAAATGATGAATTAACTGTTTACTAATGCTTAACTAATGATTAATAGCATGCAGTTATTATAAAGTGTTACCTTAACGGTAAATATTTAAAGCAATGTTTACTTGATTGTCCATGCATTTTTTTTATATCCATATCATACCATACGATGTATATTAAGAAAAAAGAAAATCATGTAAACTTGTATCTATCAAATCAAACAGGTTTACAATAAAACTTACACAGCTTTCACTATAAAAGAAAATATCATTAACTTATTGGGAGATAAAGAGTGCCAACTGAGGTGTGTTCTTCATTTACTTAGGCACTATTCTAAGCCGTTTTGTATATAATGTGTGCGAGTGTGTTCACCCTGAAAATGCAAACAAGAAAATATGCACTTTAAATACCCCGATGATGCACTTAATTAACAGAAGAAAAAAAATAAGTGTGGAATGTTGGACACTTCATTTACTCAACTGTCTCAACAGCTCAACAGCTTTCCTTACATAGCCAAAGGGAGGAACTATTAGACTCTGATGCTAGATGACTAAATAACCTTTCAAACCTCATACACTAGATAGTTGAGTCCTTAGCACATATAAGTCCATTATTGCTGATGTTTGTTGATTTTTTAAATTAGTATAGTATGAAGAATTTTGTCTTACTTTTTGCCCCTACAAATAAAAACATCTGCACTAAATTGCATATTGTTGTTCAGTTAAGGCCTCTGGATAACATTTGAGGGTTTTTTCGTAAGTATCGTAATATCCCATATCATACTGCATGAGCCAAAACAAATATATTTTTTTTTTTATATTCAGCCAAAACATTAAAATCAAGTAATAAATATCGTAGCTAAACATAAATAATAGGAAGCTACGATTACAAATAGGATAAAATGGCCTTGTAGTGTGTTCAATCGAGTTTCAAAGCTCCCAGTGTGATTTGCTTTCTCAGAAACCTACTTGTCGAATTGGATTGATATTTTGCTATGGGACACTTAAAGAACCAATACAATTATTTTGAATAAGAACAAAAAATGTTGGTTTATACAGTAGGGTTTTTTGAGTATTCTTATCAACAAAGCAGCGGCAATGAAGCCCGACTGTAGTGTACCACCAATTAAACACACTACAGCCATCTAGCATGTTTGTTCTGGAGCTGCATGAGAGAAAATAATTCTCCATACCAACAGGTGGCAGTGGACTGTATTCATTCAACGCTTTTGATTTTATTCTCACGCTAAAGGATGGACCACACTAAAAGATTTTTTAAATCGTATCACATTTTCAAAATATGAGAGACCAAAAACATAGATTTACAGTTTCATTCCTCCTATAGTGTGTGGAGTGCCGTGATGTGACGGCACATATAAGTGACGGCTGATTTATACTTCTGCGTCGGACCTACGCCGGTGCCTCAACGCTATAGGCTATGCGTTGATTTTCATTTATACTTCTGCGCGTTGTCCGCGTTTACGCGGAATTACACATGCAGAGGGAGCATGTGAAACCCGAGGGAGGGGTTCTAGCAGACCAATCACAGCGCTTGCGTCCGCGTAGAATTGATGCGTTGTTACATTTTTGGAGAGGTGCACTTCAGGGTACGCCGTGGCGCGCACTACACACAGCCTACGCCGTAGCTACGGCGTGAGTTCGACGCAGAAGTATAAATTGGGCTTAAGACAGCACACACTAACAGATTCCATTCACAAACAACCGGGCAAGAAGAAAATGTTCTTTTTTACAGAAAATTTGCCTGGGAAAATTAAGAAAAAAAGTTGCGTTTAAGTTTCTGTCTTTGGTCAGCTCGCTTTTTGATTTGGTTTCATTTCATGTGACAATCTACACATTGTGTGTGCATTTGTCCTCAGGGTTCACACCAAACAACAGGATTTTTCTGATGTGGGGCCACACCGATCTCAAATCGAAAATAGCCAACATGTTTAATATTTACGATTTGAGATCAGTGTGGCCCTGACGTTCTTCCGAGCAGATTCAATCACTCTTAACACACCTCACAACACAGGAAAATCTGATAAAATTATCTATAGTACCATCATAATTTGGACTTTACCTAGGATTGTCCGAAGGGAGGAATTGGTCCCAAAATTAGCCCTTAATCGAAACTGCCAATAAGAGTGATCTCTCTACCCAACGGGCTCAATTGTCCAAAAATGGGGGTCCGACTAGAGCAGCAAAAACTGGGTCAACAGATGTTCAGCTATAGCCTGACATTGCCCTATGGCTGACCGTCAACTTGGTGTGTCACGGCCTTTAGGATTAGTTTCAAATCACAATGAAATTCAAGCAGGAGTCCTGTAAACATATCTTATTTTTTTTTTTTATTATTTTTTTTTTTAGGGCCAGGGATTAAAATATGACCTCTTTGTCTCCATCTGTGTTTAAATACTTTAAAGAAACCATTCTACAAAATGCTTACTCAACAAGAGCACAACAAAGTAGGATAGCAAATATTGTAACATTGAAGAAATTATATATACCTCAGTTTTAAAACATAACTTCACAGAGCCCAACTATAATTATAGAATTCAGCTGTAGTAATTATTTCTTTCCATTTAATCCACCGCTTTTAATCCTGAATAATCATTCAAAGTCCCTTCCGTGGAACACCTGATGATGCACTAAATTTGGCTAGTATACAATTTTGTATCCGCGCTAAAAGACAAAAAGTTTGTAATTCTTTCCCCCAACAGTTTACCGTAGTGGCAATCTCTCTGTGACTAATTGATTCCAGTGCTATGAACATAGGCAAATAATGATCAGACTCCTGCCATTAGTGGGGCTTTTAATGATATGTTAGGCAGCTAATCTTTTCTCATTACCTGGACCAAATGCCTGCTGGGATATAACAGTGTCTGCTGGCCGGAACGCAAATTGGTCTCTGCTGCACCGTTTGGACATTCTTTCAAGCTCCCGAAAACACAAAATAGTGTGCCGAAGAAGAGACATGGCTGTAGAAACACTTTTAAACTCAGTAGAGACCATGCATATTATGCATTTTTGAGCTTTGCAGGCAGAAAAACATCCTGTTGCATCCTAGGAGGCTTGATTATTTTGCACACCAAGGTTTGTTTGGTACTAATAGTTTTCAAATTATGAATGAATCAAGTTTCCTTATTTTCCCTCCTGTGCTGCATTTCTTATTACCCAGCCAACATTTCCATGTGGGTTTTTGATGGGCTGTCACCTGTGCCCTGCATGGACAACCCAAATGGGGCCCAGATAAATGTGTCCATTGGTTCCACATGGGCCCCATGTATGTTAGCCCATAGGCGCCATGATGGGTGCATTGTAGTCTCTAAGGGGGGCCCATTTAGATATTCTATGGCCCTGTCCCAAATGGCACACTTCATGCGGACTTTCGGTCTCGTGGACTTAAATTGCACGTGCTCGCCGAGTCTACGAGTCCGTAGGCCGTCCCATTTAGCATTTTAACGCACTGAAGTGTGCTCAGCAGCGCCCCCTTTGTGCCCTTGAATAGAAGCAGGCTCCACGCACTTGAACTACCCAGGAATCCTTGTGAAAGGCCAATCAGACAACGGATGGTAGGAGATTTCGCTCACGGACAATTGTTAACATGGCTGAGAAGAAAATATTTAAGTGTAATTATCATTACGGTTTTTATGACAAGTTTATACAAACATTATGATCATCAACCAGTGGTTGATGTCTCAAACATAGGCTAATAATAGCGAGCTGAATAATATAATAATATAATATTATGATTCATTAAATAAATAGAACAGAATGTCAGGGCTTTACTGAGTCATATGTAAACACAACAACAATAGTCAGCATATTTCCCCGAACCTGCAGCTCCTGTCCATAACATAATAATTACAACAACCAGACTGTCTTCCTGTTTCCGGCGTGACGATCGAGTCTGTCCTAAAAATACCTTTCAATGCGCCCTCGCAGACTCGCGATAAGGGCCCTATAGGTCTGCACTACATGACGTCGCCGAAGTGTGGACTCTGAGGAAGTCCACAAGTCCGGAGTGTGCCATTTGGGACAGGGCAATTATATGGGCTCACTTTGGTCCAAAATGGGTGCTAATAATGGGGCCAAGATGGGCTACACGCAACATCCTTAAGGAGCCCACATGGGTAATCACCCTGGACCCACAAATGGTCCCATTATGTTTTTTGGTGGGACCACAATGAGTGAAAATTGGGCCCCATTTTATTATTTTTTTATTTTTTTATTTTTTTTAATCCAGTGGGTCAAATAATGAGCTACTATGCAAAATGCACTTTAAAACAACCTGTACTAAAATCTGGTTTTATGTAGTTCTACATATTTTAAAATTACATGATAAAATATTTTAACTAAAGCATATGACTTCAACTCAGAATGTGTAAATCCCCTACTTGATGATTTAGATCATCAAGTTGTTAGAAGAGAGCTCCATGAAGTCACTCTTTAAGTGTCAGATAAGAGAGACATACAAAACTTGCTAGTTAATTGCCATTATTATTCATTTTAATTTTTTACTGTTTAGCTGCGATAGTTCATCTTTGTTAAGTTCAACTTGAGACTAACGTTACTAAATTCCAAAAAAAAAACTATCAAATTATATAAGAGCAACAGTCAACATGGTTAACATAAAATCAAATATACATATCTTACCTTGACAGTGTTTATATCCCTTGACACACAGGTGATAGTTTTCAAGAGGTGAGTGAGGGGCGTGTTTTTTTTTCTTTCTTTTTTTTAATGGGAAGGCAGCACACATGGCTATCAGTTTGGCTTATGGGGAAGTTGATGCAAGTGCTTTCCTTTGGAGCACTTTTTTGGTAAATACATATAAATAAAGAAATTAGTCAAGGATCATCATCATTATTTATTAAATTATTACATAATCAAAAAATTAAACAGTTAATCAATTGGTTGAAAATGTTTAAATACAATTATGAGAGTTATCCATAATGGTATAATCCAAAACAGCTGGGGAAAAAAAAATATTTTCATAGAACAGAAGAGAGGAAACTAGGTAAAAATCTGAACAGAGTTTATTGAAAGACACACGGGTTATTAGCAGGTGAGTGATTTCAGATAGCACTGGTGATACTGACATGGGAATGAAAGTCTTATCTGTTGCAGGTTATGGAGAGAAGTGGCTGGAGGACTGGCAGACGATGACTACAGAAAACAAGACAATGCAATGCAATGCACGGGTGAGTTCCCTTTCGAGGGAACTCAACACTGCGTCGAGAATCGACACTTTGGGGACGCTCCCTTAGCGTGCGCCTCTGAAGTATGAATGAATAATCCAATCCTGATTGGTGCTGCGTCATGACGTGGCATATGTGACGGCATATAAAAGGGACGCCGGCACACACACACATTAGCTTTCGCTCTTCAGCAAGCGCTCTGTGTTGAAACTGTCTCTGTCTATTTGGTGTTGTTTGTCTGATTTAGTAGTTTATTATGGCGAGTGAACAGTTTGTCAGATGTGTGCACCCCTGCCCAAGATTTATCAAGGGTGGGGACACACATCAGCTTTGTGTGAACTGTTTGGGAGCGCAGCACGCACAGGCAGCTCTTGAGGCATCTGCCTGTGAACACTGTGAAGCACTATCTTTGAGAGTGCAGCGCTCCCGCTTGGCTATTTTTAATGAAGATGGCCAAGCTCGCGATCCCTGCGGTTCAGTTCCCGCGTCCGTTGAGGCGGCGCGGAGGCTTAAATCGTGGGGATCGCAAAAGGATCTTGCAGATGAGAATGAGACTGCTGAGGCACTTTCTCGCTCATCATCTGGGGATTCAATAACGCCCGTTCACGGTGCAGAAGCCCGCACTGCGGCTTCTTCTGCCCGTGACGAGTGCCCGGTGTTGGAACTATCCACTTCTGAATGTTCTCAGCATCGGGAGCGAGGAACATGAGTATAACTCGCCAGCTCATGTTCCCGCATATGAGGAGTTGGTGGAGGTTGTGACTCGTGCTGTGGCCAGACTTAACATCAGCTGGCCACAAGATAAGCAGGAAGGTTCTCGTCACAGTAAATTAGATGAGAGATTCCTGCAGCACAGGTCACAGCCACAGCGCCGGGGTTAGCCATTTTTCCCAGATCTTCATAAAGAGATCTCTAGATCTTGGGAAAACCCCACTCTTCTCGCATCTCATCTCACACATCGTGCGATTATAGTAATGTGGTGGGTGCGAGGGAGGCAGGGTATGGCAAGATGCCGCAGATATGGGAAGCTTTGGCTAGTTATCTTTCTCCTGAAGCGGCATCTTCGCTTAAAACCCCGGCGCTGCCCAGCAAGCCATGCAGAGAAACATCAGCATTGGTTTGCAGGGCATATATGGCGGCTGGTCGGGCTGGTGCGTCTCTGCATTCGATGGCTATCTTGCAGGCGTACCAGATTCGGACAAATGGAAGTGGATCTATTTGCGTCTCGAGAGACGTCCCACTGTCCACTATGGTTTTCTCTTACCCATCCAGCCCCACTGGGGTTGGACGCCATGGTACAGGCTTGGCCGAGGCTTCGTCTGTACGCTTTTCCCCCGATCGCTCTGCTCCCGGGAGTCCTGGAGAGGGTTCGCCAGGAGGGCATCAGTCTTCTCCTGATAGCCCCGTTCTGGCCGGCCCGAGTATGGTTCTCAGACTTAGTGTCACTTCTGATAGACCAGCCATGGCAGATTCCTCTGAGGAGGGATCTGTTGTCTCAAGCAGAGGGCACAATATTCCACCCCCGTCCGGAAATGTGGAATCTGTGGGTCTGGCCCCTGAGGGGGCTCAGTACTTAGATGCTGGACTGTCGGCAGGAGTAGTTGAAACCATACTTAGCTCTAGGGCTCCATCCACTAGGAGATTGTATGGCCTTAAGTGGAATGTGTTCTCTAATTGGTGTAGAGAACATAATGTAGATCCAGTCAACTGCCAGGTGGCTTCAGTTCTGGAATTTCTTCAAGACCGCTTTTCTGCAGGTCTCTCCCCATCCACTTTAAAAGTATACGTGGCTGCCATTGCGGCTTTCCATGCGCCTTTAAATGATGGGCCTTTGAGGAGGCACCAACTGGTCATACGGTTTCTCCGTGGTACGTGGAGGATGAGACCGACAACCAGATCCAGGGTTCCTTCCTGGGATTTGGCAGTGGTTCTCGAAGGGTTATCCCTGGCCCCCTTCGAACCACTTCAGTCGGCTTCACCGAAGGACTTGACTTTTAAAATGGCTTTTCTGTTAGCTATTACCTCTATAAAAAGAGTGGGAGATCTCCAACCCCTGGCAGTAACACCGGCTTGCTTGGAGTTTGCCCCTGGCGGAGTAAAGGCTATTTTACATCCTAGGCCTGGTTATGTGCCTAAGGTGCCATCTAATGTGGCACAGTCTATAGTTCTTCTGGCTTTTCACCCTCCACCGCATGTGTCGGCGGAAGAGGAAAGGCTCCATTTGCTCTGTCCTGTCAGAGCTTTGAGAGTTTACCTTGAGAGGTCCTCTTCCTGGAGGAGGTCGGACCAACTTCTAGTGTGCTTTGGGTCATCTAGAAAGGGATTACCTGCTTCCAAACAAACTATTAGCAACTGGATAGTCCAGGCTATTACTTTGGCCTATAGGGTGCGTGATTTACCTTCACCCTTGGCTGTTAGGGCTCACTCTACTAGAGGTATAGCATCCTCTAGGGCCCTTCATGTAGGAGTCCCCATTCATGAAATCTGTGAGGCGGCTGGTTGGGCCTCTCCTCACACTTTCATTAGATTCTATAGTCTGCACCTCCCTAGTACGCCCGGCGCACAAGTGCTCTCGTCCTAGCTAGTGCCTGAGTTCAGTTTCACTCTAGGGCAGGCCTGTTTTCGGTGCGTGGCCTAGTGGGCATTGGTTCCCCAAAGTGTCGATTCTTGACGCAGTGTTGAGTTCCCTCGAAAGGGAACGTCTCGGGTTATGACTATAACCCTTGTTCCCTGAGAAGGGAACGAGACACTGCGTCGTTCTGCCACGCCCCTCGAGGCCTGAGAGCGTCTTGCTTCATCGCTAGGCTAATGTGTGTGTGTGCCGGCGTCCCTTTTATATGCCGTCACATATGCCACGTCATGACGCAGCACCAATCAGGATTGGATTAGTTTCATTCATACTTCAGAGGCGCACGCTAAGGGAGCGTCCCCAAAGTGTCGATTCTCGACGCAGTGTCTCGTTCCCTTCTCAGGGAACAAGGGTTATAGTCATAACCCGAGACGTTTTCCACAGGTAGGTCGTTCAGTGTAGAATGACAACAAGACCAGATCAAGATGTGTGTTTGGTGCAGGCTTTATGGAGGAACTGTTGAGGCTGATGGCAGACAGGTGTGGTGATTGTTGAGTGTGAACAGGTGGTACCCAGAGAGGATGTTGGGAAATGTAGTGTGCTGAGGTGACTGGTCTGGTGACTGAGGATTGTGACAGTAATATTGCCCATATGTGGCCCATATGGGACCCTCAAATAAACAATAATGAGCAACCTAACTGGGGCCCTCAACTTTAACCAAGCTGGGGCCCACATTCAGCCCACTTTAGTGCCCACTCTGACCCCATGCCCAGATGACACCCATATAACCCAGATTAAACCCACAAAAAACCCATGTGGGGCCCACATGGACATGTTGACTGGGTAGTTCCCTTTCTTTTTGTTTTTAATTTACAATATTTCTCTGCATGTTCCTCAGTACTGCACAAATTTATAGCATACATAGATTATATTTTTGTTTTTCAAAAATGAGATATTTGTCAAGGAAAATCCAATGATAGCACCTGCTCTATACTTATAGTGTGTTAACAACGCCATTACCTAGGTGTTGTGAGATGCTTTCCTGTCCACTACACCTGGTTGGTTGTCAGACATTAAAAGAGTAAAGAGGGGCAAAAAATAAAGTATAATTCAAAATAGGACAATTCGCACGGGATAAGAGATCTCAGTTAAACTAGCAGAAGTGGGAGGGGTAACTCGATTTACGCAGCGCCGTCACCTTCCTGTTGTCATGTGCGTATTGCATTGCTTCCTGATATCACGTACGTTTATATATATATAACAGTTAGGTCCGGTCGAACGATGTATTAGCTTCAGATTGGATTATGTTGGTAGCAGGCACTTACCTAACGCTAAAAGATGTTTTGTGCCTCGAACAAGTGTTTTCGATCTTCTTTTTTGACTTGAATGGTATGTGGAAAACACATTGAATTTTGCCACAGATTTGTCCCACCGTCTAGAACGCAACTGAATGCTTCTTCAAGCACCTCCATACTTGGAAAAAACGCAGAAAACTACTTTTAAACAAGAAATGAGGGAATATTGACGTACATATTTACAGCGGGTCTATTCGCACGGGATTAGTATTACCTGAGGTCATTTTTCAAGGCCTTTTTCCAGAAGGTAAACGCTGCCATAATCTTTACTGACATTGTCCGTAATGATTACTGAGATGGCACATTCGGACGGGACTAAAATTCTAAAATCACTGAGAAGCTCTGGTAATAATTACTTTACCCCACCTCTCCATGTAAAACGAATACCGTCTGAAACAATCTGTATGGTAAAAAGCGCTATATAAATAAAGGTGACTTGACTTTACTTGACTTTTTTGTTGACAACCATTATTCTCATTACAAATTTGGGAAAATGTCCGGTGCATTGTGTTTTCAAATTCACATTATAATGCGACCCAAACTCAGCATTCACTGTGAACCGAGCCACTCTGAGACAAAGAAAACATGAGCTAAGAACCCTCTTTTTTTGTCAAATTTATTACCTGAACATGTACTGGTGCTCCTCATGGTCTTCAGAGAAAGAAAAGGTGACAGTAGATTTCAGTTAGCTTGACACAAAGCCCCTTCTCTGTAATGATGGATTGGGTCTGGGGTTAAAGCAAATCCCAGTTCACTGCAGCACGTCTTGCAGGAGTACCTGCTTGATTGCCAGAAATGATATACAGACCCTCCGGGGAGGAACACTGCTCTTAACAGAGCCTGCAGATTATGAGTCAAAAGCCCTGTGCTGTTAGAAAACCACCATGATGGAGGGACTCAATATATATATACTTATATACTCAAGCCCACAGAATATTACTCTAGAGCATTCCCAACTATTTCTCTGATTGCAAATATCGCAATCACCAATTGATGTCCACCCCTGAAACAGTCGACAGGTTAAAGCATAATTACTATAATGTCAAATGATTGGCATGTTTGGCATATTCATGACATTCATGACATTAACGCATCATTATTTTAAAATGATTTATTCAACACTATTTCATCAGATACATTAAGTGAAAGAGTTAAAAAGTCAAGTCACCTTTATAGCGCTTTTTACAATACTGATTGTTTCAAAGCAGCTTTACAGTGAACAGTGAACAAAGTTTGTTTCGGCTGTACAGCAGATCTAGAAGAAAATAGTGTCATAGTCCAGCTTAAGTTAGTTCAGTGATGGTTCACTTTTGTAATAAAATGGTTATTAATTTAGTTCATATATAGTTATATAGAGAAAACAGTGATGTCATCGTCCAGCTCATTTCAGTTCTCATATGATGGTGTCAATGCAGACCAATAATATGGTTGAATATTAAGTCCCCAACTAAGCAAGCCAAGGAAAGTAGAGGATATTTCAAGAGCTATTATCTGTGATGTATAAAATACTATAGATTCATTTTAGTTGGAAGCAATTTGTACCATTATTTAGATACAATAGAACTCTTTTTCAAAATGTTCACACCTGAATGGTCACTCGATGAAGCCCGAGCTGTAATTCAAAGAGCTATCGTTGAGACATTTTAATGAACTGCAATAAGGAACATTTGGCACAGATGAAAATGAGGGTTTGTTGTGGCTTAAGTTCTTAAGAAATACATTTCCTCTTTGCATACATGTATTTTTCCATTTATAAAACCTGATTTGTTTCGGAAATAGTGTCAGTTGATTGAACTCTGAATGTGTTTATGTTAGTCTTATTTGGTCAATTTGAGTTCTCTCAACCATTTCATTAACTTGTCTTCAATTTGTACAATATATTTGATGTTCAGACTATTTTAGGTGCGGTATTAGATCACATTCTACTTAGCTTTTCATTTCTAAGAACAAGCAAAATTAATTTATTGTGTTTAATCCAAATTTGAAACAGTAAAGTTGATGATAAATCCCAAGACTCACGGGGAAACACTGCTTGTTTAATTATGACTATAGTAATAAATATCCAAATACGGGATAATCCACAGCTAGCTGTGCATTAAACGATTTTAATGCAGGATGTGGAGGCAAAGAACATTGGTCATTTGCCAGCATTGACTACTTAAAGCTGTTATGAAAACAGTGCATTAATATAGAACGGTGATAAAACTGACTTGGAACTACCTGTGCATTAAACAGTTTTATTGCACACCTTTCAGCCAATCAGAATCGAGTATTCAGACAGACCATGGTATAAATAAATAAATTCCTCATAAGGTACCTCTTGTTTTTTTTTTTGTTTTTTTTTTTACTGATATCTGGTGTTCACATACACTACCATTTAAAGGTTTTTGGTAAGTATAATTTATTTATTTTGAATGATGACAACTCTCAGAATAGTTTTAGCATGGTATTAAATATTTGTTAATGTATTTGGTCTTGGCGGACTAAGGGCCCTATATTAAGGATCTAAGCGCATGGTCTAAAGTGCGCGGCGCAAGTGCACTTAGGGCATGTCTGAATCCCCTTTTGCTAGTTTAAAGACAGGAAAAATGGTCGAGACGCCCAGCGCATGGTCTAAAAGGGTTGTCCCTATTCTCTTAATGAGTAATGGGTGTGTTTTGGGCGTAACATGCAATAAACGAATCAGAGTCTCATGTCCCATTCCCTTTAAAAGCCAGTTGCGCCAACGCGCCAACAATGCGCCTGAACACACCTCGTTTTCAGAACAGCACGCCCATGGATGCATTAATGGGCACAAATGATAACTGTCTCAGGATGAAACTAGCAAAACACACTGGCGCCGCCCTTGGTGCTGCATTGCATTGACTTGCTACTGCTAAATACACAGAGCATGTAAGATATGCTGCTGCTGCATATATAGACATACATGAATCCCGTAGCCGATCAAGGCAGGTGGAGCTGGGGGAGGTGGAGGAGTTCAGAGGAACTCTGATAACACGCTGCAGGACTAGCCTACAGCAAACACTGAACCAAATTATTTAAATCGTGTGCAAGCAATCCCATTGGCTGCAGGATCAACACAGGCCAATCATCTTATGCCATGCGGTAATGATGCGATTACTTGCGGATTGCATGTTAAGTACCTATCAGCCCGCACCATCTAGAGTTTCATGACTGAACTATGTATGTTTTTCAGATAAAATAATACTTTTATTCAACGAGGACACATTAAATCATTCAAAAGTGACAGTAACTACATGTATATTGTTACAAACTAAATTCAAAAAGAATTTCAAACAGATCCTCGAAAAATGTATCACAGGTTCCAGAAAAATATTAAAGCAGCACAACTGTTTTCAACATTGATAATAATAAGAGCATCAAATCAGCATATTAGAATGATTTCTGAAGGATCGTGTGACACTGAAGATGGGAGTGATTATGCTGAAAATTCTGCAGGTATCACAGGAATAAATTACATTTCAAAACAACTCTTTCCCCACCAGCATTTTTTTTTTAAGTTGCCAGCCACCGCCAGATTTTTTGTGAAATAATGATAATGATAATTTTCTCAAAAATGTTTCATGGCCCCCAGAATATTCTGTTTTATGAATATCTGAACATGCAATATATCAAAGGAAAGAACAGAACATCTGATTTTAAACAAAACAAAACAAAAATATTATAAATTTTGAGCTCAAAGCTGAGAAAATTGTGTTTTTGTCATAGACTACATCCAGATCGGATTCAGAACGATGGATCAAAACATAGATGGAGTCGTACAGTTTTTACCTATTTATGATTAAATAAATGCAGCCTTGGAGAGCATCAGAGACTTCTTTCAAAAGCATAAAATATTCTTACCGACTCCAAACTTTTGAACCCCACGTATGGTTGAAAAAAGGCCCCTGAATACTTCTTCAGTAAGTATAAGTTAAAAAGATGGCTATATGTCTCCATTTTGGTACAGTTTCTAACACAAGTAGTTGGTATTTCAGATCAAACGGTATATGTCAAAGGAACAAGGCCAGTGGAGTAAAAGTGAATCCGCCTTGTGTCTGCTTTCACCCATCTGATAAAAGGTGTCAAGTAAGTGGAAAGGGCTTTTTTGGCAGAATGGCACCTGCCTCTGCTGGCTCTGTTTCGAATATGAACATACCATCGTGCAATCAAAAAGTTGCTTTGCATCAATATCGCACTGATGGCTAATCACTCTTGCATGCTGATGTACATAATGCATGATTATGCTAAATATCCAGGGGCTTTGTTGTTTTGTATGTGGTTCATGTGCTTTAATAGGTCAGCATGTATAACATGAAGTGGCCCATAGTAAAGCATGAGCTACATTTAATATGAAACACTCAGCTAATGGGATGCAACAAAAATGAGATTCATCACTATCTGAAGGAATCATAATGCATTGTGTGTCACATTTAAATTCATTTAAAATGTATAGAGGGGGATATTATGAATGATGTAAAATATTGTAATTTCTTTTCAAGCTTATTTTCTTATATCTTGCATGCTATTAACGATTTACCATATACAGTGAGTCATTGAAATGGCAGAAATGTTAACGCAGATTGAGTTCTCTCGTGGAGGGTAATAATCACATCCTCCCACCATATGGCTCAGTACGTATGAAATATAGATGCAGTATAAGTTTATTGGGTTGCTGTGTGTGTTGAATGTGCTGGTATTAGGGCACTGAATGCAGGAGATCACCACTGACCTTTCCTTTAATACTGCTGCTCATGCTGCACACCAAGCTCAATGCGACATTGCCACATTGCAATCGTTAAACTGTTTTCCTGTAGCTCTTTTTTTTTTTTTTTTTTCAATTTAACCTTTGGAAAAAGAGTTAATATCACAGTAATATCTGTTTGTAAATGGCAACTGGCCTGTTCATTTTGGTGGAACCACAACCTACGCATTGAGCTCCACATTTTCTTTTGAAATCCCTAAGCATCTATGACCGCTGTGTGTGTAAATGAATAAATGAATACATAAATACATACATAATATGCTTAGAAAAAAATATATAAACATTTTCTATGAAAAATTATTCATTCATTCATTCATTCATTCATTCATTCATTAATTCATTAATTCGTTTGTTTGTTTAATAATACTGTATGTATGGCAGAGAGTTTCACTGTGTGTGTGTGTGTGTGTGTGTGTGTGTGTGTGTGTGTGTGTCTTTAATTATCACTATGTATAATTATTTTTTTTTATTATTTATAAGTATTTTAAATCAATTATATTTACAGTGCAAATTAATTAATTCATTCATTCAAATGTTACTGATCGATAGATTTTATACAGGTGTTATTAGCAGGGTAACAGAATTTATTTATACTTTCAATATTATTTATTCTTCAAAGATTCTTTAGTACATTTGGTTTCCAACCATTGAAAATGGGTAAAATTCAACAATTTGAACATAGAGTCGCATTGGGATCCCAATGTCTCTGGGACTGAACTTTAAAATGAAGATTCCAAAAGAGACGTTTATTAAGAACCAAAATCTAAAAGGATACTAAGATATCTTTAATACTAATAGAGTCACAGGCGCGCAAACTTTGGAAAACATAATATTGGTTCTCAGACAGGAATGTTCTATCCAATTGTTTTGATACAAGATACATTTCTAGTTTCAACATGATTTGTTTTCCAGACTTTTCACTTTAAAAGTAAAAAAAAAAGTAAAAAATCAGTTGCACGACCCACGTTTGTTTTTTTTAAATGTACAATATGACTCATATAGCTGCATTGAAATCCCTACTTGAAATTAATTGTAGCCTATGGGGCCTTAAAAAATTAAGATATCAAACGGAAAGTTGGTCAAGAACCAAAATCTAAAAAGAAATTAGAATATTTTTAATAGTTATGTTACAGGCAAACTGTCACCGTTGGCATATAATCCAACAAAGATTGCTGAAGTCAACAGATTTTACTAACAGATATTTGTTTTTCTTTTAAGACATGGTCCTTGAGTTGACACAAAAATTATCCTATTAGATATAAGGCACACCTTGCTTAAATGACAGTAGTTAGCCATTAAAAAATAAAAAATCAAGTTGCTAAGCTGATATAAGCTGAACTTTATCAAATAAAACAATGGAAGTAATTTTGCAGTTTTTATCTTTGACTGACACAAATTTAACATTATAACTGAAACAAGTTGTGATAACACTTTCACGTTAAAGGCAAAATGTGAAATCTAATCTAAAATAATGCTCTTTTGTGAATTATCATGGAATATTGAAAGGCACTGAGCTCCTTTCTGAAAAAAACTGCCCTAGGAGTTCTTATCAAATTACTGGCAACTCATGACTGAATACTTCAGTTCACTTATCAGTTTAACGGCAGATCCCAAGTGCCCTCAGATCATTTCTGCTATTTAGCCGCCATGGTTAAGTGTGCTTCCTTAAAGACTTTCTTAATATTGAGAAATCATGGTCCATGTGCAATTTTCATCATCAAAATTAGATCAATTTGTATGTCACTGATCTCAACAATAAGCCATCGAGGGTCATTATTTTGACAGCAACTCTCTCTGAGGATTCATGGAAGTGATTTGCTGTTTTACACGTACAGAGCTGATGGATAGACGCTTTACCGCGATTCCTTCACCAGTGACAAACAGTTCATGAAGTATAAATGACTGGCCTCATTTCCATGAAACGCAGCATATAGGGTTGTTTGGAGCTGGGAGGCTTGCATCATCCCGTCGGAGAAATCTTGGTGGTGTGTACAGTGGCTCTTTATCAGGTTCTTGGAAACCAGACACATGGTATTTTCAGAGCATGAGTGATACGGGAGCTAATTTAGAAAATGGGAGGTATAATGAGAGAGTGTAATATGAAGGCTTGATTATGGTGGTGACACTCAACGCTAAAGGGAGGAGAGGTATCAACACTCTTTAGGGACTTTTTGGATATATAGTTAGACAAACTCTCATCTTTGAGTGTTTGTGAATCATGACTCACTTTAGGGGGGATTGGCTAAGAATGAATTGTGCTCAATGCAGGGTTATTATTGTTAAATGGAATTAAAACTAAATCATAAACAATTAACTTGGTGTTTTAAAGCTAAAACTGAAATACTATAATAAAAAAATAAAAACGTATTAAAAATATTAATTAAATCTATGGTAACACTTATTTTTAATGTGACGTAGTTCCACATTGCTACATGTACTGGTAACAATTTAGAATACTGTTCCTTCAGTAATGCATAACTACACATAAACAAACAAGTAACGCACTATTAACATTCCAATAATTACTATTAAATAACAAGAAACTGAATTTGTAAGTAATAGCGCTCAGTTGAATGTACTTCACTATCAGTAGCTACTATTTTTCATACCTCCCTGAAGACTATATACAGGTTCATAATTAATATTCATTTTAATAATGCATAATGTATAATATAAGGTAATGGTAAACCATTAGTAATGAATCAAGTGTTACTACATCCTTCTAAAGGAACTACTAATAATTTGGATCAGTATTCTAAAGTGAAAAGCTTGATAACTACCTAATTATAGACTGAAGTCATTGTAAGCTTTTGAGGTTTTTGTGAGGTTTTGGATAGTAATGACTCTAGTGTTACTAGATCTTTCTAAAGGAACTAATTATTTGGATCAGTATTCTAAAGTGAATATCATGGGAATACACTAGTAATAACTAAAGAGTTACCAAATCAATCGGAAGGAATTACTATTCAAAATCTTACAAAAATCTCAAACACTCACAATGACTTCAGTCAATATTAGGTAGTCATCATGTTTTTCACTTTAGAATACTGATTCAAATAATTAGTTCCTTTAGAAGGATGTAGTAACACTTGAGTCATTACTAGTGGGTTACCATTAACTTTTATTATTAATTATGCGTTAGTCCTGTTAATTAATTAATTCAGGGAGGTATGAAAAAAATAGTGGTTACTGATTAATACCACATTCGTCTGAGCGCTATTACTTACTAATCAGAGTTTCTTGTTAGTTAATAGTATTTACTATAATATTAATAGTGCGTTACTCATTTCTCCCTGTGTAGTTATTCATTAATGAAGGAACAGTAAGTTATGGATAATACCTCCTATCTCTCTTACGAGTCTACATCTCCTTTAGAAAACTGAGCAACGCCACATGGTACCTTCAGCTAGAGACACAAAATCACTTTCCACAATGTTTTCATTCACTGTTCCTTGCTGCTAGAATAATCTTCCCAACACAGTCCCTGACGATATTCAAGAAACGGCTGAAAACGTATCTCTTCTATCAGCACTTTAAGCTTGTAAGGTGTCCGAAACGTTGAGCACTTCTTGTGTTTATTTCCTCTTTGTGACGGATCGCTTGTTGTATTCCTCATTTGAAAGTTGCTTTGCATAAAAGTGTCTGCAAAATTAATAAATGTAAATGTAATTCCCAATCTTCAGCAACGCTCCACCACTGCGGCTTAGGCACCTGAATCAGCTCTGAAATTGTGATTAAATTTTGCCTTAAAATATTGTGCATACATTTTGCGTATTTGCCCCTCATTTTGTCTAAATATATAATATTTTTGTACAATTGTTAGGACGGGGACAAATGTTTCACTGGTTAATGGGCAACAGTTGATCTTAACTGTAAATCAAAACTTTTAATGACATAATAATAAAGAACTGGAACGTAGTAGTTTGAGAAGATTCCCTGTTCTTTTATAAGGCTGTTATTTCATTTGACGACACAATAATGGCGACTCCAGTGAATGTAGATGTAACTTTGTTTCTAAAAACAACAAACTTGGATATCGTCATAGTACCATCCAATAAGATTAGTGTTTGTAATTTTGAGATCTTTGTTAGCATAACACAGTAACTGGACATGCCATTTGAATCTCACCGTGTTCTTCAGTCAATGGTAATTTGAATGACCTGAAATACCTCATTAAATGAAACAGGCTCTATACTGGTTAAGGTGATCTCTTTTTGTAATGATCAGTGAGTACAGGAGTCTTGTTAACAGTCATCTGATAATGGCAGTGACATTATGGCTTTATATTTAGCGTCACTTGTTTTTTAACCATAGCCACCTTTTCGTTTAAGAAGCTCACTTACTGTATTTAGGAAAATGTAACTAAAAAAGAAAGTCATTTACTCTTTTTATGCTTCTACTTTTTTTCTGTGCAACACAAAATAACAATTTGTGAATAATGGAACATCTCAATGTTCAATTCCAACATCTCCAATATATTTATGTACTATAGTATTAAAGATGGAGAGACTCAAGAAGAAGTGACAACATGTAGAATGCAACATGACATTTCTGAATGGTTAGTAGATGAATTTATGTAGCTGAGCATGATTTTTTTTTTCTTTGGAAAAGAGATGTGCGAAACCTATTCTCAATTGAAAAAAAGGGGTGAAGTATTCCTTTATTGCATGCTTAGTGAATAGACGTTTGTCAGGATAAGACATTAATTTGCTCAAAAATCAGCAATTTAACCAAATGTAGACATAAACATACATATTTTCTGCTCTGCGTATTATGGAGATAGAAGCAGTCAGGGGTGATAAATGCAACACCAAGTGCATAGTTGCAAAAATACAAGTTCACAGCCATTGCCAAAAATCACATTTACTGAGTATACGAGTGCCAAAGCATGAATCAAAGTTACCGCATTCACAAAGAGTGGTGTATATTGCATTAACCAAAGAAAATACGGTGGATAAAACTGTAGAAAGGCAGAACATAATTACCCGTGAGATAATGAAAAGGCAGGTCAATTTCCTCTTCTCTAAGATTTTCTGAAATTACTCCTCTCAGATACTTGACAACAATGTACTGTAATTACAGACCTGGAGGCTCACGCAGAACACCCCGAGCCGCCCATCGCCTGGCACTATGCACAGACATGAGTACATTTATAAACAGCATGATAACACAGACTAGAGAATGTCTACCTTCAGACTAGTGCACCTCGCTGTCAGAAACTTATACCGTCCTGGTACCATTGCAGGTTCTACAGTATGCTTTCATTAATATGGGATTGGGCAAAATATATCTAGGTCAATGACGTGACACTCATATTGTGTCTGGATCCATTAATTTAGGACTAATTTCTGTTCTGATGAATGCTGGACTCTGGCATGAATATATCATGCAAATTACCGCTTCATTGTTTACGCTGTAACAACATTTAGTTTTACATTAAATTAGCTCAAATTATATATAGGGAATTTTAATAATTAATCATGAATATGATTAATATATTGCATATTACAGTTAAATTATCGAAGTTGAAAATAGATTGATTGTACACACGAATGATCAATCACAACGAATTATAATTCCTCATTCATATGTCAATGGTCCATTTTCAGATCGATTATATGAGATAACCTTTAATGGAGTTAATTTAGCTATCGAACTGTTTGTCCAGCAAACGGCCGTAAGATTAACTTATCAACTTCTCAACAAAGTTATCCCTTCTTATAAACTCCAAGAAATATCAATTTTCTGGCCGTGAACATTAATTTTCCTGTGTTTATAAAATTAGACTACGCAACGTAGTCAATAATGAAAGCTTTGTAGCTATGATCGAAATTTCATTGACTCTGTAAAATGAGCATTTTAGACAGAAGGCAATCAAGAATATAATGGTTTTAATAGTTGGACTAATAATACATCGAACTACAATTCACACAGAATATATGTATATACACCCGAAACAAACAAAACGAAAAACATTACAAACACGAATTAAAATAGGATGAGAGAGAAAGATAAAAATGAGAGGGAGAGAGAGTTGGGAAGAGAGAGAGAGATCCGTAGGATCACAGCTTGGCAAAATTCACCTGGACATTTAAACCTTTAAGAGACAACACGGAAAAACAGTCTTAATGCTCTAAAATCTTGGTAACTCAAATATACTTGCATATAGTTCTCAGGTGTCTGAGCCCTGCGGCGTGTGTGAGCGGCTGGTCTTTGTGTGTTCCGTTGGAGCGTCACGTGGTTTGCTGCGGTCTGGAGCGCGCAGTTTCAAAGAAGGCTTAAAGGTCTTTGACGTAAATGACCAAATAAATAATTCAGACTAAGTTCATTTCTGGTGAAATGAACAAAGGAAAAACAAACTTAAACAAAAGAAAAGAAGAGGAAAGATCCCCCAGGGCGGGGATCACGAGTATGATGGTTACATCGGATCGAAGGAGAGGGAAGAGTCCAGTCAAAAGTCGAAGTTCCCTCGAAGAAGGGAGTTCTCCCAAAGATGCAGTTCTTTCTCCCCCCTCCTTACTCCTCACTACTCCTCAAAGATCCCCAAACAAAACCAAACTAAAGATGAGGTGCTTGGTGGTCTTCTTTAAAGACACTTCTGTTTACGCCTCCTCTGGCGTGAATGCACCAATCAGCTGGGAGGAAAGTGTGCGGATAAGTGTTCCTTTGTTCCCTCGAGATCGACTTTGCATGTTTCATGACCATGATGTAAAAATGCGTTCAATTTTACTCCAGAGATGATAAAACATAGTAACATACATTTTACGGTTTGCACCTATATATATATGGTTTGGTCAGATCAAGAGGATTCTAAAGGTGTGAAGAACGACATACAAACATTATAGGAAAACACAGTTACATTAAAAATGCATCTAAAAGCACCTCTGTTCATTTAGAATTATAATACGATCACATCTAACCCCAATGGAACATGGGCAAACATAAAAACATATCGAATATATCATAGTACAAGTCTCTCAATTGAGGAGATTGGAGAAAATCTCCTTGTGTGTGTGTGTGTGTGTACTGTGAACGTGGCTGGGTCATTCGTTGGTGAAGATGTGGTGAACTTTTGCTCACCCCCCTCCCGGGCAATGATATGTGTGTGCGTATTCTTTGAATTGATGAGTTTTAAGTCTGGTTACAATGACCAGTATGGTTCATCACACAAGGTTGTCTGTGTTTGTGAGGTGTCCTGAAGAGGGGACACCACGGGATCTCCGGCCAGAGAGGCGCTCCTGTTGGGTCACATGTGGTAAGACAGAGGACCCTGTGATTACTTATCAGCGAAAAACGCCACGGGGGCACTTCTGGCATCGGTCATTTAATTAAATCCCATCGCCATTTGCTTGTGTGTGAATCAGTAACTTAAAAAGTCTCATGACATCTCCATTCTTCAGATTGTGAAAGAAACAGGAGTGTTTACTTAATTGGAGACTTAGTTGATTAAAACCACATGATTGCGCTGATCATCTGATTATTGCTACATTCCCCCCTTGATGGTTCGGCAGGACCCGTGTGGGTGGGCCTCGTTGAACCATCACGACCGCATTGGTCAGGTGGCAGGTAAATCATGGAGGTTGGATGCTGCAGATGATGGTTAGGGCTGAGGGCTCAGCTCTATGAGGTTTTCCGCGTTCTCTAGCGGGGAGTCTTCTTTCCGAGGGCCCCTACGGAACCCTCCGGACATGGCTTGGGTGAGCCTGGCTGTTGAGGCTCTCATCTCGTTGAGTCGTCGGTACAGGACGTAGGCCAAACCCAGGGTTAGGGTGTGGCTGATGATTGTCGAAATGCAAAGTGCCGTGTCAGCGGCGGTCCGTGCTTGAACAACAGGTGAAATGTTCAGGATGGGCAATCTGGACAATGCTTGGAGGGCTGTGTCAAGGGCAGCGATGTCGATGATCTGTGACCCCCCCCCCCCCCCTTCCTCAATCCATTTTTCCAGTTCGGATTGGTATTCTTCACTCGGAAGGTGGTACAGGGCTAGGTCGTCCAGGTGAAGGATGGTGCAGTGAGTGCAGCTGTGCGCACAGGAGTGTTAGCGAGCCACCTGTCACCTACAATCTCTGCTTGGGTCTCGATGCCTTGAGTGCGAGGCTTTGCTTCGGCAGGGCAGCGGGTGTCGCTGATCTGCAGCCTGCAGATTCCGTCAGTGTTGTCTCTGAGGAAGGGTCTGTTAAGGCAGAGATAGTGAATGTCTTTGGTCAATGTGCACATGTGCAGGTTCGGGGCCAGGTACAGCTGTGTGTTGCTGTCGTGGTAGGCCACCACGTCTGGAGTGCGAATCTTGATGTGCGTGTCACTTTTCAAAAATCCGACCTTGACAATGTCTTTTACTTGGTAGAGTCGGCTTGACTCTATGATGGGTAGGTTCAGGAGAAAACCCACTTTCCTCTGCTCGGAGTCGACGTGGAGTGGGATGGCGTTACCCAGAGAGTAGGTAAGGTGTGCTTGTAGAGGGTCAGTTGGCGTGGTGATGGCAGGAGCCAGCATGGTTTGCACCAGGCTTAAGGGTATCAGGTACGGTGGAATTCTACCCATGGCTAGGCTGTCAATGGAGGAGCTCACCTACCGCAGCAGGTCTGTCATCCGGGCTGTGACCAGCTGAGTTTGAGCAAAGTCATTCTGGGAGACAGTAAATAGCTGTTTCATGGAGTTCACTGTCTGGTTCAGCAGAACGCTGTGAGTGTTGAGAATTACCACTGTTCCCTTAAATGTCTTGTGGGTGATTGCAGGGAGGCACTCTGTGTCGTAAGTTGCTCTTTTAGCAGTGGGATCTCAGTTTGAATTTCAGTCACATGCCGTCTCACGGTGGCTAGGTTCACTGCGTTGACACTGGATATGTCAACGTTGAACAGAGTTCCGACAGCAGCGGCGGCTCTGAGCAAAGCTCCTAGGATCCGTTTGGCACGGCGGTTGTGTCCACTTGAGTCCGCTTGTGTGACAGTCATTTTATCAAGTTGGTTGAGCATGTGCTCAACATTGGCCTCAGCGTGAGCGAGGGAGTCCTCTGTCCATCGGGCACTGGCCCAGCTGAATTGGGCTACTGTGCTGGGGTAGGGTTTTAGGTACACGTTGCGGGGGTCCACTTGAGCATACACTTTCTGGGTGTGTGTGCGGCAGTTGGTTATCAGGAATCCCATTTGTTCTTTTAGGACGATGCCTGATGCCGGACCCGGTGAGATGCTGTCCGTTTGCGGCTGCCCTCTGGTTGGCTGAAGGCTCAGAATGGCAAACCACGGCAGCATCCTGGTAAAGGCAAAAAGAAGAGAGAGAAAGGTAGGAAACATTTCAGCGAGTGTCGTTCTTCTTTGGCTAGGACAGTCTTTTCGCTTCAAGGACAACGGTGTGTCACTTGCTTCGGTGTCTTGTAAGTGGTTCTGGTGCTGCGGTGTGCAGCACGTGATGCGTCATGGGCATACATTGGCATGACCCCCCTCCTGCATTGTGGCACCACAAGCCTTGGCGCTGTGATGGCATCAGGTGCATAACGTAGAATGTTGTCCTGTGCACGCATCATGTGTTTGGTGACCTGCAGTTGTCTGGGGCACCGGTTATCGGTGGTTGCAGACGGCGTGCTTGGGTGGTTGGAGGGGTCTGAGAGGTGGTTTCTCATATTGTCCATTGTTTTGTCATAGTCTTTGGTAAGCTGGAAGGTTAAGGTCAGGTGAAGCAGGGGCTCTGTGACATTTTGTCATACTTGTGGTGAGAGACACATGCATGACCTTAAAAGTTCAGAACCACGGTTTAACTGGTTCGCTAGGTCTGTAGCATAAAGCTAGGTGTTTCACGTGTAGCTAGCTAGTGAAATGTGTCTTGTATCTTATCTTAGCTGTGGATCTTAGGAGGCTAAGATGTATGTGGTTCCGAGAGTATTTCCTGGAAGGGGCATAGCCGAGATGAAATAAATGACTTAAGATGGTTCTTATGACTAAATTATTTCTCTGGACTGAACTAGTGGTTCACCACGGCTTGACAAAGTGAATAATAGGGGGAAAAGGACAGCTTTCCTATTTGAATTATGCTTATTATCAATCCTCTGGACCATAGTTGTGCCCTAGTAAATTGTTGAAATTACTTGTGTTGCAGGGTCACAAAATGAGTACACTGGTTGAAACTACGCCAAAATAACAAATAAGGGTGTCTCTGTTTCCTTTCTGGGCCCTATGGGGAATGGAACCACATTTGAACAAGAGAGGAAATGAAATTAAATCATATAGATGACTGAATAGCCAAGGGAATAGCTGACTGCTATTATTATCAAAGTCAAAGAAATGAAAGAGTTAACAAAGAACAAAAACAAATTAAAATTAAAAGCAAAAGGGAATAAAATGATCAAAACAACGGGAATGATCTGAAGGCGAGAATAATCAGTGGCATTAGTGATGAAAATTCCTATTGCTATATGAATTCTTCTCTAGCTACACAGTTTACATGTAGTCAAACTTATGTTTAATTAACAGGGCATCTGCAAAGTTAGCCTTCGACGGTTAGCAAGGACTATGCCTAAACTAGTGAAGGTGAACTTTAGCTAAGAAGAGTTGCAAACACGGAAAGTGAATTAGAAATCCTAACTGGTGTTAAGGAAAGTATTCTAGAATACTTTGCACTGTGGAAAAAAAACAACGGTGATTAAGGGTTCAAGTAAATGATGCTAACTTCTAACTGTGGAAGTTATTATTTAGCTTAGCCTACGCTGGATGGATGCTATGTTAGGTTAGCTTAGCCTAAGTTGGATGGATGCTAGGTTAGGCTAATTTAGCTTAAGGCTGGAAGGATGCTAGGTTAAGTTAGCTTAGCCTAAGGTAGATGGATACTAGGTTAGGGTAGCTTAGCCACCTAGGCTGGTTTGTTTACAAAGTGACGTCACAAGTTAGCACTTCCTGTGACAAGTTGTTGTCATGGGAACTAGAGTATGTCAGAACAATTCAACAGTCCCTGAAAAGTGTCTGCACCTTTTAACGGGTTAAAAGGGGGCGCCTATACTTGAAGTCTTTCGAGAACTTGATGTTACATTAAGTAAAATGCGACTGTGTTTTGGCATTTGCTAATTTTACTCATGTAACTCTTCTCTTTACTTTACACAGCTTATTCTATTTGTTTACCGAGTAAGGAAATAGATTTGCTGTAAGTCAAAGGTTGTCTAAGCATCTATAGTTACGTTCCTCTCATGCATAAATGCTGACTTTTCAGCGAGTAAACAGTTTTGATCGCTAGGTAGCTCTCTGCTTGTAGATGCAGCTAAAATTTAGGTGAATTACATCAATCTAACAATAATTTGTAAGGCCTTTACATTGTAGAAAGGGGAGCATCACCCAGGTCTACATATATACAACTCTGTTCTGAGCTTTCTTTTTCAGACACAGGTTTAGTCATACTGCAATTTGGATTTCTTTTTGACCAAAGCAGAATAGATATCGGTACAGATTAGAGGCTGCTGAAATGAGATTCCTTTGTCACACATACTTACGCTTTACGGCTGAACTTACTGATATTAGTTGGAAATCTAAGACTCTTTCACTTAAAGTAGAGATGTCAATTCCAGCTATCGTTTTATCTGCATTTAGACAAGCCAGCGATTAAAAATGCTTATTGCACGTTGTGTTCTAGTTGGATCGCAAAGATCAAATGCACGCCTGTAGGTTAACAGTAGTTTAAGGCTGAGGTGGTTTTCCTACACTCTGGCGGTAAGGTGACGTATGCCCTATTTGGAGTTAGTGTTTCTTGTAACCCTTCATTGTCAGGAAACCTAATGTTTAGCAGTGTCAATTCAACCAGCATCTAGAAACTGTTTGTTTCAAAAGAGTTGTGCATAGTCTGTTGGCCGTTGAGATTTACGCGTCCATTTAAGATTCTTTTAACTCAGTAAAATTCTAATTTTACGAATGCAGAGTCTTGCAACTCTTTGAGCACACATTTTCATCTACTTTTAAAAGTTCTATGTCCTATGCTGATCAGGGACCCTTTTAGCAGAGTCTTGCACTGTGTTCTTGCAGTGTCTTTTGGTTTTGCAGTTCAAAATCAGTGGGGTTTTAGGACTTCTTTCAGAAGAGGCCTTCTGGATTAGGTCACGCATCGTTGAGTGGGCATTGCGTGGTCTTTGGCGAGCTGGAAGGTGCAGGGTAGCGGACTTGAACCTTGACTTGGTGCTGAGGCTGTGTCTTCATGGCTGGCTGCGGGAGTTCCGGGGAACTCTGTGATTTTGGAGTCTGGCTTTGTTGTAGTTCTCGTGACCTCTGTGACCGGAGGGGGCGGGGTTCTTGAACTTGGGCCCAGACGGTCAGGTGTTTATAAGTCTAATAAAAGCTCAGAGCAGTCTAGCAGGTCTTTGCCAATCAGAAAGGGGTACGTGTCCATTTGTGAGATGTACACCGGGTGGGTAGGACTCAAAGGACCAATTGTCAGGTGAATGGGAGCTACCTGTTCGAGCCGGATGTCGTTCTGGCTGTACGACTGCACATTGAGCTCACACGATTCGGATGTAAGAGTTCGATCTTGTCTCATAGCTTTAGCTCTGAGTTTTCCAAAAAGTTCAGCTGATATCAAAGTAAGGTCTGCGCCGGTGTCTACCAGTGCTTCAAGTCTCACGTCATTTTCCAAAGTGATGGCTAGGTAGGGTTTCCGGGCCACCCCCTTTTCGATCAGGTTCCCCAGGAGCTTTGGCGTCCGGGTTGGTGTGGTGATCGATGGGCGGTTAGGGCCGGTCTCGTGTTGTTCGCTGTGGAGGCAGGTAGACAAAGCAGCATTTCCTGGGTCTTTGTGATGTTGGACCCAGTCGTGGGAAACTGTGCTGTCATGCTTAGGCTGTGCAGCTGTCAGCTGTGGTGGCTGGGTGATGCTGTCACTTTGTGGTGTGACAGTAAGCTCTGTGGTCTGATGCTCATGAGCAGTGTTCTGGGTGCCTGTTTCAGGCCTTACGCTTAGACGTAGGATGTCTGGGTTTGAGTCTCTTGGTGATGGGGGTCGGCTATTTCTGGGTCGCCGGCTGGCTTCCCAGAATCTTTCAGAGCGCTCGCTCTGGTGCCTTGGATGAGCACCGTCACGGCCGTGCTGCCTTCTGCTGGCCTGGAACGGTCTTGACTCTCCGTAAGAAGGGCTGTGGTGTTGTGGGGCGCCCTCTAGAGGCAGCTCTGAGTAGTGTTCAGAGACAGAGTAGATTGTGGGGTCTTTAAAAGTCTTTTCGTACACAGTCTTTTGCTTAATCTGAGCTTTGTGGGCCAAGTCTCGTAGCTGCTGGGTAGACATGCTACGGGGACAGGCCAGGATGCCTAAGTAATGACTCACTGTGGGATGCAGATTTCGAAGGAACAGAGTTCTGAAATTGACATCCTCTTCCATACCTGGCTGGTTCCGTGCTCCGAAGTAGGCTTGTCCGAGTCGGCTGTAGTAGGTCTGTGGGGTTTCAAGTCGGGCCTGCTTGAGGTCCATGGCGGTGAATAACCCTTGGTCTGATTCTGGATCAGAGAATTCACGGATCAAAGCTTGTTGCAGCTGCTGGTAGTCCGTTTTGATAGTCTCTGGTTGACGGTCCATGAAGCTGCGCACCTCACGACTGGAAGTAATTCTTAGCAGGTACAATCTGTTCCATGCGGTCGCGTTGGTAACAGTTTGTAAGTGAAAGTCAATGTCTTGCAGGTATGCGTGCACATTGTGGCCTCCTGCAGGGTTCAGAGTGAACGTCGGGATGTTTCTGGCCAGCTTGTCAAGTTCTTTGGGAGCCATGCCGTGGTTAGTGGCAGGGGTTCTTTGGAAAGGCTCTCCCCCCCCTCGCTGCTGACGGGGATTCTTGTGGGCTGGCTGGTGGTGTTTTGAACAGCGGGCTTTCGCCCTTCTTTTCAGCTCTGGGTTGTTGGCTGAAAGGTGCGGACCGGTTGGTCAGGAGAAACTTTGTGGTGTGTGTTTCCCCTTCCCGGTCACTCTGCAGTCTATATGAGTGTTTCAGCTCTCTGTGAACAATGTCAAGTTCGTCTTTGAGATCGTGTCTCTGCTGAACACGCTCGTGGATTTTAGCTTGGGCCGCTTGCAAGTGTTTTTCGCAGGCCTTGGCTTTATTGTCTCTTTCTTTTAGTTCAGTCTCTGCTCTTGCAAGGAGAGCTTCACCTTCTCGCAGTTTCTTGTTGAGTTCCTCTCTGGTTCCTTTCTCTGACTGCTCTTTTCGGTCTGTGTGTATACGAAGATCAGACAGGGCAGTTTGAAGTCTTTCCACTTCCTTCTGTAGCTCGGGGTCGGTGTCATCCTCTTCCTTGGTTTCGAGGAGTAGTTGTTCTAGACGACTGTGGATCTGGGCCTCCTCCGCTTGCATCTTTAGCGTTGCTACTTCATGCTCCAGGGCGATGCGGCTCCTTTCGTGGAGGCGTGCTTGTGCGATGAGCTTGTGAGCGAGGTTTCCGACGTGTCGGGCCCAGTCTTTGTCGTTGTAGCTTTGACTCGGTTCGTGAGCCGTCAGCTTGTCCAAGTCGGCGTCCAGCTGCTTTTTGCTCGGGGGCTCTGAGTCACTGGCGACCTTGGGCAGGAAGGTAGTCGTCATGGCTTTCAGCCATGTCTCGAGGTTGTCCCAGTGGACTGCGGGGCTGGAAGATCGGAACATACTGGCTCACTGTGGGCGAGAGGAACACAGCACACACAAAGAGACCAATGCAAGTTCTTTTACAAGCTATAATACTAATACGGGCGATGCCGTCTACAAGAATTTCGGCTAACTGATGCAGGCAGTTAGAGTTATGTGGGGACAATTTGCGTAGGTCAGCGTGGGACCTAAATAAAGATTTTGACAGGGCGGTAGCCTAGTGGGTCATCTGTTGATGCTAACAGCTTGGTTGTCAACCTGTTATTTAGCTTTCCTTGGTGTCTCTCGTAGGTTCTGCCTCTAGGTGAACTGAAAGGAACAGATCACAACAGAAAAGAAAAATAGCAAGATGGGAAAGATGGAAGTAAAATGAAACAATAAAAGTGAATAGGTCTGTAATGAAATGGAGTGAATAATAACACAGGAAGTGTTACAGGGGATAAGGAGGCCTGAGCCTGCTATGTGTGGCTTGGAGAAAAGGGGATGGGCCAAACACTTAAATGACCGGGGGAATATCTAATATTCTGTGGCCTATACTAAGTGGATGGGTTTTACCTTATGTTAGCTTGCCTGGGGTGATTTGAGGTCCTCCCTGGTCGGAGCCAGCGTCGCGGTCAATCTTTCCGTCGTCCCTTAACACTCAACCGCAGTGTCCCCGGGCCCTTCCGTTCATCTGTACCAAGGTGCGCCCTCTCAAACAACTTGACTTTAAACACAACCGGCAATACCAAGGTGTCAACTTGCCAGACGGCACAGCAAAGTGGATTTTCCCCAGAACCCTCAAAAAGAGTGGCCCCTCTTCGGGCCTTGGTTTGAGTAATTATTCCAAAATTGCCTTGTGTGTCGACTAGTGTGGTTGACTTCCCTTTGGAGTGCCAAATTGCTGAGTCTTATTGCGTGCCGCACCAATGGAAAGAAACAGAATGGGTCCGAGACTCACGCACGGCAGGCGTCGGTAACGCCGGTCAGACGACCCCGCTCGCTGGAAACCAACCAGGGATGACTGTCAAATCACCACAGCATAAGAGAGTGTTCTACCTATGAATACAAAACAGGATGAAGAACAAGTGAAACTTAAAGTGAATTAAGGCTTTCTTTGTCTAAACCAAATTGAGTACTTATGTAGAAAATAAAAAGCAAAGGCTTTACTAAATAATGGTAAAAACAAAAGGGAATTATGACAATGTTAATTATCAGAATCACCTAATCCCTAAAAGAAGAGATATCAATAAGTAAAGCAGGATGACACAGGAGGAGGCAAGCTGTAGTAGCGGGTTTGTGCCACAAGGGGGCGTACTTCCTCTCAGTGGTCAACCTGGTTGAAAAGGCAGCTTAATTTAAATTGCAATTCAAACTGGTTTAAACTCAATTTAAATAAGTGTATAAAGAGATGTTAAGTAACATCTAATCTAGTAAGGATACAGTTGTGATGAAGTATCAATACGAAGAATAAATAAAAAAATAAAAAAAATTGAACTGAGAAAGTTAATTCAAATTTAAATTCGAAATTTGTTTGTTTCAACCCAAATTTGAATGAGTGTAAGAAAAGTAAAGATCAAAATTATATCTGATGATGATCACGATTACTGTAAGGTATCAGTGATAAATAAAAATAAAGCCAATGAAAAACTGGAAATATACCACTTCAAAACAGAATGAAAGGAGGAAAAAGTGATACACCGTCTTAGCAGGGGATGCCACAAGGGTGCGTGTCCCTCTAAGTGGGTATCAGTGACTGGAAGGGCAAACACGATATAAATTTAATTTAAAACCAAATTTAATTAAGCGTGTAAGGGAATTGACAAATCAGGATAATATTTTATAATAATTAACGATAACAGCAAAGTATCATCAATAACTATAAAACAATCAAAAGAGAAAAGTAGAGATAGGCAATTCAAAACAGAATTTGAAAAGAGAGAAAAGGAGAGTTGAGTGAGCCGACTTAGAAGGCGGCCACTAGGTGGTGGACTTTTAGCAGTAAGAGAGCATTATCTGAAACGGCCCTCGGTAATAGCACTCATGCATGCCGAAGTTAGAAGGCGGGGCGTAACTTGAGACTTCTAAACTCCCTCTAGTGTTTAGTCAGCGGAATTACAACCACTTTTTAATGTGATTCAAAAGCTAAGAGCTTTCAGCTCGCGTCACGCACTGATTTTCTGGAATAAATCACAAGTATACAATTAAGATCTCTGCGGATCTTTTTGGTGCTATACTGCACAAGAGTATATGGCGGGATTTCTTCGCCGCACATACACAAATGTGGACAACAGGAATTTTCGTCTGTTGGTTCGAACTCCAATAAACATTTTTCACAATAGCACTTATGATTTAAATGTATTAGATCTTCAATTGGGTAGCTACGCCAATTTTTTGACCAGGAGTTTATCGTTTTTGTTGAATATCACTGGGTTAACCCCGAATTCAATAACGATATTTGCATGCAAGGCCTATGTTTAAAAGGAATCTCGCTTAAAAACATATTTATTCAAACCGGTAATACGCACGTGAGAATTCTTCATTCACAGCGATTTAAAACAAATATTAGAAATGTATCAACTGCAGAGGTATTTATTCATCTCTTAACAGGACATTTGTAATATTAAAGTACTGCAGTCTTAGCATTTAACAGTGCTAACAATTGTCTAGGCATATTTTTAGCAACTTGTTAAAAATGTAACGTTACTGACTTCGGCTTTTTGCCTCGGTCGGTTAGGAGTGAGTTCGCGTTGCGACTTATCTCACAACTTCATAATTTCATAGCGCGCACAAAAAAAAATAAATATTAATAACCATATACACAGATTGAAACTGGATTGCTCATAAAACAAAGTTTGAAATTGCCCGCATTCTCCACCAAACTGTAACAACATTTAGTTTTACATTAAATTAGCTCAAATTATATATAGGGAATTTTAATAATTAATCATGAATATGATTAATATATTGCATATTACAGTTAAATTATCGAAGTTGAAAATAGATTGATTGTACACACGAATGATCAATCACAACGAATTATAATTCCTCATTCATATGTCAATGGTCCATTTTCAGATCGATTATATGAGATAACCTTTAATGGAGTTAATTTAGCTATCGAACTGTTTGTCCAGCAAACGGCCGTAAGATTAACTTATCAACTTCTCAACAAAGTTATCCCTTCTTATAAACTCCAAGAAATATCAATTTTCTGGCCGTGAACATTAATTTTCCTGTGTTTATAAAATTAGACTACGCAACGTAGTCAATAATGAAAGCTTTGTAGCTATGATCGAAATTTCATTGACTCTGTAAAATGAGCATTTTAGACAGAAGGCAATCAAGAATATAATGGTTTTAATAGTTGGACTAATAATACATCGAACTACAATTCACACAGAATATATGTATATACACCCGAAACAAACAAAACGAAAAACATTACAAACACGAATTAAAATAGGATGAGAGAGAAAGATAAAAATGAGAGGGAGAGAGAGTTGGGAAGAGAGAGAGAGATCCGTAGGATCACAGCTTGGCAAAATTCACCTGGACATTTAAACCTTTAAGAGACAACACGGAAAAACAGTCTTAATGCTCTAAAATCTTGGTAACTCAAATATACTTGCATATAGTTCTCAGGTGTCTGAGCCCTGCGGCGTGTGTGAGCGGCTGGTCTTTGTGTGTTCCGTTGGAGCGTCACGTGGTTTGCTGCGGTCTGGAGCGCGCAGTTTCAAAGAAGGCTTAAAGGTCTTTGACGTAAATGACCAAATAAATAATTCAGACTAAGTTCATTTCTGGTGAAATGAACAAAGGAAAAACAAACTTAAACAAAAGAAAAGAAGAGGAAAGATCCCCCAGGGCGGGGATCACGAGTATGATGGTTACATCGGATCGAAGGAGAGGGAAGAGTCCAGTCAAAAGTCGAAGTTCCCTCGAAGAAGGGAGTTCTCCCAAAGATGCAGTTCTTTCTCCCCCCTCCTTACTCCTCACTACTCCTCAAAGATCCCCAAACAAAACCAAACTAAAGATGAGGTGCTTGGTGGTCTTCTTTAAAGACACTTCTGTTTACGCCTCCTCTGGCGTGAATGCACCAATCAGCTGGGAGGAAAGTGTGCGGATAAGTGTTCCTTTGTTCCCTCGAGATCGACTTTGCATGTTTCATGACCATGATGTAAAAATGCGTTCAATTTTACTCCAGAGATGATAAAACATAGTAACATACATTTTACGGTTTGCACCTATATATATATGGTTTGGTCAGATCAAGAGGATTCTAAAGGTGTGAAGAACGACATACAAACATTATAGGAAAACACAGTTACATTAAAAATGCATCTAAAAGCACCTCTGTTCATTTAGAATTATAATACGATCACATCTAACCCCAATGGAACATGGGCAAACATAAAAACATATCGAATATATCATAGTACAAGTCTCTCAATTGAGGAGATTGGAGAAAATCTCCTTGTGTGTGTGTGTGTGTGTACTGTGAACGTGGCTGGGTCATTCGTTGGTGAAGATGTGGTGAACTTTTGCTCACCCCCCTCCCGGGCAATGATATGTGTGTGCGTATTCTTTGAATTGATGAGTTTTAAGTCTGGTTACAATGACCAGTATGGTTCATCACACAAGGTTGTCTGTGTTTGTGAGGTGTCCTGAAGAGGGGACACCACGGGATCTCCGGCCAGAGAGGCGCTCCTGTTGGGTCACATGTGGTAAGACAGAGGACCCTGTGATTACTTATCAGCGAAAAACGCCACGGGGGCACTTCTGGCATCGGTCATTTAATTAAATCCCATCGCCATTTGCTTGTGTGTGAATCAGTAACTTAAAAAGTCTCATGACATCTCCATTCTTCAGATTGTGAAAGAAACAGGAGTGTTTACTTAATTGGAGACTTAGTTGATTAAAACCACATGATTGCGCTGATCATCTGATTATTGCTACATTCCCCCCTTGATGGTTCGGCAGGACCCGTGTGGGTGGGCCTCGTTGAACCATCACGACCGCATTGGTCAGGTGGCAGGTAAATCATGGAGGTTGGATGCTGCAGATGATGGTTAGGGCTGAGGGCTCAGCTCTATGAGGTTTTCCGCGTTCTCTAGCGGGGAGTCTTCTTTCCGAGGGCCCCTACGGAACCCTCCGGACATGGCTTGGGTGAGCCTGGCTGTTGAGGCTCTCATCTCGTTGAGTCGTCGGTACAGGACGTAGGCCAAACCCAGGGTTAGGGTGTGGCTGATGATTGTCGAAATGCAAAGTGCCGTGTCAGCGGCGGTCCGTGCTTGAACAACAGGTGAAATGTTCAGGATGGGCAATCTGGACAATGCTTGGAGGGCTGTGTCAAGGGCAGCGATGTCGATGATCTGTGACCCCCCCCCCCCCCCTTCCTCAATCCATTTTTCCAGTTCGGATTGGTATTCTTCACTCGGAAGGTGGTACAGGGCTAGGTCGTCCAGGTGAAGGATGGTGCAGTGAGTGCAGCTGTGCGCACAGGAGTGTTAGCGAGCCACCTGTCACCTACAATCTCTGCTTGGGTCTCGATGCCTTGAGTGCGAGGCTTTGCTTCGGCAGGGCAGCGGGTGTCGCTGATCTGCAGCCTGCAGATTCCGTCAGTGTTGTCTCTGAGGAAGGGTCTGTTAAGGCAGAGATAGTGAATGTCTTTGGTCAATGTGCACATGTGCAGGTTCGGGGCCAGGTACAGCTGTGTGTTGCTGTCGTGGTAGGCCACCACGTCTGGAGTGCGAATCTTGATGTGCGTGTCACTTTTCAAAAATCCGACCTTGACAATGTCTTTTACTTGGTAGAGTCGGCTTGACTCTATGATGGGTAGGTTCAGGAGAAAACCCACTTTCCTCTGCTCGGAGTCGACGTGGAGTGGGATGGCGCTACCCAGAGAGTAGGTAAGGTGTGCTTGTAGAGGGTCAGTTGGCGTGGTGATGGCAGGAGCCAGCATGGTTTGCACCAGGCTTAAGGGTATCAGGTACGGTGGAATTCTACCCATGGCTAGGCTGTCAATGGAGGAGCTCACCTACCGCAGCAGGTCTGTCATCCGGGCTGTGACCAGCTGAGTTTGAGCAAAGTCATTCTGGGAGACAGTAAATAGCTGTTTCATGGAGTTCACTGTCTGGTTCAGCAGAACGCTGTGAGTGTTGAGAATTACCACTGTTCCCTTAAATGTCTTGTGGGTGATTGCAGGGAGGCACTCTGTGTCGTAAGTTGCTCTTTTAGCAGTGGGATCTCAGTTTGAATTTCAGTCACATGCCGTCTCACGGTGGCTAGGTTCACTGCGTTGACACTGGATATGTCAACGTTGAACAGAGTTCCGACAGCAGCGGCGGCTCTGAGCAAAGCTCCTAGGATCCGTTTGGCACGGCGGTTGTGTCCACTTGAGTCCGCTTGTGTGACAGTCATTTTATCAAGTTGGTTGAGCATGTGCTCAACATTGGCCTCAGCGTGAGCGAGGGAGTCCTCTGTCCATCGGGCACTGGCCCAGCTGAATTGGGCTACTGTGCTGGGGTAGGGTTTTAGGTACACGTTGCGGGGGTCCACTTGAGCATACACTTTCTGGGTGTGTGTGCGGCAGTTGGTTATCAGGAATCCCATTTGTTCTTTTAGGACGATGCCTGATGCCGGACCCGGTGAGATGCTGTCCGTTTGCGGCTGCCCTCTGGTTGGCTGAAGGCTCAGAATGGCAAACCACGGCAGCATCCTGGTAAAGGCAAAAAGAAGAGAGAGAAAGGTAGGAAACATTTCAGCGAGTGTCGTTCTTCTTTGGCTAGGACAGTCTTTTCGCTTCAAGGACAACGGTGTGTCACTTGCTTCGGTGTCTTGTAAGTGGTTCTGGTGCTGCGGTGTGCAGCACGTGATGCGTCATGGGCATACATTGGCATGACCCCCCTTCCTGCATTGTGGCACCACAAGCCTTGGCGCTGTGATGGCATCAGGTGCATAACGTAGAATGTTGTCCTGTGCACGCATCATGTGTTTGGTGACCTGCAGTTGTCTGGGGCACCGGTTATCGGTGGTTGCAGACGGCGTGCTTGGGTGGTTGGAGGGGTCTGAGAGGTGGTTTCTCATATTGTCCATTGTTTTGTCATAGTCTTTGGTAAGCTGGAAGGTTAAGGTCAGGTGAAGCAGGGGCTCTGTGACATTTTGTCATACTTGTGGTGAGAGACACATGCATGACCTTAAAAGTTCAGAACCACGGTTTAACTGGTTCGCTAGGTCTGTAGCATAAAGCTAGGTGTTTCACGTGTAGCTAGCTAGTGAAATGTGTCTTGTATCTTATCTTAGCTGTGGATCTTAGGAGGCTAAGATGTATGTGGTTCCGAGAGTATTTCCTGGAAGGGGCATAGCCGAGATGAAATAAATGACTTAAGATGGTTCTTATGACTAAATTATTTCTCTGGACTGAACTAGTGGTTCACCACGGCTTGACAAAGTGAATAATAGGGGGAAAAGGACAGCTTTCCTATTTGAATTATGCTTATTATCAATCCTCTGGACCATAGTTGTGCCCTAGTAAATTGTTGAAATTACTTGTGTTGCAGGGTCACAAAATGAGTACACTGGTTGAAACTACGCCAAAATAACAAATAAGGGTGTCTCTGTTTCCTTTCTGGGCCCTATGGGGAATGGAACCACATTTGAACAAGAGAGGAAATGAAATTAAATCATATAGATGACTGAATAGCCAAGGGAATAGCTGACTGCTATTATTATCAAAGTCAAAGAAATGAAAGAGTTAACAAAGAACAAAAACAAATTAAAATTAAAAGCAAAAGGGAATAAAATGATCAAAACAACGGGAATGATCTGAAGGCGAGAATAATCAGTGGCATTAGTGATGAAAATTCCTATTGCTATATGAATTCTTCTCTAGCTACACAGTTTACATGTAGTCAAACTTATGTTTAATTAACAGGGCATCTGCAAAGTTAGCCTTCGACGGTTAGCAAGGACTATGCCTAAACTAGTGAAGGTGAACTTTAGCTAAGAAGAGTTGCAAACACGGAAAGTGAATTAGAAATCCTAACTGGTGTTAAGGAAAGTATTCTAGAATACTTTGCACTGTGGAAAAAAAACAACGGTGATTAAGGGTTCAAGTAAATGATGCTAACTTCTAACTGTGGAAGTTATTATTTAGCTTAGCCTACGCTGGATGGATGCTATGTTAGGTTAGCTTAGCCTAAGTTGGATGGATGCTAGGTTAGGCTAATTTAGCTTAAGGCTGGAAGGATGCTAGGTTAAGTTAGCTTAGCCTAAGGTAGATGGATACTAGGTTAGGGTAGCTTAGCCACCTAGGCTGGTTTGTTTACAAAGTGACGTCACAAGTTAGCACTTCCTGTGACAAGTTGTTGTCATGGGAACTAGAGTATGTCAGAACAATTCAACAGTCCCTGAAAAGTGTCTGCACCTTTTAACGGGTTAAAAGGGGGCGCCTATACTTGAAGTCTTTCGAGAACTTGATGTTACATTAAGTAAAATGCGACTGTGTTTTGGCATTTGCTAATTTTACTCATGTAACTCTTCTCTTTACTTTACACAGCTTATTCTATTTGTTTACCGAGTAAGGAAATAGATTTGCTGTAAGTCAAAGGTTGTCTAAGCATCTATAGTTACGTTCCTCTCATGCATAAATGCTGACTTTTCAGCGAGTAAACAGTTTTGATCGCTAGGTAGCTCTCTGCTTGTAGATGCAGCTAAAATTTAGGTGAATTACATCAATCTAACAATAATTTGTAAGGCCTTTACATTGTAGAAAGGGGAGCATCACCCAGGTCTACATATATACAACTCTGTTCTGAGCTTTCTTTTTCAGACACAGGTTTAGTCATACTGCAATTTGGATTTCTTTTTGACCAAAGCAGAATAGATATCGGTACAGATTAGAGGCTGCTGAAATGAGATTCCTTTGTCACACATACTTACGCTTTACGGCTGAACTTACTGATATTAGTTGGAAATCTAAGACTCTTTCACTTAAAGTAGAGATGTCAATTCCAGCTATCGTTTTATCTGCATTTAGACAAGCCAGCGATCAAAAATGCTTATTGCACGTTGTGTTCTAGTTGGATCGCAAAGATCAAATGCACGCCTGTAGGTTAACAGTAGTTTAAGGCTGAGGTGGTTTTCCTACACTCTGGCGGTAAGGTGACGTATGCCCTATTTGGAGTTAGTGTTTCTTGTAACCCTTCATTGTCAGGAAACCTAATGTTTAGCAGTGTCCAATTCAACCAGCATCTAGAAACTGTTTGTTTCAAAAGAGTTGTGCATAGTCTGTTGGCCGTTGAGATTTACGCGTCCATTTAAGATTCTTTTAACTCAGTAAAATTCTAATTTTACGAATGCAGAGTCTTGCAACTCTTTGAGCACACATTTTCATCTACTTTTAAAAGTTCTATGTCCTATGCTGATCAGGGACCCTTTTAGCAGAGTCTTGCACTGTGTTCTTGCAGTGTCTTTTGGTTTTGCAGTTCAAAATCAGTGGGGTTTTAGGACTTCTTTCAGAAGAGGCCTTCTGGATTAGGTCACGCATCGTTGAGTGGGCATTGCGTGGTCTTTGGCGAGCTGGAAGGTGCAGGGTAGCGGACTTGAACCTTGACTTGGTGCTGAGGCTGTGTCTCATGGCTGGCTGCGGGAGTTCCGGGGAACTCTGTGATTTTGGAGTCTGGCTTTGTTGTAGTTCTCGTGACCTCTGTGACCGGAGGGGGCGGGGTTCTTGAACTTGGGCCCAGACGGTCAGGTGTTTATAAGTCTAATAAAAGCTCAGAGCAGTCTAGCAGGTCTTTGCCAATCAGAAAGGGGTACGTGTCCATTTGTGAGATGTACACCGGGTGGGTAGGACTCAAAGGACCAATTGTCAGGTGAATGGGAGCTACCTGTTCGAGCCGGATGTCGTTCTGGCTGTACGACTGCACATTGAGCTCACACGATTCGGATGTAAGAGTTCGATCTTGTCTCATAGCTTTAGCTCTGAGTTTTCCAAAAAGTTCAGCTGATATCAAAGTAAGGTCTGCGCCGGTGTCTACCAGTGCTTCAAGTCTCACGTCATTTTCCAAAGTGATGGCTAGGTAGGGTTTCCGGGCCACCCCCTTTTCGATCAGGTTCCCCAGGAGCTTTGGCGTCCGGGTTGGTGTGGTGATCGATGGGCGGTTAGGGCCGGTCTCGTGTTGTTCGCTGTGGAGGCAGGTAGACAAAGCAGCATTTCCTGGGTCTTTGTGATGTTGGACCCAGTCGTGGGAAACTGTGCTGTCATGCTTAGGCTGTGCAGCTGTCAGCTGTGGTGGCTGGGTGATGCTGTCACTTTGTGGTGTGACAGTAAGCTCTGTGGTCTGATGCTCATGAGCAGTGTTCTGGGTGCCTGTTTCAGGCCTTACGCTTAGACGTAGGATGTCTGGGTTTGAGTCTCTTGGTGATGGGGGTCGGCTATTTCTGGGTCGCCGGCTGGCTTCCCAGAATCTTTCAGAGCGCTCGCTCTGGTGCCTTGGATGAGCACCGTCACGGCCGTGCTGCCTTCTGCTGGCCTGGAACGGTCTTGACTCTCCGTAAGAAGGGCTGTGGTGTTGTGGGGCGCCCTCTAGAGGCAGCTCTGAGTAGTGTTCAGAGACAGAGTAGATTGTGGGGTCTTTAAAAGTCTTTTCGTACACAGTCTTTTGCTTAATCTGAGCTTTGTGGGCCAAGTCTCGTAGCTGCTGGGTAGACATGCTACGGGGACAGACCAGGATGCCTAAGTAATGACTCACTGTGGGATGCAGATTTCGAAGGAACAGAGTTCTGAAATTGACATCCTCTTCCATACCTGGCTGGTTCCGTGCTCCGAAGTAGGCTTGTCCGAGTCGGCTGTAGTAGGTCTGTGGGGTTTCAAGTCGGGCCTGCTTGAGGTCCATGGCGGTGAATAACCCTTGGTCTGATTCTGGATCAGAGAATTCACGGATCAAAGCTTGTTGCAGCTGCTGGTAGTCCGTTTTGATAGTCTCTGGTTGACGGTCCATGAAGCTGCGCACCTCACAACTGGAATTAATTCTTAGCAGGTACAATCTGTTCCATGCGGTCGCGTTGGTAACAGTTTGTAAGTGAAAGTCAATGTCTTGCAGGTATGCGTGCACATTGTGGCCTCCTGCAGGGTTCGGAGTGAACGTCGGGATGTTTCTGGCCAGCTTGTCAAGTTCTTTGGGAGCCATGCCGTGGTTAGTGGCAGGGGTTCTTTGGAAAGGCTCTCCCCACCTCGCTGCTGACGGGGATTCTTGTGGGCTGGCTGGTGGTGTTTTGAACAGCGGGTTTTCGCCCTTCTTTTCAGCTCTGGGTTGTTGGCTGAAAGGTGCGGACCGGTTGGTCAGGAGAAACTTTGTGGTGTGTGTTTCCCCTTCCCGGTCACTCTGCAGTCTATATGAGTGTTTCAGCTCTCTGTGAACAATGTCAAGTTCGTCTTTGAGATCGTGTCTCTGCTGAACAAGCTCGTGGATTTTAGCTTGGGCCGCTTGCAAGTGTTTTTCGCAGGCCTTGGCTTTATTGTCTCTTTCTTTTAGTTCAGTCTCTGCTCTTGCAAGGAGAGCTTCACCTTTTCGGAGTTTCTTGTTGAGTTCCTCTCTGGTTCCTTTCTCTGACTGCTCTTTTCGGTCTGTGTGTATACGAAGATCAGACAGGGCAGTTTGAAGTCTTTCCACTTCCTTCTGTAGCTCGGGGTCGGTGTCATCCTCTTCCTTGGTTTCGAGGAGTAGTTGTTCTAGACGACTGTGGATCTGGGCCTCCTCCGCTTGCATCTTTAGCGTTGCTACTTCATGCTCCAGGGCGATGCGGCTCCTTTCATGGAGGCGTGCTTGTGCGATGAGCTTGTGAGCGAGGTTTCCGACGTGTCGGGCCCAGTCTTTGTCGTTGTAGCTTTGACTCGGTTCGTGAGCCGTCAGCTTGTCCAAGTCGGCGTCCAGCTGCTTTTTGCTCGGGGGCTCTGAGTCACTGGCGACCTTGGGCAGGAAGGTAGTCGTCATGGCTTTCAGCCATGTCTCGAGGTTGTCCCAGTGGACTGCGGGGCTGGAAGATCGGAACATACTGGCTCACTGTGGGCGAGAGGAACACAGCACACACAAAGAGACCAATGCAAGTTCTTTTACAAGCTATAATACTAATACGGGCGATGCCGTCTACAAGAATTTCGGCTAACTGATGCAGGCAGTTAGAGTTATGTGGGGACAATTTGCGTAGGTCAGCGTGGGACCTAAATAAAGATTTTGACAGGGCGGTAGCCTAGTGGGTCATCGGTTGATGCTAACAGCTTGGTTGTCAACCTGTTATTTAGCTTTCCTTGGTGTCTCTCGTAGGTTCTGCCTCTAGGTGAACTGAAAGGAACAGATCACAACAGAAAAGAAAAATAGCAAGATGGGAAAGATGGAAGTAAAATGAAACAATAAAAGTGAATAGGTCTGTAATGAAATGGAGTGAATAATAACACAGGAAGTGTTACAGGGGATAAGGAGGCCTGAGCCTGCTATGTGTGGCTTGGAGAAAAGGGGATGGGCCAAACACTTAAATGACCGGGGGAATATCTAATATTCTGTGGCCTATACTAAGTGGATGGGTTTTACCTTATGTTAGCTTGCCTGGGGTGAATTGAGGTCCTCCCTGGTCGGAGCCAGCGTCGCGGTCAATCTTTCCGTCGTCCCTTAACACTCAACCGCAGTGTCCCCGGGCCCTTCCGTTCATCTGTACCAAGGTGCGCCCTCTCAAACAACTTGACTTTAAACACAACCGGCAATACCAAGGTGTCAACTTGCCAGACGGCACAGCAAAGTGGATTTTCCCCAGAACCCTCAAAAAGAGTGGCCCCTCTTCGGGCCTTGGTTTGAGTAATTATTCCAAAATTGCCTTGTGTGTCGACTAGTGTGGTTGACTTCCCTTTGGAGTGCCAAATTGCTGAGTCTTATTGCGTGCCGCACCAATGGAAAGAAACAGAATGGGTCCGAGACTCACGCACGGCAGGCGTCGGTAACGCCGGTCAGACGACCCCGCTCGCTGGAAACCAACCAGGGATGACTGTCAAATCACCACAGCATAAGAGAGTGTTCTACCTATGAATACAAAACAGGATGAAGAACAAGTGAAACTTAAAGTGAATTAAGGCTTTCTTTGTCTAAACCAAATTGAGTACTTATGTAGAAAATAAAAAGCAAAGGCTTTACTAAATAATGGTAAAAACAAAAGGGAATTATGACAATGTTAATTATCAGAATCACCTAATCCCTAAAAGAAGAGATATCAATAACTAAAGCAGGATGTCACAGGAGGAGGCAAGCTGTAGTAGCGGGTTTGTGCCACAAGGGGGCGTACTTCCTCTCAGTGGTCAACCTGGTTGAAAAGGCAGCTTAATTTAAATTGCAATTCAAACTGGTTTAAACTCAATTTAAATAAGTGTATAAAGAGATGTTAAGTAACATCTAATCTAGTAAGGATACAGTTGTGATGAAGTATCAATACGAAGAATAAATAAAAAAAATAAAAAAAATTGAACTGAGAAAGTTAATTCAAATTTAAATTCGAAATTTGTTTGTTTCAACCCAAATTTGAATGAGTGTAAGAAAAGTAAAGATCAAAATTATATCTGATGATGATCACGATTACTGTAAGGTATCAGTGATAAATAAAAATAAAGCCAATGAAAAACTGGAAATATACCACTTCAAAACAGAATGAAAGGAGGAAAAAGTGATACACCGTCTTAGCAGGGGATGCCACAAGGGTGCGTGTCCCTCTAAGTGGGTATCAGTGACTGGAAGGGCAAACACGATATAAATTTAAATTCAAAATGGTTTAAAACCAAATTTAATTAAGCGTGTAAGGGAATTGAAAAATCAGGATAATATTTTATAATAATTAACGATAACAGCAAAGTATCATCAATAACTATAAAACAATCAAAAGAGAAAAGTAGAGTTGAGTGAGCCGACTTAGAAGGCGGCCACTAGGTGGTGGACTTTTAGCAGTAAGAGAGCATTATCTGAAACGGCCCTCGCGTAATAGCACTCATGCATGCCGAAGTTAGAAGGCGGGGCGTAATTTGAGACTTCTAAACTCCCTCTAGTGTTTAGTCAGCGGAATTACAACCACTTTTTAATGTGATTCAAAAGCTAAGAGCTTTCAGCTCGCGTCACGCACTGATTTTCTGGAATAAATCACAAGTATACAATTAAGATCTCTGCGGATCTTTTTGGTGCTATACTGCACAAGAGTATATGGCGGGATTTCTTCGCCGCACATACACAAATGTGGACAACAGGAATTTTCGTCTGTTGGTTCGAACTCCAATAAACATTTTTCACAATAGCACTTATGATTTAAATGTATTAGATCTTCAATTGGGTAGCTACGCCAATTTTTTGACCAGGAGTTTATCGTTTTTGTTGAATATCACTGGGTTAACCCCGAATTCAATAACGATATTTGCATGCAAGGCCTATGTTTAAAAGGAATCTCGCTTAAAAACATATTTATTCAAACCGGTAATACGCACGTGAGAATTCTTCATTCACAGCGATTTAAAACAAATATTAGAAATGTATCAACTGCAGAGGTATTTATTCATCTCTTAACAGGACATTTGTAATATTAAAGTACTGCAGTCTTAGCATTTAACAGTGCTAACAATTGTCTAGGCATATTTTTAGCAACTTGTTAAAAATGTAACGTTACTGACTTCGGCTTTTTGCCTCGGTCGGTTAGGAGTGAGTTCGCGTTGCGACTTATCTCACAACTTCATAATTTCATAGCGCGCACAAAAAAAAATAAATATTAATAACCATATACACAGATTGAAACTGGATTGCTCATAAAACAAAGTTTGAAATTGCCCGCATTCTCCACCAAACTGTAACAACATTTAGTTTTACATTAAATTAGCTCAAATTATATATAGGGAATTTTAATAATTAATCATGAATATGATTAATATATTGCATATTACAGTTAAATTATCGAAGTTGAAAATAGATTGATTGTACACACGAATGATCAATCACAACGAATTATAATTCCTCATTCATATGTCAATGGTCCATTTTCAGATCGATTATATGAGATAACCTTTAATGGAGTTAATTTAGCTATCGAACTGTTTGTCCAGCAAACGGCCGTAAGATTAACTTATCAACTTCTCAACAAAGTTATCCCTTCTTATAAACTCCAAGAAATATCAATTTTCTGGCCGTGAACATTAATTTTCCTGTGTTTATAAAATTAGACTACGCAACGTAGTCAATAATGAAAGCTTTGTAGCTATGATCGAAATTTCATTGACTCTGTAAAATGAGCATTTTAGACAGAAGGCAATCAAGAATATAATGGTTTTAATAGTTGGACTAATAATACATCGAACTACAATTCACACAGAATATATGTATATACACCCGAAACAAACAAAACGAAAAACATTACAAACACGAATTAAAATAGGATGAGAGAGAAAGATAAAAATGAGAGGGAGAGAGAGTTGGGAAGAGAGAGAGAGATCCGTAGGATCACAGCTTGGCAAAATTCACCTGGACATTTAAACCTTTAAGAGACAACACGGAAAAACAGTCTTAATGCTCTAAAATCTTGGTAACTCAAATATACTTGCATATAGTTCTCAGGTGTCTGAGCCCTGCGGCGTGTGTGAGCGGCTGGTCTTTGTGTGTTCCGTTGGAGCGTCACGTGGTTTGCTGCGGTCTGGAGCGCGCAGTTTCAAAGAAGGCTTAAAGGTCTTTGACGTAAATGACCAAATAAATAATTCAGACTAAGTTCATTTCTGGTGAAATGAACAAAGGAAAAACAAACTTAAACAAAAGAAAAGAAGAGGAAAGATCCCCCAGGGCGGGGATCACGAGTATGATGGTTACATCGGATCGAAGGAGAGGGAAGAGTCCAGTCAAAAGTCGAAGTTCCCTCGAAGAAGGGAGTTCTCCCAAAGATGCAGTTCTTTCTCCCCCCTCCTTACTCCTCACTACTCCTCAAAGATCCCCAAACAAAACCAAACTAAAGATGAGGTGCTTGGTGGTCTTCTTTAAAGACACTTCTGTTTACGCCTCCTCTGGCGTGAATGCACCAATCAGCTGGGAGGAAAGTGTGCGGATAAGTGTTCCTTTGTTCCCTCGAGATCGACTTTGCATGTTTCATGACCATGATGTAAAAATGCGTTCAATTTTACTCCAGAGATGATAAAACATAGTAACATACATTTTACGGTTTGCACCTATATATATATGGTTTGGTCAGATCAAGAGGATTCTAAAGGTGTGAAGAACGACATACAAACATTATAGGAAAACACAGTTACATTAAAAATGCATCTAAAAGCACCTCTGTTCATTTAGAATTATAATACGATCACATCTAACCCCAATGGAACATGGGCAAACATAAAAACATATCGAATATATCATAGTACAAGTCTCTCAATTGAGGAGATTGGAGAAAATCTCCTTGTGTGTGTGTGTGTGTGTACTGTGAACGTGGCTGGGTCATTCGTTGGTGAAGATGTGGTGAACTTTTGCTCACCCCCCTCCCGGGCAATGATATGTGTGTGCGTATTCTTTGAATTGATGAGTTTTAAGTCTGGTTACAATGACCAGTATGGTTCATCACACAAGGTTGTCTGTGTTTGTGAGGTGTCCTGAAGAGGGGACACCACGGGATCTCCGGCCAGAGAGGCGCTCCTGTTGGGTCACATGTGGTAAGACAGAGGACCCTGTGATTACTTATCAGCGAAAAACGCCACGGGGGCACTTCTGGCATCGGTCATTTAATTAAATCCCATCGCCATTTGCTTGTGTGTGAATCAGTAACTTAAAAAGTCTCATGACATCTCCATTCTTCAGATTGTGAAAGAAACAGGAGTGTTTACTTAATTGGAGACTTAGTTGATTAAAACCACATGATTGCGCTGATCATCTGATTATTGCTACAACGCTTTTCAGCTTTTGTTGCACTGCTGTTGCTATGATTGCTGTTTCCTTTGAGTTGTGTGTCATATCATCCCTAGAAAGGAATAGCTAACCCAGACATGGAAATTCTGTCATGATTTCCTTTCCCTCATGATGGTCAAACTCAATATGACTTTTGTAACCCAGACACACATTAGTACATTTGCAGTCTATATTAAAGTAAATTATTCTAAAAGAATTAAAGAAACTCAAAATATGAATCTATATAATTACATATTTAATTAAATTTGTATGTGAGTGGACAGCAAATAAATTGAAACCTTGTGACAATGTACAAATCTATTTTAATATGTAAATCATACATTTTATTATTCATATAGCTATATGTAAATTATTGCAGCAAAATTCAACTACTGAGAACTGGGAATAGCACTGCAGATGGTGGCCTCCAATCAGGAAAACCAGGCCGCAGCATTAACTCCGCCCCTGTGAGCAACGCGGATCGGGAAAACAGAGATATAGAACACAGAGAAGAGAAAGTGCTTTAGAGAATTAATCGTGAAATACTTACAATACTTACAATCTTAGAGTTTCATTTGAGAATAAGTTTATATTACAATTACATCGATTGAGAAACTTTGTTTGGATACTTATTGTGCGTGAAGTCTTGTTGAATCTGTGGATGTTGGAGATTAAGGTAACGCTAACAAAAGCAGCTCATCGTGGTTTATTCGATGAAACTTGAAAGATAAGCACATGAACAAAAACAGTTAATTAATAGAGGAATTGGCCAGGTTGCATGTATTTGTTCTGTATTGTGGACTTCGTTTTTGGTGTGGATGCATCGAGTTGCGTGACGAGTGAAGGAAAAGATGGCGAGCCACCCGTAAACCAACCGAACTTGGATCTACGTTTCTCACTTGCCAGTGTGTGTGCTGTCTGCCCCCGAGCCAGTGTGTGTGTTGTCTGCCCCCGAGCCAGTGTGTGTGTTGTCTGCCCCCGAGCCAGTGTGTGTGTTGTCTGCCCCCGAGCCAGTGTGTGTGTTGTCTGCCCCCGAGCCAGTGTGTGTGCTGTCTGCTCCCGAGCCAGTGTGTGTGTTGTCTGTTCCTGAGCCGGTGTCTGTTCCTGAGCCGGTGTCTGTTCCTGAGCCGGTGTCTGTTCCTGAGCCGGTGTCTGTTCCTGAGCCGTTGTCTGTTCCTGAGCCGGTTGCTGTTCCTGAGCCGGTTGCTGTTCCTGTGCTCTGGCCGCCCGAGGGGTCGTCTCCGCCCTGGCCGCCCGAGGGGTCGTCTCCGCCCTGGCCGCCCGAGGGTTCGTCTCCGCCCTGGCCGCCCGAGGGTTCGTCTCCGCCCTGGCCGCCCGAGGGTTCGTCTCCGCCCTGGCCGCCCGAGGGTTCGTCTCCGCCCTGGCCGCCCGAGGGTTCGTCTCCGCCCTGGCCGCCCGAGGGTTCGTCTCCGCCCTGGCCGCCCGAGGGGTCCTCACCGCCCTGGCCGCCCGAGGGGTCCTCACCGCCCTGGCCGCCCGAGGGGTCCTCACCGCCCTAGCCGCCCGAGGGGTCCTCACCGCCCTGGCCGCCCGAGGGGTCCTCACCGCCCTGGCCGCCCGAGGGGTCCTCACCGCCCTTGCCGCCCCGATGGACTGTCTCCTTCGCCCTGGCCGCCCGATGGACTGTCTCCTTCGCCCTGGCCGCCCGATGGACTGTCTGCTTCGCCCTGGCCGCCCGATGGACTGTCTGCTTCGCCCTGGCCGCCCGATGAATTGTCTGCTTCACCCTGGCCACCCGATGGACTGTGTTTTGCCCTGGTCTGTCTCTCCTGTCCCCCCCCTGGCCTGTCCCTCCTGTCCCGCCTGGGTCGGATGGAGCGTCTGGTAGCCGCTCCGTAGGGAGGGGGTTATGTCACATGTCTGTCCTGTCTTGTGTTGCACATGGGTGTTTGTTATGTTGTGCCATGTGCTGTGGTGATTGTTTATCCCTCCCCCTTGTTATCTGATTATTGGTTTATTTGCTCCACCTGTCTGTCTCGTTACCCTCCTTTGTTTGCCTCTCTATTTAGTCTTCCTGTGTTTGCTGTCCTGTGCTCGTTCATTGTATTTATTACGCGTTGTATTCTGTGCCTGTTCCTGCCCTGCCTAGTCTGTTTATAGATTTTGATTTGGTTTGTTTATTTATGTTTTGTCTAATTAAAATACTTCTGCTCTGCACTTGAGTCCACGGAATTATTCCCGGTCCCTCCGTGACACAAGTAAGTCAAATACCAGCAGTCCTAAAGAAAAAAAAAAACAAGTCTCAGACAACTCTCCTCTAGCTGGGCCAAAACCAGGCTATTACTTCAGGTGTGGAGAGGATGGGCACATCGTAAGTTCTTGTTCTAATGACCCAAACCCTGTGTTGGTGTCTGAAAAGAGGAATGAGCTAACAAAGAGACAGTGTGAGTGGGACTTACTCAATGGCAGTGCTAAACCTCAGTTAAACTGACTGCAGTTCCTGTTGCGGGACGAATGGGAACTGGGATTGAATCAAGTCGTCCCAAGTCTTTTAGGGCACTGTCAGCCCAAGCACAAGTAAATCCACGACAACCTGTTTTACCCAAAGGGTTAATTGGAGCAAAGTGCACTACACAAGTGAATGTTGCAGGTGTGATGTGTAATTGCTTACTTGACACGGGTTCATAGGTCACTACCATCACAAAATCCTTCTACAATGAGAATTTGTACAATCAGTCAATTCATTCCTTAAATGATCTTTTGGAAGTTGAGGGAGCGAATGGCCAAAATGTTCCTTGCCTTGGTTATGTTGAGCTGACCATCACTTTCCCAAAGGACTTTGTGGGAGTTGACACAAAGGCATTTACTTTAGCCCTTATTGTCCCTGACCTTCCCTCCACTTCTCAGCCTTCAGTGTTGATTGGCACGAACACTCTGGACAACCCGTATAAGAACTTTTCACAGCAAGAGACTCAATACTTTTCTCCCACTTATGGATATAAGCAAGTGCTTAAGATTTTGGAGTTGCGCCGGACGCAGAATGTCGAAGGAAATGTTGGACTAGTGCGGTTTATCTGAGAACAAATCACAGGTGATTCCAGCCAGCCAAAGTGCAGTTCTCTGTGGAGCAGCCTCTGTTTCTAGTTCACATTTAGACAAGTGGGCAATTGTTGAACATCCGTCTTGTTCTCCCTTATCTTGTTGTCAAGACATGTATGGTCACACTTGGAGACAACAGACATTGTCATGTGCCCTTTGTAGTTGCAAATCCTACCACACACAACATCAAAATTCCTCCTAGATATGTGGTGGCTGAATTGAAGGCGGTCCAGTCTGTGTGCTCTGAACAGCAAGACCATGGGAATGTACTAGAGGCCACTACAGAATCTGTTCTCGAGTTCAATTTTGGTAATTCACCCATTCCGCCAGAATGGAAAACCAGATTTACAAAGCGGTTACAGGAGATGCCTGAAGTGTTTTCTTTGCATTCCCGAGATTTTGGGTGCATCGATAAGGTCAAGCATCGGATCAATTTTGTTGATGAAACGCCTTTCAAACATCGGGCGAGACCCATACATCCGGAGGATCTCAAAGCCGTGAAGAAACACCTTCACCTAGGATCTTCATTCTCGCATTCTCGTGTATCAATCATCTGCTTGCTCAATGCTCATCATCACGGCAACATTTTATGTGATGGGGAATAGATGTAAATACTTTAAGAACATCTCACGATTCGTTAATCTCGATAGCTGTAATGGTAAAAACGAATAATAGCTGTAGTAAAAGTATTCGATGGAGTTTCACATGTAATACGTAGCTATTTTATATGCAAGCATGTCAGCCAATCACAGCAGTGGCCAGTTACACTGAATCCCACATCAAACATGCCCCTTCAAACAGAGCGTTCAAATCAGAGGCTAAAATCAGGCTAGGAAAAATGCCTTTTATTTCTTAATTATGACTATTTTTTATTTAAAAAAAAATACTAACATTATAAGGACAACCCAGAAAACATTATAAAATAATAAAATTACCCCATTCTAGGACATCTGCCTCCCAAGTTTCATTAAATATCATCCCAATCCCCTCTTCTGCTGTGTAGCACTTCTTTCGCCATGTAGTTGTTCGTTTCTTTTATTATTTTATGCAATCTAAAACACTAACCAGCCACGCTTCGTAACTCTTTCCTTTCCTAAAATCCTTCCTTTTCGCTCTGCCAGAAAGCTGCTGTCATTTTCTGAAGGAAAGCATGAAATTACCGTAATATGCATGTTAATAAGCAACAAGCACGAAAAGGGCATGTTGTCTACTGTCAGGGGCAATTTGAATGGTTTTGATAGTGTAAACGGTTGAAGAGTTATGGTAAAATGAATACAGCTTTCTTGTATGTGTCGTCGACAACATAGCCGGTTCTAAAGGGTTAAAGACCACTCTAGCTGCAGCATTTTGGATTAGCTGCAGAGGTTTGATCGAGCAAGCTGGAAGACCAGCCACGAGAGCATTACAATAGTCCAGTCTGGATAGAACAAGCGCTTGAACAAGGAGTTGTGTAGCATGCTCTGATAGGAAGCGCCTGATCCTCTTAATGTTGTACAAGGCAAATCTGCAGGAAGAGTTGTGTGTCAACAGCGTAGCAGTGATAGAAAAAGCCATGTTTCTGAATCACAGTTCCTAATGATGTCATATAGATGGAGAGGAGAAGTGGTCCAAGCACTTAGCCCTGAGGCACTCCAGTAGCTAGATGTTGTGACTTTGACACCTCACTCCTCCACAACACCCTGAAGGAGCTACCTGAGAGGTAAGACTTGAACCATCGGAGTGCGGTTCCCGAGATGCCCTTCATCTTTAGGATTGACAGGAGGATCTGGTGGTTAACTGTGTCAAAGGCAGCAGGCAGATCCAGCAGGATGAGAACTGAGGTTTTGGAAGCTGCTCTTGCCAGTCTCAGAGCTTCAATTACCGAGAGCAGGGCAGTCTCAGTTGAGAGTCCACTTTTGAAACCAGACTGATTGTTGTGAAGAGGTTGTTCTGTGTAAGAATTTTTTTAAGTTTTCCAGATGTGCTGGATTAAGACTAGGTTTCTTAAGCAGTGGGGTTACCCAAGCCTGCTTAAATGCTGTGGGAAAAGTACCAGTGTGAAGGGAGGTATTTCTGATGTGCGTGAGTGCGGAAGTAATTGAGGAAGAAATGGCTTGTAGTAGGTTAGTAGGAAATGGATCAAGCGGACAGGTAGTAGGGCGATTGGAAAGGAGGAGTTTGGAGACTTCTGCCTGTGAAAGCAGAGAGAATGAGGGTAGAATGTGTGTGTTAGCTGGTAAAGTGTGTGTGTCAGTTTGTGGATTGGTAAATTGGCCGCTGATGGTGGTTGTTTTCATTATGAAGAATGTGGCAAAGTCGTCAGCAGTTAGGGTTGATGAAGGAGGAGGAGGAGGAGGGTTGAGAAGAGAGGAGAAGGTTTTGAAAAGCATGCGAGAGTCTAATTTTGTTGTGATAGTAAGTCATTTTAACAGTAGAGATATTAGCAGAGAAGGAAGAGAGGAGGGATTGATAAAGTCCAAGACCGAGTTTAGAACGATGTTCACTGAGAACATCAGATAACCAGGGGGCAGAGGGTCTGGTGCGGGATGGCCTGGAAGAAAGGGGGCAAAAGTCCAAGCAGGATGTTAAAGTGGAGAAAAGAGAATCAGTTGCACTGTTAGTATCTAGTGTTGAGAGCTTATCAGGTGGAGGAAATGTGGATGAGACCAAAGAGGATAGGCGAGAGGGTGAGAGTGAGCGTAGGTTTCGCCGAAAGTTGACCTGTGGAGGAGTACGTGTTGTGTTCTGAGGCAGGCCTGAGGCCTCGAAATTGAATACAACAGGCCACGCCCTACTACTTAGCAAAGCGAAACTCAAAAGTCACGACACACAAACAAACGCACTTTACCAGGGTAAACACAGTAAACAAAACAAAGTTTCCTAGCAATGAAGAACCACGCTAAAATCTAATGAGAAAAGTAGACACTCACCTTTCTGTTATCACCACTACGGTGTAGCTTATGTTTACGGGGCCAGGAGGCACCTAGTGGGAGGGGAGACTAATGTCAGGTTTATGTTCTGTTTTATGAACTTTAAGTTTGTACTTTCTGGTTAAGCCTATGTAAAGGCACCCACACACTACAAGATTATAGGGTCGATTTTGTGCCCAATTCTCCGACAATCCTAGGTAAAGTCCTGATTATCTTGATGGTTTTACAGATTATCTTATTAGAATTTCCTGTGATGTGTAAAGAGTGGTTGAATCTGCTCAGATGAATGTCGGGGGCTGCAATGATCTCAAATCGTAAATATCCAACATGTTGAATATTTACAATCAGATTTCCTGTTGTGTTGTGGGAACCCCGAGGACAAACTCTGTAGTAGATTGTCTTGTGAAACGAAACAATGCCAGATCAGAAAGCAAGCTGACGGAAAATTTTCTGTAAAAAGCAGTAAAAACACTATTATAGCAATTTCTTCTTGTCCGTCATCTGCCATGTTTGTTTACTCTTAAGTCACGTCTGACTGCGAGAGATTTTGTGAGATTTCATGTGTTCACAGTCGGGAATCTGCTTTTTTTGTGAATGGAATCTGTTAGTGTGTGCTGTCTTAGTCACATCATGGCACTCCACACACTGTAAACGAAACTTTTCGATCTATGTTTTTTTTCTTTATCTTCATGTTTGTGGTCTCACATTTTGAAAATCTGATAAGGTTTTAAAATTGTATAGTGTGGGCAAGCCTTAAGTTGCCATATCTCATTTGTTTCTTATGTTTCCATTATGCTGTTTCTATAGTTATAGATTATGTTCACCTGCACCTCCTAGTTATGTATTTAGGCCCCGAGTTTGTTTCTGTTCTTCGTCTGGCATTGTCTTTGTTTAAATTACAAAGCTGTTATGTTTGTGTTTCCCTGTATATATTGCCTGATTACCTTCTTTGTTTTATTCAAATTTAGCTGCAAAATATCCTGCTCTTCTGATCCTTGTCTGCTTGCAATGTAACACTATTAAGTAGCTACTTTGGTTACTTCTTTATATTATTGTCTTGCCTTAAAATAAAGCAATTTTTTTTGAAAATTTTCAGAGATTTGAAGAGTGGAGTAAATTCAGACAATTGTGACAATTTACTGTCACAGGAATAAATTACATTTTAAAATATATTCAATTATAAAACGTCCCAGGTTATGTATGTAACCCTGGTTCCCTGAGAGGGAATGAGACACTGCGTCGAGACGCGGTGGGAACGCTCTGCGTGATTGCATCATGAAGCACATGTATAATCAGTCCAATGGAAGAACGAGACGTCATAGGCGGGTGACGTTATTGACCAGGAAACTATAAAAGCACCCCTGAAAACAGACAGCATCAGCTTCTGAATAGGCCTGAAGCAAATCGATCACAGGCATGCTGGGAGTATGGCAAAGTGATGTAGCGTCTCATTCCCTCTCAGGAAACCAGGGTTACATACGTAACCTCAGACCTTTCCTTTCAAGGGAACTCGAGCTGTGTCGAGACGCGGTGGGAACCTCAATACCCACAACGCCATACGACAAATGCCTGTTCTGTATGAATATATATATATATATATATATATATATATATATATATATCATCATTTGGTGGAAGGGCTTTTTGTACCGCTCCCCCAACTCTCTGGAATTCTATTCCCCAACACATCCGTGACCTTTCATCATTACACGATTTCAAAACTCACCTTAAAACGTATCTTTTTGCTACTTGTTTCCCTTGATTTCTTTGTTTATGTACCACTATCTCAATTTATTTTATTGTTTCTGTGTCATGTTTCTATGTCATGTTCATTTGTACTTTATTGTAAAACGACCTTGAGTACTCTTAAAGGCGCTATATAAAATAAAAAAAATAAAATAAACATGTTATAGCACACTAAGACACAAGCACCCTAAACTCCGGAGTGGAGCCTAGGTCCAAGTCATAAAAACGGACAAATGTATGCGGAGAGGACCAGGCTGCTGCAATACAAATATCGTGCAGTGAAACTCCAGATATTAGGGCTTTCGAGGCAGCCATACCCCAAGTAGAATGGGCATGGACAGCCAGAGGTGAAGGTTGTCCGCCAATTTATGTGCCAGGAAAGATGATGATCCTGCCAAAGACCTCTTGCGGAGCGACCACTCATGATCGCCCCCCAACCTGTGAGGGAAGCATCCGTCGCTAGCATTAAGTGTCGACAAGAAGCCCCCAACACTGGGCCTTGGGCGAGGAACCAAGGTTTGCTCCACATGATTAAGGCACAAAGACATTGCCACGTGACCTTGATCAAGTGAAACGGATTTCCCCTCGGAGAAAACCCCTTGGTCCTGAGCCACCACTGCAGGGGTCTCATGTTGGACTGGCCTGGCCTGGACTGGCCTAGTTTCATCCCTTTCACGGCTGAGAGAATCGATGAAATACGAGTTTATGACAACTGTGACTGCATCGACATTGAGTCCCAAACTACATCCAGAAAAGTGGTCCTCTGAGAAGAGAGAAGAATACTCTTCCTGGCGTTGAGCCTCAGCAATAGCCGTTTCAAATGGGACAGGACGATGATGAACTCCCATCTGCTCTGAGTGAGCTAAAATCAACCAATCGTCGATGTAATTTAACACACGGATGTCCTGGAGTCTGAGAGGAGCCAGAGCCGCATCCATGCATTTCGTGAAAGTGCGGGGTGATAAACTTAGGCCAAATGGAAGAACCCGATACTAGTACGCTTCGCCCCCGAAAGCGAACCCCAGGAACTTCCTGTGATGAGGATGGATGGATATATGAAAATAAGCGTCCTTCAAGTCTATTGTCACAAACAAGTCCTCGGACTGAATCTGTGACACTATCTGTTTGAGTGTAAGCATCTTGAACTTGAGTTTCTGAACTTTGCAGTTCAATTGGCGCAGATCTAGAATAGGACGCAACCCCCCATCCTTTTTCGAAACAATAAAGTAACGGCTGTAAAACCCTGACTGTCTGCCGGGAGGAGGAACCCTTTCTATAGCTCCTTTTTGCAGAAGTGTCAGTACTTCTTGCTCCATAACCAGAGCCTGCTCGGGGTCCACCACTGTGGGGAGGACCCCCATAAAACTGGGCGGACGAGAACCGAACTGAATTCTGTAACCCGACTCTATAATTTGCAGGACCGAATGAGATATATTTGGCAGAAGTTTCCACGCTGCCAGAAATTCTACTAAGGGTACCAGTCTCTCGAGAGTCACTACGGTGCCCTGAAACGGGTATCCGGCAGGGAACAACCGACTTGACTGTTATACGACTCTCCTCGGAGGATCGTTTGGGGACGCTGACACCTCGGTGCCCTGAAGCGGATAACCGGCAGGGAACAACCGAACTGACTGCGCTGCGACTCCCCTCAGAGAGTCGCCCCCCAGAGGGCACCGAGGAGAAACGATTCCTTGAAACCGTTTCTCCCCGGAGGGGACCACCCTCAGAAGCCTGATAGGCTCGGCGTCAGGACTTCTTCTTAGCTTCTTAGCAGAAGCTTTTTTAGAGACAATGACAGTCCTCAGATCTGGCCTGCCTCTAATTGGCTTCGACTGCGACCGCCACCCAGGTCCCCCCGGCTGAGGAGGAGCCCGAGAGGCGATGCTAACTTTTTGCTGCACTCTGTGCTGTGAGGAGTCAAGTCAAGTCAAGTGTATTTATATAGCGCTTTTCACAATATAAATTGCATCAAAGCAGCTTCACAATATCAATCAAATAACATAATGTTTGTTTCTTAGTGAAAAAACATCCACGTTTGGTAGGGCTGATCAATGGTATTAATGCTTGGCTAATTATTTTGAATATCCCCAACTGAACAAGCCAAAGGCAACAGTGGCAAGGAACCGAAAAACTCCATCAAGTGACCTACTGGTGTCCTAAAACTCCATCAGGTGACCTAATGGAGAAAAAAAAACCTTGGGAGAACCCAGGCTCAGTCGGGGGCCAGTTCTCCTCTGGCGTTTATGAACTAGAGGCCGGATTTACAGTAACTGTAATTTGATACAGAATTTTGTTTTATTTTATCACTTCGGGGTGGGTACGCGAACCGGAATCACAACATTTTATCTGTAGAGTGGGAAAGGGATCCTCCATAGGGAGAGGCTAGTTGGCACTTCAGCACTGCGTTGTCATCGGGTCCAGGCAAAGCTCCTAGTCAGATCTGGATACGGCCTGGATCCGGTCGGCTGCGGGAAAACCTCGGGATAAACAAAGACACTAAAATTAGCGTAGATGCCATTCTTCTTATGATGATGTAACGAGTACATCAGGATGTAAGGGAAGTGTTCCTAGTTCCGGCTGACCTAATCTATGCAGCCTAACATTGAATTATAGAAGTCTATAATATATTATGTGTATGCTAGGTCAAAGAGATGTGTTTTTAGTCTAGCTTTGAACTGACAGAGTGTGTCTGCTTCCCGGACAATGGTAGGAAGACTGTTCCAAAGTTTTGGTGCTAAATAGGAAAAGGATCTACCGCCCGCAGTCGATTTTGAAATTCTAGGTATTATCAACTGGCCCGAATTTTGCGATCGCAATAGACGTGAAGGACTATAATGCGTTAAGAGCTCGCTCAAGTACTGCGGAGCTAAACCATTTAGTGCTTTGTAAGTAATCAACAATATTTTAAAATTTATACGATGTTTAATAGGCAGCCAATGCAGTGTTGACAGAACCGGGCTAATATGGTCATATTTCCTGGTTCTAGTAAGAACTCGAGTGGCTGCGTTTTGGACCAGCTGTAGTTTATTTATTAATCGTGCAGGGCAACCACCCAGGAGAGCATTACAATAATCTAGTCTTGTTGTCATGAAAGCATGAACTAATTGTTCCGCATTTGTTAATGAGAGCATATGTCGTAATTTCGATATATTTTTAAGATGGAAAAATGCGGTTTTACAGATACTAGACACATGACTTTCAAATGAAAGATTGCTATCAAAGAGCACACCCAGGTTCCTAACCGACGACGAAGACTTAACAGAGCAGCCATCAAGGGTTAGACAGTATTCTAGGTTATTACGTGTGGAAGTTTTTTGTCCAATAATTAGAATCTCTGTTTTTTCAGAGTTTAGTAGTAGGAAATTACTAGTCATCCAATTTTTTATATCAGCTATGCATTCCGTTAATTTTGTGAATTGGTAAGTTTCGTTAGGTTTTGAAGAAATATACAGCTGAGTATCATCGGCATAACAATGAAAGCTAATTCCATGTTTCCTAATGATATGTCCTAATGGTAGCATGTACAGAGTGAACAGCAGCGGTCCTAGTACTGAGCCTTGTGGTACGCCATACTGAACTTGTGATCGATAAGACATCTCTTCATTTACTGCTACAAACTGATAACGGTCAGATAAGTATGATTTAAACCATGCTAGTGCAATTCCACTAATGCCAACATAGTTTTCCAGTCTATTTAAAAGAATGTTGTGGTCAATTGTGTCAAATGCAGCACTAAGATCAAGTAACACTAATAGAGAGATACAACCACGATCGGATGATAAAAGTAAATCATTTGTAACTCTAATGAGAGCTGTCTCAGTACTATGGTGCGGTCTAAATCCTGACTGAAAATCCTCGCAGATATCATTTCTTTCAAGAAAGGAACACAGTTGTGAGGATACTGCTTTTTCTAATATCTTTGACAGAAAAGGCAGATTTGAGATCGGCCTGTAATTGACTAATTCTGAAGGATCAAGTTGCGTTTTTTTAACAAGCGGTTTTATCATAGCCAGCTTAAAGGTTTTTGGTACATATCCTAGAGACAAAGACGAATTAATGATATTAAGAAGAGGATCTATGATCTCTGGAAGCATCTCTTTCAGTAGCTTAGTCGGTATAGGGTCTAACATACAAGTTGTCGATTTAGATGAATTAACGAGTTTGCAGAAATCTTCCTCTCCTATAGCAACAAATGAAAAAAAAAATTTCCTCAGGGAGACTACAATGCACTCCCTGATGCGATACTGTAGTAGACGGTTGCATAGTTACAATTTTGTCCCTGATATTATCAATCTTATAAGTGAAGAAGTTCATAAAGTCATTACTGCTGTGTTGCTTGGAAACTTCTGTGCTTAGAGCTTTCTTTTTCGTTAGTTTAGCCACTGTTTCAAATAAATACCTAGGATTATGTTTATTTTCTTCTAATAGGGTTGAAAAATAAGCAGATCTAGCAGCTTTTAAAGCCTCTCTGTAAGCAATCGAGCTCTCTTTCCATGAAATCCGAAATAGCTCTAGTTTTGTTTTCTTCCAGTTGCGCTCCATTTTTCTGGCTGCTCTCTTAAGGGCCTGAGTGTGCTCGTTGTACCACGGCGTTGGACTATTTTCTTTAATCTTCTTTAAGCGCAACGGAGCAACTGCGTCTAAAGTGCTGGAAAAGAGAGAGTTAAAAGTTTCTGTTGCAATATCGAGTTCTTCTAAGCTATCCGGGATGCTGAGATGATGAAACTTATTAGGAAGATTATTGATAAAGCAATCTTTAGTGGCAGAAGTTATAGATCTAACATATTTATAACACGGAGTCGGCTTTGCAGCCTTGGCTAAATGTAATTTACATGAGACTAGATAATGGTCTGAGATGTCATCGCTCTGCTGCAGAATTTCAACGGCATCAACATCTATTCCATGTGATAATATTAGATCTAGAGTATGATTACGACAATGAGTGGGTCCTGACACGTGTTGTCTAACTCCAATTGAGTTTACAATGTCTTTAAGTGCCAATCCCAATGCATCTTTTTCATTATCTACATGTATATTAAAATCACCAACAATTAGTACTTTATCGTTAGCCAATACTAATTCTGATAGAAAGTCCGCAAATTCTTTGATAAAATCTTTATGGTGCCCTGGTGGCCTGTATACAGTAGCCAGCAGAAATCTCAAACGTGATTTATCGTTTACACTATATATTTTTACATTAAGCACCAACACTTCAAAAGAAGTATATTTAAAAATAGATTTCTTAGTGGTTTTGAAAATATTACTATAAATTACAGCAACACCTCCCCCTTTGCGTTTTAGACGAGGTTCATGTTTATAACAGTAATCTTGTGGGGTTGACTCATTTAAAGTAATGTAATCGTTTGGTTTTAGCCAGGTTTCTGTCAAACACAGCACATCTAGATTATAACTTGAAATCATATCATTAACTACGAGCGATTTTGAAGTAAGGGATCGAATATTCAGCAACCCAAGCTTTATCATTTGTTCATCTGTATTATATCTGTTTTTTATTTGTTGAACATCAATTAAATTTTTTACCTGACGTTTTTTGGATTTCCAAATTCGGGGAACAGACACAGTCTCTATATGATGATATCTAGGTGAAAGAGGCTCTATGTGATGGGATTTATCTGACCTTGGTGACGCGAGGCCGCTAGCAGACGGTCGGTTTAGCCAGTCTGTCTGCTTCCTGACCTGAGCCCCAGATTGTCATGTTTTAGCTCTAAGACTATGTGCCATATTACTAGAGAGAAGAGCAGCACCATCCCAGGAGGGATGAACACCATCTCTTTTCAACAGGTCAGGCTTGCCCCAAAAACTTTTCCAATTGTCTATGAATTCTATATTATTCAACGGACACCACTTAGACAACCAACCATTGAGTGAGGCCAATCTGCTAACTATCTCATCACTCCTGCGAACAGGAAGGGGGCCAGAGAAAATTACAGTGCCTGACATCGTACTTGCGAGTTTACACACCTCTTTAATATTAATTTTGGTGATCTCCGACTGGCGGAGTCGAACATCATTAGTGCCGACATGAATAATGATCTTAGAGAATTTACGATTAGCATTAGCCAGCACTTTTAAATTTGCTTTGATGTCAGGCGCTCTGGCTCCCGGCAAACATGTGACTATGGTGGCTGGTGTCTCTATTTTCACGTTCCGTGTGATCGAATCACCAATTACCAGGGCACAATCAACAGAATTCTCAGTGGGTGTTTCACTGAGTGGGGCAAATCGATTTGTTATGGTAATCGGAACGGAAGGGTGGTTTTTTAATCCGCGACTAGAGCGATCTCTCACGGTCACCCATCTGCCCTGCTGCCTGGGCTCTACTTCAGCCGGAACCGAATCATGTACAGAGTTCACTATGCTAGGCGCATCCAAAATAGTATCTAAAGCTCTAGTACTATCCTTACTATCCTCAATTAAAGTTTGGATGCGTGTCTCTAGCTCTGAAATCTTCTCCGTCAGCCTGACTGTCTCCTTGCATTTATCACAAATAAATCCTATATTGCCATCGGAGAAGGCTACACTAAACATATGACATGTGACACAGGTGACAATAACAGGACAAGACATTACTCACCGTTTGTGTTGACTGATTCTTACTTACCTGGGCTTTTATTAACTCAAAGGCGCGGGCGCGCGAGAGAAAATAAATTATAAATAAATGAGCGGGTGGCGCGTAAACACGCGTTCTGTGCTAACAATAACGGAAGCTAGCGATGTAAGGTTAATCTGAGATGGTGGGTAAACTATATTTAGTAATATAAAAAACTAGAAATGATAGTAAATGATGGTTCAAAACAGAAAGAAATACAAAGCTAATACGAGGCGTAGAGCTTACAGCCTCGACGCAAACAAACTCACAGCAGGCAGGAAGGCAGACAGGAGCAATCGATCAGTGAACAGGAGCTCATAGACGGCCGAGACTGCTCCCGCCCAGCAGTCTCAGGGACATTAGACCGGCGAGGAATACATTTCTGAAATGCTGCAGATTGTTTTTTCACCTCCTGGAATCTATCTATAACCGTATTAATAGATTCCCCAAACTAACCATACGGTGAAAGAGCAGCATCCAGAACGACAGACCTATCTCTATCTTTTAAATCAGCTAAATTAAGCCACAGATGACGTTCCGTAGCCACCAACGCTGACATAGATCGGCCAACAGATTTACCCATCTCTTTGGTGGCACGGAGAGATAGTTCTGTCACACGACTTCCTCACAATCGTCCATATCCCTAAGCAAGTCAGCTTGGCATGCTTGCAAAATAGACATCGTATGCAAGCACGCCGCATCCTGACCTGCCGCCGAATATGCTTTACCCACCAGCGCAGATGTTGAATTTAATGGCTTGGTGGGTAACGCCGGGGCTTTAAGTGATGACGCCGACTCGGGAGAGAGATAGCTCGCAAGCGTCTCTTCAGCCCTAGGCCTAGACATATAACCCGCGTCCTTCATCCCCATAATATTACTATAGTTATGTGTTTGGGGATTATGAACACGGAAAGACACCGGTTTATTCCATGATCTCGACACCTCAGTGTCGAGATCGGGGGAAAAAACAGGAGACCCCGGCGTGAAGGCTGAACCCTGGATGGCAAAAATCTATCATCTAATAAACTCTTTTTATTTTTGCTAACATCCTGATCTTCTGTTTCTGGCCACTCAATATTTAACTTAGAAACAGCGCGGGTTAAAACCTCCAAAAGCTCCTCATCTACAAGTGTATCAATGCTGACGACATCCAATTTCTCAGAACTGGATAGCCGCAGCATTGGTGCCTCATCGCAGGGAGAAGAAACCGCAGCGCGTGCTTCCCCGTGAGATAAGGCACTAGATCCAACAAGTAGGGGCAGAGAAAGGGCAGATCCATATGCGATCCCCAAGACGGGCGTCGAGGCTGTGCCTCGTCGCACCGAACCGTCCTCCTCAAAGAATGCCCGGCGGGAGCAGAGCGTTTTCACAGACAGCTTATCGCAGTGCTCACAGTCAGCCCCCTCGAGAACTGACTGGGCATGCTCCACTCCCAAACAAGCAATGCAAAGCTGATGTGTGTCCCCACCCGTGATGAAACGAGGGCAGGGAACAACACATCGCTTGAATTCTTGTTAATTCTTACATATATATATATTGTGTGAGACAGACAAAAATAAATAGAACTGACAATACAGAGAGCGCTTGCTGAAGGCACAGATGCTGATGCGGTCTGTTTTCAGGGGTACTTTTATAGTTTCCTGGTCAATGACGTCACCTGCCTATGACGTCTCGTTCTTCCATTGGACTGATTAGCTCGAGTTCCCTTGAAAGGGAACAGTTATTTTCTTAACTGAAATTATATTTTACTGTAAATTTAATTTTTTTTTTTTTTTTTTTTTTTTTTTTTTTTTTTTTTTTGTGAATTTTCACCAAGTTGCAGTTTTATTTTATTTTTTACATTTTTACTGTCAATTGTTGTTGCATGAACCAAATGATTGGCACATTTTCTGAAAGCGGCACTGCTTTACCCTAAAACAGATGTACTGTATGTTCAAGAAAAATATACTATTATCTAAACCGCTGAGATAGAGAGCAGGGGTGATGGCAGGAGACGCCCCCAAGGTACAATTGCTCTCCTCAGCTATTTCATTGACTTGGGCCACAGACCTTATTCTGCTCTCTTAGTAATTTTCGCAGTGGTATATTGCTGAATGACAATTCACTCCCTTTCCATTAATTTTATCGACTTTCTCATGATCCTTGTGAAATTCAACTGCTGTGTGATATTTTTGCCCCTGATAGTCTCATGGTCAATATGACTCATAATGTTGAACATTTAAATCAGCATACAAGTGAGCGATGGACACAGACAGTATATCCAAATATAAGCCATAAGGTAAGAGAAGGCGCCAGAATAGCAAACTGATAATAGTTAAACTAATAAAAAGGTTTTCTGAACACTGCCACCATCTGCCATTGGTCAGACAAACTAAGAGTCCCGCCCCAAACTCGGATTATTGGTCGAGCCACTGTTGCCGTGTCGGTATACACAAATAAACAGAGCAATGTTTTGATAACACAACAGAGACTGTTTACATTTTTTCAGGGGAATAAACATTATAAATGGATAATTCATATTTGTCTCTGCATATTAAAAAAGCACCAGAGACAAGTAAGTACTTTTTAACATTTATATTCGTCACATTTACAGTGAGGACAGATATATTAAAACGAATAGATGATCAGCATTCACAACTGGAACTCGAGATAAATCCTTCACTGAAAGTTAAGTCTATGAAACCATTATCAAACATCCCCGCCGTATTTCATCACTTTTGGCTGTTATCTCAGAGGGTATTTATGTCTCTTGGCAGTCATCCTTTGGTTTTAGCACAATCATCCAATCAGCATAAGCTACACAGCGGAAACTGGCCCTGAGCAAATACTCCAGTTAGCCCTGTATCCATGCCAGACAGACAGCAACATGACAGACCTGTGCCCCAAAAATAAACTGTCAGTCACTCAAAATTCAGCACAAATCCAATAATCTCTGTGGCATGCCTTTTAAAAGAGTGCATAGAGCTGTGGATTTCATCATGACCCTCTGCATCATGGTAGTATCCTTCACGTATATCCTTTATGGAGAGTACTTCATAACATTTTAATTTCAATATCTCCAAAAACAAATATCTTACAAAAATATGTGGTGGTAGCATGGCATGGTATATATTACTGTGTTGTTTTATTGTAAAATTACATTAAATTACAATAAATATGATGATGAAGATGTGGAGGAGGATGGTGGTGGTGGTGAATGTGTTTGAAATTGTCAAATTTGGTCTGGTCAGTGTGATTTGAGTCATTCACAATCAATGTCTCATTTTGAGCCATTTCTTTTCGATTAACCTGTTCCCTATCGGTTAGTCACTACAACTTAGGTCATGACTGACCAATAGGAATCTCGCTAGAGAGGCCAATCTACTTCAAGTGAAACTAAAACAAGCCAATACTCATTGGTGTGCAATCATTTGAATCAGCTGTGCGGCCTCGTTAGCGCGAGTATATAACGAGCAGCTGCTGCCATTTGCACTTCAGCTTTTTGCTTTGGAGCCAAGCACTTCGAATGCTGACTACACAGAGGGAATCTGCAAGCCTCTTCTGTATCTCTCCACTTTGGTGCGGGCGTGACAGCACAGCAGCACGAACGGTCTTCTCTTCTCTCTTCTCTTTTTTTTTTTTTTTTTTTTTTTTTTTTTTTTAAAAACTGAGCAAAAAAAAAGAAAAAAAGGATGTTTTCACGGCTGGTAAGACCAGCGAGAGAGGACAGCGCACAGACAGGTGCAGATTACTGTCTGTGTTCGCTGTGACCGTTCCCCTGCGTGCTTCAGCACCAAGGAGAGCAGTCTCTAAAAGAGCTTACACAGACAGTTCACGTCTTTTTCAAAATGACGTTCCATCTGTGTGTTTCTGGATGTGATCGTTACCTGGGATCACGGGATGGTCACGGTTGCTGCCACGTGTGTCTGGGCCTCGAACACGCTGAGGCAGTGTTCGTGAATGAGTCATGTACCCATTGTGGGAAGATGACCATCTCGGAGCTGCGGTCGAGACTCTCGTTCCTGCAAAGGGGCAGAGTCCCCGTGCATCTTCCTTCGGGCAGTAACACGGGAGACCTGAGGATCACGGTGAGCGCGCTTCCTTCGGGGAACCAACCCCCTAGGAACCCTCATCCCTCTCAAGCTCCGCAGCCATTTGAGTTACCAACTGAACGTGCTGGACTATCCTCAAGATGTGTAGCAGTCGTTCCCTTTGGTCGATGTCGATCGCTACATTGGAGGGGGGGTCAGACATCTCCGCGGATGACGGCTTTGATCGGCTACCTCCTCCGGGTGTGTCAGCGGTGTCCGAGTCGGACCCAGAGATGATGGCCATGCTTTCCCGGGCCGCCAACAGGATCGGGCTTGAGTGGAACCATCCACCGTGTCCCGAGCCATCGAGGCTGGATGATTGGTATCTCGGGGTGGTGCGTGCTGGTTCTCAGCAACCCACCTCAGTGCCTTTCTTCCCGGAAGTGCACGAGAAGCTCACAGGGATGTGGACGGCACCTTTTACTGCCAGAAACCGTCTCGGTGGCTCCTCCTCCCTCACCACCCTTGATGGCTGGGCAGCTAAGGTATACATGTGTGTCCCTCCAGTCGAGCGGGCCTCTACCCCACCGCCCACGGCTCCTCAGTCTGCTCATCGCCGGGGGTGTCCTCCTGCTTCTGCCCCTGCTCCAGCGCCAAAGCAGCCTCCACCTAAACGGCGCCGTGGAGCCAGTCGCAGACAGGCCGCCCCGCCCCCCGCCAAGAAAGGCGGCAAAGCCAGAGTTAAGTGGCCCCAGAACGGGGCAACCCGGAGATGGAGGGAACTGCTCCCCAGGAGACAGTGACCTCACCGCTCCCTTCCCCAGAAGAAGGCCGGTGGAAATTTCTGTTCCACCCAAACTCTCAACAATAGAGCAGGTTCCTTCATCTCTGGGTCTGAAGAGGGCCCGGAGAGTAGTGGGAGGAGAGGATCTTAACCACTCTCATCCGCCTCTTCTGTCGCCAGCGGGCAGCAGTGTGCGGTCCGAGAACGCCACAAGCCGCCTCCTGCACCTCCTGCCCTGTGGAACTAGGTAAGTGTTGCACAGCACACTCAGACACCGCTACAGGCCGCCTCCCAGAGAGAGCCTCCCGAGCCGTGTCCCTGTGTTCCACCTCGTTGCCCCATTCCGGGTACGCCTACGGTCCCTTTGGTCCCACTTGTGCGGTCTAGTGCCCCTTTTCCCCCCAAAGCATTTTGAGAGCTGGTTTGGAGCCAGTGCCTTCTCGCAAACCAGTTCTTTGTGTTTCGACAGCCAAAGAACCGGTTCTCGGCCAGGAAAACTGGTTCCAAAGCGGCACCAACGCTTTGCTGGACAAGAACTGTTCTTTTACCACATCATGCTTACGTCGGGGGCTGGGGACGGGGTTATTGTGACCAACAACACGACGAGAAAGGCTGTGACCGCCATTGCTAAAAACACAGCACTAGTAAAGATAGTAACAACGATTGAAGAATGGATTCTAAAGCAAAACAGTGGTTGGTGGAGGACACAAACTGTTTGTTAGTGATATGGTCTTCGGCAGAGGTACAGCAAAAAATAGAAGGTGCTTCGAGAACAAAACATGTGTTCGAGGAGATCCAGAGGGAGATGGCTGCAGCAGGATTTAACAGAACCATAGAGCAGATCAATAACAAGTAAAAAAAAAAAAAACTAAAACAGGATTACAGAGACCAAAAGAAGGAATTGGGCCAAAGTGGTAATGGACGGCGACGCAGGCATGCTATTGCTAACAATAGCTAACGCAGACACTGTATAGGGTGCAATGGAAACTTTTGTGATTTAAACACCCGTCTTATTTTTTTGTTGTTTATAGAGTTGTTGGCCATTGATGATTGTGAACCTGACCAGGAGCTACCGCTACCACTCCACTGCAGCTCACCAGTGTAAGACTGGAAAAACTAGAAGGACTTTAAGAGAGGACCAGTCTCTGAGAAAACAAAGGAAATTAATATTTGAACTCCCCCTCATGCACTATTGAAACGAAGGTCTCACCTCCCTTATCCTAATCTACATTTCTCTCCCCCATTCTTCATCCTGGCAGAGATCTCCCAAACTCACACAAGAATCTAAATGGTTTAATGTGAATGATTATCATACATGTTTGGTATTATTTGAAATGTCTCGGTGCGACTGGTACAAATGTGTCATTCCCAAAGAAGTAAACCAAAAGATAATAAAGTTCTTAGGAAGTTTAGAAATATCTTCCACACTGGAGGGTGTGTCTTTGAGTTAACACCTTCTGACCATTTGACTGAATACTAATTTTCCACTGCTAGCAAATGGTGACTTACAGGTAAATTTCCACGGTGGATGATGCTTAGATTTGAAATGAGGTCTAGGTATATAATGAAATGCAGCGAGAGCTCGGGGCCTTTTCTGTATTTGAGATCGGCCCGTGAGGCTGAGAGTTGCGAGACTCTCAGCCTCACGCATTTCTTGTCGGGTAAACTTTTTCCTCTTTGTTCTAGAGCATTTGATGTTTTGCATTGATTATCTTAGAATTGATTATGAAATTGTAATGATACATTTACCTGACATATTAAATTGTGATATTTGATTATTCTAATTGACTTTGACATTATTTTCATTCAGGAGTTTAAAAGAATAATAAAACATTCGCTCACATTTAATGATGCACAGATATCATTAAAGCCTTTTCATTTATGGAGTCAGATGAAATAACGAGTAAATACATAAGACAAAATGTATTGAATTTAACCAAAATACTTTGCCTCGAGAAAAGACAGTAACACGCAGAGACCTTCACCCGCTAATTCGAATACCGCCATTGGATCGAGTTAGACGGCCTTACACCACTACCGTCTTGCAGCTCAGCAGCTGAAAGCTCCTCATGTTCCTCTTCCAGTCAGTTGACCAGAAAGGGTAAGGATTGTTGTTACGAGTATCAACAAACTGAAATATATCAGTCTTCATTAAATAATTCACTGCAGATCTGTTGTATTTGATTAGATTGCATAAAGTGCTCAATAAGTGTGTACTAGTGGTAGTGTACGGATATGATAGTAGACATACGTTATAAGGTGTATCAGTGTAGTATTATATCATATAATATTATTTTGTTAATATGTTGCATTGACTCGTGTGTTAGATTCTTTACAATTGCAAAATACACAAAGATCTGTGTTCATTTTTATGTTTTTTTTTGTGCACAGGCAAAAGGAAACGAGCCATGAATGGGGAGCTGTCGGAATATTTTGAGAGGTCTGATGAAAGGTTCCTGCAGCACTGCAAGGACATGAATGATACCTTGCTGAAGAAAATGGATGCAGACTCAAGTGCAATGCTTGGACTCATGGAGCGCATGGTCACAGTGATGGAGAGGCAACCCCACTGCTGAGTGCTACTGAATCAGAAAGAAACAATGTTGCACACTTTGCACTGCACACACTTTAATATTTTGGGATATTTTTTGTACTTGTTTTTGAATAAACGTTTTATAAAGACACATGTCTGCTGTGGTATGTTTAATCAACAGAGAAACAAATGCAAGTAATCAAGATTGTTTATTTATTTACATTTGTGCAGAAATTGTGCATTTTATTTACACACTGCTGCATTTCAGGAAACCAGAAAGAGATAACTATTAACTCAGCAATTAAACATAAAAATTTTACATCTGGTGTTATGGCAGTTTAATTATTTAACAAAAAAACACAGGTAGAATTACAATGTATTGCAGTGGTAAGAAAAAGAAATCAGTCATTCCCTGTACAAAAGTACTGATTAACGCAGCTCTGATGTCAGCCCCTTCTTGATTACCATGTTCGGGTCCCGCATGGACAGGAGGCTGAATGTTTATAGGTCTGTCTTGATGCTCCGCTGTAAAGTTATCCCCATGTCCCTCACAAATGTTTTGAAGCACACAGCAGGCAAGTGTTATTTGCTTGCTCAGCTCCAGCTTGCAGTCATTTCTTTTTAGGAGGCACCTCCATCGACCTTTTAGTCTCCCAAAACACATCTCCACAACTGACCGTGCACTGCTCATCCGGTAATTGTAGGTCCGTTGTTCATGTGTCAGTCTGCCAGTGTCTGAAAAGGGCTTCATGAGCCAGTTCTGCATGGGGTAAGCTGGGTCACCAATTTGATAATATCCAACATCACACCCAGAGATGTTAATTTTATTTTGGCATAATAACTCCCCGTCATTTAGAACTTCCCACAAATTTGACTGTCTCAGTACTCTTGCGTTGTGAACACTACCTGGACAGCAAACGCATACATCCCAGAAAAGACCTTTGCCATCAACCACTGCTTGGAGAACAATTGAATGCCATCCTTTCCGGTTGTAATAGTCTCTAGGGTACTCCTCTGGTGCTATTATAGGGATGTGACTTCCATCTATTGCTCCAACACACTGTGGTACTCTCCAATGATTCTGAAAGAATGTGGCCAGTTCTACAAACTTGTCAGCGTCAGGAAATGAAATGTGCACAGGAAGCAGCACCCTGTTGTCAGGAGCAAAAGTCCTGAACACAGTTAAACACAGTGCTGAGGCCTACCCCAAAAAGATGGCTTATGGTCCTGTATTCGCTGCCGGTGGCCAGTTTCCAGATGGCAATTGCCACTCGCTTTCGGATTGTGACACCCATACGGTAATTTGTGTTCCTTCTCCCCATGTCAGGCCTGAGTCGACCACAGATGTATTCAAATTACTCCCGGGACACTCGGAAATTATGCAAAAACTGTTGAGCGTTGAAATCCGGAACGATTGTTTCCCACCAGTGCTGAGATCGTGGGTGTGCCCAGACAACAGGCAGTCTCCATCTTGCGATGTGCCGCAATACTAACGTTGCCTGTAAAGATAAAAATCGGTGCACCATTATTTTTTTTGTTTATTTCCAATGTAATCTGTAGGTAGTCTCCGCTAGCGGTACATACTGTAGCTAACGTTAGGGCCATTAGAGCTAGCGGCCTGGAATTTGCATCCAACAAGAGCTAACATCAATAATAAGAATTGAAACAAGTTAGATAATTACCCTTCTTCTCGAACGTAACCTCCGTCTATAGTTATCCAGACGAGCAGCACAAATGTGTTCTATACGTCTTCTTCTGACCCCAATATAAGATCGCAAAGCCAGGAGAAACATTTGCAGAAAGCCGATGAAGTCCGCCACTGTAACTGTTGTGCTTGAAGTTGGCACAAGCGTTTCTGGGAAGGCTAAGACGTATGGCAACGTACACAGTGGCTCTCTAGTCAGTGGAAAAACAAACAGGTTCTGAAAAGGTTCGCAAGTTGAACCAACTTTGAACCAACTTTGAACCAGCACCAGTCCCGAACCAGTTCTTTTTTGGTGGAAAAGAGGTATCTGAGAGCCTGGTTAGCGCTCCCCAGTCCGTTTCGCTAGCTCGTTCGAACCATCAAGCTCGGCTATATGATTCAGTTCGTCTGGCGTCCCCTCAAGTTTCGGGCCATCCACTCCACCACAGTGAGAGCAGCCGATGCCCATGTCTTGCGTATGGAGATCACAGTCCTACTGGCGAAGGACGCGATAGAGCCGGTCCCTCCAGCCGATATGAGGTCAGGGACTACAGTCCCTACTTCATTGTACCCAAGAAAGGTGGTGGGTTACGACCAATCTTGGACCTGCGAGTTTTGAATCTGTGCCTCCACAAGCCACCGTTCAAAATGCTCATGCAGAGACACATTTTCGAATGCATCTGTCCCCAAGATTGGTTTACAGCGATCAACCTGAAGGAAGTGTACTTTCTCGTCTTGATTCTTCCTCGACACAGGCCATTCCTGAGCTTTGCGTTCGAGGGTCGAGCTTATCATTACAAGGTCCTACCCCTCGGGCTGTCCCTGTCCCCTCGTGTCTTCACGAAAGTCACGGAGGGGGCCCTTGTTCCCATGAGAGAACAGGGCGTTCACATTCTCAACTATCTCGATGACTGGCTCATCCTACACACTCTCGAGATCAGCTATGCGAACACAGGGACCTTGTGCCTTGTGCTCAGGCACCTCAGCCAGTTGGGTCTTCAGGTCAACTGGGAAAAGAGCAAACTCAGCCCCGTGCAGAGGCTCTCTTTTCTCGGTATGGAGTTGGATTCGGTCGCACAGACAGCGCGCCTCACAGAGCAGCGTGCTCAGTTGGTGCTGAACTGCTTGAACATGTTCAAAGGTAGGACGACGGTTCCACTGAAATTTTTTCAGAGGCTCCTGGGGCATATGGCAGCAGTAACCCCGCTCGGCCTGCTTCATATGAGAAGCTTCAGCAGTGGCATCACGGCACTCACTGGGTGGCAATCAGACCGGCCTGCCCCCAGACCTTCAGCCCGTGGTCAGACCCCTCGTTCCTTCGGGCAGTAGTCCCCTTGGAACAGGTGTCCAAGCATGCTGTGGTATTCACAGATGCCTCTGCCACCGGCTGGGGTGCCACGTACAACGGGCATGCAGTGTGTCAGGGGTGTGGACGGACCCCCGACTGCATTGGCACATCAATTGCCTCGAGCCAGCGGTACATCTCGCTCTGAGCCGCTTGAAAAGGCCGCTACAGGGCAGGGACGTGCTGGTCCGCACGGACAACACTGCGACCGTTGCGTACATCAACCGACAAGGTGGTCTACGCTCCCGTCGCATGTCGCAACTCACCCGCCATCTCCTCCTCTGGAGTCAGAAGCATCTGAGGTTGCTTCAAGCCATGTATGTCCCCGGCATGCTTAACCTGTGTGGCCGACGAGCTATCACGAGCTGTGCTCCCAGGAGAATGGCGACTCCACCCCCAGGTGGTTCAGCTGATCTGGAGAGAGTTCGGGGTGGCTCAGGTAGACCTGTTTTCCTCCTCAGAGAACTCCCACTGCCAGCTGTTTTACTCCCTGACCGAGGGAACACTCGGCATGGATGCACAGTCACACAGCTGGCCCTGCGGCCTCCGCAAATAAGCATTTCCCCCAGTGAGTCTACTTGCGCAGACACTGTGCAAAGTCAGGGAGGACAAGGAGCAGGTCCTTCTGGTGGCTCCCTATTGGCCCACCCGGTCTTGGTTCCCAGAACTCATGCTCCTCATGGCAGTCCCTCCCTGGCCCATTCCTCTGAGGAAGGATCTTCTGACTCAAGAGACGGGGCAACCTATGGCACCCGCGTCCAGACCTCTGGAAACTCCATGTCTGGTCCCTGGACGGGACGCGGCGGTTCTAGGTGACTTACCCCCAGAGGTACTTAACACCATCACTTCAGCTCGGGCGCCGTCCACGAGACGTGTTTACGCCCTTAAGTGGAACCTGTTCGTGGAGTGGTGTTCTTCTCACTGAGAAGAACCCCGAAGATGCTCGATAGGGTCTGTGCTTTACTTCTTGCAGCAAGGGTTGGAGCGAAGGCTGTCTCCCTCCACCCTCAAAGTATATGCTGCCGCTATTTTAGCTTATCACGACCACATAGATGGCAAAACAGTTGGAAAGCACGACCTGGTCGTCAGGTTTCTAAGGGGGACGAGATGATTAAATCCCCCTCGACCCCCAACCATAAACTCTTGAGATCTTTCCCTGGTGCCTCGAGCACTTCAGGATGTTCCCTTTGAGCCTCTGCCATCAGTAGGCTTAAAGCTTCTTTCCATGAAGACTTTGCTACTGGTTGCACTGGCCTCTTTCAAGAGGGTAGGAGACCTGCACGCATTTTCGGTCGACGAATCATGCCTAGAGTTCGGCTCGGGTGACAACCATGTGGTATTAAGACCCCGGCCTGGCTATGTGCCCAAGGTTCCTACCACTCCCTTCAAAGACCAGGAAGTGAACCTGCAAGCGCAGCCTTTGGAGGAGGCAGAACCAGCCCTGGCTTTGCTCTGTCCTGTTCGCGCTCTGCGTATGTACGTGGACAGAACCGTAAAGCGTCAGGACCTCAGACCAGCTCTTTGTCTGTTATGGAGGCCAGCAGAAGGGAAAGGCTGTCTCCAAGCAGAGGATGGCCCACTGGATAGTGGATGCCATCGCCTTGGCTTACCAAGCACAAGGCGTGCCCTGCCCGCTCAGATTGCATGCACACTCCACGAGAGGCGTTGTATCCTCCTGGGCACTGGCACGTGGCTCCTCACTAACAGATATCTGTAGAGCTGTGGGCTGGGTGACACCTAACATGTTTGCTAGATATTATAGCCAACGTGTAGAGACGGTCTCCTCCCGTGTTCTCACCCTAGACGTGTAGAAGCACCGAGAGGCCCGGCTCTGTCGGCTTGCTGCACCCTTCTGTGCAACCTTATTACTACAGAGTAAAATTTGTTGAGCCCTCCAAAACCCCTCGGCCCGGACATGGCAGAGCGTCCGGCGCCAGGCCTTTATCCGCTGAATCCTTGAGAACCGGATCTGGGCTGGGTTCCATATGTGTGACCCTACGAGGATCCCATATGTGTATATTCTCCACGGCTGCTCCTAACGGAAGCCTGTGTCTTCCCTTGGGCTAAGTCTCCCATTATTTCATATGCAGTACAACCTTCGGGTTAGTCCATATGCATTTCCACATAACTCTTTGAACAAGTGGCTTCCGAAGCGTTCTTCTTCCTAAATAGAAAGGGCACGCTTTCCCAGTGTTATCCAATATCTCACTGTATGGGTTATAACGGAACAACAGTGTCAGATACACTCTGTGTAAGCCTCCTCCTATCGTCCTTCAAGGCAAGAAGGTGTTAAGGCTTGCATGGGGCGCTGGATGGGGTTCAGCGGCTGTGGCGCTTTGGTAGGGATTCCTATTGGTCAGTCATGACCTACGTTGTAGTAACATATGGTACCCCTTGCATCCATTCACAAATTGCAGTAAACGATTCTTTTGTGAACTGATTGTGTGGATTGATTCAACTGCAGCTGTTCTTCAGTCAACAACTCACTGATTCAATGATCTGAACGTTCATGTGACACTGAAGACTGGAGTAATTATTCTGAAAATTCAGCTTTGATCAGAGGAATAAATTACATGGTAACACTTTACAATAAGGTTCATTAGTTAACATTAGTTAATGTATTAACTAACATTAACTAACAATGAGTAACATTTGTTACAGTATTTATTAATCTTTGTTAATTTTTTGGGTGACAGTATTTTACGCATATTTTTTATGCATAATTACATGCAATTAACCCCTTACCCTATAAGTACATGTTGGAAATTATTATTAATCAATACTTAAATATACAATTACACTGTAAAAATGACCTTTGATTTTAATAACGTATTAGTAAATGTTGAAATTCATATTAACTAAGATTAATAAATGCTGAAGAGGTATTGTTCATGCTTAGTTCATTTTAACTATAGTTAACTAATGTTAACATTATAAGTGTTAAATACACTTTAAATATATGATTTTTTTTTTTTACAGTATCACAATTATATTTCACAATATGACTATTTTAGTATATTTTTGATCAAATAAATAAATTCTCCAAAATATAAAAAAAGTGTTTTTGCACTTTTACTGAAGTGAAATTTAAAATAAATACTTACTAATATATTTACTGGAGTATGCCATCAGAGTATTTGGACTCACTCAAGTACAGGCTACTTTAAAATAATCACCATCATTATTTTGATATGCGGTCACTACATTTAACTGCTCTTTTACAACAGCTTCAAATGTGGCTAATCGAGTTATCAAATTAAAATCAGAATTTAAAACATGATAAATCATGCAATTTATTAATGTAGTTGCTGTCCGTGCAAGGACGGATAAGATACTGAGCCAATGGGGCCAGCGCCACAGGACTTCTGACTGCCCCAACAATTGGAAACGAGCCACAGCAGATGGAAAATTGATACAGATAGACGAACAGCACTTGAATGTGTGCCAGTGACTGTTACAACAATGTAAAATAAATTGAGAAATGAAAAATGCATGTTATGTGCCGCCTGAACAACTTCGATGTTGTACATTTAAGTTCTATGACATTGTTATACACACACATTGCACACAATTTGTGTTCATTTTAATAACTTTAACTTTGTGCCATTATTTGTCATATTTCTGATGTAAATTCATGTTATGTGGACATAAAAGTCGTCATGAAAGGGAAGTTGCGACAGTCTTTGTGATATACTGTATATCCGAGTGAAGCGGCTTCTCGAACTAGGAATAATGTGTTATTCCAATGTGGTATTGACTGGATGGTTGTGGTTTGCTATTGGTGGATCTCATGTGAGTGACAGGTTGTCTCGAGAAGAAAAGAGATCAGCTGTAAGAGGGAGGGGAAGATATTTTCATTAAAGATTACGAAGGCACATGAATAAAAAAAAATTGATAATAAAAAAATACTGCATTATACCATAAAAAAAAAATGTCATGTTGAATTTTTATGCTGACTTCACTCTGGGTCTTGCAGGACCCTAATTCATCTTTGCATTCATGTCAGACTTTTTCCCCGTGTATAATTTTATTGATATTCATGAAGGGAGCAATGAAACTAATAATGCATCTGTGTGATAGCACTTCTGGGAGTAATTGTATCATGAACAGAAGGTTTTGTACTTCCCTGAGGCGAAAGTGAGCAAAACAGTCGGGCTTGTAAGTTCCCTTGACACATGGCAACACCATTACCTCCATGACGAGCTTCCAGTCCACAGTACCTTCTCTGTTTCCCATCATGACTCCCACTGATCACTCTTCACACGACTCCAACCTGCTTTTTGCTGTGACTCAGAAAACCACCAGGGACCCAGTGTGTGTACTGCAACTAAAGTGCTCAGCTAATGCCAAACTGTGCCTTCCTTCATTACAGTTAAAAGGACATGCAGCAAAGGCCCGGTCTCAGAGCCACACACAGAACTGAGCTGGAGGGGGGGGGGGCTCTGTGGGTAATTCCTAATAGCTCCCCAGTGCATTGAAATGCAGCAGAGAGCTTGACTACTCCACTGATTTACATTCTGCCCATAGCTGACATTCATCTATGTCTCGTTCCTCAAGCACAATATCAAAATGCAGCGCTGCGAGTCATCAACAATAACATAAAGAAATTGCTTTCTACACTCTAATATGATCTGAACAAATGGGAAACTAAGGCAGGTGTCATCTTATTTGATGCTGATAACACCCAAGGTTAGGGTGTTTTAAATTGTGGTTTAAAAAACAAACAACCTCATCCAGTAGAAGAAACAATTTCCCAGGCATTCCATGTGGGAGGTTTTACATTGGATTGTGCCGTCAATGCCTTTTTACACCCAATTTTCATTATAATGAACAGAGAAGTAACTCGTAACTTAAAGATTAACAGATTAAGTTGTTAATTTAAAATGAGAAAACGAACTAATTTACATTTTCGGTTCACAGCTTACTCCAACAACTGGGAATATTTGCACTATTAATCAACGAATGGGATGATTTGCTTGGATCTGTACATCATCTCAGCATCACGTTGGGGTTCCATGACAATAAACAAGACGTTTTGTCGATCACTATTTCTACAAAGTTGGTCTGGTCGTCTTGTACTGTGAAATTTCATTTACAGCTGTACATGAAACATTCCAAAAGCAAAACCAACTACATTTGCATGTTCTATTTTAGAAAAGAAATCTGAAAAACAGAAAAGGTACTGGTAATTTTCAGCCAGGGCATTATCCATTACGTTTAAGGTCACTTCCTTTTACCCTAAAACACAACGCAATGCAATGGGTAATTCAAAATATGGGTAAAACTATTAAAATAATTACAGAAAAGTCTTCGTTACAGAATTAACACAGTACATTGTTGCATATTTTTACAGACTTTTCTCAGTGCAGTTCGAGTGCAAACAGGTTTGCAAAGTTGTATGGTTGGAACTACAGAATTCGACCTGTGGTTGAAATAAATAGTTTCTTGTTATTATAACATGGATTTAATACAGTATAGTATGCTCTTGAACAATATGTACAAGTTAACATGCAGTACAATGTATTCGTCTTTTACCTTGTCAGTTTTTAAAGATTGTGCATGTGTGAACATGCTCTAGTACCTCGAGGGAACTACGGTATAACTCTTCTATATTGTTGTACCAACCTAGTTAGAATAACGGACGTGCTAAAGTTACTACCATTTTGGGAAACAGTCATGGCTAGCTAGTTAATATCTCTAATGCATTGTACCATTAAACAGTGAGTTACATCATTGAAGCACCCCTGATTGGCTGTGATTGTATGGCATGATGCAGACGCCTAATTTGGACATGGTATAGTATGAGAGACATGAAACTGTCCCAATGAAGACTGAGAAATACTGTTTAATGTTATTTAATTAATTTTCATAATACTTTCATAATGTTTTTTAGCGTTTGTACATGTGTGCTGAGCAGAGAGCTGCTGGAGTTATTTTTTGGTTAGAGGTACAGTATGTCCGCAATGCAATGTTCACTGAGACAGTTAGCATGTTCTTTGCAGGGAAATTAATTTTTCCACTGATGCAAATGTACCACTAATGTATACAGCAAGGTTAGTTTCTTAAAGGGCACCTAATATGGCATTTAAAATATTCCTAATATTGTTTTGGGAGTCCCCACATGCATGCAATGACAAAAAAAAAACACTTTTGTTGTCTTGTAATATGCATTTATTTTTACCTGATTTGCTCATCGACTCCCAGATGACTCGTTCAACGAGACGCAGTTCTCGTTCCCTTCTCAGGGAACAAGGGTTACAGTCGTAACCCGAGGACGTTCCCTTTCGAGGGAACTCCAACTGCGTTGAATGACACTTTGGGGGAACGAGTGCCCACTACGCCACAACGTGCCCTGCCTGCCCTAGTGTGAAGCAGCTCACAAGCACACTTAAGACGAGAGCGCAAGAGCGCCGGGTGTTGACGGAATGTCCAGACTATAAAACCTAATAAAGGTATGAGGGGTAGCCCATCCTGCTGCATCGCAGACCTCCTGGATGGGGGCCCCAGGGAGAAGGGCTCTAGAGGACGCCATGCCTCTGGTAGAATGAGCCCTCACGGCCAAAGGTGAAGGCATACCGCGCACCTGATAGGCCGTGGAAAAGCGCCTGGACAATCCAGTTGCTGATGGTCTGCTTTGAAGCGGAAAGCCCCTTCCTGGGCGACCCGAAACATACCAGCAACTGGTCCGACTTCCGCCATGAAGAGGACCTCTGAATGTAAATACTCAGTGCTCTGACAGGGCAGAGCATGTGAAGTTTCTCTTCATCCGTCGTCACGTGAGGTGGAGGATGAAAAGCCTGCAGAACCGTAGGCCGTGCCGCACTAGACGGCACCTTAGGCAGATAGCCGGGCCTAGGGTGAAGGATGGCCTTAATGTTGCCTGGAGCAAACTCCAGGCACTCGTTAGATATGGAGAGCACCTGGAGATCTCCTACCCTCTTCAGAGAAGTAATGGCCAACAGAAAAGCGACCTTCAGCGACAGGTTCTTGGCCTCAGCCGACTCCAGCGGTTCGAAGGGGGCCTCAGCCAAACCTTCGAGAACCACCGCCAGGTCCCAATGGGGAACCCTGGTACGAGCCGCAGGTCTCATCCTCCAAGCCCCATGGAGGAAACGTATGACCAACTGGTGTCTCCCCAGAGGCCCATCACTCAGAGGAGCGTGGAAAGCCGCAATGGCAGCCACGTACACCTTGAGTGTGGACGGGGTGAGACCAGTGGAGAAGCGATCTTGGAGGAACTCCAGCACTGAAGCCACTGGGCAGTTAACTGGGTCCACCTCACGCTCTCTACACCAAATGGTGAAGACATTCCTCTTCAAGCCGTACAATTTCCTCGTGGAGGGAGCTCTAGAGCTGAGTATGGTCTCCACTACTCCAGCTGATAGGCCGGCCTCCAGGTACTGTGCCCCCTCAGGGGCCAGACCCACAGTTTCCACAACTCGGGCCGAGGGTGAAATATTGAGCCCTCTGCCTGTGTCAGCAAGTCCCTCCTGATGGGAATCTCCCATGGAGGGCCGTCCAGGAGCAAAATTATGTCGGAGAACCATACTCGGGCCGGCCACAACGGGGCTACCAGCAGTAGACTGATCCCGTCGCGACGGACCCTCTCTAGAACTCCCGGGAGCAGAGCGATCGGGGGAAAAGCGTACAGACGTAGCCTCAGCCACGTCTGCACCATGGCATCCAACCCCAGCGGGGCTGGATGGGTGAGGGAAAACCACAGTGGACAGTGGGTCGTCTCTCGAGACGCGAACAGATCCACTTCCACTGGGCCGAACCTCTGAGATATTGACTCCACCACCTCGGGGTGGAGTCTCCATTCCCCGGGCCTCAGCTCCTGTCTCGACAGGATGTCTGCTCCCTTATTTTGACTCCCTGGGATGTATGTTGCTCTTAGAGACAACAGTTTCCCCTGGGACCACAGGAGGATCTGATGCGCCAGTCTGCATAGAGGGCGAGACCTCAGACCCCCCTGATGGTTTATATAGGCCACTACCGACATGCTGACTGACCTCACAAGGACATGATAATCCTTGAGGTCTGGCAGGAAGCTCCTCAGAGCTCGGAACATCGCCAACATCTCAAGGTAGTTTATGTGCCAGGAGGAATGATGGTCCTGCCATAGGCCTGTCATAAAGCGGCCGTCCATGACCGCGCCCCAGCCCGTGAGGGAGGCGTCTGTCGAAACGGTTTTCCGGCGACATGACGCTCCCAACACAGGGCCTTGGGAGAGAAACCAAGCTTTCTTCCACATAGATAGGGAACAAAGGCATCTGCGCGTAACCCTGATCATGCGGAACGGGTTTCCCCTTGGGGAGAACCCCTTGGTTTTTAACCACCACTGAAGAGCCCGCAGCAGGCCGAATGGAATGATATTGGACGCTGCTGCCATGAGCCCCAACACTCTCTGGAAGTGCTTTACGGTGATGGCTTGGCCTAGCTTTATCCCGGACACTGTGGTCAGGATGGACTCGATCCGTGCAGGAGACAATTATGCCAGCATCGTGACCGAGTCCCACACCACTCCCAGGAACGTGGCTCTCTGGGCTGGTGTCAACACGCTCTTTTTCGTGTTGAGTCTCAACCCCAGGCTTTGGATGTGGGCGAGGACGACATCTCGATGCCGAACCGCCAGCTCTCGTGACTGTGCTAAAATCAGCCAGTCGTCGATATAATTGAGCACCCTGATGCCCTGAAGCCTCAGCGGTGCCAGAGCTGCATCCATACATTTGGTAAATGTGCGAGGGGAGAGAGCTAGGCCGAACGGAAGAACCCGATATTGGTACGCTTCGCCCCCGAAAGCGAACCTCAGGAACTTCCTGTGAGATGAAAGGATGGATATGTGGAAGTATGCGTCCTTTAGATCTATCGTGACCAACCAATCCTCGGATTGAATTTGACTCACGATAATAGGAATAGTGAGCATCTTGAACCTGAATCTCCTCAGAGAACGGTTTAGGTGCCTGAGATCTATTATTGGACGCAACCCCCCATCCTTCTTTGGAACTATGAAGTAGCGGCTGTAAAACCCGGACTCCCTGTCCGGTGGAGGAATACAATCTATAGCCTCCTTTGCCAGCAGGGAGTTTACTTCTTGTTCCAATACCCGACCCTGCACTGGGTCGACTACAGTCCAGACCACCCCGTTGAATTTGGGTGGGCGGAAACTGAACTGCAGCCTGTACCCATTTTGATTGGTGCGCAGGGCCCAAGGAGAAATATTCCACAGATTTTTCCATGCATCGAAATATTTTACCTAGGGAACCAGGCTCTCGAGCCTGGCTTCGGGTATTAATCGGGATTCGTTCTCGGCCCCCTGAAGCGGATTCCCGGCAGGGCTGAGCCGAAAATGATTCTCGATGGGCGGACGCGAATGCTGCCTGACCGCAAGCCTGTGGGGCGGATAGTGCAACCTGCGTTCGCTGGAAACCGATGTGTCCCGAAGCGTGTTTAACGGCTGGAGAGCAACATCGATTTCCTGCGGGCTCCGTGAAGGAGACGACCTCGGTCGCTCCACCACGGGTGGGGCCGCCCGCAGAGATCCTAGATTGGCTAGGATCTCTTTGACGAAGCCTTCTTCGCCTGCAGGAGAGCCCTCAGGTCGCCTTCTGTTGAGGCTTCGCCAGGGTTTAGGGGGCAGCACCGGGGCTTTCAGGGATGACGCCGATTCGGGGGATAAATAATTTGCTAGTGGCTGTTCCACCCATGGCATCATCCCATAACCGTTTTCTCGTGCCCCCAAGATGTTACTATAATTAAGTACTGGGGGGTTGGACACACAAGATGAATGTGGTCTGTTCCACGACTTACACAACTCATTGTGTAAGTCGGGAAAAAACGGTAAGCCCCGGTGATGAGGTTGCTCTCTGTGCTGCAGGAAGCGCTCGTCCAACTTACTTTTAGTAAGCGCTTCCTGTTTCTCATGTGGCCAACTGATGTTTAAACGGGCCACAGCATGAGAGACAACCTCAACCAGCTCCTCATATGCGGGGAGACGGGGTGGCGAGTCATCCCCGAAGTCCCCGCCCTCGATGCTGAGCACATCTACCTCCTCAGAGGCAGACAGTTCAAGCATCGGGTCCTCGGCTTGCGCAGAAGAAGCCGCCGGGCGGGCTTCCACGCGAGGCTCGAGAACATCGGAACTGTCAGAAGAATCCCGAGAAGGTGCCTCAGCAGCCTCGGGATTCCCTGACAGATCCATTTGCGATCCATTTTGCGTAAGAGAGATCCACGGGGCTCGCGAGGCTGGCCATCTTCATCAAAGATAGCCAGCCGGGAACGCAGCACACGGATTGTTAATTTTTCACAATCCTCGCAAGCAGCCCCCTCGAAAGCTGCCTGCGTGTGCTGCATTCCGAAACAGTGCGTGCACAGTCGGTGTGTGTCCCCGCCCGTGATGTAACGAGGGCAAGGATGCACACACTTTCTGAAACTCGCTTCACTCGCCATACCAGAGATACAATTTTGCTCAGTTTTGACAGACAACAATAAACAAGACACACAGTCACAGATAGCGCTTGCTGAAGAACAGAAAGCTGACATTTTGTGTGTGCCGGTGTCCCTTTATAGTTTCGCCTATGTGTCGTCACACATTACGTCATTGCGTTGCACCAATCGGAGATCGGCTTAGTTTCATTCATGCTTCAGAGGCGCTACGCTGAGGGGCGTTCCCCCAAAGTGTCATTCGACGCAGTTGGAGTTCCCTCGAAAGGGAACGATTCATTAAATTGACTCAGAGTCGACTCATACTTTTCAGAAACAATAACTTTAATTACTGTGAACTTTCATATATAAAACTTTGCAGGATGTTTTTGTTCACTTAGACCTATGTTACACACTACATCAAAGGTCATTTTCAAAATTCCATAATAAGTGCCCTTTAATATGGAAAGTGGATTGCTCCATGTTTTAGCATTACGTGTACGTATGACATATATGTTCTAATTTTAAGAAGCTCAAAGCAACATGTTTTGTTACCTTACAAGGGAGCTGTAAGTCTCTCTGTGATGTAAAAAAGCTCAATATTACTGCTGTAACGACTGAGACCAATCAGACACAATTATTTGTTATGGTATCTTTAAAGCTCACTCTGGGAACTGTGGCCCTATCCCCCAACAGTACAAGGGTTTTTGGCTTACCAGGACTACGATCAGATAAGTTGGTTTTATTGCTGTCAGAAATGGGGTCAAGACACACAAGACCTACAGACATCAGAACGGACCGTCCTGCATTCACTTATCGATGAACTGATTAAAATGAAATGAACATGCATTCCAGAACATTTTGTGAATGATTTACTGTCTTATTTTGTGTCCTCTAATACTATTATCTATTGATACTATTATCCCTTCGATAATATGTGGTTTATTATAGAAATAACGGTCAATGTAACTTCACTTATACCACGTTTGGTCTTTATAAACTGGTACTTTGAAGATTGAAATGATCGTGTATATGATATGTTGATAGCTGCGCAACATATTAGTATTACAAGAATCTTTCATCAGCAACCAATCCAGCTGCACGTACAAATGAACACGCTTGAAATAAAAGATCCATAAATCAAATTCTCCCACTTAGAAGTGCCACCATTCTTATTGGTCAAGCCAACCCTAAAGGGTGGGACCTTTCTCAGGCTTTAAATTGCATCTACACAAGCCCTTCGCTCTCTTGTTTCTGCTGGACCTCACAGCGGCTTACTTCGGGTGGGTGCTGTGGGACCCCCTTCCCAGAACGGCCCATGGCCACAGCCATGTAACCACAGCCTGCTAGGCCTTGACCAGCCATGGACTCATTCAGGAGAGAGAGGACTCTCTCAACCACAACAGAATCAAGGACAACATCAGGAGTTTGGCACAATTTCTTCATTCAATGCAGAAGAAGTCAATCGAAACTCCTATCGAAACTCTTTTTGGCCTTCTCTGTTTGTTCCGGGTGCTGTGCTGTCCTGCATGGCCTATATGTTTGTATTTATGTAAAGATGTTTAGTTTAGTTATGTTTGTGATTTAGTTAATAAAACTTGTGCACAATATATGTTTGGTTCTGATTCACTGCTTACAAAACAAAGTCTCTTTTACGATCTTGATCTTGTTACATGCAAAGCGCTGTACATGCTAATAAATAATTATTTTTCTATGGCAATGGAAGATACCCCTTTCTTAGAATAAATGAATAATTAAAAGAGTTTGTTGGACGAACTGATTATTTGATTGTAAAATGAATTAAGCCGCATCAAGTTAATCCAATTTACTGATCTAAATATTCATAATTAATCATAAGTTATTATTGATTATCAATATTTCATAGAGCTAATTCGCTACACTGTACCACCTCAGAGAAACACGGAAACGCAGAGACCTGGCATGAATACAACATCTTCTCAAAGTTTCTCCTGACATATAAGAATAAAGACCTTTCTTGACAAGATAACTGGTGTCCGGTTCCGTAAATAAAATAATAATGGGGTAAAAGGCTTTAATTCCAAGTCTACACCCAACAATGTAGGAAATCAGTTGCCTTGGCTCATTACAGTCCAAGTCAATTGGACAAGATGTGTTTTCAAGAGTACTGAGAGCTCCAAGACCCTTTACTTTTTGTACCCCTCTAGAGTATGTTTCCCATGCGAAGACATAACTCAATGCTTAACTACCACAGTAGTTAAATATGGACCTATGGTAGTACAAAGATCATGCTCTTAACAAAGATCATGCTCTTGAGCAAAATATGCTAGCTAACATGCAGTAAAACCGATATCTGAGCAAAGCTAAATGCATTCATTTTGCTTTGCTTTGCTCAGATATCGATTTTACTGGATGTTAGGTAGCATATTTTGCTCAAGAGCATGATCTATGTTAATTCATCACGTCAAGTCAAGGGCTTTGTGCATACTCGTTGGATTTATTGTTTTGGGAAACACTGAAATGTTAAATTATGCTCGTACCAACATAACTCGCAACCATAGCTGGCGAACGATGCTTTTGGGAAGAGCACCTGTGCTTATTTGTGATTGAGCACCATCTGTGTTTTCTTTCACTCCAGGATAACTCAGATCAAGGTTCATCACAGAAACAGTATTTACCACAGCACTTAAGGCCCCAATATACTTTAAGCGAAATCGAAGAAACAAACTGCTGTGACGTCATTTCAAACTAAATCAGACAAAAAAAAACTTTGTTTGGAGTTCTTTTTCAAAGTTCGAAACAGCTTGCCAAAGCCAACTTTATGTAAAAGTTAGCTACAGCTGGTAAACACCTTTGTACTACCATTGGTCTGTGGCGATTATGTAATATGTAGGTGTGTGCGCAGGCTCCATCTTCTTTCACAAGGAATTTTTTTCAGTCCATTGAGGTCAAACGTCCGCGAGTGAAAACATTGAAGCTGCTTTAAATTAGAAAATGAAGTTGTACTTTTGATGAAATGAGACACTGATACTGTTTTTCATGTTTAATATGGTAAAGCTGCTTGATTTTAAGCAATCTATTGTATAAAGTGCAATAGAGGGTATGCACGTGAATTCACCGTCGGCCGGAGTTAGAGACCTACCTATATTGTATTTTATAAATTGATAACAGGCAAATCTGCTTTAAGTATTTTCCCGGCGTCAAAATCAGGCATATATAAATGTCAGGTTACGCCCACTGAGGGGCAAATAGAGTGAGTGGCAGCATTGGTTTTCAGCGTGAATGCCACGAAAAACACAAAAAACACATAAAACACATCTAATACAGGAACGAACTTTGAGATTGACTACAACTAGATTTGACAAGAAATCTGAGGTATTTTTTTCGGACTGCCGAAAGACACAGAAAAGAGAAGCAAACGGGATCGCTGCAATTAACAGAAACAACTTAACTTAGGAGCAGTTACATAAGCAGTTATAATTTTGTGTCAATATGTTGAATTTTGGGGTAAAATCATACCCTATATATTTGTATTGTTATATATTGTATTGACAACTCAATCAATTAAATATTTACCGTCGTATATTCTGCATTATTAAATGTTTTTAAATAAACACTGACAAAATGTTTTCTGGGCTGGGCAACATGATGATATATATGAAGCTGATATAAGTGATCACCTGGATTTAGACCTACCTATATTGTATTTTATATAAAGAGATCAGAGGCAAATTTGCTTTATGTACTTTCCCCGCGTCGAAATCAGGCACATTTAAATGTCAGGAAACATGAAACTTGGCTGCATGTTAATATCTATGGGTCACTGGATCTTTAGTGTAAGGCTGGAAAAACTGGAAGAGAGAGCTATTCTCTGAGAAAACAAAGGAAATTAACATTTGAATTTCTCTCTTGTGCACTATTTGAGATGCAAGTCTCACCTTCCCTCTCGCTTATGCTGAGATACTCACGGTGTCAAGTAGGGAAAACTTGCACACAAACGAGGGTGGTCTTCAGGCAAATGGTCTCCTGCTCTCAGAAGGTGTAAACTCTGAATGCAAATTCTCATTGTTAGCAAATGTTTCCATGTGAAAAGAAGTTTCTGTCTATATAATGAAATGCAACGAGAGGCTCGGCACGATTCTGTAACCCAGACCAGCTTATGATGCGAAGTGTAAGCAAAACACTTTGCTTTATGTATTTTATAATGTCAAGGTATTGGATCTTCTCTCTTTATTCCAGAGCATTTGATGTTTGTATCTTTTATCTATAAACTGATTATGCAATTTGCGTGATACATTTAACTGACATAATAAATTGTAAAAATATGATTTTATTCTAATCGGCTCTGACATTATTTTCAGTAAAGAGTTAAAAAGAATAGTCAAGCATTCGCTCAGATATCATTTAAACCTTTTTCATTTATGGAGTCAGATGAAATAACGAGTTAATGCATATGAGAAAATGTATTTCACTTAATCAAATTACTTTGCCACGTGTAAAGATAGTAACGCGCAGAGACCTTCACCTGCTGATCGGATGCCTCTGTTGGGCCGATTGAGCCGGGCTTACAAATTCTTTAGTAAGTTGTAAGGAACACTATGATCTGATGCTTTTCTTGTGCTTAATTAAAAAAAAAAAAATCTTGCTGTTTTCTCAATTTTGTTGTGTGTTTATTTTGTTATTGAGAGGAAAGTGTGCATCACATTTTTACATTTTCATCTAAACAGCGCTCTCAGCAGTGTGGGTGGTGTCGGATGTTCGCTTACAGTATATCGCTGGGTCACGTATTTCGAATTTCATTTTTGCCCCTAAGCGAAGAACGAAAAAGAACTTCGCCAGGAGTATTTCAGGGCTTTACAACCTTGCTGATATTCAGTTCAACAGCACTTTTGTTCATGTAAAACACATCAACATGTTCCTTCTATCAAAAATAGGATACATATGTCATACATATTAAATTACACAACACCCAGCCCTGCCAAATCCTGGCCTAAACAATCAAGAGCAATAGACTTTTAACATCATCTCCCTCCGTCACTCCCAAATTACCATCTGAACAAAAGCAGTCTGTTGTGACGTCCTTAGAATACAAAGTTGAAGCAGACATCCGGTGATTCAATTATTTAGGCATTTATTCTCGTCCCTTGTTCACCCAATATACTAATTGGAGGCGAATGGCACACACTGTAATCACATATCTCCAGGGCATTGCATCTGAGGTTGAGAGACCTGACACTGAATAACTCCATGTCATGTTTGCATGTTTTTCATTCTTAGGGTGTTGGCCCCATTATCAATGCAGTATCATCTTGGGTTCCAAGTGAGCGTGTCTGGCGAGCTGAAGCGATCGCACCCCACGTGACACTTAGGGCGAGCTAGGATGACATGCTACGATATCTCCGGCTTTTATTACCGCTTCAAAAGGAGGTTGATTTCAGTTTGATCCGTGGGGCTTACAAGCTTTTGTCTGGAGGATATTTAAGGAATAAAAGTGTGGATAGACTGCAGCAAATTGGGAAGGAAGTGACACTCTAGATTTTTTGGAGTAGGGTTTTAATTAGATTGAAAGATGCCGGCTCTGGCCAGCAGAATGTCGTTTTCCTTTCTGGATATTTAAAGCCCTTTTCAGTCAATAAATTAATGACAGTGAGGCTGAACAAACAACAAAACAGGACCTTGTAATTCAGTGCAGCTTCGACTTCTGCACTTGGGAAATCAATTATATCAACTTGATAATTTGTGCACACTGTTAAAGTTTAAAGAAGTTCTCCTATACATTTGAAACATTTTGTCACATGTTTATCACTTTTTTTTAAGACAACGCTCTCTGAATGGCCAGAACACATTAAAAGTGTTCTGTTTTTAGTTTAAAACGATGCCTTAATCAATGATTTTTACAACGGAAATTAATCAAAAACTTAAGCTGGACAATGGCTTCTGCTCTAAAGACAAAAACAATCTTTGTTAGATCCATTTCGTATTATCACTGCAGTACACGCTGCTTTGAAACAATCTGTATTTTAAAACGCGCAATATAAATTAAGGTGACTTGATTTGACCTGACTTAATCTTTCAGTACATCTACTTCAGTGTTTTCGAGCGTTTGTGGCCATGGTAATGTCAAAATGTTAACAGTGTTTTCAGTGGAGCTCCTGGTCTCAGCTGGCTATAATATGCACCACATCTGCAGGCTGATTTCAGTGATCCAAATCTATTTCAAACTCCAGTCAAGATTCACACACTGTTTGCTCTTCAAATCCTCCTAACTGCTATTGGATATGCAAAACGTGAACGTGAAGATGCTTCATTTGCTATTACAGGCCCTTTTAGCTTCAAAACACCATGAGAGGAAAGTAATTACATCAAGCCTCACACTGTGCATGTGTGCAGAATAAGTAATGTGTCAGTTAGAAATTCAAATATGACAATATAAGCATTTCCTAATGAATGGAATAGTTAGCCCCCAAATGGAAATTATGTTATTATTTATACCATATTATGCACTTTTAAAAAGTCTTGATTTTGTTTTTAGGGACAACTAAAATAGGATTTCATACATGAATGTTCAAAAAAAAAAAAAAAACTTTTGTTTTATATATTCTCCACTGTTGCAGCACCTCTCAGTCTGTCAGTAACACTCTGCTTATTTTCTGTCTCTATGAAGCCCCTCCTTCTGAAAAGTGCAATGTGCTCTGATTGGTCGGCTGGACCAGTGTGTTGTGATTGGTCAAGAGCTTTGAGCGTGTTTGGGAAATGCGAGTTTCAACACATTACTAATGCAACTCAACCAGGCCTTTCCTCTTTATTTTAGCTGGAATTATTCAAATTATGGATGTTGTGAAGTGTTTATATTCCCAGAAAAAAACCCTCAAAACTACAATGGGGGCATTTCAGGGAGTTCAGAAACAGTGCACACTGATTTCGAGAATAACTCCTTTTGGAGTGAGGTTTTATGCTTTTAACTATTCAGACCTTTTCCACGCAGACAGCAAGATTACACACTAAAGATAGTTGAAAATGTAAAAAAAATAAAAAGTTTTGTCACCGGGTGAACAAACCCGGAACAAAAAAAGGCCAATTCGTTCCTAGGGGGAAGAGATGCCGGTGTAACACCGGGCCGGCTGTAAATACGCATGTCATGGCCGCCGACCATGATGAGCCCCAGCTGAAGCTGATGAAAAGTGCTTCATTGAACCACATGCCCGGGAGAAAAAAAAGGAGTATAAAAAGAAGGGCTGGAAGCACAGAAAGGGGGAGGCTCTGACAGTGGGAAGCTTTACACGAGTGCTCGAGAAGATTGTGACAGCGGCAGCGGGCGTCGGCGAGTGCGGGAAGCGAGGTTAAAGGCCGGATCGGCGTGTCATGTTGGATCCCCGAGGCACGCTCATTAAGTGAGTTTGTTCAAGAAAACACAAACAGCCACGTAACGAAGTAAGTGAAAAAGAAATCTTCTAGAGGAAAAAGGAGAATGGCTGATAGAAAAGAGACTGGAAACCCGCTGTAAGCCCATGTGACGCACCGGGGAAAAGTTAAGTGCACCTTTTTATGATTCCCTTCTAGAGCAAACCTCATGTAAAGATTGCCATCTCAGTGCACTACTAACCTGTGTTTGTGGGCAGTGTGTGCCATCCTGTTGGCAGCGGGGAACAGTAACCGTAGAGATCGCTAAACCCATGTTCATTTTCTGAGTCCATTCAACGAGTCTAACGACGAGAGAAGCCACTGTCTGTCCCACGAGCCTATTCAACGAGTCTAACGACGAGAAAAGCCACTGTCTGTCCCACGAGCCTATTCAACGAGTCTAACGACGAGGAAAGCCACTGTCTGTCCCACGAGCCTATTCAACGAGTCTAACGACGAGAAAAGCCACTGTCTGTGCCACGAGCCTATTCAACGAGTCTAACGACGAGAAAAGCCACTGACTGTCCCACGAGCCTATTCAACGAGTCTAACGACGAGAAAAGCCACTGTCTGTCCCACGAGCCTATTCAACGAGTCCAACGACGAGAAGAGCCACTGACTGTCCCACGAGCCTATTCAACGAGTCTAACGACGAGAAAAGCCACTGTCTGTCCCACGAGCCTATTCAACGAGTCTAACGACGAGAAAAGCCACTGTCTGTCCCACGAGTCTACTCAACGAGTCTAACGACGAGAAAAGCCACTGTTTGTCCCACGAGCCTATTCAACGAGTCCAACGACGGGAAGAGCCACTGTCTGTTCCACGGGCCTGCCCAGAGAGAGATATACTTACCTGAAAAACGGAGAAGTACCTACCAGCATTCCCCTTTGCCGAAGCCACAGTCACGAACATCCTTTTTCTTATCCTTTTTTAAATTTAATAAAAACTTACCTTTTAAACCAATTCTGGTTGTTCGCCTCTTGGTGTCCTCCGGTGTCTGCTCCTCCGGAGTGTGGTAACTCACCCCTGGCCTTAACAACTCGGTGGTCACACTTTTCTTGTATTCTACAGTCAAAAAAGAACAACGTATGAGTTTCGACATTAGGTAAGTAAATAATTATTTCAGGATCTATGTGATGTCACAACAAATGCATTTTGCTGGTTTTAATGTGGACGTTCTATTATCACATTTCTACAGCACTACAGCACTACAGCAGAGACAAAGGGAAGTTATTATGAATAAACACATGCAATGAATTGCATTATTGCTAACTGGAGTGTCTCATCTAATATACAATCCCGTTGATCAAAGAGCCACGGAGGAGAGAGCCTCTGAGTTTTTCTTTCATTATCAGAGGCTTATGGAAATTTGCAAGGATATTGAGGGGGAAAAACTATAATGGCTTTGCAGCTTATCCTTTATGACCGCAGACCACTAAGACTATTCCAGCTTGTTCATTTACAAACAAAGTTTATGTGGTGGATGTTGCATGATTGATTCAGTTGCGAGGGGAAATTAAGTAATCAGTGCACACACTGATGTACTTACACAAATGTGATGTGATGCAGTTTAATACATAAAACATACACCATTCAAGCAAAACAAAGATGCTCTGGGAAATATTTATTCAAAGACATCAGATATTACAGTGTTATGAAAAGCTTATTGAAGTATGTGGAAAATGGACTCAAGATCATTGTTTCATTCACCATGTTTGTTCAAATTTGAAATTATACATTATTAGTTAGTTCATAGAAAGTTCAAGTGATGATTCAAGAGTATGGAGTGAAATAAGTGAAGTGTGTCTTCCTGCTGATGCTGTGTATTGAAGCGATATACACTGTCTGATAAGTTAAATGAAGGTACAAATAACTTCTCAGCAAAGGGTAATGATCTTGGTATGAAACTTAATGGTGGAAAAAGTCTGTCCAAACATAAAAGCCTTAAAGGCAATTTATTTGTATTCTGGGTTCAAGACATAAATGAATATATAATAAATAACAACAAATAATATGAAGCTGCGTATGTCTTTCTGAAATATAACTGTGGTTTGAAATGATACAACAGAAACAAATGTGATAAAACAAAATGTATAAGTGTAATATTTTATTTATTCAGGGGAAATATCTAAATTCAAAACTTTTCAGGCTCTGCAGGCAGCTTTTGCACACAAGTGTACCTCAGAAAACTGCTTTCGGACAGACTTCTCAGGCAGCGTAGCAGTTTAATGATCTAAAGAAAAATAGAGCAAGATTTGGTGAGAACTAAACAAATATTTAATTACTCTAGTAATTTCTAGCAAGAAATGACATTATAAGTGGAAAACGTTGGTCAAAACCGTACATTTACACACAAACTGACAACAAACCACAACTTTCAGACGCCATCTTTCTTTTTCTAGCTCAACTGTCACTGAATGGAACGCATAGATTGCAGGATATCATTTTTTTTCAGTTTTCGGATGCTGCCTAGACAAAGGCAAACCGCAACAAACCACAAGAAGGTGACAGGAGAAGCAAGACAAAAGAATATAAAAATAAAAGTCCTAAAACAAACACATGGGATTCATGACACAAAGGCTAAATGTTTTTAGTAGCCCTCAGATAATCAGATAATATTCTTTTCTAAAGTTTATATATTTTTTGTTTATTTATTCAGACCGTATTTAAAAGTGTACAGAAATGGAGAGCATTTTCCAGATCTTTAAAGCTTATTTTTAATACATGTAATCCATCTACTATTCTTTCAAGTTTATTTTCTCATGAACTTCAGGACCAGACAGAATTTTCATCAACTATCCATTTGATTCCTTACTGGTTGTGCATATCTGATCGATCCCCCACTGCGTAAATGGTCTTTTATTTCAATTTTTTGTTATATTTAAAAAAATATAATATTTATTTTCTCTTACTGAAAGTATACATAAGTTATGCCAGGATACAATCTTTCAATCCTTTGTCCTCAAAAGTAGAACCCCTGTTTATGAAGACAGTGTGCAGTGAGTAGAACAGCAGTCCAAAGGTTAATGTGCACATGAGTGCTGGTCCTTTCATCTGTTACACTTACAGTTCATTGCCTCGCACTACCAAGCTTAGCAGGGTCCTGTGGTCACTTCAAAGAGGAAAACAAGTGGTGCTTTACTACAGCCGTATATGTATTTCTATGCAGTCCACCATTTTACTGTTAATGTTGTTTATTGTTAATATTATAACATAAAACAGAATTTGGATGGGTGTTGGGTTTCAACCAGATGGACCTGGATAATATTCTGAATGTTCCAATCCGATATGACTTCTGACATATAATGCAGCCTGAATCATAATCATACACTGTTCGTTTATTGGCCAGAGGAGAACTGGCCCCCCGACTGAGCCTGGGTTCTCCCAAGGTTTTTTTCTCCATTCTGTCACCCGGTGGAGTTTTGGTTCCTTGCCACTGTCGCCTTTTTCACCTTTGGCTTGCTTAGTTGGGGACATTTAATGTAATTTCATATTCAACAATATTATTGAGCTGCCAGCATTGGCACCGTTACATGATAACTGAACTGAGCTGGATGATGACATCACGTTTTGTTTTTGTTTTTTTTCTCCAGAGCTGTATATATATATATATATATATATATATATATATATATATATATATATATATATATATAAAAATATCTAAAGTTTTCTCTGTAAAGCTGCTTGAAACAATCTGTATTGTAAAAAGCGCTATAAAAAAAGGTGACTTGACTTGACTAGGGATGGGGGATTCATAGGGGTCCCTAAAGATCTATGGTATGCCCTTTAAACTGTATAATAATACAGTATTTACTCGTGTTCTTTATATCTAATGCAGTGTTTGCCAAGACTGTTCCTGGAGGCACGCTATCACTACACATTTTCCAACTCTTCCTAATCAAACACACCTGAATCAACTGATCAGCTTGATCAGAAATATATGGGTCAGATGAGGGAGACACCCAAATTGTGTACTGTTGGTGTGCCTCCAGGAACAGGGTTGACTGTTAATTAATTATATCAATAATGATATATACGTATGATAAATATTAAAAACATTATGGCATTTCTTGAGTTTTACACTTTTAAGTGGTTGTATAATTCCACCCGAATAGATTAAAAATACAAATGTGTTCACCTCCCCTGTGAAGATTAATAATACTGTATATAATAGGCAATGCACATGGTTCAAAGCATTTCCTTTGGTTTGCTGAGTCCTGTGCACTCAAGAAAATACAGCAGCAGCAGTATAAGCAGATTGAAAAATACATCAAGGTAACATTACCCCTCCCATAATGCCTCAGTTCCCAGTTAGAGCTGAGACCCGACAGGTCTGTCAGGCTTTCTTCATTCTCTATGATTTGATCAACAAGGTGACAGTCCCCCAATGGCCACTCTCAATCATAGCCACAGCTGCACTACTCACACCCAATAGCCTGCTCTCTGCTGGACCACACACATCTCTGACAGACATCACATTCTGTGTTATCACACATACGCACACAATGGTTTTAGTGAGTTATATACTATTTTTTTTTGATTACTTGGAATCTGCATAACATTACTCCAACTTGCCAACCACAGTTGCACAGTCTGAACAAAGTATTTCAAATTCAATAATGTTTCTGATGTATTGATGGTTTACAAATTAATTAAATTAAGTTCAATTGTATTTGAATAGCACTTTTCAAAAATACATATTGTTTCAAAGTTTACAGATTTTTTTTTAATTTGTTTTATTTATTTATTTTAATGGAATATTGCAATCTTTATTATTTGCAGATTTTACCACATCTACATCTACACATTGTATCTACACGTCTACATAGAGAATATTCCTTGTAGTTTTTGTTTAGAGGTGTTTATGCTTGTGAATACAGAACTAACACATGACCATTAGAGAGTTTCATGTGTGGTCATCAGCAACCTAAGGTAGATTTATGAACAACTCAACTGCAAGTCAGTGCCTAGATGTATGTATGATGCACTAACATCTGTCTTTGTGTCATCTGTCATCGATTCTAATTCAACTTGACCGCACAGGCTCTAAATCTCCCCTGCTGTAGACATGAAACTGTCATAGGGGTACCTGACTCCAAAATAATGTACAAACCCCACCAGCAAGTGGATGCCAGTAAAACAGACCATATAGCACCTATCCAAAGTGTGATTGATTGAGAGGCCGTATTCCCTTGTGCGAGGGATGGTACAGCTGGCAAATAATTGTTCAAGTAGGCATGGCTCAGCGTTCGCAAGTCGCAAATGTTTGCCAACTGCTGTCAGTGACAACTTATCATCCTTTTTAAGGGAAAATTGTTTTTATGTGTTTACATGTTGCATTGAATGTAAAAAGTGGCAAGCTCACAAAGCACAGCAGGTGTAAGTTAAAGAAATACACCACATGAGGTTGTGTGTTACAGTGAACTTACCACACTTAAAGGAATATTGCAGGCTCAATTGAAGTTAAAGTTGAAGTAGGGGATGTAAGATATGTTTAATGTTAAAATGCATTCTCTTAACCCAGTTTATTTCTACCAGAAAGACTCGGGAGGCAAAATGACGTAACAAGGATTAATTTATTAACAGCCCAGCAAGCAAGTATTGTGTTATAAAGTTATTTGGCGTAGGGCCAGTCGGCAGCTCACAATCAGAAGGTAACGGAATCTGCATTTCCTGCCTGAAGACTAACGCAGGGGCCCAGCCGACCCCTTGGTAGGTATGTGCAGGGACCATCCTGGTGGTGGTGGGGAGGATGGAGGTGAATGTTGGCGTCAGCATCTACGAACTCAGACATGTGTAAGTACCCATCTTTTATAATACAGGTATTAGAACATGATTGGTTTGATATGAAGGTAATAAGTGACGTAACAATTTAGTCTTCCTGGCAGAACTTATGCTAAAGCTTTCATTTTCCATTGACTACTAGTAGTATGCCATTCTGGGGTCAATATCCCCCAAAAGTGTAAACATTGAGCCTCCCAAGGATCATCAAAACAGAGAGCAGTCCACTCAGATCCATCAATCACTTTCCGGCACAACCTATAGTATGAGTTTGGGGTGTGGCTACTGTAGCAGGCTGAGCCAGAGAGTAACCCCTTTCACACATACAGTCTTTACTTGTAAATTACCGATAAGAGATCATGTGTGAACAGCTACTTTTCAAAAATACCTGTAAATTGGTTCCTGCAATTTACTAGTATGAGATGTTGTAATATTAGCAGTAAATTACAGGTAATGTGCTCTGTGTGAACGCGGAATATAGATTACCGGTATGATCACGTACGAGGTCAGAACGCGCTGATGTAAGAAGTCTGCTTGGCCAACCATAAAGTTCTTATGGAGGTGATATGAATACTCAGCGCTGTTTACAGTAAGCTTTTTAATAGTTTTTCTATTTAAATATGCAGAAGATGATCATCTTTGACCTTTGAGCCACGTCTCACAGCTTTTCAACCTGTTGCACTCAATACCCAGCCTTCTTTTCCACTCATCAGCGTTGCGGCTCTGCAGTTGGATACTATTATGTGCATCTTTTGTTTTGAAGAGGAAAAACACATTATTTTTGCTCATATGTCTTTCACTCAGACGTCAAAAAATGTTTTCAAATTGAACAGATTTGAACAGTGAAACAAAAGTGCTTCTTCTCATGCGGGATGATGAATACAACGGCGCAACATTTAAAGAGCACTTCCGATGTCTGACATCACAGAATTTACAGGTGTTTTGGAGCTGATGTGTGAATCGTCTCTTACAGGTTAAAAAGCCAGAACACCATTGCTTATGTGAACAGCATATTTGCAGAGCCGGACAGTAACGGAGTACATTTACTTGAGTACAGTACTTCAGTACAATTTTGAGGGATCTGTACTTTACTCGAGTATCATTTTTGGGGAGTACTCATGACTTTACTCAAGTACATTTGAGAGGCAAATATTGTACTCTTTACTCCACTACATTTCTATCCATAACCGTGAGTACCCGTTACTACTACTTCTCGGAAAATTTCGGAAATTCTCAATTTGTTATTTCCCTCTCAAACGTGATTCGGATTGTGCAGGCACCGCTGATTGGGACAGCCTATCAGCAATCACCTTTAGCTTTCCGCCAAAGTCAGCTCCATGGTCAGATTTAGATAAGAGACGAAACCATGGATGAAGACGCAGCAGGTGCATAGACCAACGCTACTTTTGCGACATTGAGGGCAGCGCCCCTTTTTGGGGGAAGACAAATGGATTTCCCTGAGAACAGAACTCGCTCTAGATCTGCAAAGTGCCAAGTAGCCTATATTTTGTCATTAACACACTCACAGAGATAATCACAGTATGATAAACTAGATGATGAGGCCATGTCACTTGGATCATATTTAACTTGATTTAAGCTATGACATAGTTTTGTTGTTAAATGTGATCCAAGTGACATGGCCTCATCGTTTGTCATACCTTGAGTGTGTTAATGACAAAAAAATAGGCTACTTACTTGGTGATTCCACGATAGTAGTAGATGACTGAACAGTCCATATTTGGCCACTGCGTGGGGTCATTAATCCAGTTTTCAACCATTTTAAAGGGACACCTCTGTAACCCCGTATCCAGTAGCTTCTCTAAATACCGCTCACGGTCCTCGGCCGGCAAAGAGAGTGCGTATGTTTGTGTCATTTTTGCTATCAAGAAACTTTGCAGATGTAGAGAGAGTTCTGTTCTCAGGGAAATCCATTTGTCTTCCCCCAAAAAGGGGCGTTGCCCTTCGATGACGCAAAAGTAGCGTTGGTCTATGCCGGGAATGTGCCGCCCGTGGCCCCACCTAGCCAGACTATTTAAATTTTCTGATTTTTCTGAAATTTTCTTAAATGTTAAATAAAGCAGCATGGTAAAAAGATGAAAATGACTTGATATTACTTTCAATTCCTTTTACATTCTCCAAGGTATTAACATTAACATTTTTCATTACTCCATGTAGGACGTGTCTGTACATAAATGTAAGCACTGTGGCAGTAGTAATGCAATATTTAGAAAATGTACTCGTGATACTCAAGTACTTTTAAAAACAAGTACTTCAGTACCTTTACTTAAGTAGACATCTGACTGTAGTACTTTTACTTGTACTTGAGTAAAATTTAGCAAGGGGTATCTGTACTTTTACTCAAGTAATGAAGCTGTGTACTCTGTCCACCTCTGCATATTTGTATATATACCTGTAAAGTCATTCTGGCAATTTTACGGTAATTTACCGGGATTGCCGTGTGAAAGAGGCTGGTGTTTAAGCTGTGTGGAACCATGACTGATGCTTTAGATGGGAAAAGACATTCAGCTTCAGTTACAGAAAATCAAGCTAAAATTCATGCATTTAGAGCTTCAAAGATTAAACAGGTCATGAACACGTCAAAGCGAACGGGCAATTGCGATGTCACATTCTACAATGGACGTTTCAATACCATACAGCATCATCATGCCCCTTTTCAAAAGAAAAATGTACCAGTTTATATGATTTACTTTGATCAGTGTAGACGGCTTCATGACAAAAATGTGCCCGATGCAGATATTTTGGATGGTTTATTATATGCAAGAATGTTTGCCTACTCAATCTTTTACTTATGACACATATCAACACACCTGTTGAGACATGCCGTCACTAGCACTCACAAGAGCTGTGATTGTGATGTTTAAGTTGGAGAGCTGCGACGGCTGAAAGGGGCGTCACCCAGTGTGAAAGTGTAAAATTGGATATAAATGTTGTTTCCATCAAGATATGCATCAATTTTTGCTCACAATCTTTTATTGACAATGCAAGAGTCAAGCACTCTGTAAAGTTTACTCCAGCACATCCCAAAGCCTTTCAATAAATTTAAGGTCTGGACTCAGAGGTGCCAATTCATGTGTGAAAATGATTGTCCATGCTCCCTCCCAACCATTCTTTCACAATTTGAGCCTGATGAATCTTGACACTGTCATCCTGGAATATGGCCATGACATGTCTTTTTACATGGTTGTTTAAGAAATGAAAAGCTACACACTCCATCAATTAGGGTTAGAAGAACTGTTGACAAACATATAACATGCCAGAAACATAATAATTACTTCAATAATGATCCAGTCAATAACTCTTAAGCATTTGCCTATGTATTTTGTTGCAACTAGTCAAGATCTCTCAACCATGAAAAATAACTAATGCTTTCAGCACACCAGTTTCCACCTCAGCACTCTCATGTCAGTTATGGTGTTCTTATTCTCCGGTTTGGACTATATTTAGATAGTACGGAGATATATCTGCATGCGGTATCCTGCAGAGGGGAAGACTCTAACCCAGGCATGTCTATGCGCTTTATGTGGAGACAGCGGGCTTCTCTAATTGGGCCGCTGTCAGTCAACTAAAAGCAGTAGGAGACATGGATTTTCACCAGTGTGTGCATGGTGGTGGTCCAATATGTTTACAACCATGACAGGGAAGAAGCACATGTGGGTGTAATCCTGAGCCTCTGCAGGAGAGCTTTCTGTCCCGGCTGAGAAGAAGAGAGAGACTGTGAGAGAGAAAGAGAGATTTTCCTTATGCTGAGACACAAGCAGTCAAGTGTTACAGTTTAGCACATTATAGAAGCTGCAGGGAGTCATATGTCGAAAATAAATAAACCTGCCGCCGTCATGGTGTGGGTCTGTGCGCACCTGTGCACAGATCCGTTTCAAGGAATCTATGACATGCAGATGAAATACTTTAAAGTTATTGTCATAGGCAGTAGTCGTGTGCCTTCAAGCTGAGGTGGCACGTGCCATTTTAAGAATAAAAAAATACTTTGCCACTGACAAGATTTTTCGGCATTTATGACACAACGATTCCCCACTATTGACAAGTTCTTCAAGCAGTCCGTGTTTTTACAGATATGTTATGGATCTTCTGAAATACTACACTATCTCCAGATCCAAAAACTAGCGAAGAAGAAGATCTGCATAAACCAGAAGGAGCAGATAGACCTCCTTACTCTGTTAAGGGGGTACTTATTTTAAATAAGTAATTACTACACGACCACTAAGAAAGTGCATTCTATATAGTATGAATGTGTGTAGTATGAATGTAAACCGGACGTACTACATTCGCCATGTTGTCATTATCATGTGACCCACCAGCGTCAGTTATGTCACTTCACTGCCATAGTCATAAACTCCTCTCCAAACTGATAAGCGATGGGAAAAGGTTGAAGAATGGGTTAGGAAAAAGGTGGATTCGAACTCAAGTCGGTTGCGTCAAAGGGTATCATCACCCACCATAAAAACCATGACACGGATCCTGTTATCAGTAGGATTTCTTTTGCAAATTTGTGTGGCACAATCAGACGATTGGTGGGCAGAGTTAGTGTGAAAAGTTAGTGTGTAAATAGACACTCCAATTAAAAATGAGTGAAGCTAGTTTTTTTTAAGCAGATCCTCTGTTCTTTCTTTTGATACATTGACTTTTTACATATTCATAAAACAAAACAAACAATATTCTGGGGGCCATTAAAGTTTTCTGAACCTGAATGACCATAAATGTGGAGGAATTAATTGAATGGATATGAATGCAACTTTCAATATATTTACTGTATATATTTACATATATATACTATATTTTGTTATAATTAATTAGATATAATTAAAATGTCAGAACTGCTCTTTTCCACTAAAAATGCATTAATGTCTGAAAGTCACTGAATGTCAGCTCAGGTGTGCTTGGTTAAAAAAAAAAGTTGCATTGCACGCTAAATTAAAATTTAATCACTATGCATACACTTATGCAAAACTAACGAAAAAAAAGTTTTTTTTTTCATGTCTTGCAGAACAAAGTGAGCCATGGGCGTAATTAAATGACAAAAGTTATTGCTTATCTACAGGTATACCTATGTATTACAAATTTGATGTTGTCTATGCACTGATTCAAATCATGAAAATAAAATCTTTTTCATATGGTTTCAGCATATTTTTCAGCCGTACTCCATCGTTATTTTTCTACATCTATTTATAAGAGATAAAATATTTATTTTTAAGAATCGAGAGGGACAGATTAGATGAAAATATGTGTGAAGTGCTCCATTTTTCATGAGTCAGCTGCAGGGCAGGTCTGAGAAGTGCAGCAGTAAAGTGGAGAAGTGGGCTGCTCAGCAGCTGCTGCCAGTGCAGTATATTTCAAGAAAAATGCGTATGAAAGACTTAGGACTTAAAATGTATGATATCCTAAAGCTGATCAAATACAACACAACAACATACTGAGACAAAACTACATTGCAAATGCTAGGTTTTGACAGAAACAGCCATCTGATCAACTACACTCGTAGAAAAAAGAGTTCTATATACAGTAGATTCTTAAAGGGTTCTTTCAGTTGCTTCATAGAACATTTTAAGTAAACAATGAATTAGGTGAACGTCCTTCAACAAAAAAAAAATAAAGAAAGTAATTGTACAATGATTGTGTCAGGAAAGATTTACATGTATCGTGTCATAATTTGTTAATTTTGTACTGCGTTCATGTTTCAAAACACATGCAGTATTAATATTCTGACACATTTTTTTGTTCAGTTTTGTCTTCTTAAAGACCAATTTGACAAATCGTACCCACTACACTGAGTCAGCACATAAACCTATGGTTCTGTTCCAAAACGTAGACAGCATAAGGAAGTCAACTTCATTATGCTGCTGCCTCCTAAGATACTTAATTTTAGCCAAGTTTTATAGCAGCATTGTTCATTCGATTTCATTCAATACTAAATAAAATATTTATAATACATAGCTCATTGTAAATAAAATTTTACTACTTTACCCAATATTTATGTAGGCTGTGTATTGTTATGCTTATTAGATAATCACACTGTTAATTTAACATGCAAACACCAAGAGGCCTAAGCCTGGCGTCAGGACCTCTTTCCCAAAGCCTCAGTCCTCAGATCTGCCTTCTCCTGAGCGGGATTCGGGCGAGAGTGCTGCCTTGACCCCCAAGCTCGTTGAGGGGGTAGGGGGGTGGTTTGAGAAGCAACACTCGCCTTCTGCTGCTATCTACATTTGGAGCTGGTAGCTGGGGCCTGGGCCCGGCGAGGGATACATTTCTGGAATACAACTGACTGTCATTTAGCCTCATGAAACCTCTCGAAGACCGAACTGACTGACCGAAAAGGCCAGGAGGAATGATTTATCTTTCTACTTTATTCCAGAGAGATTTAACCACAGGTGTCTCTCTGTAGCCACCAGAGCTGACTTGGAGCATCTGATGGCACGGGCCGTCTCCTTAGTAGCCCGGAGAGACAGTCTGTGGCCTGAAGCAGCTCTTTAATCACGTCTGACCTGACCCTCTCGCCTTTATCTGGGTCCTTAAGCAGGGTAATTGACCCACTGCCATGTAAGACTTTCCCACCAAAAAAAAAAATAGTTTTACAGGGGTTGGTGGGCAGGGTCGGGGCCTTGAGGGTCTCTTGAACCCGAAGCATCGTCCCATATCCGTGCTCCTTCATCTCCGCGACCGAAGCGTAGTTGGAGATAGCAGGGGAGAAATATGGGAGGAGAAAGGCTTATTTCAGGATCTTGACAACTCAGTGTGGAGGTCTGGAAAGAAAGGTAGGCCCAGACTTATAGGTTGAGCTTTACCGCTTCTAGTCAGGCCAATAGATGTTTAACTTGGCCAAAGCATGGGTAACAACCTCCACCAGCTCCTCATAAGGAGGGGATACGGGTGGTGAATCCTCTTACTCCCCTACCTCAATGCTTATGATAACCATCTCCTCAAACCTGGATAACGCTAACATAGGGTTCTCACTCAGGGTAGAAGACACTGTAGAGCAGGCTTCCAGATCCTGCGTGACAGCACTGGAGCCCGCAGATAAGAGCTGAGAAAGGGCTGGGCCCATCTCAAACTCCTCCACGAGCTCCATTTGAGACCCCCATGACCCAAACCTGGCTGCTCTCATCAATGAGGGCCAGGTGGTAGCAGAGCATCCTGAGAGTCAGGTGCTCACAGTGAGAGCAGTCAGCCCCCTTGAGAGATCCACTACCATGCAGCTTATACAAAAGATTGTGTGTGTCCCCACCAATAATGCAACGGGGCAATGAGGCACACACGATCTAAACTGCCTATTTGCCATATCAATATTGTTATTTGGCCTACGGGACAAACGAACAATAAATATGATGGACAGAAACACAGAGCTTGCTAAAGACACAGAATTTTCTCGGTTATCCTTTATAGCTTCTGCGGTGAGCCGTCATGCGTCACTGCGGGGTTGGGATGCGCACTTGCTTCAGACGCAGTCATGCTAAGGCATTCCCCCATAGACGCCAAATTTTTCAGCTTGAACCAGTGTGTTATGATTGGTAAACTGATTCAAGCATGTTTAGGAAATGTCAAACTTTCAACACATCACTAACTTACTCAGCCAGGCCTCTGCCCTTTTTACTGTGTATGCCTTGGGATTATTATAAAAGAAGAATATAATGGCGTGTACGTTCACAGAAAAAAAACTAAAGACTACAACCGAGTTGTTTCAGGGAGGTCATAAACAGTGCACACTGAGATATAGAAAATAACTCCCGCTGGAGTGAGTTTGTACATTGTAACTTTGTCATTCTTTTTCATGCTCAAACAGCAACATTACACACTAAAGAAATTTGAAAATGTAAGAAAATGTAATTGGTCCTCTATAAATAAACCTAGCAAAATTGTACAACAGTCACCATCTGACCAACCAGTAATAACACAAATAATCTGTCACTCCTTTCCTTCAGGAAACAGTAATTACACACTTTTGCTGAGTGTTGTTTTGAGAGCAGATATTCCTGGTGGGGTTCTGGAGGGCCATACATTCTCCGGCTGATGACATTTTCAATGAATACATATCTGTGCTTTCTGGAAACCAACATCAGTCCAAACTCACCTGTGGTCAAGTGACCCACTTATCACCCACATTCACATTAGGTTGTGACTGTGCCCCCAAGAAAACAAACAATCATCCATCCCCCATCATAGCTCAAAGAAAACTGGTATGATATATTCTGAACTGATATAACATTCATGATAGAGAAACTTCATGATATTTTATTATCCACTGATTCTACACCACATGTGTATGTTACAGCTTCACCAGAAGGGCAGAGCCAATTTTCTCTTAATGTTTCTTTGCCTAGTGAAAAAATTAGGAGTGTTACCTCAGACTGAGGCCTCTTGAGATATGCAATTCTATTAACAAGAGTTTCAATTTAATGTGTATTTGATCATGCAAAGAACACACTCTATTCTTATCCTAGTTAAAAGCAGAGGCCTGCAGTCTCTAATATATTTATGCTTTTTACATTTCTTTTAAGATGGTTTAATATGCATACAATAACACTGAACTCCACTCTTGATTACATTGGAACAGAAGCTTGTGATTTCTCAAGGTTTGTCTGCTCTGAGTATTCAAATATTGTCGGATTGTTGTGTTTGACAAAAGCCAAGAACAAATGTGGTTACACTTTATTTTGATAGTCCCCTTTTGACATTTTGACATTCAAATTACCTGCAGTAGGTAATGTTGCACATACATGTCAATTAACTCTCATTAAAGTTTTAATGAGTATTAGTAGACAGTTAGGGGTAGGGTTAGGGTTAGTAGAATAATTTGACATGCACTTGCAAAGTTGCTTGTAGTAGAATGTCTATTGGGGGAGCATCACAATAAAGAGTTATCAGATATTAGGCAGACAGTCTACTAATACTCTAATGAGAGTTAGTTGGCATGTATGTGAAATGTTACTTATAGTCAACAGAATGTCTAAAGGGGACAATCAAAATAAAGTGTTACCAAAACTTTGCATTGTATGTTATGTATTAACTAAAATGTAGTTAAATAAGCAAAACTTTACACAAATATTTAATTTGTTAGCTAAATAATACAATACTTATAAAGCATTTATTTATCTTAGTTAATGTTAATGTCAAAATTGACTAATACAGTATTAAAATTCAAAGTTGAATCTGTTAATATTATTGAAGGTACCTGAGCTGAGATGAACTAACAATAAAGAACAGCTGTCTTTTGGTAACATTTAAGATTAGGTACACATATTCACTATTAACTAGTTGCTTATTAGCATGCACATTACTAGCATATTGACTGTTTATTAGTACTATAAAGTGCATAATAATGCCTTATTCTGCATAACCATATTCCAGATCCCTTAACCCTACTCCATACCATAACCACTACAACAACTACCTTATTCACTCATAGTTAACTCACCAAAGGATTCCTTTCACTACCTGACTAAAGACCTCCATGTCATCTTCTAAGTCTTTCCAGTCATTGTCCTGACAAGTCAGTTATATCCTCGTCTCGTCTGCTTCCCAGTGTGTTGTTGTCATCTTTGTCCGACCTGCAAGAGATAAGACTATCACTCTCCATCACATGATTCTGAAATCATCTGCCAAAGTCTCTACTCGCCTGCTATTGTGTCTGTTTCTGCCGTTCCCACAATAAACGCACCTGTTGTCGCATGTGTATTTTAAATATGTCGTCATCATTGTGTCTGTGCCAAACTGGTTTAACATGGTCTTTTAGCTTGGCCAAACTGGTCTTTAGCTGGGCAGCTAGCTGGTTTCCCAGTCTGACCAAATGAAAAATGACAAACAATTCTACATAATACATTTTCTCTGTGCCTCTTTAGGACCATTTGCAGAGACATAAGTAAAATGATTTGAATTAATTTTATTTTTGACAGCAAAAATATAGCACCCCTATATGGCACATGCAAACAAAATTAACTGTGTTGGTTGTTTTTCTTGTCTATGAACAGCAAACTGGACTTATCCTGCAAGAGTCTGGTTATGCAATACTAACTGTTACCTAACTAAAATTTAATGTTTCAAAATCTGCGCTCTTTCCTGAAGTTCCTGCAGGTTTAGCTAAAAGCACACAAACCATTTATTAAAAATGTAAACGTGTTTGCATGCTGAATATTTTGACAATTAATCAAGCTTTCTTGGATGTCACATAAGTTCAGGTAGCTTTTAAAAAAAAAGACAAGAAAAGAAAAGAAAATTAAATGAAAAAAGTTTAAACTATTTGCAAATTAAAGAAGCTTGTGAATTCAAAGCTGAGAGACCTTTGTTGGTACGACCACTCACAATAACAAATCGCATCCAGAATCCTGAGTCCTGTGTTTTTGTTTGTTTCAGCAGAACAAAGAAAGAATGTAATTTTTTCTCAGAAAATATTCCTTCTGTTGCCAGAAAGTTGTATCGGTGTATGACTTTGATCTACATTTCAGCCCACTGAGAGAGTGAGAACTGAATTGCAAGCACAAGCCTGATATGAATGTGTGACATGTTTGGCCCATAAGATTGTGCAGGTTTTGTAAGCTTATTTCCTGCATGATGTGGATTCAGCAGATTTCAGTGTGAGTCAGGTCACTGGTGTGCCTATTCACATGGAAAATATAGTTAAGGAGTAGCTGCTCTCTCTCTCTCTGGATTGTTTTTTTATTATTAGTTATTCACCATTAAGCAACACACACACACACACTTTTTTGATCACCTTGACAAAATATAAAGGACCACATTTAAAAAATAAATAAATGTATTATTATTATTATTATTATTAATAAATTAACACAATTATTATTTTATGACACTTTCTTAATACACATTCCTGCTTTTATTGAATGAATATGTTATGCTATTCCAAAAATATACAATAATAATAATAAATGTTTGATTAATTATATTTTCATTAATGTGTAATGTTATGTATACCAGCAGAAATACAAAAATAAAATATAATATCAGTTTCCATGAAAAAAAAGAAAATTAGCAGTAACACTTTATTTTGATAATCCACTTTAGACATATATTACTAACTATAAGTAATTTTGCAAAGTACATGTCAACTCTAATTACTATTAGTAGACTATCTGCTATCTCCAATACATTTCCCTGAATTATGCTCGTTACTTAATGAAAGCAAGCAGGTTTGATGAATCAGTGGTCTGGTGCAAGGTAGATCATTGGTTAAATTCCCTTGACTATGTGCAAACAAATGCTCGCGAAACAGTGTTGATTTCATTTTCTAGGTTGCGCCCATAGCTGGAGTGGCTGAGAAAGGTCCGCTGTCGTTATACACATCATACTACGCACTGCACAGAGCAGGACACTTCAGATTCTGGTTTAAAACATAGCCAACAAAACTGTATATATACAGTACACAACATGTTGTCATATCATTATAAAGTAAGTAGTTTGTTTGTTATGCTGAAGATACACAGATCTATATCAGCATGCACCCTAATCCAAAACTTGCAGTTACAGATCTTACCACCTGCTTGGATGAGATAAAAGCCTGGATGGATGACAACTTTCTTAAGCTCAACGAATCAAAAACAGAACTTCTATTCGTCGATACGCCGATGGGTTTACTTAAACTTAACAGTTCTAATTTGATTACTGGCCATGACTTTGTTACTGCATCCTCTCAAGTGTGCAATCTTGGCGTTATCTTTGACCCAGAACTGATGTTCAATGCCCATATTAAAATGATACCAAAAACTACATTTTTCCATCTTAGAAATATCGCTAGGCTTCAACCATTTCTATAGCTCCCAGATGCAGAAAGGCTTATTCACGCCTTTATTACGTCGAGCCTTGATTATTGCAATGCACTCTATGTTGGTCTCCCAAATCGATCCATCAGAAAAATTACAATATATTCAAAATTCACAACAACTAAACTAAACTAAAACTACTCGACAACATATTTCCCCGGTACTCCATGACTTGCATTGGTTGCCTATACAAGCACGTATTGAATTCAAAACACTGGTTTTAACGTATAAAGCGATTCAATGGGTGGTCGAGCATTTTCGGTCTCAGCACCACGTCTATGGAATGCCCTACCATCGGGAATTAGAGACTCTACCACATTGGACTGTTTTAAGAATTCTTTAAAGACACACCTTTTTAGAGTTGCTTATTGCAAATGAATGCATTCGTTTTATTGTATCTTGTTGTTTATTTATTTGTATATTATAGCACTTTGAGTCGCTTAGAAATAAAAATCGCTAAGAAAAGCGTGTTAGAAATAAAATGCATTATTATTATTAGTAGTAGTAGTAGTGGAGAACAGCAGTGTGTTTGCCCTCAAGGCTGAGAGGACACTAACATCAGTACCTCAAACAGTTAAAAATAATGTGACAAACATTATACACGCAAGTCAACCCAATTGTTTAATATCACGATTTTTACCATCTATTTGCATTAGTTTACACCCATTGTTCGATTTTATGTATTCGTTATCCAGCGAAGTTGCATATAAAGCTAGTGACATGAGAAAGCAAACTGCTTCGTCATGCATTTCTGATTTGTTTATATGTTTCTCTTGGTTGCATGACGATTTCAGTTCGTCACTCTAATCCATATTTTGATTAGATAATGTAGCAATGTTCAGGGAAGAAGGAGGCGGGAACCGGCGAACCATCAAAATATAATTTATTTAAAATAAAACAAACAAACGAAAATACCGCCAGCAGCCCCTCGCGGACGACTGCTGGCTACCAAAAATAAATATAACTGCCAGCAGCCCCTCGCGGACGACTGCTGGCTAAAGTAAAATACAAAAACAAAACAACTAAAATACAGGCCTGTTCCTCTCTCGATCATCAACGTCGTCGCTCCTCCTTTATGCTTCCGCTCCTCCGTGAGAGATGCGAGACCGGTGTGCTTCACAGGTGTTGCTCATTAGCAATCGCACCACCGGCCTCGCGCCGTTCTCTCACGTCCCTCGGCCGTCCTGTTCGCCACAGATAATCATCAAGTGTTAGAAATAGCAGCAAATAACGTGAGGGTAGCTATATATACAATCTATATCTAATTTCAATGCTATGGCATTTTTTTGTAGATATTTAAAGATGGCCATCTTTAAGCATGCCTGTTTGGATTTATATGAAATGGTTAAGTCACAATTATGTTAAATTAGTTTGCTTTCATGACGTCTAATTTGTTTTCATTCATCACATGTGTTTATTTGTCTGTTTGCAGCCACTGATCTGTTACCATCACTCATCATCACAGCTGTTCGTCTTTTAGTTAATCATCACCATGTATTTAAGTTGCTCCCTTTGTTCTGTTCAGTGTCCGGTATTGTTCATGTTTAAACACTGTCTTGCTGTCTATCCTGAGTTATTTAAATAAACATTGTATTATATTCTCATTATCTTTGCCTTCCTTTGGATTGAGCGTTACAGAATACCAAATCAATGAAGTGGATTACGCCGGGAAATTCGCTGCAGTGAGCCACGACTTCTTAGAGGAGTTTTGCAGTCACACTGTCACCTGCCCATTTGAACTGGAAAGAAGCCATCATCCGGTGTCTGGAAAACGTCCTTCCCCGATCCAGGATACAGCCAGACCCAGAGCCCGAATTAGCACCTTCAACGAGGAAGATTCGTGTGAGCCAACCGCAGACAGGGAGCTACCACCCGCTGTTAAGCTAAACTTGAAATTGAAGAAAAAAATAAAAGTTATTCATTTATATCATTTATATAACGTTGCTCTGTAAACTGCAAATATTTTAACAATGTTGTTTGTACTTTAAATATCCTTGAATGTACTTTTGATATATTGTATATTCTTTTCTGTATAGGTTATTAAGCTAACCATCTAAATTAATCATTGAAAACAAGTACAAGAAGATCAAGTCGTTGCTGAAAGATTTTCAAAAAAATATTCCATGCACCCTCTGAAGTTGATTGAAGCCTTTTTCAAGTTTGGGCAGACATTGAGGCAAAGAAACCCTGAAAACTTGACACCCGCCGCGACGTGTCAGCCAGAGCCAGAGGAGAAGAGGACAGAGCTGAACCCTCACCCCGGAAATGGCATTATGAGTCTGACCTAGGGGTGTAAGTGTGTGCAAATACTTACATCAGCGGACGAGTAAGAATTAACTCCCACTCTACTCCACCTGGTACCTTCATCACTGTTTCTGAACAGCACAAATGACTGTATGAACTATGATCTCTTCACTTCATCGATCAGTATGGACTGTGTTATCCTTACCGTTGTTCTGTTAAGTTTTATGGCACCGCGAAGCTCAGCCAGTCCTCCAGCCCCACCGCTGCGGGATGTCTACAGCATTGCACCATCTCCAGGGAGTCCCTGTGACTTTGGCAGTCCCTCTTAGCTCCATCTCGGCCTGTCGGGTCTGCATGGTCTCCTCCCACCTTCGGCTCCACCGGAGACCCTCGACCTTGCGACTACACCAGGATCCCTCGTCCTGCCGGCTCCCCCTTGGTCAGTCTTCACTCTTGCGAGCAGTCAGCTGCGCTCCGTCCCTCCACCCCTACGGCTGCAGCAGGTTCCTCCTTCTCTTTGGCGTCGCCTCCGTCCTCCATCACACAGATTCCTACTCTGGCTCCGCCTCCAATGCTCGTCGCCGCAGCATCACCTAGGTCTCCAGTGCCAGCGATGTTGCTCGTTTCCATCGGCTCTAGGTCTGCACATGTGGATCCATCAACCTCGTCTCCGTTGGTCATCCCCCAGTTGTACTCTGCACCACCGTGGCTCCTCTCCCCCTCTACTCCGCGGTGGGCTGTCGGCACTGTTCAGTGGCCCAATTCCGTGCAATGTTATTCATTAACATTTCCTCTTAAATTTGTTCATTCACTTCAAAGACAAATGCTAAGTAGAGAAACTTTCCCAAAAACCTGCATTTAGCAAAAATGCTAAATATGATAATTCACACTAAAACGTGACTGACAGTACACATACAGGTCCTTCTCAAAAAAAATAGCATATTGTGATAAAGTTCATTATTTTCCATAATGTAATGATAAAAATTAAACTTTCATATATTTTAGATTCATTGCACACCAACTGAAATATTTCAGGTCTTCTATTGTTTTAATACTGATGATTTTGGCATACAGCTCATGAAAACCCCAAATTCCGATCTAAAAAAAATAGCATATTTCTTCCGACCAATAAAATAAGTGTTTTTTTTTTTTTTATACAAAAAAAGTCAACCTTCAAATAATTATGTTCAGTTATGCACTCAATACTTGGTCGGGAATCCTTTTGCAGAAATGACTGCTTCAATGCGGTGTGGCATGGAGGCAATCAGCCTGTGGCACTGCTGAGGTGTTATGGATGCCCAGGATGCTTCGATAGTGGCCTTAAGCTCATCCAGAGTGTTGGGTCTTGCGTCTCTCAATTTTCTCTTCACAATATCCCACAGATTCTCTATGGGGTTCAGGTCAGGAGAGTTGGCAGGCCAATTGAGCACAGTAATACCATGGTCAGTAAACCATTTACCAGTGGTTTTGTCACTGTGAGCAGGTGCCAGGTGTCGTGCTGAAAAATGAAATCATCTCCATAAAGCTTTTCAGCAGGTGGAAGCATGAAGTGCTCCAAATTCTCCTGATAGCTGGCTGCATTGACCCTGCCCTTGATAAAACACAGTGGACCAACACCAGCAGCTGACATGGCACCCCAGACCATCACTGACTGTGGGTACTTGACACTGGACTTCAGGCATTTTGGCATTTCCTTCTCCCCAGTCTTCCTCCAGACTCTGGCATCTTGATTTCCGAATGACATGCAAAATTTGCTTTCATCCGAAAAAAGTACTTTAGACCACTGAGCAACAGTCCAATGCTGCTTCTCTGTAGCCCAGGTCAGGCGCTTCTGCTGCTGTTTCTGGTTCAAAAGTGGCTTGACTTGGGGAATGCGGCACCTGTAGCCCATTTCCTGCACACCCCTGTGCACGGTGGTTCTGGATGTTTCTACTCCAGACTCAGTCCACTGCTTCCGCAGGTCCCCCAAGGTCTGGAATCGGTCCTTCTCCACAATTTTCCTCAGGATCCGGTCACCTCTTCTCGTTGTGCAGCGTTTTTTGCCACACTATTTCCTTCCCACAGACTTCCCACTGTGATGCCTTGATACAGCACTCTGGGAACAGCCTATTTGTTCAGAAATTTCTTTGTGTCTTACCCTCTTGCTTGAGGGTGTCAATGATGGCCTTCTGGACAGCAGTCAGGTCGGCAGTCTTAACCCTGATTGCGGTTTTGAGTAATGAAACAGGCTGGGAGTTTTTAAAAGCCTCAGGAATCTTTTGCAGGTGTTTAGATTTAATTAGTTGATTCAGATGATTTGGTTAATAGCTCGTTTAGAGAACCTTTTCATGATATGCTAATTTTTTGAGATAGGAATTTTGGGTTTTCATGAGCTGTATGCCAAAATCATCAGTATTAAAACAATAAAAGACCTGAAATATTTCAGTTGGTGTCCAATGAATCTAAAATATATGAAAGTTTAAATTTTATCATAACATTATGGAAAATAATGAACTTTATCACAATATGCTATTTTTTTGAGAAGGACCTGTATACTTGACATTTGACTTCCAGGCAAAGTAGTTTGAAATCACAGTAATCAAAGGAAATAATGTGGAATGTTTTGTAGTAGCATTTCATATCTTGAGATGTGCCATAGAGCAAATGGTCACAAAGAGCTGGTTTAATGTTGTGAGGACACATTAAAGCACAATGCTCAACAGCTTAGACAGCCCATTACTGTCAAAAGCAGACAAGCAAAGTATTTTGAGGTTTTATGTTACAACTGCACCGGAATGCAGTAGTGATTGCATTTGTGCTTCAAATGGGATGATTAAAAGTCAGACTTAATTTTTGTGAATGCCTCAGCATTTGCATAATCATTTATACATATTAGCATGTGTGTATGTGTCACATGCAGGTGCACAGCCTTTCAAGTAATTAAGTTAGTGAGTTCTGCATTCACCGAAAACACATTAAGGCAATAGATGTGCTTTATGAATCTGTTATGTGTAGAGATATTAGTGCTGTTCCACTTTGTCAAGATTAGGCATCTGGTGCGATCAATTCACATCAATACAGAAAACTCATGTTACCCATTAATCAAGTCGAAGCTTGAATGGTCAAAAATACATATGTTCATGTGTTATGATGAGCAACAGCCAAATACAAAAAAATATATATATTTGACTACAACCGTTTCTTTAACAAAATGTTAAAAAGCAACAGAAGAAAACGATAGATTGCACCTTTTATAAAACTACAAGTAAAACAGGAATGGCAAACTATCCTCATACTGTTTTTGTAGTGAGGCATATTGTGCACATTAATGTACATGTCATGTTCTTAAGAAAAACAAATCCCTCTCAATGTATGCTGTAAACTTAATAGGGAAACACATTTTGTGGTACATTACTAAAATATTTAAAGTTAAATTAAATAACAGAGCCCAAACTATTAAATATAATTGCTATTGCAATGAACAGTTTCATTGTACTTCGACTTTGTTTTGTCTTTGTTCACAGTCTCCCTGCCTGAGTTTGTCAATTTGTCACCATGGTTACTGATTTGATTAGTCATTGTTTTCAACTGTTGCCTAATTACTTCTCTTTGTTTTCTCCCAGTATATATCTACCTGTGTTTCAGTCTATCGTTGTCGGCCCTTGTTAATGCCTGTATTGAGTTTGGTGAGACATTTCCTCTGTTAATAAAGTTAGTTTACTTTAATCTTCCTCGTGCTATTTAATACACCATTATTAGCTGAAGTGTGACAGAAAAACTGACCACAGATGGATTATGCATCGAGATCTATCGCTCTAGACCAGGAAAGGCTTCCTTTTTTTTTTTATTACACGCTAAGTTTCTGCCAGCTAGCCCAGCAGACAGCCTTCAATGACAAGACGGTAAAATCTCTGTATTGGATTGGGGCAAATTATTACCATCAAGTAGACCTCCAAGACATGCAAAGACTTTGCTGGAGGGAGGCTATTTTTCAAACATACCAGACCCAGAGCCCAGCCCACCTCCACGGAGACTTTGCATGAGCCCCCTGCACAAGCTTCAACCCACCACGACGAGAGAGCCTGTGATGACCGCGCAAACCATCGCAGCAGAGCTGATGCCTCAATGTAAGTCTGACCAGGGGTGTGTGCTGCCAACCAACGTGACAGAGGGAGCCCTGGTGGAACTGGAAATGGAGGACTGGCTAATAGACCTGAGTTCAGAGGTACTGCTTCCCACCCTGAATCATCAATTTCATCATTGTTTGAGTCTCCTTCGCCACTAGTTCTGTTCAGCCTGAAAACTGTTGTTGGACTATACTGAACAAAATTATAAACGGAAAATTTGTTTTGCCGCCATTTTTCAAGAGCTGAACTCAAAGATCTAAGACTTTTTCTGTGTACACAAGGCCTATTTCTCAAATATTGTTCACAAATCTGTCTAAATCTATGTTAGTGAGCACATCTCCTTTGCCGAGATAATCCATCCACCTCACAGGTGTGGCATATCAAGATGCTGATTAGACAGCATGATTATTGCACAGGTGTGCCTTAGGCCCTGTCCACAAGGAGACGCGTTTAGCTGTATACGTGCAAATTTTGTTGTATTGCTGTTTTGGGTGACTGAAACCGCTTTTTTTTTTTTTTTTTAACCGGGTCCCATATTGGATAAATCTGAAAACGACACCCTTGCGTTTTCGGGTGTACAGCCAATCCGTATATTTTTTTAAAACTATGTCATCAGCCCACGTGTTGACTAGTCAGACACTGCTTAAAGTCACGTAACCGCAACAACTGCCGACTACATGCTTGTATAATAATATAATATAATGCTGCTGAAGCTACTGAGCCTCTTGTAGTCCTTTATTTATGATTTACTTAATGTAGGCCTATTTTTATTTTATTTATATTTTCTTTCTTATGCTATGGTGCTGGTCTGTTATCTGAATAAGATGTTTCGTATTTTGTAGGGATGGGTATTTCAAGCAAAAATAATATTTGACGATCGCTGGGAATTTGATTATTATAAAAAAAATGCACCCCTGCCCCACATGCTCACTGGTAACATGGTGTTTGCTCAAATTCCACTCCGACATTCAATTTATCTGTAGGCCTGTGTTGTAGCCATTAAAGAAAATGTATATAGTTTCATATTTATGTTTATTTTTTTTTTTTTATTTTTTTTTATCTATATTGGTATGAAAAGTAAACAGAATGAGTAATAATAAGATGCACAATATATCGGGAGACCTAATTTTGACCACACTAAGTGTATAAAGCTTTTCTTTAAAGTGTATTTTGTTTTGGATAAATTGTATCTTAATTTTAATCAATGTTTCATCAACCAATTGCCTAGATTTAATAAGCAAATATAGCAGACAATATAATCAACACATGGATGTGTCAGCGTGAAATAACTTGCATTGCTCGTGAACTAAAACTCAGAAATCTATATATAGAAATCTTGAAATGACTTCTAAACAACAATTCAAAATGAAAAGAAACAGATAACTCTTATGTAGCCTAATCCATATGAAGTGTGCATTTCTCCATAGGCACGTTCACAATACTGCGAAGGTGGCGAGTCAGCATCGTCAACTTCATCTTTGCAGCCAAGACTGACACTAGTTAAGAAAACACTAGTTTATTAATAACAATTGAAATGTCTCCTTGCTATATTTGACACATTCATTACTTTTGCTGGTTCTTTGTTACAAGCTTTATGATTCCGCTAACTAATCGAATATTGTGACTCATCCCTATTTTGTACCAGGCCATTTATGTTTGTTCAATAAAGTTCTTGGTAAAAAAGAAAAGAAACCACTGTGCCTAATAGTATTGTATACAGTGTGCAAGGTTTATGCGCATGCTCTAAGTCTTCTTCTCCATTTTTGGTGTATCTATATGGCAGAATTACAGCGCCACATACTGGTCTGGGATGTATACTACATAGTTTTCAGTCGGTTTCGTGTGTACGTAGATATTTCTAGAGACGACGCCGTGTTTTTGTTTTGTTTTTTTTTAGGACGAGAAAAAAAAAAACATTGGATCGGGAAAGCTCTGGCTTCGTGTGGATGTGGCCTTTGGCTGGCCACAATAAAAGGCTACTCTAAAATGTGCAGTTTTACTTGGTATCTAGTGTGACCCCCATTTGCCTCACGCAGTGCAACACATCTCCTTCGCATAGTTGATCAGGTTGTTGATTGTGGCCTGTGGAATGTTGGTCCACTGCTCTTCAATGGCTGTGTGAAGTTGCTGGATATTGGGAGGACGCTGTCGTATACGCCGATCCAGAGCATCCCAAACATGCTCAATGGGTGACATGTCCGGGGAGTATCCCGGCCATGCAAGAATTGGGATGTTTTCAGCTTCCAGGAATTGTGTACAGATCCTTGCAACATGGGGCCATGCATCATCGGGCTGCAAAATGAGGTGATAGCCGTGGATGAATGGCACAAAAATGGTCCTCAGGATCTCATGGTATCCCTGTGCATTCAAAATGCCATTAATAAAATGCACCTGTGTTTGTTGTCCATAACATACTCCTGCCCATACCATAACCCCGCCGCAACCATGGGCCACTCGAGCCACACCGTTGACATCAGCAAACTGCTCACCCACACAACGCCATACACGCTGTCTGCCCTGTACAGTGAAAACCGGGATTAATCCGTGAAGAGAACACCTCTCCAAAGTGCCAGACGCCATCGAATGTGAGCATTTGCCCAATCAAGTCGGTTACAACGACGAACTGCAGTCAGGTCGAGACCCCGATGACGAGACTGCAGATGAGCTTCCCTGAGACGGTTTCTGACAGCTTGTGCAGAAATTATTTGGTTATGTAAACCGATTGTTGCAGCAGCTTTCTGCGTGGCAGGTCTCAGATGATCTTGGAGTTGGTGTTGGATGTGGAGGTCCTGGTCTGGTGTGGTAACACGTGGTCTGCGGTTGTGAGGCCGGTTGGATGTACTGCCAAATTCTCGGAATTGCTTTGGGGACGGCTTATGGTAGATAAATAAACATTAAAGTCACGGGCAACCGCTCTGGTGGACATTCCTGCAGTCAGTATGACAATTGCACGCTCCCTCAAAACCTGCAACATCTGTGGCATTGTGCAGTGTGATAAAACCGCACAGTTTAGAGTGCCCTTTTATTGTGGCCAGCCTAAGGCACACCTGTGCAATAATCATGCTGTCTAATCAGCAACTTGATATGCCACACCTTAGAGCTGGATGGATTATCTCGGCAGAGAAGTCCTCACTAACACAGATTTAGACAGATTTGTGAACAATATTTGAGAAATGGGCATTGTGTGTACATAGAAAAAGTCTTCGATCTTTGAGTTCAGCTCATGGAAAATGGGGGGTAAAAACAAGTGTTGCGTTTATAATTTTGTTCAGTGTATATGGGTTTAACATTAACGCCATTGATCCCATCCAGATTTCCCCTCACCTTCACCACAAAGCTCAGCCAGTCCTCCAGCTCCGCCTCAGCTGTATGCCTGCAGCCCTTTTCCTGTAAAGCCTCACGCCTGTTTCACACATACTCTGTGTGCAGTGCGTATGCAGTGTGTGTTGTGGTGCGTATGTGTATTAAACTCAATGCATTACTTCTATATAGATTTATATATTAAGTTGCTCAAGCAAGTGGCAAAATATTTAAAAATGTAGGCCTACTTATGTTAGCATCGCAATCATTTTAAATTAAAACATACAATTGACAAAAGCTGCTCTCATACCTTTTCTTTTGCAAAGTCTTTTTTACAATAAATATTGTGGGTCACAAAGAACTTCTTTTTCCACCTCCACGAAGAGACAAGTACAACAATTATGTCGCGTTGTTGAGGTACTGTGTAGTTTTCCTTGCTTTAATTTCCCCAGGCTTAAAGTTAAAAAGAAAATGACTGAAAAATAGTAGCATAATTTAATTCATTGCATTTATGAGATTACTATAACCATGCGCTGTCACATTAATTCAACACGTGCATCACAGCAGAAATAGACTTTGTGCGGAATCGATTGCTGTATATGCACCGCACCTAGAACACATTACCGGACCACATCTGCGTGCAGTGTGAAAGATCTAACCTGTTAACATGCAAACAGAGTATGTGTGAAACAGGCGTCAGGTCGTGCCAACTGTGCCCAAGCGAGAGAATCCCTCGTCTCCACCTCCGGCCTCTGATCCCCCTCCCCCCCCGAGACCCGTCAACCTGTTGCTGCCTTGGCTCCTCACACCCTCAGTTCCACCAGGCTCCCTCTTCACTCCGGCTCCACCTCTTCAGCCGTCACCCCTGCCTGGGCCGTGGACTTACGAGCCAATAATCATCTACCTGTTTCAGTCTTTTTTCGGTTCTTGTTAATGCCTATGAGTTTGGTGAGATTTCTTGTTAATAAATTTAATTTACTTTAATCTTCCTCATGCTATTTAATACATTAAGCTTAGCTGAAGCGTGACAAAAAAAACATTTAAATTGCACAAGGCAGTTTGTATATCAGTGTTACGTCAAAGTACGTATCCTTGTCAGTGTTGAGTGTTTGTCTGTTGATTGTTTCTGATCTCCCATAGGTTAAGTGGCAGCACCTGTGGGTAATCAGCGCTCCTGTGTGGCTTCCTATACTTATTCCGCTCTTGCCAGCGTGTACTCGGTATAAAAGCTGACCAGTTTTGCAGTGCAAGAGACGCGGGAGGGTTTCCTCTCCGTCCCTCTTCTGAAGAGACCCTTTCTCCTGTTCCAGTCCTGTGTTTTAGTTCTCCCCTATTTTGTGTTTTAGTTCTCCCCTATTTTGTGTTTTAGTTCTCCCCTATTTTGTGTTTTAGTTCTCCCCTATTTTGTGTTTTAGTTCTCCCCTATTTTGTGTTTTAGTTCTCCCTATTTTGTGTTTTAGTTCTCCCTATTTTGTGTTTTAGTTCTCCCTATTTTGTGTTTTAGTTCTCCCTATTTTGTGTTTGTGTCCTAAGTTAAACGTATTGTTGGGGTGAGAGATCAGTGTAATGTTGTTTGGACTTATAGTTTTTTATTTTCTCTTCTCCCTGAGTGCAGGGTGAGTTATTTTTAAGTTTTGGTTGTATTTCTTTATCATTTTGTTTTCAGTTAAGGAAGCTCTAGGGAAGTAAGCGCCATTTAATTTGACATATTTTTTTTTTCTCCTGTTTATATTTAGAGGGGAAGTTAGGTTTAGTATTGTCTTTTGTTTACATCGTTATTTTGGTGTTAGGTTTAGTTGTTAAAATAGTTGGACTTGTTTTGTTTGTTATTTTGGCATTGGCCTCCTCTTGAAGTATTACTTCCTTGTAAAGTTTTGAGTTTTCTTGGTTACTGTTATTTGTTCCTTGAATAAATTCTTTTCAATTTGGAAAGTTTTTTTCTATTGTGGAGTCAGTACTGGGACGGGAGACAGAGGCTCTGAGGACGGTTATTTATTTAATTCTGTTCGTTCTCCTCTACCCTAGACAGGGGAGGACGTATCAGTTTTTAATTGTTTTAACTTCTAATTCATTGTTGATCTATGAACATTTAAATGATGACTACGGATACCGAAACCTGGCAAAAAAAGACTGCTGTATCGATAAGCTCGGACGTTATCGGTTCTGCTGGCGGAACTGGAGAAATTAAGAAAATAGGTTAAGACGTTTTTTTTTTTTTTTTTTAACTCCCCAGCCATTTCTATGTATAACATTAAACCATTTGTCTGTGAATGTGATGCAATTTTGCTATTCACAGTCAGAGAAAGACTTAATGAGTGACGACGGAGGACAGAACTAAACATTCAAACGTAGCCTGGTTACACTTTAGATCTGTGATATTAGTCTGATTTTATTCTAGATTTTGGCTTCCAAAGATTACAAAAATAATATATTGAGGTAAAACCACATTCTGTCTAGCGCAACTACCTTCCCTTCGCAGCTGTACGCTGTCATTTCTCCCTAAAACTCAAACTTAAAGACAGAATCAGCACGATCGGTTATCGTTGTAAAATGCAATCTTGCTAAATCGCAATGCGATTGCGAAATGCGCAAGAGATGCTGTTAAGGCAGCGCGTGCTCCGAAACAGACTGGAACGAGGCAAGCAAATTATACTTTGGGTTTCATATGCGCATGTAAACGAGGAAATGTACACACAAATGTGTCAAAATGACCAGCTTGGAGATTCACTTAAACACAGTTTATGTCTGAAGTGGCCGTTTATGGAAACAGTTGGGAGAAAATATTGTGCATCAGTAGCCTATTAGATCTGCATTCAGTCTTAAAGGGGTGGCAGTCTAATAAACCTGTTGACGATTGCCACATTACTGCGAATCAAACAAAAGGCAAAGAGAAAATAACTCGCAGCTCTTGAATGAATAACTTCAGCTTTAAAGAATAAACATTAATATATCTGTGATAAGCTATGCCGTGTTATTTTACATTTGATTACTTTATTCGATTTCTTTTTAGACTATCTGAACAGTAATGTTAGTAGACCTTCCTGAAATTAAAGCACTCTGTAGGTCTATATAAATTCTATCTTTGATTACTTGTGTATCTTTTGTTTATCTATCGGTTTAATACATTATTTATATATATATACACACACACACACACACACTACCGTTCAAAATTTTGGGGTCGGTAACATTTTTTTTAATGTTTTTAAAAGAAGTCTCTTCTGCTCACCAAGGCTGCATTTATTTGATTAAAAATACAAAAACTGTTTTCTATGTGAATATATTTTAAAATGTAATTTATTCCTGTGATCAAAGCTGAATTTTCAGCATCATTACTCCAGTCTTCAGTGTCACATGATCCTTCAGAAATCACTCTAATATGATTATTTGATGCTCAAGAAAAATGTAGGATTATCACAGTTGGCAACAGTTGTGCTGCTTCATATATTTGTGCAAACAGTGATTCATTTTTTTTTCAGGATTCTTTGAAAGTTCAAGAGAAAAGCATTTCCTTAAACTAATATTTAGCATTATTATAAATGTCTTTACTGTCACTTTATATCAATTTCATGCGTCCTTTCTGAAGAAAAGTATTAATTTCTTTAAAAAAACAAACAAATTGACCCCAAACTTTCGAACGGTAGTGTGTATGTATATATATATATATATATATATAATTTCAAAAGTGACAAACAATTATTGAATGGGGGCACACTATACATTATGTTTAGTAAAGTTTTATTCACGCATTGGTTGGTCCTGCTGGTGAACTTTACTATATTGTACTACCAAAACATATCTTCATCCATTGGTTATTCAAAAGTAGGACTGCTTGACTTGGCCAAAAAGAAAGGATTTGTGTCTTTTCTTATAAAAATCAAGCTTGTGATTGAAACATTTAAGTAACTATGAAATGAAAATTTAACATTTTTATTTTTTATGGCATATTGCCATACGTATTATAAATTATTCATCCATACACATTGTTTTGTTGTTTTATTAATTCGCCTCGTAACCCCTCCCTCTCTCAGCAACATCTCATCTCTTCTTTGACACATTTACTGCCATGAGGGCAGGACAACCTGTCACTCACATGAGATCCACCAATAGCAAGCCACAACCATCCAATCAATTCCACATGGAGAAAATCAAGCCATTTGGCCAAAATGCTGCTGATTTATATATCAATATGACTATAAAATAATAAAAGTATTATTAGTGACCCAAACTCATAACAGATTATGATTCTGTTTTATGACTAAATAGTCAGAATGGGCATAAAGTCACATATGCTTTTATGACTGAGATATAAATAACATATTTCATGTGCCGGGTTTGAAGGGTTTGGGTTCTTATGGTTTCATGTGTCGTTCATGATGCCATTTTAATGGAGCATGCTAATGGATATCATTCTCCAGATATTATAGACGTACTGTTTGAAACAATAATCATAGGGTAGGCCTACTATTGTTGTTAATAGCTGGCAGTATACAGTGTGCAGATTGGATGCTTGTGTAGATACTGCATAGTCCAGGTCGGATATCGGCTGATGCAATTCATCATCAACACAGAGGCTAGTCTCGCTTAAAAACTGCAGCAGGAAGGTATTTTTATAGACTCTGAACGTTTATATTAAAAAAAAATGTATCATTAGCTTTATTAATGCTATCATCTTCCTCCAGATACCCACTCTCTGCCTAAAGTACTGAAATCTCACATTCTCAAACATTATAGAACAGCTGAATATCAACAGCTTGACTTTGTGAGGAAACCAGACAAGTGTGGTTAAATTGTTTTGATATGTGTACCCATTGAAAGCAGCCTTAATGAGCACCCAAAGGGAGGTTCATTTGCGTTCTTGGTGAAGTCATATGATTGGGCGTAAAGTAATTACACAAGCACCATTAATAGCTTAGCAGACAATATGACACAGCTGTTATTGGAGATTAATCTGAGGAAGCAAACCTGAGTAAACAGAAATAAACAGCGAGGCAGACAGCGTGGCTCTGTCGAGACGTCCTCGCAGCTGCTCTCGCCACACTGAACTCAGATTTACTGATATGCATTCACGCAGAATGCCCACTGCTAGCTTCGCCATTAGGCATAGTTCTTTCTTGTAGCTGCTGGTGGGACGTTTTAAAACACTCTGTCTCCAGATAATGTGCTATTATATTCATATGAACATCAGATGTGAATTTAGAGGGAACTAAGACCAGTGTGTGTGACTCAAGATATGAAAAAGATCCAGCAAGGTTAAGTGTCACAGTGGAGCATCTGATTGTGTATGCTATTAAATATGCAGCATTCAAAATACTTCAGATAGGAAACTTTTTCACACCGAGAAAGTAAAAAAACGAATCTTATATTTCTGAATATTTGCAGTAAAGATAGTGAGATGTATTTGAACACAGAAGTTACACTTAAAAATGTATTACCTTCATTGCAGACTAAAATAAAATAAAAGGTAACTATTCTTGAAACTTCACTTTGCTTCTCTGGGTCATTGTTGGAGAGACTTTTAATCAACTGGTGTTTTTAGGCCCTGTTTAGAACTGGCATTAAAGGTCCTATATGTAATTATTTGACTTAATAAAAAATACCATAACATGTTTGCAGATATTTGGGAAAGTTCACATGATTGTTGCTTTGAAAAATAATGCTACTGCCAGTTCTTCTACTTTGAACTGTGCGTTCTGTGTCGGAATGTCTGTTTTTGTTTTGGTCTGTGTGATTCTACCCTCTGCCAATTTAACTAATAGTATTTCGACACCCCGGGTTGCCAGTTGGCGGAAAACACAGCTTATTGCGGTGATGGAAGCAAACATACTGGGTCAGAGATTGAAAATTCCACCTGACCAAAAAAGCCTTGGAATCTCTATGAATGGGAGCATATTAAAACACAGATAAATCAACTCATCAACTTCTATTGTCTAAGTAAGTCTCCTCACCTTCTATTGTCAATTGCTCTCGCTCTTGTTGCGTGTCCTGAATCTGGAAACCCACCTGAGTGTTGAGGAGGCGGTGAAACTCTCCCCAACATTTTGAATTTGGACTGCAGTATCCATTTAAACCGTTAGCTGTCAATATTACATACTGCACATTGAAAGGGGACCTATTTTGCAAAATTCACTTTTACGTGGTGTTTGGACATAATTGTGTGTGCACACAACCACCCCTATAATAATAAAATCCACCCATTCCTTTTTTTTTTTTTGCCCTATACATAAGCAGACGTTTGCAGTTTCTTTGCAATGTGATGTCAATTTATTTACTTGCTTTATGTTCACAAACTGTCACATAACTTGTGTATTTGACAGTTCAAGCACAATAAGATGTGAAAGAGAACTTAAGTTTAATACTCAAGCCCAGCATTCAGCCAGCTTTTTGTGCTCGTGCTTTGGATGTGTGGGTTCACAAAACCTTTAAAACACATGCAGATAATAAACTAACATCACGGCTAACACTAACATGATGCACTTATGGTTGATTTGAAAGTGTCCAAATAGTTGTTTTTTGGATAGCATATCTATTGTTTTGTCATTTTAAACCTAACACATTTTTTGGGGGGAATATTTTACTCTAGAAGTGTGTGTCTTTCTGTGTGGCATCTAATGTAATGACATTCATACTCTGAATGACATAAGTGTCCAAATGCTGTCTAAAACTGAACAGTGTCATGAAACAGAAGGATTCACACAGGTAAAGTAATTAACAGGTTTATTTGCAGAAGTATGTGATCGATGGAAGCAGGTGAGTAACTGATGAATAGTGTTCAGGACGGATATCTGGATGAGTAATGGTCTTATCTGTTGCAGGTTCTGAAATGGAGATCGAGGCAGACGACTGAAGAAAAATCGTCTGGTTGGTTATCATGCAGGTAGAGAGTCAGGTAAGTGTTCTTTGAGGGAACGACGGGTGATGAGGTGCAGGTGCTGATGTAATTAGGTGATAGCTGATGGTGTGCAGGTGGGAAACATAAGGGATGCTGGGAAGTGTAGTGCAGTAGAGCTGACAGAGCCGGTGTTTTGACTGGTGTTGTGTCCCCAAAGGCGCAACCTCACGGCGTAGATGGACAAAACTGCTGAGGGAGGAGGAAGGCGTGACATGAACAGTCTCTGGGGTTTCTCACAAAAAAAAAAACAGGAAGGACCTCTGGAAGGGCGGAGGTCTTGACGGGACGAGACTCTGGAGCTGGCTTGTGGGCTGAAGCGGGCTCAGGGACCGGCGGCGAATTCTCAGGTCCGATGGCGGCCATCTTGTCCGAAGACACCGCTGACATGGCGTGAACAGTCTTTGGCTCGGCAGGTATGACGTGAAGACATTTAGACTTGATGGACATGACCTAAAGGATCTCAAGCTTGCTCAAGCATGACATGACGAAGCTCAGGCTGGGAAGACCTGACGTGAAGACATTCACGTCACGTATGCCTTGATAGCCATCACCCATGGTGAAGGCTGAACCGCTCAAAAGCACATGATTCAGGTATTGTGCGAATGAACCTGGTTTTGCGGCTGAAGCTGGCTGGTGCAGAGGATCGTCCAGTCCAAGCCCGAACACATTCTTTATGACGTCATCTGTCCAGCTGACCTGGTGTGAAATTTCTAGGAACTCTTTCACATATTCTTCGATCGGACGGCCATCCTGAAAACAGTTTCAGACGATTGGTTGGGTTTGATGGATGCGGGATACGCCCATACTTTAAGTTCCGATTCACACAGGTAAAGTAATCAACATGTTTATTTGCAGAAGTACATGATCGCAATGATGGAACCAGGTGAGTAACTGATGAATATAGTGTTCAGGATGGATATCTGGATGAGTAATGGTCTTATCTGTTGAAGGTTCTGAAATGGAGTTGGCTGAGGCATACGACTGAAGGGACTAAGATGACTGAAGACAAATCATTCTGGTAGGTCTCGTCCAGGTATAGGGAGTCAGGTAAGTGTTCTTTGAGGGAATGATGTGTAGGAGAAGTGCCTCTTTATAGGGAGTGCTGATGATGAGGTGCAGGTGCTGATGTAATTAGGTGATGGCTGATGGTGTGCAGGTGGGAAACATGAGGGATGCTGGGGAGTGTAGTGCGGTAGAGGTGACAGAGCCGGTTTGGTGACTGGATACGTGACAAACAGATCCATAGTGTATTGATATGTGTATATAATATATATATATATATATATATATATATATATATATATATATATATTACTGTTCAAAAGTTTAGATGTTTTTTTAAAAAAAAAAAAAGTCTCTTATGCTCACCAATAATATTATAATACTGTTTTTGTAAATTGTATAAAATAACTGTTTAATATAATTTAAAGTGTAGCCATATATATTCCGGAGATGGCCAAGCTGAATTTTCAGCATCATTACTCCGGTCTTCAGTGTCATGCAACACTCGTTCATTGAAGTCTGTGAATTTAAATGTCTATTCACTTGCTGCGAGAATAATCTCAATGTGAAATGGAAATTCTTGCGTGCATTTGTTACATTTACAGATAAGGATACAACTGTAAGTTGTGAATCTCAAATGCATTAAACAACACACACATCTAGTAGGGCAGGTTGATTTTGTTTGAAGCACTTTGCATGTCTCATGTTTAAATCTTTCCCCGCCAATGACGGAAATTTCAGGCTTTCCGCATTTTCAGCGTTTTACGGTAGGGAACGCTATTATTCATCTTCTGAAAGAGTAGAGAATCCTCAGGTCAAAACATAAGCAAAAAAGGAGCAGAAAAAAGTGAAAAAAAAAACATTATGCACGTTGTAGTCTTTGAAAAAATAAAAAAAAAACATGATTTTTTTTCAGCTTTTTGTTCAAAATGTTCTTTTCTTTACGAAACTTACCCACATTCAAATGTTGGAAAAAATAAATACATGAAAATAGAATAAAATGGGATTTTATTTGTTTAAAAGCAGAGGCTCTGTTATTTCTTTTGATATAATACATGTTCAGATATGCATACAAGAAAATATTCTGGGGGCCTTGACATTTGTATGAAAATTGTCAAAAATGGTAGTGGTGGCTGGCAACTTTTTTTAAAACTGCTGGCGGGAAAAGAGTACACTTATCTGGCAGAAGCTCACTCTGTGTCCTTCGGTATTTTCAGATGTTCACAACCTCAAAATCTATGATATAAACTATAATGTTTCATCCTAGAGGAGAAACTCTGAGAAATGATGATCCTTTCACAGAAAAGTACCTCACTTGCAGTAGTTAAAGCTGCCGTCGGTATTTTTTTTTTATCATATTCAGTGAAATCGACACTATAATCCGACAGAACAACATAAATAAAGTGGTTTTAGAAAAAAACCCGAGCTTCTAACTCCACCTGGAGCGTGTTATTTGTTTAGCAAAAATCCACCGCTCCCGTTTCATCGGGTCCAATCAGCGCAGGGGGGTGTAAGATCTGACTGTCAATCACAGTTCGTGCACACGCCACCCCATGCGCACGTTACAATCACATGCACACGCCTTCAGTTCGCGCAGTAACGAAGAGTGATGGCAGAAAAGATTCCAATTCCTCGGTTAACCTAAAGAGCTAGGAGTCTAGGAGGAGCTGGGAGGTCAAAAACAACACAGGAAAAGAGAACACCTGCTGGAAAGAAAGAAGTAAAGAAAGAAAGCGACCGTGCCCGTAATAAAACCAGGATCAACATCGAATCGGCATTTGAAAGGTGGAGAGATTTACGTGATTTAACGTTAATTGGGTTCAAGCTGGATGCAGAGCTTGCAACATTTCTTCTCGACAGGTAATTGTGCTTTATCAACCAGTTACTTTATTTCTGAGTGTTATGTTAGTAATCTAAGTATGTTTGCCCAAATGTGTTGGTATGGATAGCTGATGTTAGCACTTGTTGGACAGGTTCGTTAGCTTTGTTTGCACTGAAATCCGTGTGAAGGTAAGCTTATTTAGAGTATAAATGACGTTAGCAATTGCAATCTATCGGTAGATTAGCCAGGGCAGCATACCTCCAAATACTCCATGGTGTTGATGGATGCTGATGAGACGGGCGCGTTCACAGAAAATCTGATGCACACACACTGACGAGCACGAACTCGGTGGGAGGGTATTCGTTGATAATGGGGGAGGAGCATGAGAGTTGTAAACATTCACAATTTTGCCTAAGTCCACTCAATCTGCCAGACTTGCTGACTGCAGCTTTAAAACAACACCATATTTGTTCGGTACACATACGTGGCAAACTGACAGACTTTCGGTACAAATACGTGTACCGTTAATATGAATTTAACACAGGGCCGGCCCGAGGCATAAGCGAACTAAGCGGCTGCTTGGGGCCCCCAGGCCACTAGGGGGCCCCCCAATCGAGTTAAAAAAAATAAAAATTTTAGATGACTTAAGTGACATAAATGAATGAATACGACTGAATGAATGAATAATTCAAGACAAGAAAATTCTGATTTCATGATCAATATACCTTCCTACAACTGCTGCTGTGTCTGCCAGCGTTTAAGTCATGCGCATAATTTACACACCTCGCGCGTGCATAGACAATTCGTGCGCAACTGCGTATAGTCACGGTATCGGGTGGAGAAAGTTGGAGAAAATAGACGCAGGGGAACTTAACCTTCTAGGTGTAAGGGTAGCAGTTTGAATAAAAAAATAAACATAGCAGTTTGAACTCTTCTCCACTTTATTATACCACACATCAGATCACTAACTCCAAAAACCCGCGCCACTCCAGTACCAAATGCGCACGACCCATTCCTATCTACGGCAAGCCCCGAGGGGAAAAAAATGTGTGTACATTGCATGCACACATACAACGAGCCCCAGTACATCATTACCGGTATTATAGTGACTTTGTTGGATTCTGTCATGTACAATCCAACAAAGTCTGTTACAATAATAATAATAAAAAAGATTTTGAGGACAGTTACACTGTATTGAGACAGTTGAGAAATAATAATATTAAATAAAAATATAATAATAACAGTTTTCAACAATAATTGTCACTGTTGAACCCTTGCTCTTATTATGTTTCTGATTTCTCAGTTTTGTCATTATTTTAGCAAATAATTTATTTATATGTTTTGAGACAGTTTGTTTTAAGAAGTTTCAAAGTGTTGGTAAAAGAGTAGAGTAAAAGTTAAAACTTTTTTATTTAAGTAGGCATCTATTTTTTATTAAGTATTTATTTTGTATTAATACATAACCTCACTGTATTCATTTATAATGTATCATTATTGCGTGACATTTGTGTCAATAATCGTCAAGCACAGGTGACTTCGTGTAGTGGGAGGGGGCCCCCAAATCAAATTATGCTTAGGGCCCCCAAAAGGCTCGGACCGGCTCTGATTCAACATTTCATATTTTGCAATATATACATATACATGAAGTATTCTTGCTTTGTCTATTTTATCAGCATGTTTCCAGAGTCATGTTTTGAGCACTCACAGGTCTGCAGATTGTTACTGAAGCATATGACAGAATGGATGAGTGTCTCAGTTAAAGGGTAAAGTGTTTTTTAGTCTGGTGGTTGCCCGTGTCCTGGAGGTGGGAGACAGTTAAACACTGCTTCCCGCCGCTCTGCAGGACGAGCCCTTTAAACGGGCCTCTGATGTTGGGCCTGAGCTCATCCATCTCTGTCACACATGCCATTTTGCAGCCCAAGCCTGTCCCGTTATATCCTGCTGCCTCCATTCCCCTTCCCGGCAGACACATCATAATCTCAGCCATACCCGGCGTTCCTGCTTCATTTCACACACACACACACACACACACACACACACACACACACACACACACACACACACACACACACACACACACACACATAATCTTGAGTAAACAGCAAGAGAGCTGCAGCACTGTTTGTGCCAAGTACACTATGACTTGGTAAAAAGACACAATACAAGGTCACTTTACATTTTTTCCCCCATCATATCACTACACCCACATAGGCAATAGGCATACTTATATATAGTGTATATATATATATATATATATATATATATATATATATATATATATATATATATATATATATACACTATATATACACTATATAGTGTATATATAGTATATATAGTATATTCTATAGTACTATAGTAAGCCTGGTTGACCTTTTAAGTTTAATCTTACCAAGTACCACCGCTGATCATTTTCTAATCTTTATTGTAAAAAAAAAATATATCCTCTTAAATTCACAGGAAAAAACAACAGCTGTGTTTTCCAAAATTCCAATGTAAAAAAGTGCCCTAGCAACCACCCAGTACACCTAGCAATCATCAAGCCGAGCCCCAACAGCCACCCATAACAACAGAACACCAGAGCAGCCGTTTAGCAATACCCTAGCAACAGCCCAGTACACCCTAGTAACCAGAGCAAAGCCCTAGCAACCACCCAGTACACTCTAGCGACCAGTGAGCAAAGCCCTAGCAAAACAACAAAACACAAGAGCAACAGTTTAGCAACTACTTAATACACCCTAGTAACCAGAGTAAAGCCCTGGCAACCAGCCAGTACACCATAGTAACTAGGAAAAAGCCCTAGCAACCACTCAATACACCCTAGTAATCAGAAAAAAAGCCCTAGCAAACACTCAAAGAAAAACCCTATAAACAACCTAGTACACCCTGGTGACCAGCAAACAAATCCCTAGCAACTACCCAGAACAACTAAACTCCAGAGCAACCATTTAGCAATAACATAACAACCACACATTAGTAACCATATAGTAAAGCCATAGCAAACCAAGTACACCCTAGTAACCAGAGCAAAGCCCTATCATCCATTCAGTACAACCTGGTAACCAGAGAAAAGCTCTAGAAACCTCCTAGTGCACCCTAGCGACCATGAAATAAAGTCCTAGCAACCACTCAGAACAAAAAAAACATCAGAGCAACCGTTTAGCAATAACCTGACAACCACTCAGTACACCCTAACATCCTGTTTTATTAGAGAGCCTAGTAGTGAAAGTTCTAGAAAATTTAGATGCTTACACGGATGTAATATTTCCATTTCATTTACTTCAGAAAAAAAGGAAAAACAACGACTGTACTTGAAGTATTCCAGGGTGGGATGCATATCATTCAATATAATAAACACAAAACACAATAAAACTAATAAAGTGTTTTTTTTTTCTCATTGTTTGCACTTAGCATCACGTATGCTTCTATTTAGGAAATATTAAATAATTACTCAACAAAAGTTATAACAGCCGTTTTTGTATTCCTTTTCATATGAATGAAATTACATTTGATTGCAAAACCAAAATTCTTAAGAAATAAGACATAGAAATTGTTGATAATCTTTCAAATGTCAAAACAGCAGCCTAATTGTTCTGTTAAGCCAATATGAGAGCAATAGCTGTGAACTGAGCACTACTGATTTACAAAGACATGCAATAAAAATGTCAAGAACTGAAAAAAACTTCAAGCTTGAGGGTTAGCAAGGGACATTTATAAGTGAGAAGGGTGTGCCAGCTTCTTTGAACACAACACGTCTAGAAATTATTTTGGACAGACTAACAAGCATGTCTTGTGATGGCTGTGGGCGAGTTCTGTTTTTTGTTTATTTTCATTGCAGTCAGAGCAGAGAATCCACTCTTAGTGGCAGAAAAGCGTATTAAAACGTTGAGTGCAGCAGCTCCGAAGGTGGGGTATTCCTCGGCAACAAACACCCAGAACTGTCCAAGACTCTTTGACTCTCTGAAAGGCAGTTGAAGGCTCCTATCTAAAGCCACATCTATCAGCTCCTCCTCTGCTCTTCCTGACAATACACAGTGCTCTCTTGCCTCACTACTAAAGGGATCTAGTATCCAGTCCCATTCTGTCATACCTATGTTTGAAATAGAAATAGATTACTATTACAATAAAGTAAACTAAGAGTTTGTTAATAAAACAAACAAAAAAATCTGTGTTCGGCCTTTTGGATTTAAATTTGCAGCTAAAAATGAGGCTTGCCGTGCTTTTTCTGGGATGCTGGCTGTACATTTGATCAAATGTTGCTGATGAAAATACTTGTCTTTTTTTTTTTCAGAAAATACTATCGCCCTTTGTTGGCATATGCGGAATGTTTTGTTGGGAGGTGTCGTTTAAGTTTTGAGGGTTTTATGGTAGAACTGGCCAACTTTTCTAAGCATAAAAGACACTGAGGAACATCCTCACCATCTGGACCTCCGCAGGCAATAAAACCAAGGTCAAGGTAGGACTGGTCATATTTTCTACAAGGCTCCTTTTTAGATTTTGTTATTTCAAATGGATCTGAAGACTTCTCACAGTTCTGGGATGCTTTTAGTTTTAAAAACTTTTATTCCATTTGAACTAACTTTCATTGAATGCTATTGCACGTTACAGATGCAACAGTTCCACTCAAATGAATGAATCAGATGAGTCATTCAATGAATGGTTTGTTTTCAACCTTTTGATTATTATGTGTTTTTTAAAATGATTCCTTAAAATCAGTCTGATTAATGAGCAAAAGAGACTCTTAAGAGACAATTCTTTTTTTGTTTCATTCACCATAATGTAAATGTAGTCGCGACCCACAGTTTGAAAACCCGTGCCCTAGCTCTAGCAACCACACCGTACACACCAGCAAAAATTTAACAAAGCCCTAGGTACCATCCAGAACAATAAAACACCAAAGTAACAGTTTAACGATACCCTAGAAACTGCCCAGTACACCCTAGTAACCAGATCAAAGCCCTAGAAACCACCTATAACATTTGATGCTGTGAATATTTTGTGAATATTTTAGCCTTGAAAGCATTCACTAGCAGCCTGCAAACATGCAAACCCACTGATAACATCCCGTGCACTCTGACAACCGAAAATTGTCAAGAAGCCAGCCAATCAAATTCGAACAGCCTATTTCCGCCTTTCAGCTAAAAAAAATAAAAAAATTGTGCAACATGCATCAGACAGTCCATGGAAATCTGTGACATGTCAGTGGATGAGCCATCTGAGGACGGGACTGTAATACTGTAATATTCCCAACTCAACTATCCACCACATTATGGCTTGATCCACTCCGGCCAGGTGCAGCAGCCTTACCCTGTGAGTAATGTACTACTGAGAGCTCCATGGCCCGCTATAACAATTAGCTCACTGCTGGCCTACACCAGACGCCCCACCCTCAATCTGTCCACCACACTCACAGCTGTGATTCACCATTAATCCGGCCTAATAGACCTCTGGTGTTAGACGTGTCATTGAAACAGAGAAAAAAATATGAGCACTTAAAGACCTTCTCACATTTGCGAATTGTTCATGCTGTTCATTTTACAGTATTTACTTTCTATTAGCACCATTCGCTGCTCTGAAACCTTTTTCTGACACTTGCCATATCAAAGGATGTAGGATTATTTTCAAAAAGCTAATGAACCCTGAAGTGTAGCCGCTTGCCTGTTTAACAAGTCAAAATTGCGTTGGAGCCTGGTAAGTAGCACACGTGTTCCAACACGTTGCACAGAAGTGCTTGTGTTTGGGTGACCCAAACTCGAATATGGTTTGGGTCATTACCCACAACCAACAACATTAGTGCCCTTGAATTAACAATCCAGCTATGCACCCTAAGTTTTTTTTTATTATTTTTATAAGGCGGCACTAGTGGCAGTCTTGGCTCACTTGATGCTCATGGATGAGAAAATATGAGACTGAAGGTTATATATATATATATATATGTATATATATATATATATATATATATATATATATATATATATATATATAGTCAAGTCATCTTCATTTATATAGCGCTTTTAACAATGTAGATTGTTTCAAAGCAGCTTTGCAGAGGTAAACATATAATTTAAGGTAACAGATTGTTTTAATATATATATATATATATATATATATATATATATATATATATATATATATATATATATATATATATAAAATATAGAAAATAAACAATTATAAATGGTTAAATTAAAAGCGATAAAAATGTTTACATTTTTTGGCAGACCTAAAATATGGGTCTCAATCATGAAACTTTCATAAAAATCCCTGCACACTCATTCATAATTAGCATAACCCCCGTCCATGAGTTACAACTACACTAATTACTTGTCCAGGAACGCTGTGGAATCTTCTGGACTTCCTTCTCAGGTTTGGCTCCAATATTGCATAAATGCTAAAGAGACTAATTGGCCATATGCCTGGCAATAAATATTGAATTAGCGTGTGTCCACCAAAGCACTTTTAGCCAGCTAAAAAATGCCTAGTGCTCTTCTGAAAACAGCCAGCTGGTGACGCAGCGTTTTTTCCAGCTGAGATACTTCTATGATACTACTGGCTTCTATGATACAGAATATCCATGGCTGTAATGTGTTACTAGTATCTCATTTTGAAGAATATCACTGAAATGCAGTAACAAGCAATTTTAACTTATCCATTGTTGTTCAGTCATTATACAAGTAGGATGATTGGTCGGTGTAGTATTTGTCCCGCCCGTCCTCCACTGTGATTAGATGTCTGGGTAAAAGTGAGAGTGATGAGTGCTGCCTCCAAAGTTGAACGATAAAAACAAAAACAAAAAGACTGGGCAAATCAACTCGTGAAATATTATTATGATACATAGTTCATCAAAATGCAATGTCATCAGTTTGCCTAAATTAGAACACAGAACATTCAAATGTTTTACACACCATTTACAAACATTTTGAAAATACGAACATTTTGTGAATCTGAAAATGTATGTCAAAACGGCTTTACGGATGATTTACACAAAAATTTGTTCTGCTCGTGCTTCATTATTGAGGCCCAGTGTGTGTGTATATATATATTTATTACACGGCTCTGTGGAATACTTGATTCTGATTGGTCAATCGTGCCATCCAGCACAACTTGGATCAACTTCAAGTATACTTAGTATACTTTAAGTATGCCTGTGTAGGGACTAATTACATGCTTGATTAGTGATATTAAAGTGTACTTTATTTGTTTTACAAGTACATTACAAATTAATTCAAGTGTCTTCGAAACATACAAGCAATTTACAATAAGTGTATTATATTTCAGTAAAATGTATATGCTCAGTAATACATTTGGCTTATTCCAAATACTACAAATTGCACACTTTGTCTTCAAAAACAAATACACATTAAGAAACAAATATAATACTTAGCTATACTTTGTATACTATTGTTTACTAAATTGTATTTTGAAAGTATACTTTCAAAGCATTATTAACATGTTCAGTAGACCATTACAAATATACCTAAAATATATATTTTAAGTAAAGTGCAAATAACAGGATTTTCACTTCAAGTATATTATTCTCAAATATAATTTTCTAAAATATACTAAAGTACAATTATTTTAAAGTGTGTTAAAATTTGTATTGTAAAAATAGATAAAAGTATGATGCTAATGTACTTTTAATATATATAATACTATTTTGTGTTAGTATATTTGCAATACTAAACATTAGCAACCACACAACAATGCCCTGGTAACACCTCACATCCTAACCTTCTTTGAGTTTTGGATTGGCAAACATTTCTTCAGAAGAACTAGTTTATTAATTTGTTTCTCAAAGCAGACAAATCATTTAGGTGTAAAAACCTTGAAAAAAAAAACTCACAATGTCACAAACACAAAAACAATCACTAATATGAACTTGTTTAACCTCAGAGTTTTGGCATTATCTCTGCATTCTTTCTTGTTCACAAGAAACTGAAGTTCTCTTTAAAGACTCTAAAAGGCATCAAACATCCTCAGAGTGCTGCACGACAGCTGGCTAGAGCTGGTGTGTGCTGTGAGTAATGAAGGCTCTAAAACTAACATTCATCATGTATTTATTGGTTGCTCCTGAATCTCTACGCCACCATCATGCATTTATATTTCATATGCTCTTGCAAATTATCAGAGCATGACTGTGGAGGACACATAACACCTTTGAAATAATCAAGCGCTGCTCCGGCACCTCATTAGACGTATCTTTTATATCAGCAATCAGGTCGAAGCCTTAAATCGGATTTCAGCTTCATTCACATGCACTTTTTTTCAACCATTGATCCGATTGGCTTATCATCAGGTGCACAGATAACGGCCAAACAGCTGTGTATCTGGTGAAGATAGACCTCTAACAGCAACACTGACAAATGAGAAACAAGACAGCTGATAAGAGTACTGCCACACACACACACACGCGCACACACACAAAAATTAAAACCAAGAAATAATACATTTCATGAGGTTAATGCTTAAAACAAGTGGGAGAACAAATGAAGGGAAAAAAATAATCGTAAAATAATTTGCATGCAATTTTGACATGACTGTCTACGTATAAGTTTAAGCATGTTATTTCTGAAGCTTTCAATATTTTCAACTTTATTTAGCAATTTATGATATTTGACCACTATTTATGATACCTGTGAAATTAACCCTTGACCTCACTGTTAATCCCACATTTTACATTTAAGATAGTTTTTGCAATATTTCTGTTAAACAAATTTATTAGACTTGATCTACAGTTAAAATGTTGCTTTAAGACCACAACATTTTGGGTTGGTATGACAATTTGTAAAGCTGTCAAAGAATATATAATACTGTATGTGACATTCAATTATTTATGTTGTTGTTCTGTTGTTTTGTAAATATCATAATGCATTCTGATTGATCAACTGATTGCATGGATAATGACGTTTCAGCAGCCTATTAAATGTCAATCTGAGATTGCTGTGGGGAAAAAAACTGACACTGTAATCAATAATTGTATCCCTTAAAACTCATCTTTAATCAACAAACATGACATATTTAAAATTTATTTCCTTGAAAGAATTATTCATGCCTATGTATATAATGTTACTCTTTGCCCTTGCCTCATTTAGTAGCCTATACGTGGTTCAATAAATATGCAATAGCCCTGCCTCCACTCACTCACACCAGCTCAGAGATCCACTCATTGACAATCACACGTTGATGTGATTGGTTTCAAGGTAGTTTCAGACACCAGTAATTTCAAACCACGTTTTTTAGACTGTCTTTGGTTCACTGCAGTTTTACGGAAAAAATAGTCACCATGTGCAAATTCATAAGTCAACACCATTGTTTTGTCTTAAACCATATTAAAAAACACCACATAGACATATAAACAACATGAAAAGCTTGATTTTCACCACAGGGGGACTTTAAGTTAGCACTTTTAAACATCCGCTCACTTAAAAATAAATCCCTTCTAGTCAATGATATCATCAACACAAACAACCTGGGGTGCCATTCCCGTACAACGACGTAACTCGCTGCTTCACTACCGTTGTACGATGCATCGTTGAAGAAATCCACTTGCTAGTCACGATTGTTTCCCGAAACCATATTGTCGCAAATTGGTAGTTCAACCACGTTGGTTAATGATGTCACACAGGTGGTAGAGTACTACTTTTAATTAATCTGTTTGAGATCGAATTAATGCTAGATGTGTTGCTATAAATTGCAGACATCCGTGGACTATCTCATATTTTTCTCAGTTATTTGCTTCATTTCCCGATTCAATCATGCTTGTTCTTACTCTGTAGAGCACTCTGGACTTTATGTTTCTAAATGACTGTTTTGTTATTGCTGGGGATTTTAACATTCACATTGACAATGCTGAATCTAGTTCTGAAAAATAACTCATGACTGTTCTTAACACTTTTGATCTGAACGAATCAGCATTGTACATGGACCCACACACAATTGTGAACACACTCTATCTGACCATTTCTGTATGTTCTTTGAAATATTGATTTCTCCTGCCATTGAAGCTAGATCTGTGTCTGTCAAAAAGAGATGCTTAAATGAGAACACTAGAGTGCTATTTTTGAAGGTTATATATTTGACACCAAGCATATCTGCAGACTGTTTCTCTCCTTGATTCCTTTATCTCAAAAGTCAAGAATGTCATTGATGACATTCTGTGAAATTTAGGAAAAAAAACTGGCTGACCTAAAACACCTTGGTATGAAAAGAAAATACATAAACGCTGAGTGCATGTGGTGGAGGATGACACTTGTAGTCCATTATAACATCTATTGACAGAGCCTTCATGCTTTCAATGTGTAACTTGGCACAGCTAGACAGACATTCTTTTCTAACATTATAAACTGAAACTTAAACAGCACCCGCACTTTTTTTGCTACTGTAGAGAGACTAACCTCAAGTCACTTTTCACAGTGAATTTGCTTCCTTTCTGAGAAGATAAATAATATCAGAAAGGTGATCAGCATATCCTCCTGTTGTGCTGAGGTCAGACAGACTTGTCCACAATTTCAGAAATGAGTCACTATGGGCCAATTTACAACTTGTGCCAGCGTAAACCCTCTTTGGCATTAAAAAACTGTCAGGATTTACTAATAGACACAGTGAAAAAATAGCGCTGAAATGGCGTGGACCGGGTTTTTTTGTGGCTGACCTTATTACATATGCACTTGTAGGTGTTTCCCCTTTCAGATGCAAAATTTATGGGTGGACAGTATTTAAATGAATCCTGCAAGGTGATTTACTAAGGTTTGCACTCGTCAATTTACTGGTGTTTGCACCATTATTTACCGCCCAAAAAAGCACATCTTAAACCAGACGCTAACTGCTAGATTGCGTTGGTCATTATGGAAATGATCCAGCTGCATCTGTGTTCTTTAATTTTTGCGTCGTCAATCGATCACGTGCAGAACTTAGACTCCCATCTGCGCTTTTTTGGAATTGTGCTCTCACGCTAATTATCCCTGTTTAGTAAATCTGGGCAAAATTCTGATTTTGAAGCAATTTGTGGTAAAATCTTTACACCATCTTAAGACATCAACCTGCAACCTTGACACACTCCACATTTCTTTTTTTTCTTCAAAAGAGTGTTTAACAGTTTAGAAGCTGATCCTAGAGGTGAAAAAAAAAAAACTCACTTCTGGAACTTTTCCAAAGTCCCTTAAAACTGCAGTCCCACCTGAAAAAGTGAAATCTGGATAAGACCCTATTACGCAAATAGACGGATCTCAAATCTTCCCTTCATTGGCGGGATAATCGAAAAGTTGTTATCAATCAGCTGAACAAATTCTTAATTTGGACAATTTTAAATCATCAACCCCATCATAGTACAGAGACAGCGCTCATAAAGATTACAAATGATATTTGACTCAACACAGATACAGGCAAATTATCAGTGTTGGTTCTACTTGATCTTAGTGCTGCATTTGACAATGTTGATCACAACATACTTCTTGACAGGCTGGAAAACTTGTTCAGGCTTTCTGGGATAGTCCTCAAGTGGTTCAGGTCATACTAAGAAGGGAGAGGTTATGCGAGTATAGAGACCAAAAGTCTGAATGGACATGCGGAGTCCCACAAGGTTCAGTTATTGCACCACTCCTATTAAATCTTCATATGCTCCCATTGAGCCAAATAATGAAAAAGAACCAAATAGCATACCACAGCTATGCAGATGATACCAAGATCTACTATTGCCTAATGACTACAGCCCCATTTACTCCCTGTCCAAATGCATTGATGAAATTAACAATTTGATGTGCCAAAACGTTCTTCAGTTAAACAAAGACAAAACTGAAGTCAATGCATTTGGAAACAAAGATGTAATTCTCAAGATGAACGCATGCCTTGAGGCTAGGGGTCAAAAAACGAAATCAAGTCAGGAATCAGACCTTAGTTTCAGTAGTCATGTAAAAGCAATGACTAAAGCTTACTATCATCTCAAAAACAAAATACTGCTGCCAGGATATGAACATATCACACCAATCCTTAATTCTTTTTACTGGCTTCCAGTTGCATTTAGAATTGATTATAAAGCACTGTTACTTGTTTATAAATCACTTAATGGCGTAGGACATCAATACATAGCAGATATGCTCATTGAATATAAACAGATCTGCTAAGACCATCAGGTTCAAGTCACTTAGAAATACCAAGGGATCACTCAAAGCAAAGAGAGTCTGCTTTTAACTGTTATGTCATGCAGCCACAGCTGGAACCAGCTTCCAGAAGAGATCAGATGTGCTCCTGCAGTAGTCGCTTTCAAATCCAGACTCAATACACTTCTGTTTAGCTGTGCATTTCCTGAATGAGCACCTTGTCACTGTACGACTGATTGCACTTTATCTTATGTCATCTTTTTTTTCTTTTAACTCTTTTTTTTATAACGGTTTTATTTATATATATATATATATATATATATATATATATATATATATATATATATATATATATATATATATATATTATTTTATTTTTTTTGGTAGGAATATTTTATTGTGTTAGGGCTGACTGGGTGGATGAGGTTGAGAGGAGGAAGAGCAATCAGGGTTCACACTCAGAAGTGAGTAAAGAGACACTTCTTATGCATATGTTTAGATTATTCTGGTTTTATTTATTTAAATGAAAAATATATGTATGAGTGCATTTGATATTATACATATGAGAATGTGTTAAACTCTCAAATTCTCAAACTATCGAATGTGTGAATGTGTAAAACATTGCTTAACCTTTTCTTTCATCTCACTTATTGAGATGAATATTGGACTGAATATTGGACGATATTGGACTGCTAATTAATTAGTCTTTTAGGCATATACATACATATGGCTATAAGTCAAGCCTTTGGAAGGTGCCAAACATAAGTATGATTAACCCTTTAAATTATTAAATTAAGACACAACAACTTTCACTGTGAAACCATGATATTTTTCCCCCCTACAAAACCAAGGAGCTGAAGGCTGTGTAGTTTCTTCCCACCACTCAAAATGTAGTTGTGTGCAGTCGATAAAATGACCTTTAGAAAGCTGCTTGCGTTTGCCTGTGGAATGCAAGACAAAAGGAGACAAGATGGAGAGCTCTTTATCACATCGGTGTGATATGAGCCTCATCCCTGAGCTAGCGCCAACTCCAACTGAACAAGAAAGTGAATGGCTTTGTCAGAGAAATTGTCTCTAATACTAATCCCATTTCATAGCAGCTTGTTCCCACTCCCTGGAAAATCAGAAAGTTGCACAAAAAAACTGCTTCTGAGGAAATTACACAATTGAAATTCTCCCGCCACAAAGTCTGTCAAAGCCGCAATTGGACATGGTTGACTTTGCAGGGCCCTTTTGCTGTGAAGATCTAGTCCGTTACAGTCGGCTTCCATGACTTCTCTTTGAGCAAGGTATCAGCCAAAGGCCTTTTTCACAGCGGCACACATTTATTTCAGCTTCCATATTAACAGGTTACAGCATTTACACTGTCCTCTGTAGCAGTGTTGTGAGACCTTTCAGCACTGATATTTTTTTCATTCCATATTTATAACCCTAAACATGGCAGAAAATCAAGAAAATGCTCTGTAAATCTATGCAAAACAGAATTTTATGAAGCAAGTTCAACAGTGACACATACAAACACTTTCTATTCAGTAAATCTCACTGAATCTGGACAATTTTAGTAGTTTATAGCTTCTTTTTGGGGGGGGGGGGGAACAAATAATAAAAATAGTTTTTGCGTGTATATGATGTAATACGCACGCACTCCACACCCTAATCCTACCCAAGGGCTTTACAGTACGTAACATATGCACGCAAAAAACATTTTTGGCGAATAAATGGTACGAGAAATTAAATTTGTGGTATAGATATGCACTTTTATGAGATGTGTTGGAAAAGCTGCCAGTGTGAAAGCTGCATTGTCTTTTATGCACGTAATGTGACACAGGCCTAACCGATCGTTTGATTATGTCCCATTTTGCTTTTATAAATATAAAAATATTATTGCAGAGATATTGAAAACCTATTTGTTCGGCCAAGCTTAAAAAAAAACACGTTTTCATCGTCCTACATTTGTCTCATTCAGCTCTGTTTCAGAACAGTATGAAGCTCAATATTTATGCATAAAAAAAACTTTTTAATTTCCTACTGTGTGAACAGTTCTTTTCCGAGCCCTTTGGATGGTTTGGTGGCAATATTAGTTTGATGAAGAATGATGAAAACAAATGAGTACTGCAGAAAGCCTTGAGCAAGATTGCAGATGTTATTTCCTTTTACCAAATCTGCAGACGCTGGTTTAATATAAAACCAGTTCAGTTGTTGCCCTGCAGGACAGGAAACAGATTTCATTCAAAATAGATTCGCAAATGTTGAAAAATCAGAGCGTCATGTTTTTACCTAACATTGCCCTAATGCAAAATTTCAATAAGTAACATTGCAATAAGGTTCCCTGTCATAAAATAGAGGTCCTTGCCAGCTATATATTTAATGTGTGTTTATAGCAATCTTTCATTTGAAAGTCACGTGTCTAGTATTTGTAAAACCGCATTTTTCCATCTTAAAAATATATCTAAATTACAACATATGCTCTCATTAACAAATGCGGAAATATTAGTTCATGCTTTCATGACATCAAGACTAGATTACTGTAATGCTCTACTGGGTGGTTGCCCTACACACTTAATAAATAAACTACAGCTAGTCCAAAACGCTGCAGCTCGAGTTCTTACTAGAACCAGGAAATATGACCATATTAGCCCGGTTCTGTCAACACTGCATTGGCTGCCTATTAAACATCGTATAAATTTTAAAATATTGTTGATTACTTACAAAGCACTAAATGGTTTAGCTCCGCAGTACTTGAGCGAGCTCTTAACGCATTATAGTACTTCACGTCTATTGCGATCTCAAAATTTGGGCCAGTTGATAATACCTAGAATATCAAAATCGACTGCTGGCGGTAGATCCTTTTCCTATTTAGCACCAAAGCTAGACTAAAAACACATCTCTTTGACCTAGCATACACATAATATATAATAGACTTCTATAATTCAATGTTAGGCTGCATAGATTAGGTCAGCCGGAACTGGGAACACTTCCCTTAAATCCTGATGTACTCGTTACATCATCATAAGAAGAATGGCATCTACGCTAATTATAGTTTCTTTGTTTATCCCGAGGTTTTCCCGCAGCCTGCCGGATCCAGGCTGTATCCAGATCTGACTAGGAGCTTTGCCTGGACCCGATGACAACGCAGTGCTGAAGTACCAACTAGCCTCTCCCTATGGAGGATCCCTTTCCCACTCTACAGATAAAACGTTGTGATTCCGGTTCGCGTACCCACCCCGAAGTGATAAAACAAAATTCTGTATCAAATTACAGTTACTGTAAATCCGGCCTCTAGTTCATAAACGTCAGAGGAGAACTGGCCCCCGACTGAGCCTGGGTTCTCCCTAGGTTTTTTTTTTTCTCTCCATTAGGTCACCTGATGGAGTTTTAGGACACCAGTAGGTCACTTGATGGAGTTTTTCGGTTCCTTGCCACTGTTGCCTTTGGCTTGCTCAGTTGGGGATATTCAAATTAATTAACCAAGCATTAATACCATTGATCAGCCCTACCAAACGTGGATGTTTTTTTTCCACTAAGAAACAAGCATTGCTGTTTTATTTTATTGATACTGTGAAGCTGCTTTGATGCAATTTGTATTGTAAAAGGCGATATATAACTACACTTGACTTGACTTTATTATATAACATTCATACAGCCAGTAACCTAGTTTTAAAGGTAAGTTGAATAGAAATAAATGAATAAATAAATGGCACTCATTTTTCTCTTGCATCAACAATATAAATAAAATAATAAAAAGTCTAATTTGATGGCAAAAAAAAAGAAAAAAAAAGGTTAAAGTAGTCCAATATAAATGCAATAAAATGCAATGCAATAAAATAAAGGATTTAAGATAATGATTTCAGACAGATGAGGTTTGTGGGCAAAAATAAAAATGGTCATTCATATAGCAACATTCAACAGAATTAAACCACACAGTATCCATTTTAATACAAATTACTATGCAAACTTTCTGTATCAAACCTTGCATGTGGCGTCCTTGATAGAGGTCTTTGCAGAATTGTGTCAGGAAAACACAAGGACTGTTTTGATTGAACTGTAAATCCCATCAACATAAGTGAGTTAAACTCTGTCTATTATCTCCGCTCTGATGCATGTGAGCCCCTCCAATCTGTTATCTGAGCATCCATACTGTGCTTGTTGCGGAGATCATGGACAAATGGAGCTGAGCATCTTATGCTAGTTGGACCACAAGACTCACCATGTTTGGGAACATAATCCTGAACAGATTGTACAAGAGGATGAGAGAGAAATTATCAGTGTTGTGGACATTGGCAGAAAAGGTTCAGCGGCTTTCTGCATGACCCAGTTCAGAAAGTTTACAGGCATTCTCTTGTGTAAATTAATGTAAAGTACTAATAATAAATATATTAGATACATACACAATAGCATGTAAAAGAACATCCCATCCAGAGTATATGTGTCTTTAACCATTTCATGCGGAAGTTTAAAATAATCGAGCTGATCTCTCAGTGTGAGGTTCTTTTTAAGGCGACCAATATTTTAAAAATATTTAATATAGGTATCACCTTATTATTTGTATGGCGACGTGTCATGCTTGTCACGTGACAGCGCAGCCACAATAGTGCTGTATGACACATTTTTCCCTTTTTCCTTTTTATTCAAAATATTCACAAACGTGTTCACAAACTATCTATTCAGATAGTCAATTATGTGTAAGTGAATGTGTTTTGTCATTTAAACTGCAGCTCAGTTACTGAACTTTCATTTTTATATTCTTAAAATGTGGCAATGGGAAGCAGTTGAAATGATTGCGACCTATTATCTTCCTGCCAACCACTATACACACCACCCAAAACACATGCCAATGTTTTCTAAAGACGGGACTCTTAAACAACATCACAAAGCAATACCAAAGAGATCTAATATAGCTGAAGCCTATATAATACTCACAGCAGAGCCACGCTGGTGGAGATGGCGATGTAAAAAAAAAAAAAAAAAATACTTGGTTGGCTCCACAGAGGCAATAACAAGCTTCTCGCTATTATGAAAGTCGAGGCAGTGGAGGGTTTGGTCCCATGGGACATCATAATGTGTTTTCACTGCAGCTCTTTGACAACTGCAGCCACGTATCCAACTCTCCAGTCATGATTTCCCCCACCGTTTATTCACGCTGTATCAGTTTTATTGCTGAAAGGAGAACATGGGCTCTATGATTCCATCTGAAGCCTCTTGCAGTCACACAGTTTATGCAACCCACCTCCACATGCAGTTGATCTTATACTGCACCACTAAATATAAATGCATTACTTGATCAGAATAGATCGGTTAAACGGGTGCTTCTCAAATAGTTTTGCTTCGAAATGCATGTTTTGACATCAAGTAGTGACACAACCAAAATTGTTTATGCACAAAAGTAAGCAATATTTCATGACCTGCATAGGCCAAAGATTAAATAAATTATTAATGTGGTATACAGTAAGATGAATTATAAAAAATCACCATAGTTTAATTGTTGGTTTCTAAATGTACTTTGAATGTCAGTGGTTTAAATCTTCTCTGCACCCAATGATCAACAGCAAAGAATACATTGCATTTGGCTTAAACCATATTTATCTTTGTTGCAAGTGAACTTCTATTTCATATAGACAGTGGCAGTACCTTGCAAAGGTTTGTTTAAGGGTTTTAAAGATGTTACTTATGCCCATCTTCTTCAATACTAGACTCTTCCACAAATTTGAATTTACACCAAAATAACTAGTTTATTGAAACACAACCTTTGAAATCAACAACAAATGACAATTCTTTTTTTTCTGACTGATCTCACTAGTATTTGTTGGTATTTTTTCATAACATTTACTTGCACACTTTTTTTTTACGTTTGGACACATACTGAAATGTACAATACTTTAGACACACGAAAACAAAGATATTTGCATATGCAGAGACTTTGAAACATACAAATCTTTATGATTTGTTTATATTATATTATACATATATATGCATTTTAAACCCCTAAAACTAACCACTTCTAAAAAAAAAAATAAAAAAAATGTAGCAGGCAGATAGATGGCAATAATTAGTACAGTTACAATATACTATCATATAGATATTTTTTCAATACCACACAAATGGAATGGATTATGGTTATGATCATGTTTATCAAATCATTTAGCTACCAATGTCTCGTAGCAAAAAAAAAAAAAAAAAAAAAAAAAAATCAAGCCATGAATGAATGATGGCAGAATTTTCATTCATTTTAACATTTGAGAGTTTAAGCTTGGGTAAACGTGGTGTAAATGTAATTCAACGTGGTGTTGAATTAGGTAAATGCTTATGTCATGGCACTGTATGTGTTTATTAAATACCATTGGTTAAATACATTTAACCTATATATTTTGTGATTCAAACTACTGTATGATTATATATTTAATCACATTGCATTAGTTGCATTTAGCGTTGTTTTGTCCCTGCTGTCTGCTATCAGAACAGACCTTGCGACCCATTATCTGAGAACCAGAAGTTAAAGTACTCCAGAATGAGAAATGAACTGTGAAATGGCTTGCAGTAAACTGTAGTCTGCTGTCGCTTTCTTTTTAACTTTTGCTGAATTCGATTTGAACGTCTGACCTCAGATGTTCATTTTATAACGATGAATGACATCAGTGTGTGCTGATAGCAAAGTTCTTCCTTTATCACTCAATTTGGGCTGATATATCAGTGAACTGTCCTCCACATGATGAAGGAGAGGAGTTTGTCTGTGCCAAAGCAAGCAAAATGAATGACCATCACAGGAAGGAATGCTAATAGCCACCTCGCTGCTGCAGGGGGAAAGAGGTGTTTGTGTTGTCTATCAACATTAGGGTGAACGGAAGGGAATGAGTGAAAAGACATAGATAGAGAAAGAGAGAATATAGTGGTTTCCTTCCAGCATTCTTAGATTAGAGCAAAATAGATGGTGCACCAGGAGTTCAAAGTTTGACATTGGTACTACAAGGTCTTACTTAACCCAGTTCTAAGCTCTCTTGGGAGAAACCAAGAATGTAAAAAACATCAACATTGTGTCAGATTAAAGTATATTAGTGAAACAAGCCTTCAAAATGACTTTCTTCTGAAGCAAGATGGTCACAATGGCAAAGCGGAGGTAATTTTCGTAACACGCTGGATGTGTTTAAAGGAATAGTTGAAAAATCTGAAAATCAGCCCATGATTTACTCACCCTCAAGTCCTCCTAGGAGTATTTGACATTCTTCTTTCAGACGAATACAATCGGAGTTATAATAATAAATGAATATATAATATTATATAATATATAATATGATATAATAATAAAAAATCATATATTACTTTTCCTCTCTTTCCTCCATCTAAAGCTTTTAAGATGTGGTATAATTTCCTTCACATACGCCTTGTGATAATCACATTACTTATGTCCACAATTCATAAATCATATGCCACTACAGCTGGGTAAAACTCCCCCAGACAGAAAAGTAAGACTGGAGAACTTCAGACGAATCCATTAAAAATAAATTATGAAGAGAAATGCATGACTCATAGTTTGAATGAATTGTGAATGACAGTCAAGTCAAGTCAAGTGTATTTATATAGCGCTTTTCACAATATAAATTGCATCAAAGCAGCTTCACAATATCAATCAAATAACATAACAATGTTTGTTTCTTAGTGGAAAAAAAAAAACATCCACGTTTGGTAGGGCTGATCAATGGTATTAATGCTTGGTTAATTAATTTGAATATCCCCACAGTCCTAGAAAAGTAAGGCAGCTTAGTATAATTAATGTGCGTGTGTGTGTGTGCGTGCGTGCGTGCGTGCGTGCGCATTTTATTTATTTATTTATGTATTTATTTGTTCGTTCGTTCTTGTTCATTCATTCATTCAAAATTATTCATGACCCTTTGCCATGTTTTTTAAGGCATGCTATAGTCATATTTTTTCGATACTTTGAGTACCAAGTACCTTTTAAGTACCTTAGAGTGCCAGATAAATACTATGGTATGTGAATATGATGATCATTCGGTACTATAACTGTCAGGGTCCTGCCCCGTATGTCCCGTAGATGATCTACTTGTGCTTTAACCTCGCGCACGAGCAGATCCGTTTCCTCGCTAGAGAAGCGTTCAGTTTTTACGGTTGCAAATTCCGCCATGTAAATAGCGAATGCGCCATGGCGTGAGCGCAACTAGCTTTTAAAGGGAATGAGATGAGACTCTGATTGGTTTATTGCAAAAACACACCCATTACTCATTAAGAGAATAGGGACAACCCTTTTAGACCATGCGCCGACCATTGTTCCTGTCGTTTAAATAGCAAAAGTGGATTCGGACATGCCCTAAGTGCACTTGCGCCGTACACTTTAGATCACGCGCTTAGATCGTTAAAATAGGGCCCTTAGTTTAACCACATGGCCAAAGTGTGTGAGTGTTCGCTCATCCTGTCAGTCAGTTCTAGCTTTGTACAAATTTTCATTTCTTTCTTTTTTTTCTTTTTTTTTTCTTTGTTCCTGACTTTTAGTCTAGTCCTAGTCTTTATTTTGCTCTAGTTCTCCCAAGATTTATTTTTGGTTTATCTCTTGTTTTTGCCTTTGTTAACTAATCATGTATTTATTTTCTCTTTAGCTTCCCTTCAAGGTTGCAGTTTTATTTTTCCTTTACTATAGCTCCAGTTATATTTAGTTTCTTATTTTGTTTTCTGGTGTGCTAGTTTTGCCAGTTTTTATTTTGTTCTTGTTTGTTTGTTATCTCTTGTAGTCTTGTCTTGTGTTGGTTCCTGCCTGAGATTCCCCATCTGGTTCCTTCTGCCTGGCAGTTATACTGGTTCAGAGTCTGTGTGCAGCAAGTATCAGATCTCTGCTTCATTGTTCCCTGCCCTGTCGCCACCAGCAGTTCTTCGACCTGTTGTCCTCTAGAGTTGGTTCCAGCCGTCACCCACAGCTGTGCTGTCATTGTTTCCCGTCGACCCTTCTGTGTGGACTGTTCCTGCTTCACCTGCTTACTTAACATTTACTTGTCTTCTCTTAATAAACATCACTCCCCTGTGTCTGGGTCTCCCCTGAATCCTGACAATAACAAAGTGCCTGGTATTATTGTCTGATACCATCACTGTCCCACGGTACTGTCACAGCACTTTTATTTTTTTAAGGACACTTACAAACCACAAGTCTGCAAGTTTCACCAAGATAATAAAACCAGATAGCTTGTTACAAACCACTCTGACTCTTCATTTTTGGGAAACTGTCTTGCTTGCTTGGTAGTAAAAGTAATTGTCTACCTGGTCTGTGTATGAAAATCCCAATTGTTATTAAGATATGCACATTGCGTCGCAGAGAGCTTCCCCTATCATACCACATCCAGAGCAGAGAAAGCCAGCCACTTTTGCTGTATTATGCTGTGAGTGACAGTAATTGTATGACGTTCAGCCTTCCCAGGAAATGGCAGCATATATGGAGAGAAGAGGGATAACAGCAGGAGGACTAAAGGTCACTATCATTTTGCTGGTGGTATGGAGTTGCTCTCTCTGTGTTTGCTCTGTGAAAGAGGATGGAGGTTGCATTTTTCTAACCTCTGCATATTTTCGCTGACCTCCATGTGGCATGTCTCACGGGAGATGAAGCAAACAACGACTGTTTGTGATGATAAATATATCTATTAAAACTTGGAGCCATATTTAAGGTCTGTTTTGTGTGTGATCAATACAAAAATGTTTATAGATGCATTCTCAGCTTGTATGTTAATTAGTAAAGTGCCATGCAGTTAAATGCTGAAAAATATCTGAATGTGTATAAATAACTTTTTTTCCCCCAACAAAAGAAGTATTAGGGAATCAGGGCCCTTGGAATCCATAAATTCTATATCAGGGATACCAAAACAGGGCTTCATGAGCTAATAACACTGTTTTCAAATGCTGCTCATGAACTCAATCTGTGCAAGTGCTGTGAAATTAAATGTCATCGCATTTCAAATAACAATTGCAATATATGAGAAAATAATTACAATATAATACTTTTTGGCAAAGTTATCTTCCGGCCAGTTTATTAGGCACACCTGTTCGTTAAGGCAAATATCTAATCAGCCAATCACATAGCAGCAATTAAATGCATTTAGGCATGGATACATGGTCAAGATGATATGCCGAAGTTCAAACTGAGAATCAGAACGGGGAAGAAAAGTGGTGACACTTTCTATGAAGTCCATGCTCATAAATAAAATAAAAGTAAATAAAAGTATAAATGGGCTTTAATTCATCATAAGCAAGTATTACTATGTATATTTTAAAAGACTCATAAGACCTATACTGCATTATAAGAACAGTTATAGTTTAATTTACATTATTTTTATAATTAGTTACAAGTCATGCATTTGCTTTTTCAATGTGCATGCTCATAATCCATTATACACTGATGTATAAATGATCAAATATAAAATAGTTACAGAAGCCCCTTTCACACAGAGATTCCGGAAAATACACGGATAAGGTAACCCGGGATTTGACCCGGGTTCGTTTGATTTTGCTTCATTCACACTGCCAGTCATTTGCCGGAATCAGAGAGCGCGTTCACACACAACCCGTGTATGTTCCGGAAAGACGCGTGATGTTGGATGTGATGTGTAAGGTACGCGTCGAAACGTTTACTAATGATCTACGCTTTCGATCTAGAGAAACCACGCTCGATAATTTTTTTTCGGATTCGGTCGTACACTAACACATCACGTAGGCCTACCGTTCCACACAGCTGGCGAACGATTTCAGCTTCGGCTCGGATTGCAAGGAGCTCTCGGGTCTCTACTTCAGTCCAGTTTGCAGACATTTTTTCGTTCTTTCTTGTATCGATGACGAACACAAACTTTCTTCTTGAGTAACTGAGTCGCACGATAACTACTCATTGCAAAGGCTTGTGCATCATCACTACAACACACCCCTTATACGGCATTGGTTCTGGCTTTTGTTCACACAGCGCGCGTTCCGGGTCTGAACACGGTAATGTTACTAGGTCCCCAACCCGGCATCGATCCCGGCATCAATCCCGGGTCGTGTTTGAGTTCACACAGAAGGCACTCTGGCAAATTTGGGTTCAAAGCGCTGTGTGAAAGGGGCAAGAGACACTTGTTTGCTGTACCAATTAGTGATTAATTTTGTCTTTAATGGCTAATGTTTGCATTAGAGTTCATGAATGGTCATTTTGATTTGTTAAAATCTAAATATCCTTAACCAAATGCATGGTATTGCTTATAAGAGTTTGTAATTAAAAAATGTATATTGTTGCAGTGTTTTGCTAGTATGTAACATTAAAAAAGCCAAAAAATATTCAGCTGAAAAACAAAATATTTTTTTTCTTTTCTTATTTTATTACAGGAATTATTGTTCATTAGTTACACTTACAAGTAAACAACTTAATGTACAGTATAATAAGCACATCTTCATCATTTTTTTAACATTTGCTTTAGGAAAATTGCATCCCAAACTTTACTTAAAGCCATCAATTATGCATTTATAGAGACTAGTAACTGTATTATCACTCACAATAAGTATTTACAAGAACACAACATGGCTATTAATAACAATATATTCACTTATTTGACAGAAATAATGAGTTATGAGTGAAAACGTGACATAAATGCTACATCAGTAAATTATTTATATATGGGTCATGCAGGGCTTAAAAACTTGCTCAAGTAGTTATTACCGGTTTATGCCCAATACAAATAGTGTTACCTGTGATTTCAGTGACTTTGAACGTGGCATGGTTGTTGGTTGATGGGCTAAGTTGTTCAGATCTAATGGGATTGTCACACACAATGGCTTACAGAGAATCGGCCGAAAAAGAGAAAATATCCAGTGAGTGGCAGTTCTATGGGCAATATTGCCTTGTCAATGCTGTAGGTCAGAGGTTATATGCTATAGGTAGAGCTGAAAGAAAGCCAACAGTAACTCAAATAACGACTGGTTGCAACTGAGATCTGCAGAAGAGCATCTCTGAATGCACAACACATTGAAACCTTAAAGCAGATGGCCTACAGCAGCAGAAGACCTCACCAATTTACTTTATACTATCACCACAAAAGTTGATCCAGATGCAGCTCATGTGGGGGGAACTTCACCAAAAATAATTGTCCTCCTACCTTATTTCCTTCCTGTAATAATAAAACAAAATAAAACGTAAAAAAAAATATTTTTCTGTCTACTTGCGTGTCATGTTATCACTTCACGCAATTTCATGACACTAAGTAAATAAGCCTGTAACCAAACAATGTATGTATATCATCACAAACCAGAGTGCATGGTAATAAGATATATTTTTCAGTGAGAAAAACATACATAAAGCTTAACTTTACACACTTGAATGCAGTTGTTTTGTGTTTCCATTCCCAACTTCCTGTCATCAAGTTAACCCTCTTCTCAATTTCCACATTTATAAAATCTGTTTGGCTTATTGTCAGCTTATTGTCTTCCTCACACAAGTCAAACACCCACAGCCTAGGCTGAGGCATCATTCCTGAGGTAAATTGTCGCTCAAACAGTTTTCAAGCAGGCAAACAACTTTGCTGAACTTTATCTTGGAGCCATTGTCCTCAGTACGCTAAAAAAAGAGGCATACAATTGTCTACTCTTTTAGATACTCCTCTAGTTGTCTTTTTACTGGAGGTTGTTGAGTAGATGGGTCTTTGGAGTGGCCTTGTCAATATTATTTTCCTTTAATCAGCACCTTCCTTCCTTTTAATTGTTGCAATGTGTTTTCAGAGTGATATATCGCAGCTTTGCTAAATTGGGCCTGTACTGCCTGAACTGATCCACTTAATTTTGCCCTCATTGATTTTATGTCCCTTTCATTTAGATCATTCTGTCGCAGGTTTGCACATAGTTTACACTTCTATAGATGAGGACAGATGAATTACCAGTAAGGACCCTTTTGATATGAGACAAAGTACAAAGCCTATGAATAGTCACTTTGAAACAGAGACTGTTTGTTTTATTTTAACACCCCAGATGGATTTTCACAAGCCAACAATAATGGAGTCAACATACCAATGTCATGATGCAGATGGCAGTTGGGGGACAATTAGTTGTAAGTAATCTGAAATTGTTCATTTCAAACGCTAGTTTCTCCTGATTTAGCCAATCAAATTTGTTTTTGTGGCATAAATTAATGGATATACTGTGTGTTGGTTCAGTGATGTTAAATAATGTTTGACAAATATGAGAAAAAGAGATTGCTTTATATGACGAACAGATTTAATTTAGGCTTTTATTCATATATAAACATTGATCAACTCACATTTAAAACACATAAAATATGTTTAACACGGAATCTCGTGAAAGAGACGAAAGAGAACAAACTGCAATGCTTTCCATGCATCATATACAGTAGATTACTTTTACAAAGTCTTTGTGATGGCTTTGGTGTCTGAAAGTTTTGGAGAGTTTCCGTAATAAGGAACAGTAGCCTATTAACATCAGAGCAATTCAAGCGAAAAGGACCACCTTCAAACTTTGACAAGTTTACAGCTGTAAGCCAGCTATATATTGCTGACAGAGTACAAAAATGCATCCACGTCATGCAATTAATTCAATTAAAATGTTTAATCAAAAAACAGCCCTGTTTTTTCTTGAATCCTTAACTTTTTACACATGAGCCTCCATTAAGTGCTAAAGAATTTAACTAAATGGTTGCTGAATCAGAATCAAATTTCAAGAATCTGAAGGGATGTGTCAGAAGTTAACTCACATTTTTCAGGGATGTGTGAAGGAACAACATATCCTTCAGCTTTAACAGTTACATTGAGTGGCTGTAAAAACACAAATCTCTTAAAATAAACTGTAATGTTATAGGTATACAGTATGTGCAAAGGTGTGCAGGAGAGGTTGCCTACACCCGCCCCCTTGAAAGGTTATCCACTGCCACTATGCAGAAGAAAATATCCCAAATAACTCTGCTCCGACTTGCCAAAGAGATTGGCAACAGTATGCAAAGAACTCACTATTATACAAAGAGAAAAGCTTTCTTTAACCAGATCCCACTAACATGGAAAAGGAAAGAACAAGGCAAACAGGATGAAAAGAGAAATGTAATGAAATGCCAGAGGCATTCTGAAGATTGTTCACATTGCAGGAAAGTTCTGTTAGAAAATCTTCAAATCCACATTAAATTCTGTCATGTTAATAAACGATTGTAATACTGATTCCTCCATTAGGTACCAAAATCACACAAATACCTTCAGACTGAAAATGCATTTTCTTGCTCAAGTCCAGGTGGTTCAAATGGGTCATGCAATGGAGAAACAAAATGTTCTTGATTTTAGAACTCAAAAAGGTAACACATAATTTTGATGGACTCTTTTGAACATTCGGTTGGCTAAGTCTGCAACTACATGTCAACTAACTCTTATGAAAGTATTAGTAGACTGTCTGCTAAATATCTGCTAACTCTTTATTGTGATGCTCCTCCAACATACGGATGTATTACAACTTACTATAAGTAAATTTGCAACTATGTCAACTTATTCTAACCCTAACCCTACCAATCTACTAATACTCTACTTACACTCTAATGAGAGATAGACATATAGGTGCAATGTTACTTAAAGTCAATAGAATGTGTTAAAGGGGCCAAAATACAAAATAAAGTGAAACCCTCAAAACTAACTCTTTTCTAACTCTTTTTCTAAATTCTTTTCTACCCTTCTGAAAAGCGATTCTCCTCGTCACGCCCCTTAACATGCGTCATCGTCATACGTTATCAAGATGTGTTCTGAATAACTTATGTCTGTCCATCAATCACAAGAGTGATACTGCTGTTGGATAAAGATGTCGAGCAATACTGTCAAACTCAGATGTTCTGTCAGTGGATTTAAAGAAACTGCACCTCAAAAACGTTTCATAGCCTTCCTAAAGATCCGAGATTTACAAATGGCTGAAGTTTATTTTTCACTAGGACTATTTCACTATGGACAATTCCTTGGAGGCAATGGAGGTAAGTTAATTTATTTTTAATTTCACCCTGTCTACACCAGATGCGACAAAGCAAACTTTCAAATCCATTTGTCCTTCTTGTCAGAAGTAGTGAGGGTGAGGTACCTCAGAAACAAAACGAGGCGTCAGTTTACTGTCGGGGATTTGTGCAATTTTTGCAAATATTGGACCCTTTTTGAACGTTATAAACTAACCCCGTGAAACTTACAGTATTATAAAAGTTCGAAACTGCAGTTCATGACCCATACAAACCACACTATTTTGAAGAATGTTGACAAGCTATTTTTTGCCCATAAAACTGGCCCACATAGACTTAGTAATTATTGTAGAGAATGCTAGTAAATGATGTCATCTGAGCAATAGAAACTGTTCTCTGGGAGCCTTTATCTTTGAGCATGATACTAGATTTCCATACTGTCCAACATACCCAACAGAATGTACCGTGGTGATGAATAATATTGCACATCATCCTCATTCAGCCCTGTGTTAATAAATGCTTTATCCCCATCATCCTCAATGTTGATTATGAGAAGAGCGTGCATGAGTGATTGTGTGAGTGTGTTTGTGCTAAGGACTAATAACCTCATCTGTGAGAAGCAGTAGAGCATGTCTTTCTATATGAGGGATGGATCCATCTGTGCATTTTCATAATATTGGAAGCTGAACAACATCACTTTGTGATGCACATCATGACCTACCTTACAGAGAATCCATTTGTGGATGTAACTATTTTCCCTTGGATTACAGAAATAGGAAATCCTGTTGCTAGAAAGTGGTATATAAAAAAGTTTGCTACCTGAATTGATGAAACATAATCCACAAGCTCAATATGACACTACCACTCGTCACGAGTTTAGCAGATTTAGGCCTGGTTTCACAGACAGGGCTTAGATTAAGCTAGGATTAAACTTTAGTTCAATTAGGATATTTAATTTTCTTTTATAAATGTGCCTTAGAAAGAAACATTACTGATGTGCATCTTGAGACAAAACCGTGGCACTGACATTTTTTAAGTCAGTGCAAGTTGCTTTCAGTTAAAAGTGCAATGATACATTTTAGTCTGGGGCTAGGTTTAAGCCTTGTCTGTGAAACCGGGGGAACATATGCAAGAAAAATGAGTCTCTGTACTTTACTGAGAATAGGACAACATAATCAAGGGTATTTATATTCCTTTAAAGTTACTACAATGTTGTAAATGTCTTAAATCGTATAGTATGTTCAAAATCTGGGTACCATTTTTACACACACACACTAGCACACATCTACCATCATGTACACTACCGTTCAAAAGTTTGGGGTCAATTTGTTTTAGTGTTTTTTTTTTAAGAAATTAATACTTTTCTTCAGAAAGGACGCATGAAATTGATATAAAGTGACAGTAAAGACATTTATAATAATGCAAAATATTTATTTTTTGAATGAAATGCTTTTCTCTTGAACTTTCAAAGAATCCTGAAAAAAATGAATCACTGTTTGCACAAAAATATGAAGCAGCACAACTGTTGTCAACTGTGATAATAATCATAAAAGTTTCTTGAGCATCAAATAATCATATTAGAGTGATTTTTGAAGGATCATGTGACACTGAAGACTGGAGTAATGATGCTGAAAATTCAGCTTTGATCACAGGAATAAATTGCATTTAATACATAAAATATATTCACATAGAAAACAGCTGTTTTACATTGAAATAATATTTAACAATTTTACTGGGTTTGTTTTGTATTTTTAATCAAATAAATGCAGCCTTGGTGAGCAGAAGAGACTTCTTTTAAAAACATAAAAAATCTTACCGACCCCAAACTTTTGAACAGTAGTGTAAAGTCAGGTAAAGACATGACAAAGAAAACCATGACCTAGAAACGTCTCGGTTACGTATGTAACCCTCGTTCCCTGAGTAGGGAACGGAGACGTTACGTCGGATGACGACGAATGGGGTTTCGCTTAGAAAGCCTATCAGCTTCGAGTATTACAAAACGAGCCAATGGCAAAGAAATGCCATGGGTCTGCGGAATTTGCATGACGTAACTCCGCCCCACCTCGTGGGTATAAAAGGAGGACGCTGGCAACAGCTTCTCGCTGAGGAGCCAAGACTGAACTCGGGCGATCCCCGCGAAACAGCGGAAGTGGCAGGAAGACGTAACGTCTCCGTTCCCTACTCAGGGAACAAGGGTTACATACGTAACCGAGACGTTCCCTTTCGTTGTCACTCCGAGTTACGTCGGATGACGACGAATGGGGTTACCAGTCAAATCACGCCACCTTCACAGCTGTCTTCCAGCGCCCTGCGAAAAATCTGAGCCCTCGAGATATTAGGACGAAGGACTCCTATTTAACACAGGAATACCAAGGTACACTGGGGAGCATATCCCAAGCTTTTAAGGGGAAATATGCAATTATCACCAACCCAGTGGGGGGGGCATTTGAAAATACACATATGACCTGATAGTAACATATGGGGAAACTCTGAGGTGTCCAGCCGCAGGTGGAATATTTCAACCTCAGGGGTGGCAAGGTGGCTTGCCGAGGGAAAGACACATGCTCAAAGAGGCTTACAGTGGAAATACACGTGTGGGGGTAGCTCATGGGAGGGACCATGCACACGGAGGCACCTAGCCGACGCCCAGGCAATAGACACTGGCGGTAGCATCAGGGGTGCTGGAGGAACTCAGGGCTTTCGGAGAAGCTCACCTGAGCAGAATATCGCACGTATCCAGTCCGCGGAGTGGAATGGCGAGCAAGCGAAGACACCTGAGCGGGTCCGGAACTAGCTGTTTGAAGCGAGAACACGAGAGGACACAGGCTCCACTCGGAGATTGTAGAATCTGGCGAATGTGTTAGGTGTCGCCCAGCCTGCAGCTCTGCAGATGTCTGCTAGCGAGGCGCCATGCGCCAGCGCCCAGGAGGATGCCACACTCCGGGTGGAGTGGGCGGTCACACCAAGGGGGCACGGTCGGCCTTGCTGCTGGTAAGCCAAAGCAATGGTGTCCACAATCCAGTGAGACAACCTCTGCTTTGAGAGAGCCTTTCCCTTCAGCTTGGGAACCATAACAGACAAAGAGCTGGTCTGAGGTCCTGAAACACTGCGTCCTGTCTACATAAGCGCGGAGAGCGCGTACTGGACAGAGCAGTGCCAAGGCTGGGTCTGCCTCCTCCGAGGGCAGCGCTTGCAGGTTCACCACCTGGTCCCGGAAGGGAGTGGTAGGAACCTTGGGCACATATCCAGGCCGGGGTCTCAGGATCACGTGAGAACCGGCCGGCCCGAACTCTAGGCACGCTTCGTCAACGGAGAATGCGTGCAGGTCCCCGACCCTCTTGAGAGAAGCCAATGCAATCAGGAGCGCTGTCTTCATTGACAGGAACTTAAGCTCCACTGATTGCAAAGGCTCAAAGGGAGCACTCCGCAGGGCACTTAAGACCACTGAGAGGTCCCAAGAGGGAACGAGAGGAGAGCGAGGAGGATTCAGTCTCCTCGCCCCCCTCAGTAACCTGACGATCAGGTCGTGCCTCCCTATGGACTTACCTTCCACTAAGTCGTGGTGAGCGGCAATAGCGGCAACATAAACTTTGAGGGTGGAGGGAGACAGCCTTCGCTCCAACCCATCTTGAAGGAAGGAAAGCACGAAACTGATCGAACAACTCCGGGGGTCTTCTCGGCGAGAAGAGCACCAATTGATGAATAGGTTCCACTTCAACGCGTAGGCATGTCTCGTGGACGACGCTCTAGCGGAAGTGATTGTAGCCACCACCGCAGGTGGTAGGGTACTCAAACCTGTCTCGTCCCATCGAGGAGCCACACGTGGAGGTTCCAGAGATCGGGACGAGGGTGCCATAGAGTGCCCCGTCCCTGAGAAAGGAGGTCCTTCCTCAGAGGAATTGGCCAAGGAGGTGCTGTCGCGAGGAGCACTAGTTCGGAGAACCAAGTCCGGGTGGGCCAGTACGGCGCAACCAGAAGGACTTGCTCCTCGTCCTCCCTGACCTTGCGCAGGAGCTGCGCAAGAAGGCTCACTGGGGGAAACGCATACTTGCGGCCCCGCGGCCAGCTGTGCGCCAGTGCATCCGTGCCGAGCGTGCCCTCGGTCAGAGAATAAAGCTGGGCGCAATGGGATGAGTCGCGGGAGGCAAACAGATCTATCTGTGCGTCGCCAAACTGGTCCCAAATCAGCTGGACCGACTGGGGATGGAGTCGCCATTCTCCAGGGAGGGGCTGAAGCCGTGACAGCTCGTCGGCAGCACGGTTCAGGGCTCCGGGAATGTAAATAGCACGAAGGGACCTCAGATGCTTCTGACTCCATAGGAGGAGGTGGCGAGCGAGTTGCGACATACGGCGGGAGCGTAGACCACCTTGATGGTTGATGTACGCTACTGTGGCGGTATTGTCTGATCGGACTAGTAGGTGTTGACCCATGAGCAGCGCTCGGAAGCGGTGCAGAGCAAGGCGTACTGCCAGCAACTCGAGGCAATTCACATGCCATAGGCGCTGGGGTCCTGTCCAGGAGCCCGCGGCAGCATGACCATTGCACATGGCGCCCCAGCCCGTGGTGGAGGCATCTGTTGAGACAACAACATGCCTCGACGCTCGTTCCAGGGGGACACCAGCCCTGAGAAAACTGAGGTTCAACCACGGGGTGAAGGTCTGACGGCAGCTCGAAGTCACTGGAACTCGGAGCTTGCCTTGTTGCCATGCCCACCTCGGGACTCGGTCGCGAAGCCAAAGCTGAGGCGGTCTCATATGAAGCAATCCGAGCGGCGTGACCGCGGCTGCAGATGCCATATGCCCCAGGAGCCTCTGAAAATGTTTCAGTGGAACCGCTTTCTTGCCCTGTATTTGTCTCAGACAAGTCAGCAGTGACTGCGCGCGCTCGCTCGTAAGCTGCGCGGACATGGCGACCGAGTCGATGTCCATACCGAGAAAAGAGATCCTCTGCACGGGGCAAAGTTTGCTCTTCTCCCAGTTGACCCGAAGGCCCAGACGGGCTAAGTGCCGGAGCACAAGGTCCCTGTGTTCGCAAACCTGGTCTCGAGAGAGAGCTATAATCAGCCAGTCGTCGAGATAGTTCAGGATGCGAACCCCGTGAACCCGAAGGGGAACAAGGGCTGCCTCGACGACCTTCGTGAAGACGCGAGGGGACAGGGCTAGCCCGAACGGGAGAACCGCGTACTGATATGCCTGTCCCTCGAAAGCAAACCGGAGGAACGGTCTGTGACGAGGGAGAATGGAGACATGAAAGTAGGCGTCCTTCAGGTCGATCGCTGCAAACCAATCCTGGGGCCGCACACACTCGAAAATGCGTTTGGCGGTGAGCATTTTGAACGGCATCCTGTAAAGACCCAATCCTGGGTCTGTCCTGCCCTCGTGCATGTTTCTGAACATCTGGGCCTGGTAGACCTGCAGAGTGGCCATAGCATGCAGAGAGGTAGCCGACTGTCCCGCCGCTCTGTAAGACTTCGCCGCCATAGACGACGAAAATCTACAGGCCTTGGATGGATGCTTAGGCTCGCCCCGAGAAGAAGCACTCTGAGGACACAGTTGCATCGCAACAGAGCGTTCAACCGGGGGAAGCCCAGTGTACCCACGGGCGGCCGCCTCATCGAGGGGAGGAAAGGCGGATGGGATCAGCGAGCGGTCCCGGGAAGACAGGGGGGTCTTCCAGGACTTCGAGATCGCATCATGCACATCCGGGAAGAATGGTATTGGGGTTTGCCGTGGACCACGGGGGTCGGCAGCCTTACCCAAAAACCAATCGTCCAGCCGCGAGCGCTCGGGACAGGGTGGAGGCCTCCACTCTAAACCAATGCTCGTGGCTGCCCGGGAAAGCATGGCCGTCATTTCCGGATCCGATTCAGGCACAGCCGTATGCACACCGGAAGGTGGCAGCTGCGCTGAATCTTCACTTCCGGAAGAATCAAGCCCACCTTGTGATGCTGCTACAGACATGGCATCTTCCTCTGTAGCTTTAACCGAAACCCGCGGGGAACCCGAAGGTAGACCCGCGGGAATCGGAGGCTCACTAGCGGGCACCGTCACTGAAGAGGGGGGCTGGGGTCGCGGACACATAGTCGGCGCCTGGTTCCAGACCGTTACCCTCAGGTCACCCTGGCCACCAGCCGAAGTAGCACTCCTCGGGGGAGCATTAGATCGGGGTGTGGATGAGGGGACTCTCACTCTTGCGAGTTCACTGAGTCTCAACCTTAGTGACGCGATGGTCATGTTCCCACAGAGAGAACATGACTCATCCACGAGCGCTGCTCTAGCGTGATCCATGCCCAAACAAACTAGGCAGCGCTCGTGCCCATCAGAGTCAGACACATATCTGCTGCAACCAGAAGTGCACGGGCGAGGCATCTTTAAAAAGACGTGCCGCGTGCAAGCTCTTTTTGTGAGAGAGAAACACTCTGATGTCGAGGCGGCCGGGGAGACACGGACTCTCTGGCAAAATCACTGCACAGATCAGCAGGAAGCGCGCGCTCGCTGGAATCGCCCACAAACACCAACACCAGAGGAACTCGTTTGTAAAAGCTGACAATTCTCAGAGATGGCTTGTGGAGTGAAGAGATGCTCTTGGCTCCGAAGCGAAAACATAACTGCATGTTGCCAGCGTCCTCCTTTTATACCCACGAGGTGGGGCGGAGTTACGGCATGCAAATTCCGCAGACCCATGGCATTTCTTTGCCATTGGCTCGTTTTGTAATACTCGAAGCTGATAGGCTTTCTAAGCGAAACCCCATTCGTCGCCATCCGACGTAACTCGGAGTGACAACGAAAGGGAACTAAAAAGAACATAACAATGAAACTCCTAAACTAAACAATATATGATTTTGAAACTAAACATGACTGTGCCAATTATATATATATATATATATATATATATATATATATATATATATATATATATATATTAACATTGTAAAAATACATTGAGAAAAAAAAAATCATAGGTTGACCAGTATTTCCAAATTGATTTGAGTCAAATTGACCCTTGACAATATAAGTGGTCTAAACAAAAGGTGAAGTGTGTCGCTTTTGTGCCACTTTTTTTTGATTTTGCAAAAAAATAAAAATGAATTTGAATTGGATTCCAGCACTTTCCATTGGTCAGAAAAACACAGATAGCCCCACCGGCATTGGTTGGATAAGTGTTGTTTTGTCATGCTGGTCAGGGTGGTCAAACAAACAATGTTTTGATAGCTAAGAAGACTTATACATGACACCATTTTGAACTAAAAACAGAAAACTTTTTATTCCTTTTGGCCATTCATTTACACAACAACAGCATTTTGGGGTCCTGAAAATGCAAACTTTTGAAAAAAAGTTTCAAAGTGCAAGTTTATGAAAACAATAATAATCGTCTCCGTGTTAACTACAAAAATGCGAATTGATAAAAATAGTGATGCCATGCGCATGTAAGTGTTGAGTATATAGGCAAGTAGTGTTTCTTTACAAAGTGGCATTGTCAACTACTGGCCTGGCAGCATAATACAGCGTTTTCAATTGCTCTCGATGATCTATGTGAACGAGGATCGATTTCACAACAAAATCGTCTTTACGTAAAAAACGCAAAGAAAAAACTACCACATTGTACATCATTGTCGTGAAAAGCACACAAATCATTTGGACTACATTTATATTACTTTTACAGTGCTTCTGCAATTTTGAAGCACTAGTCCTCACTTTCATTATATTGAAAATAACTGGTTTGGAATGTAATAAGGGGAATTAACTAACTAAAAAAAAAAAAAAACAGTTACACCTTTAGTTACACCTTAAGTAACGTATGCTTAAAATCAGTATTTTTAAAGAAGACTTGGCCTGGAGTGGTTCTGTTTCCACCAGGGGTAGAGTATGCACAACATGTACGAGACACTGTAAAAATCTGCTGGAAGTTGTAAAAGGTCACACATTATTGTGCAAGAGGGGGCAGGTGAAACATCTCTGCAAAAGTGGAGACACTGGCAGGCATATGTGAGAGGAAAGTTAACATCGTAGGTATTAAAAAAGAAATTCAGTAAAACCTTAAAGCTTCTAATAGCTAATATTTACTCAAATCAAGAAAAGCCATATTAGCTTCTCATTAAAATTACAGTACAGTGTATGTAGTAAAATGTGTTTCACATGGCAGCAGTTTCAATGTGTATCAAAAAAGCTGTTCTCACTGCCTTAATCATTTAAGTAGCTCTACATGAATATGATAAGGGATGCAATTGTTTGCACATGCACATGCACATGCATGATGCACATGCGCATCTTTACAAAATGGTACATTATCTATAGAAAGTCAAAAGAAATGTAGACAAATCTACTTTTGCAATAGGGATTATGTTGATGATCTACACATAATAGTTTTGTTGTGAAACTGACTTAATTTTTACTCTTTGTTTTTTCAAAGCTGTAAATAAAACAAAGATTAGTGTAGTACTTTTTTACAGGAAAATACTATTCCAGTATTTCTACTTCAAAATTTCATTTTTAATCCGTTGTTACTTGCGGTTTCATTGTAAATCCCAAAACACCACTTACTTATTTATTCTTTCTTTGTTAAAATGTTTTTTTTTTAAGTGTATACATGACATTTAGCCACAAAGAAAAAAGTCATGTTATCCATGTGCGAGTCTTGATTTATAAACTGTACACTTTATTAGCTGCTCTCTTCAGGTCTGCACTGTTTAGAGACCTCTCTTTTGTATCTCTCTATTATCTCATTACTGAGGACCTCAATTAAGCAAATTACTGTGAGTTAGCTAATTGCTAATGCTATTTAAAGTAATACCTGTGGTTTTTCAGAGATGGGTAATTTCATATCAATCTAAACGCATATGGCTCATGTCCAGACAGTGTAATTAAAACAATATTAAATGTACGTGAATCAAATTCAGTCAACAGATGTGGGTCTACAATCTAATATAAGACAGCTGTTCCTCCATGAACATCTCCGACAGATAAATATCAGTTCTGCTCATTAAAAAAAGTGAAAACAGTATTCTGCTTATTTTGTTGTTTGTTTGTTGTTTTTTTGTAACGTGGCTGACTGTTCACCTGTTGTTGTACTGTATATAGAGTACAAACTGTAATATCACATAATTTTCACCATGGATGCTGTAGGTATTGGGTGTAGCCAGGAAGTCAGTTTAGTTCCTGTATTTTATTTTGTAACAAATTATACGTTAAATATAACATCAGTGAAATAATGCATAATGCACTCACCGTAGCTTATACAGGTTTTTATTTAAGTATATATGTATGTATGTATTTAAACAATTATCTGTCCTTAATCATTTTTTTTTATTTAGTAGCAATTTCATGAAAAAATATGCAATGTCTCCACTCTCCGCAAACAATATTGCTTCCTAGGTCAGCAGAAACACGATTGCCTTTCGTGGTCACTCCGAGTTACGTCGGAGGACGACGAATGGGGTTTCGCTTAGAAAGCCTATCGACTTCGAGTATACAAAATGAGCCAATAGCAAAGAAATGCCATGGGTCTGCGGAATTTGCATAGCGTATCTCCGCCTTACCTTGGGGATGTAAAAGGAGGACGCCAGTAACATGCAGATATGTTTTCACTTCGGAGCCAAGAGTATCTCTTCACTCCACAGCCATTTCTGACTTCGCTCTACTGGACGAGCCATTCTCTCCGGTGTTGGTGTGACAGCGATCTGCAGCGAGTTCACATTGCCTGCTGATCTGTGCAGTGATCTGCCAGTGAGTGTGTTTCTCCCTGCTCGCTTCAACATCGCAGAACTTTTTCTCCTCTCACAAAAGAGCTCGCATGCGGCACGTCTTTTTAAAGACGGCTCGCCCGTGCATTTCTGGTTGCGGTCGACTCATTTCCGATTTTGATGGGCACATTCTCTGCTCTGCTTGTTTGGGCTTGATCACGCTAGAGCAGCCTTTGTGGATGACTCACGTTCTCCCCGCGGGAATGTGACCATCGCGTCATTACGGTCGAGACTCAATGATCTCGTGAGAGAGAGAGTCCCCTTATCCACACCCCGATCTAACACTCTCCACGTGAGGTGCTACTTCGGCTGGTGGCCAGGGTGACCTGAGGGTGAGAGTGTAGAACAAACAGCTGACTGTTTGTCCGTGGACCACGCCCCCCTCTTCAGTGACGCAACCCACGAGTGTTCAGGGGATTCCCCGGGTCTATTCGGATGCCCCGAGGGTTTCCCTTGACGCTCCAGATTCGGATCTGTTTTCCATCGCAGCATCACAGGGCTGGCTAGAATCTTCAGGAAGTGAAGATTCGACAGTGCTGCCACTTTTGGGTGTGCATATGGCATTTGTCGACTCAGATCCTGAGATGACGGTCATGCTTTCCCGGGCCACCTCAAGCATCGGACTAGAGTGGAACCTTTCACCCTGTCCTGAGCGCTCGCTGCTGGATGATTGATTTTTGGGTGTGGCCGCTGACTCCTGTCAGCATCCACTCCAATACCTTTCTTCCCGGATGTGCATCAGGAGATCTCGAAATCCTCAAAGACCCCCATGTCTTCCAGCGATCCCTCGTTGGGGTCAACCCGGTTGAACAGACTCGCTCTGTTGCGATGCTACTGTGTCCTCAGAGTGCTTCTTCTCGGCGCGATCCTAAGCACCCGTCCGAAGCCTCTAGTTTTTCGTCTACATTTGTGGCAAAATCCTATAGTGCCACAGGACAGGCAGCTGCCTCACTGCATGCCATGGCCTTTCTGCTTGTCTACTAGACCCAGATGCTCACGGACGTGCACAAGGGCGGGACTGACCCAGGGCTCTTCAATGAGCTGCGCGCCACCCCTGACCTTGCTCTCCGAGCGACGGAAGTGGCCGTACGCTCCCTGGGTCAGGTGATGCCCACCATTCTGGGGCTGAACCTGTCTGATGTGCAGGATGTCGGTGTGGACCCGTCTGCTCGTCACCCCCATATTCCAGATCGGCCTCTTCGGTGGTGCGGTTGAGCACTTTGACCAAACAGTTCTCAACCGCCCATGAGCAGACTGAGGTTTATTCTGCCCCGACGGCCCCGCCGTCCGCTCAGATCCCTCAGTCTGCCCTCCGCCGAAGGCGCCCTTCCGCGGCCCCAACCCCGCCCGTTCAATCGGGCTGGCTCTGGAAGCCGCAGGGGGCCGCTATACGCTGGGTTAAGCGGCACCCTTGAGACGGGCTGCCCAGATATGGGACTCAGTTCTTTCCAGGAGCTGGTAGCAGGGCCACTCCTTTCCCCGGTGGAGGGCTGGGGAAGAATCATTATTCTCAGAAAGAACTAACTCTCCCATCTCTGAGCACACAGAGTTCACGGACGACACTATGCGCTGCCCCCGAGCCGTGCACCCCTCTGTCTCAGAGCCGTACCGCTCTCATTCCCCTCTGTCGCCAGATCCCTGGCAGAGCAGGCCCCCGCGGAACGCTGGTCCTTCCCTGGCCTCCTCTTTCAGGGTGCGGTTATGACCGTGCCCCCACACCGGGCCGCTATGTCGTCTACGTCCGGGCCGGTCATTCCGCTTCGCTGCACCACCGAGGGGACGTCTGTGGTTCGCTTGACTCCGCTGGCACAGTTCTTGGGAGACTGGCTAGAGCTTCCCAATCTGTTCTGCTGGGTTGTGCGAACCATCGGCTCGGCTATGCGATTCAGTTCTCACGGTCTTCTCCCCGCTTCAGGCGAGTCCGCTCCACTATGGTCGGTGGCTATGCCCCTATCATGAGAGAGGAAGTTGCTCTCCAGGCTGGGGCGCCATGTGCAACTGACATGCTGCCGCGGGCTCCTGGACAGGACCCCACCACCTATGGCATGTCAACTGCCTCGAGTTGCTGGCAGTACGCCTTGCTCTGCACCGCTTCCGGGCGTTGCTCAAGGGTCAACACTTACTAGTCCGATCAGACAATACCGCCACTGTAGCGTACATCAATCATCAAGGTGGTCTACGCTCCCGCCGTATGTCGCAACTCGCCCGCCACCTCCTCATATGGAGTCGGAAGCATCTGAGGTCGCTTCGAGCCCCCTTGGTGTGACCGCCCACTCCACCCCCACTCCACTCCACCATACTCCACCCCCACTCCACTCCACCACACCCACTCCACTCCACCATTGCATTTCTTTGCCATTGGCTCGTTTTGTATACTCGAAGTCGATAGACTTTTTAAGCGAAACCCCATACTCAGGGAACGAGGGTTACATACGTAACCGAGACATTTTGTGCATATTCTGCTGGAACTGCGGGTGAAGAATGTCAATCCAATGACAATCTGTTGTATTTCGCTGATGTCACTGCGCATTTAAATTATGTGCTTTCCACATCGACTTTATTTATTGTTGATGTGTGTTTACATGTAGTCTGAGGATGAATTTCCGGTAACACTTTATAATAACTGCACGCTATTAATCATTGGTTAAGCATTAGTCAACAGTTAATTCATAATTTAAAAATCATTAATATACATTAATAAGCAGTTTATAAATACAGCTATAAATGCTTTATTCTTGATTTAAAAGAATATCTATAATGTGTTTAATAATTGTATTTTCATACTTTATTAATGATCAATTTATCATTTCTAAATGAAGTATTGAATTATAAACCAGTTATTTAAGAGTTGTCAGTGGTTCATAAGATTACTTAGAAAGTGTAAGTAAATGATTAATAAACTATTTAAATTTACATTCATACATCTTATTATTCAGATACATAGTAATAGTTACTTAGTGTGTTAATAAATGCTTTATTAACATGTATTTATACTGTAATTCAGGGTTAATTCGGGTAGTTATAAAGCATTTAGTAGTGGTCAGTTAACTATGTTTGTGAGCTCATCTAAAGTGAGGACTATTCATGCCTTGTAAAGCATTTACAAAAGAGATTTAAAGGCTGTTAATATTTCTATGTTCTGTATCACTGTGTTGTGTTTGTTTAATTTTTCTGTTTAGACGATAAATGAGTCTTTAAATCTCCTTTATAAATGCTTTACAAGGCATGAATAATCCTCACTTTAGATGAGCTCACACACACAGTTAACTGACCACTACTAAATGCTTTATAACTACCTGAATTTACTCCATGTACTTACACTTTCTAAATGATCTTATGAACCACTGAAACTCTTAAATAACTGGTTTGTAAATAAGGCTATACTTCATTTAGAAATGATTAATTATTCATTAACAAAGTATGAAAATACAATTATTAAACACTTTATAGATATGCTTATAAATCAAGAAAAAAGCATTTATAGCTGTTTTTTTGAACTGCTTATTAATGTCTATTAATGTTTTATAAATGATGAATTAACTGTTTACTCATGCTTAACTAATGATTAAAAGCGTGCAGTTATTATAAAGTGTTACCGAATTTTCTGTTTATATGAAAAACAAATAAAACAATTACTTCAGATATATACGTATACCTCCTTTATGGATTTTGCTTAAAACATCAACCACAAAGGCAGGTTGAGCCATTTCTAATTTGTATTTATATTATAGTGTTTCATGTACTGTAATTATCACATACCTCTATTGTAATTATACAGATGTATATTAATGTATCATTGGTCTTTGTGAACGGTTAATTTAATTGTATCTGCCTCAATTATGCTATAGCTTTAATTTATACAGGTAATGATTCTACAATCACTAATGGCCAGACATGTAAAATAAATCTATATAAAACTGAAGATAAAAGTTATTTTAAAAGACAGGGATAAAACATCTCCAAAATGTTGTGCTCAATCCATGTGAGAAAGAAAGAAAGAAAGAAAGAAAGAAAGAAAGAAAGAAAGAAAGAAAGAAAGAAAGAAAGAAAGAAAGAAAGAAAGAAAGAAAGAAAGAAAGGAAGAAAGAAAGAGAAGGAAGGAAGGAAGGAAGGAAGGAAGGAAGGAAGGAAGGAAGGAAGGAAGGAAGGAAGGAAGGAAGGAAGGAAGGCTGTTCACTGAGTGCTAATCAGAACTTCCAATTTGTCTGGGTAACAATGGACCTCATCTGACATGTAATCATGATGCTCTGCCTTCACAAAGGGTCATTTTACCGCTTAATTACAGATCCATTATTCCAGCAAATTTTTATAAAAAGTTGCTTGACAAAGTAGGAACAGCTGCATTAATCATACGTCAGTGCGACAATGAAAAGGAGTGAAAGGAAATTATGCGAAAAAAGAAAAAATACGATATATATATATACAGCATAAATAAATGACAAGTAACCAAAATTAATATGGCCAGTTACTCACACTAGGCAGGCAGAAAAGAATCGGGTGGGGGATTATAAAATCACTAACTAACAATTTTGTTGTTTTCACACTTAACCCATTTTCTGACTGTGAACCAAATCTGACCTCTGAATTTTCAAGCTAGCATGTCTCACTTCCTGCTATCTGAAGGAAAATTACACGACAAAGGGATGTGCTAACGCTGTGACTCTGACCACAGTAAATGAGAGTCAGCTCAGAATGACAGAAAGAAAGAGAAGACGGAGACAGACTGTGAGGTTTCTGGTTTTCAAAACACGTCTGAGCCTTGGGGAATGTGTTTTGTGACCGGGGCAACATTACTCTGCAGTTTCAAAATAGGACTTGTAATATGGTAGCAAAGAAGCTTATGTATAAAATACACCTTCGTGCAATATACTGTTCTAGAAATGAGCTGTTTTTGTCTGTGCTTAAAAAGTGCCAAGGTTAGAGGGACATCCCACATTAGCATCAACAGGCCCTCCACGACTGTGAAATAAAGCTTTGGATGAAGCAATGACATAAGAAAACAAATTTTTGCACCTGAAGTTCTTCTGTTCATTCCAAGACTGGAAGTTTCCTGCTTCTCAGATTTTTTCCTTGAGAAGAACAAAACACTATCTGACTTGTTTCTCCTCTACAGTTTCAGAAAAATGTCACAACAGTGTCAAAACTTGTGATTGCAGACTTTTCAGCATATGTTAGTGATTTCATGAACTCATCCAATGCATCTGAGACCAAATGATCTGAGCTATGCCTTCCACAATCACTTGGGCTACACTTTAATTTAAGGTGATGTTGTTACAGTGTAATTACACAAATACATTCTAAATAAAATGAATTAACGAAGGGCTGGTTTCACAGACATAGCTTAGATTAAGCCATGATTAGACCTTAGTTCAATCAGGGCATTTAAGTAGCTTTTATAAATGTGCCTTAGAAAAAGAAAATAACATTACTGGTGTGCATCTTGAGACAAAAAAGCTCCGGTTACTTGACTGTAACCTTGTTCCCTGAGAAAGCAGAAAGAGATGCTGCGCTGCTCAGCGTATTGGGAACGTATTTTATCGTGACCAGCTGTGAATATTGTGTATGACACGTCAATGAAACTGACCCGGAGGTAATATAGCCTCGGTCGGTGACGTCATCGGGGCGCACCCGCGACACGAGGCTATAATTAGATGAGCCGCAGGTGCATCGCCAGATAATTTGTCTGAAGAGCAGTCCTGGGACATCTTCAGCACGGCAAAGCAGTGCAGCATCTCGTTCCGCTTTCTCAGGGAACAAGGTTACAGTCAAGTAACCGGAGACGTTCCCTTTCGAAAGCTACAATCGATGCTGTGCTGCTCAGCGCATTGGGAACGAGAATACCCACACCGCCGTGCTTGAACATGTCTGGACCCCACGTGGTGTCCAGACATTCACAAGAACGCAATAGAGCCTAGACATTAGCTTGTGATGTCGATTCAAGGACATGAGAGCCCGGAGTGGCAAGAACATCCAAACTATAAAATCTTATGAATGTGTGCGGAGAGGACCAACCTGCCGCATCACAAACATGTTGTAGGGGGGCAACCCTTGCCCCTCAACCCCTGGTGGAGTGAGCCCTAAGACCTATAGGCGAAGCTTGGCCGCGCGCCTCATAAGCAAGAGCGATAGCATCCCTGACCCAATGAGACATAGTCTGCTTGGTAGCAGCTCCTCCTCTTTTGCTGCCCCCATAACAGACGAACAGTTGCTCCGACTTACGCCACTGGCTAGTGCGGTGGACATAGGCCTGAAGAGCACGGACTGGACACAGTCTATGAGATCTCTCCTGCTCCGGCGTTGAGAACGGCGGGGAGCAGAAAGCCTCAAGAGTGACATACTGTACAGCCGAAAATGTATGGATGTGGATGTGGATGTGGATGCAAAATCACTTTCACCATTCCTGGGGCAAAGTCTAAGCAGGATGGCGAGATAGACAGAGCCTGCATATCCCCAATTCATTTCAATGAAGTTATTGCCATTAGAAAAAACATTTTTAGAGTCAGAAGTTTATCAGATGCTGATTCTATAGGTTCAAAGGGGGTGTCAACCAGACCCTCGAGAACTATAGCTAAGTCCCATGAAGGGATCTTGGTTCTTATTGGAGGCATCAGTCGCCTGGCTCCCCGAAGGAAACGAGAAAGCAGAGGGTGTCTCCCAAGTGGCGCCCCATCAACTAAGGCGTGGCAAGCCGAAAGAGCGGCCACATAAACCTTAAGAGTAGCTGGACATATGCCTGTTGACAACTTCTCTTGCATGAAGTCCAGCACTGAAGCAACCTGGCAGTTAACTGGATCCACATTGTGTTCAACACACCACCTTTCAAAAACACCCCATTTACCAGCATAACTTTTCCTAGTGAAGGAAGCCCTAGCACTCAGAATGGTCTCAATAACATCCGGCGAAAGCTCAGCTTCTCTTAATTGGTACCCATCAGGGGCCAAACGTGAAGATTCCACAGGCCGGGCCTGGAATGGAATATTGTGCCCTCCGCCTGAGACAGAAGGTCTCTCCTCTCCGGAATCGCCCATGGCGAGCCGTCGAGGAGAGATATTATCTCCGAGAAACACACTCTGTTCAGCCAGCGCGGTGCTATCAGTAAGAGGAAAGACCCTTGCTGGCGAACTCTGGCTAGAACTCCCGGGAGCAGAGAAACTGAAGGAAATGCATACAGGCGCATCTTGGGCCATGAGTGCGCAATCGCATCCAGACCCAACGGAGCTGGGTGAGTCAGAGAGAAGTAGAGGGGACATTGCGCTGTCTGCTGGGAGGCGAAGAGGTCCACCTCCGCCCTGTAAAATCTGGTCCAGATCTGTTTCACTACCTCCGGGTGGAGTCTCTATTCCCCCGCTGGCAGTGTCTGTCTGGACAATAGATCTGCTCCCACATTCAAATGCCCTGGGATGTAAACTGCCCTGAGTGACAGGAACTTGCCCTGGGCCCAGATAAAAATCTGCCTCGCTATTCTGTTCAGGTTGCGTGAGCGCAGACCTCCCTGGTGATTTATATAAGAGACTGCTGCTGTGTTGTCCACCCGCACTAGGACATGACAGCCCCTCAATTGATGGAGAAAATATTTCAGAGCCAGAAATATGGCCATCAACTCGAGGCAATTGATGTGCCAACCGAGCTGATGACCCTCCCATTCCCCTTGAGCTGGACGGCCATCTAAGACCGCTCCCCAGCCCATCAGGGAGGCGTCTGTCGTTAGCAGTCTGTGACGACACGGCGCCCCTAAAGTGGGACCCAAGGCGAGGAACCGGGGTCTGAGCCACAGAGAAAGTGTACGAAGCCTGCGGCGCGTCACTTTTATTTGCCTTTGAGGATTGGCTCTTGGATGAAATCCTCTTGCTTTTAGCCACAACTGAAACGGTCTCATGTGCAACAGCCCCAGAGGAATCACCGTGGATGCTGAAGCCATGAGACCCAACATTCTTTGATACTGACGAACAGTTCGAACTTGGCCTAGCTTGACTTTGGTCATGGTCTGCCGAATGGTCTCGATTCGAGCGGGAGACATTTGTGCCCGCATCGTAATCGAATCCCAAACAATCCCGAGATAACTCGTTCTCTGAGCAGGAGAAAGAACACTTTTTTTGGTGTTGAGTTTCAGCCCTAGAGAAACTAGATGAGCTAACATGATGTCTCTGTGTTGAAGTGCCATCTCTCGTGATTGTGCTAGAATTAACCAATCATCGATGTAATTCAAAATGCGAATGCCCCGGAGTCTCATTGGAGCCAGTGCTGCATCCATGCATTTTGTGTATGTGCGGGGTGACAGTGCTAGGCCGAATGGTAGAACCCGAAATTGGTACGCTTCGCCCCCGAAAGCGAACCTTAGGAATTTCCTGTGTTGTGGCAATATTTCTGTGAAAATATGCGTCCTTCAGATCGATCATGACGAACCAATCGCGATGTTGAATTTGCGACACGACCGTCTTGACGGTTAACATCTTGAACTTGAGCGCTTTGACTGTACGGTTTAAGCCTCGAAGATCTAAGATTGTACGCAACCCCCCGTCCTTCTTGGGAACTAGGAAGTACCTGCTATAATAACCTAACTCCCTCTCTGGAAGAGGAACATATTCTATGGCCTCTTTGCTCAGAAGAGTTTGCAGCTCTTGCGACAGTACATGCATCAGCTCCGGTTTCATGGAAGTGAAAATCACGCCGTTGAAACGCGGAGGACGATGAACAAATTGGATTCTGTATCCAATTTTACTGTGCTTAATACCCACGCAGAAACGCCTGGCAGAAGTTTCCACGCTGCCAGACTTTCTGAGAGTGGTATTAATTTTAATACTTCCTCTTGAGGGGATGTTAGATGTTCCGCGTCCGGAATGACAGCTGGAAACAACGGAACATCTAACATTTGGCTGGAAACCGCTGCCCCCCGAAGCACGAGAGGTGGTGGGGATGGAGTGGTTTTGTGAGGGTAGCGAGAAGGGGCGAAGAGATCTTGAACACGCCCCATCCCGCGGGGGACTACCCCCACCAGATTGGGCGCCAGACCATCAGGACTTTCTCTTTTTATTAATAATAGTCTTGAGGTCTGGCTTGGGAGGTTGCTGAGCGCGGCGAACCTGTCCCCAATCCCTGCGAGGGGGAGCACGGTCCGCTACACTCTGCTTCTTTACCTCCCTGGGTTTTGAAGGACTGGGGTGCGGCGAGGAAGAAACTGAACAAGCGCTTCCTCGTGTTTCTTAACCTCCTTAAAGCGGGTGACAACGGTGTTCACTGAGTCACCAAACAGCCCAGATGGAGAAATAGGAGAGTCAATCAGAAACAAACGATCTTTTTCCTTAATCCCTGTCAGATTAAGCCACAGATGCTTCTCCGTGCTGACCAAAGCAGACATTGAACGGCCAATGGCACGGGCCGTCTGCTTGGTCACACGGAGAGACAGATCTGTGGCACGACGAAGCTCAGAGAATGACTCTTCGTCGATCGTACTGCCCGCACTCAAATCCTTCAACAGGTCAGCCTGGTACACCTGTAATACTGCCACAGTGTGCAGCGCAGCACCAGCCTGACCTGCAGCTTGATAAGCTTTTCCCATTAAAGATGATGTTATACGACATGGTTTAGAGGGGAGGGTAGGTTTCTCAATCGAAGATGCCGATTCGGGTGATAGATAGCTCGGGCATCTCAGTATACCCCCGCGCCTTCGCACCCACGATAGTTAAAAAAGTCGACGTCGAGGGCACAAAAACGCGAGAAGTATAAGGTTTACTCCATGATTTAGACAGCTCATCATGGAGGTCCTCGAAAAAGGGGAGAGACTGATGTAATGTTCTCTCCCCCCTGCCACCGGACAGAAACCTATCCTCAAGCTTACTGTGTTTGGGGGTCTCTTGTTCGCGTGGCCAGTCAAGCTGTAACCTGGCCACCGCACGAGTAACAACCTCTAGCAATTCCTCGACAGATTTCTTTTTTCTCAGAGGCTGGCTGCTCGTGATCTGAAGAACCAAGAGATATATCATCCTCCTCGTGAATCGAAGAAGCACCGGAGCGCGCTTCGAGATCACGAGAATGGATCTTTGGATCTGGTGACGCAGCAAGCGAAAGGGATAGACCAGTCTCTTGCTCGTCATGCAGATCCATACGTGAGCCCCACAATGAAAATGTGGGTGCAGACTGAAAATAGTTGAGACGAGTGCGAAGCATCTTAACAGCGAGACGCTCACAATGCTCGCACTCGCCTTTCTCTAAAGCCAGTACCGTGTGCTCTTCCCTCAAACACACAAAGCAATAACTGTGTGTTTCCAGCTCAGACATGGGACGGGAGCATGGAGGAACACAGCACTTATTGCTTTGTTGGCTCATTTCACTCCTTTTTTTTTTTTGCTTTTTACACTCTTAGATGTAACGAGAGAGAAAAAGATTTTGGAAATGGAAATTTCTGCACATTGCCTGAAATAAACTAACTCCTAGCAAAGATCTGTATCAGATAAAAGGTAGAGAGAGAGTTTGACGTTCACACATGCACAGTAATGGTCTGAAAACAAAAGACCTGGCGATGCACCTGCGGCTCATCTAATTATAGCCTTGACTCCGGGTCAATTTCATTGACGTGTTATACACAATATTCACAGCTGGTCACGATAAAATATGTTCCCAATGCGCTGAGCAGCGCAGCATCGATTGTAGCTTTCGAAAGGGAACAATGACAATGACATATTTTAAGATATTTCAGTGCAAGTTGCTTTCAGTTAAAACAGCTTAATAATGCATTTTACTCTGGGACTAGGTTTAAGCCTTGTCTCTGAAAACGGGGGCAAATAAACGATTGTCACGGTCGGTGGCTATAATGAAAATCCATGATGACAAAGATACTGAAATAGGTCTTTAATCCAAGAATCTAAACATTAAACCGGAGAATAACACGAAGGAAACACAACCACGAACATACTGACATAAAACAGTAATACAAATAATAAACATGAAAAAAACAAACTCAAAACATCACAACTATATGTTATGTGGTTGTCAGGGTTTAGGGCATGTTTACACGACAACGATGTACTCAAAATATTTCCTTCGCGCTATTTCATGTACAGATGACAACGTTGTTAAAATGATCCCTGCTCAAATGAATACGTGAAAACAACTAAAAACACTGTATTATGCATGTGAGGTGTGCAATTCCTGACAGACTCCAGACAATGCCTTTGGATATGCTTTAATCATGGCCGGGAGGATCTGACCAATTTCAGAGAATACCCAACATAAAGAGTACAACAGTTTTTAATAATAAATAATAATAATGTTAAGTTTATTTTATATAAACTTTCTCAAACCCAGGGTCGCTTTACATAGTGGAAAGGCAAGTATACACAACAGCAACAACCAAAAAAATACAACAAAGACAAGTAATCTGTGTAAAGCTATAAGTTTGGTGTGGAAAAATGATCATTAAACAAAAAGGTCTTGAGATGAGCTTTAAGGAGGGAAAGTGAAGGACAGTCACAAAGAGATTGAGGGAGGCTGTTCCAGAGTTTGGGGGCCAAGGCACCGAAGGATCTCCCACCCAGCGTGGAAAGTCTGGAGCGGGGGATAGCCAAGAGATTTTGGTCAGAGGATCTGAGTGAGCGGGATGGAGTGTACGGGATCAGGAGGTCGCGGATGTAGGGGGGAGCAAGGTTATGGAGCACTTTGAGGGTGAGTAGTAGTACTTTGTATTTGATCCGGGACGGAACTGGAGCATGGAAAAGTTGACACGATTCATTAAATCATTTTTCACCAATTAGATTTTTCACATGAATAATTCTGTGTTACTGTGCCTGTTGTTTGGGTCATGAGGTCATATATATATATATATATATATATATATATATATATATATATACAAAACTAGACAGCTAGACACACTAACTTTGTATATATATATATATATATATATATATATATATATATATATATATATATATATATATATATGACCTCATGACCCAAACAACAGGCACAGTAACTTTGTATATATATATATATATATATATATATACAAAGTTAGTGTGTCTAGCTGTCTAGTTTTGTATATATATATATATATATATATATATATATATATATATATATATACAAAACTAGACATCTAGACACACTAACTTTGGACCAGGTGTTGGGGATTTAATATTCATAAGCATATAACTGTTATTCCTGCAAAAAAAAAAAGAATTTAGTTCCCTTTTGAGGGAACTCGTGCTGCATCAATGACGCTTTGAGAATGCCCCCGCGTGATTGTGTCTGAAGCACATTTGTCAACTAGTCCACTGGCAAGAGTGAACGTTACAACCAGGAAAGCATAAAAGCACATCCGGAATGACCGGCATTCGTTTCTGTACACAAGCGCTCTGTGTTCATATTGTCTATTGTCTTATTTATTATTGTCTGTCCCAATATAGTACAGCTCAATATATATAAAAAGAATGGTGAATAAACTAACATTCAGATCGTGTGCTTCTCCCTGCCCTCATTTCATTACGGGTGGGGATACACACAAGCTGTGTGTTATGTGTTTGGGAGAGGAGCATTCTCTGTCAGCCTTCGAGGGGGCATTGTGAAAGGGTGCCACTTCACAAAGCTCTGCTCCCACCTGTCTCTCTTCTTCAAATCACTTACCCCGATTGCTCTGCTCCCAGGAGTTCTGGAGAAAGTCCATAGGGACGGAATAAGTCTTCTGCTAGTAGTGGCGTACTAGCCGAGCCAAATATAGTTCGGTCAGGAGGGACCTTCAGTGTCAGGAGGGAGGAGTGATCCTCCATCCACGCCCGGAGATATGGAACCTGTGGGGGTCCCACTCATAAACTCTGGTCCCTCAACCCAGGTTGTGGAGACTATACTCCACTCCAGGGCTCCGTCCAAAAGGAAACTTTATTACCTGAAGTGGAGAGTTTTTGCTTCTTGGTGTAGAATGCGACATTGGGATCCAGTCGACTGCCCAGTTGGTTAAATTCTAGAGATCGTGGTAGAGGCCATAGCGGCCCACCACGTCCCTTTGGGTGGATTATATGTGTGAGAAACCCTCTGATAACATGTTTCCTTATTGGTACTTTGAGGCTGTGGCCTGCAGTCCGTACCAGAGTTCCAGAGATCCGTTAGAGATATTCAGGCTCTGTCGGTATCCCCGTCGTGCCTTGAATTCGCACCAGGGATGGTCATGGCGGCAGTGGCTCAGTGGTTAATTTAGGTTGTCTACAATCCGGAAGGTTGGTGGTTCAATCCCCGGTTCCACCTGACCAAGTGTCGAGGTGCCCAAATGCTCCTGACAAGCTGGATGGCGCCTTGCATGGCTGACACCGCCGTCGGTGTATGAGAATGAGTGAGTGAGTGGGTGAATGTGAGGCAATATGTAAAGCACATTGGTGGCCATTGGGTCTGTGAAAGCGCTATATAAATGCAGTCCATTTACCATTTACCCTGGCTTTCCTTTACCCTAAGGTGGCTATGTTCTGAAAGTTCCAACCAACGTACCGCAGCCTATCGTTCTGCAGGCATTCTGTCCTGTAAGAGTGCTGGATATTTATGTCCACAGAGCTGGCCTGTGGAGGAAATCTGATCAGCTTTTTGTCTGTTTTGCATCACCTAAGAAAGGGCTCCCTGCATCTAAACAGAATATCAGCAAGTGGATAGTTGAGGCTATCTCTCTTGCTTATGAAGCTTCTAGCCAGCCATCACCTTTGGCCGTGAGAGCTCATTCTACTAGAAGTATTACGGCCTCCAAGGCCTCAGTTTTGGGGTCTCGCTTCAGGATGTTTGTGATGCGGCGAGTTGGTCTGCTCCACTTACTTTCATATGGTTTTATGAATTGAACCTGAGTGCTCCAGGCTCACAGGTGCTTATGTCATAAGTGTGCTCTCAGTATTCACAAGGCATGCACTTGTAAGTAAGACGTTTGAGCATTAATGTTCCCAAAGCGTCTATATCTCTGGGCGTGAGTTCCCTCGAAAGGGAAGATCACATGTTATGACTATAAAGAGAGGGGAACGTGACGCTGCGTCACCTTTCCATACTTCCTTCATCTCTGTGAACAACTTGTTTTGCTAATTGAAGCTAACGCTGGTCATTCCAGATGTGCTTTTATGCTTTCTTGGTCATGACGTCACCTGCCTGTGACATTTACTCTCGCCATTGGACTAGTTGACACATGTGCTTAAGGCACAATCACATGGGGGTGGTCCCAAAGCATCATTGACGCAGCATCTCGTTCCCTTCTCTGGGAACTATGGTTACAGTCGTAACATGAGATGGTATGCAATAATTACTTACACACTTGAAAGTGTATTATGGATGTTTTCTTTACATTGACCTGAAAGGGCACATTATGATAGCGCAAAATGTCAAGATAACCAGTGCATGAAATGACCAGAGTGCATTTTTGTCTGCATTTATGTCTCCTTAGGCAAAGAAGATGACTGATCTTGGATAGACCAACAAATGAGCCTTGACCCCACTGGAACTGTTTGTGGAGTCCCCGGGTGCCTATCTGGCCCAGAAGCTGAGAAACCACAAATTTTGAACAATGGAACCCAAACTGGGGAGATGAAAGAGCAATAAAATGAAAGAGCAATAACTTTTGTCCTCTAGACACCACTGTGCGGTAAACATCCAAAGAAAGTGCTATTTAAAGCGTTCACTGCCCACCCAAACCCCCAAGTTGTGGGACATGCTCCCAGAATGAAGGAACAATAAAAGGTTAGACGATTTCAAAACAGTTTAAGCAAGCTTCTCATGATGTCAGTATGACAAATCCCTGTCCTAAAACAACAACCCTCCAACAACAGTTTGTCAACAGAAGTCGAAGCAAATAAAATCACCCTGGATTTTTAAAATATTTTAAAAATGGTGGAATTTCCCTGTTGGGTTGTGTTGTGGAGATTGTAAACAGCCTCGGAAAGTCACCACAATCTCAGCCCCTACACCAGCATCAATACCATAGATGGTTATCTTCATTGTAGCCATCTATCTTCACATTCGGGATCAATGATGTGCAGGTGCATTGAGTGTGATACAAACATACTTCATAGAAATAAGAAAAGACAAACAGGGGAGGGAGAAAAGGAACTAGCACTCATGTGCGGTGAACGAGTAAAGAGTTGTCAGACATTGAAAGCTCAGTTGGAAAAAAAGGCAGCGAATATCTGCAAGCAATTGCTGAAGTGTTTTACTTCAGTAGTTTTTAAAAGGGTTGCACATCACTGATAGTCAAACTGGCACTCAACACTGAATGCTTTCTTTTCACCTCTCTCTCTCTCTCTCTCTCTCTCTCTCTCTCTCTCTCACACACACACACACACACACACACACACACACACACACACACACACACACACACACTGGGCCTGAATTACTTTGTGTGAGGGCTTGGAGTCTAAAAATAGCTGTCATTTACATTTGCTGGTTCAAATATCCAAGGCTTCTCATATCTCGGCTTTGAGGTTGATTTACCTGTCCCTGCTGGGATAGGGAGTGTTCGTCCATTCAAGCAGAGCCTGTGTGTGTGTGTGTGTGTGTGTGTGTGTGTGTGTGTGTGTGTGTGTGTGTGTGTGTGTGTGTGTGTGTGTGTGTGTGTGTGTGTGTGTGTGTGTGTGTGTGTGTGTTATCGCTGAAGCGCCGATTATCGGGTAGAGGATCAGGTGAGGGGTATCTCAAGGCTATTACGGTCTCAAATTAGGCAGTCAAGCTTTGCTATGCAATTCATTTGAGCTAGTACACATGCAATCTGATGACAGGACCCTGTGCCATACTAATGAAGAGCTAAATTCAGCGCATAACCAAAACCTGTAAAGTATGAAACATGTAGAAGTAGGAAAAATCGTGTTAAAACGAAGTAACATGATCAGACTTATGGATCAGACTTAACTTGTTCTCTTCGAACGCTGCAATAAAATCATAAAACTGGAAATGCCATTTGCTGTTGGGTCAATACAGCATTCAATACAGTGTAGGCAAAGCTTTTTTCTTAAGTGGTCACTATATTGCATTTACTTATTTTTGCCATTCATGTAGCTTAAGTGTTATCGATTAAAGTTTTTTCTAAAACAATGCAAAAATGCTAAAATAATAAAGCAAATTCTTAAAACGGATGCTAAAATTATCAATCAAATGCTCAGACACAAAAATTATAAATCAAATTCTCAAAATGAAATGCAATTTATTTTCCTCATTTGGGGTAGCACAAACTATAGCAAAAAGATATTTTGTTTTTAATCCAAGATAACACTGTCATAATTAAAACTATAATTAAATACTGATACATTATTAAAATAAATGATAAATAATTTACTAAAATAGACATCTCAAAGGATGTATAAAATACTGAAACCAACATCTGAAACACAAGAGTGTGTTTCAGCAATACTTACATTGTGAGTTCAATCCCTTGGGAACACAAGTACTGATTAAAAAAAAATGTATTGCTGTATGTCACGTTAAGCATCTTCCATATAATCATAAAAATATTTTGGTATGGCTGAATATGTTGACCAATTAGCATCCAAAAATGTAAAAAATAAAATAAAAATAAAAAATAAATATATATATATTTAGTATATTTATTTAGGCAATATCACACAAGCAAGAGTGCTGCTATCAGAGAGACTTGGCCACAGATTTGGCCACAGCAGTTTTGATATTTTTAGAAAAACATCATGATTGTAAATATATCCCTTTTATACAACATTTCAATACACAAATAGTTAGAGTAACTTATTGTTTTGGAGACGATATTGGCAGGTACTTGTCTGTTTTTAAAACGCCAACGGAAATAGTTTAAGCACAGCCACACCCTGTAAGACCTTCGTTCATCTTCGGAACACAAATTAAGATATTTTTGATGAAATGTGAGAGCTGGATCACTCCTCCATACTAGTCTGTAGGCTTCTTTAAGGATTGAAACTTGCTGGCCTCTAAAAGTTATTAAAAACATCGTTAAAATAGTCCAAGTGACTACAGTGGCTCAATCTTAAGTTTATCAAGCGACGAGAATACTTTTTATGCGCAAAAACAAACAAAATTAACGACTTTATTTCAACTATTCATTTCCTTCTCGTGGGCCTCTAGTCAGTTAAACTAGTATGTTTGTGTAGAGCTACGTCACACGTAAGCTCACTATTGGCCGACGCTGGTCATGTGTGTGATGCGTGTGATGTACAACAACAGAAGCTTACGCTGTTACACTAGTTTAACTGACTCAGAAAGAAATGAATGGATTTTATAATGAGCTATTTTCCTTTCTCATTGGGTAAATTAAGCATCATTACTTCAATGCATCAATCAGAATAACAACATAATCCCAGTCAAATGTCAGTGTGCATTATATATTAAAGCTATGTGTTAAAATGCATTAATATAATTTGGAGAAAATCCTCAATTGTAATATGAAAGCTTCAAACTGCAAACCCATTAGCATTAATTTAATAAAATCATTTCCATAGCCTACTATTTTTATTTTTATTATTATTATTATTATTTTTTTTTTTTTTTACATTTTATTACATTTAAGTACAGCACTTAGAAATAAAAGCTTGATATTGTAGTGTACTTGGAAAATGCTATTATGCATAACTGTATAAATCTTGCCCCTCAATTACAGTCACTTACCGAGACACAAGACCGATCCCACAAAACAACTTATTAACAGTTCAAGTGAGATCAGTGTGAAGCAAATCAGGTGTGTATGCGCATGTCACTGTGAGAGGAGCTCCACTTTAATTTCGCCGTCTGGCCAACATGCAGTTCAACTGATAATGAATCCATCAGTGTTGTCATTGCTAAGGAGCTCTGACAATGCAGCAATATAAGGTTAATAAACCACAGCCTTTCAAAATTAGCAGCAAATAATGATTTTTAGAATGATTGATTCTGATTTTAGAAAGAATGATTTTTCACAATGTATTTTTAATTCAATAATACTTCTCACAGTAGTGTACGATATTAGGTTTCTGGACCAGAGGCAGCCAATAACATTCTCATAGAAGTCTGAAATCAGCTGCTTATGAATTTCCTTCTGGCAAAACTAGAATGAAAGCTTAATAAGATGCATATCTGTGGTGTGATACATGAGTCATAGCAGAGACTTTAGAGAACGCTAAGGCACTGATAATGTTTATAGTTTAATATATTAACGTATGATGTCAGTATACTTTTGAGTAAGTATACATTGAAGTTATGGTAACCAGGAATAACCAGGAATAGCCTGGGCTTTTAACAAACCAAGAAAATGAACACGGTTTAAATAGGCAATATATAAGGATTTTCATGTATTTATCGCTTTTGTGTGTATTAACATCAATGTGTGACGAGCTTGTAATGAAACTTAAAAACAAGACCTTCCCAGACTTCTATGAAAGCCTGTAGACTGATTTTGGAACTTGCAACATTTTTGCCGGGAAAATCCAAAGCATGTGACATTTACGAGCGCTGTCAAGAGCCTCTATGATACATGAAACTAATGCTTATACAATGTTCAGGATAATGTCGAAAGAGGCATTCTATGATGTAATGTCAATATGTCATGCAAAGAAAAGGGGTTCAAGTCAAACTATAGTTTTACAGCCAGATCTATATAGTCTATAGTCTTGACTATACTTCTATACTTTATAATCAAACTATTATGACAGTGTAATTTTAATTACCTCATCTGTCATCATGAAACCAGAGCTGGTGCAAACATATCCACATCATATCCCTGCTGCCTTCTCGACACTTTCGTTTCTGTTGTGTGTTTATTTTGTTATTGAGAGGAAAGTGTGCAGCACATTACATATTCATCCACACGTTGCTCTCATCAGTATGGACGGCGTCTGAATGTTCATCATAACAGTATTTTGCTGCAAAGGTATTTACAACTTCTTTTTACTGCTAAGACCGAAAAAGTCTTTAAAGAATTAAGAGTATATCGGGGCATTGAATCACGTGTAGTCTCTTGTAAGGTGTATATGCATGACATACATTGAGACATTGAAGTGCAGATAAAAAGAGACATAAGAAAAAAAAAACATATGCACATGTCCTTCAGAGGACACCTGCATTGATACCACTGACCTTAAGATATCATTTCACTTATTGATTCAGCTCTTGTAAGCCTCAGCATAGTCTTGGATTTCTCTGGCCTAGTGCTTTGAACTAACCTACACAGTGACATTTAAAATATATTTATAAATTGATTCTCAGATGTCTTAGGACACACCCTTAAACATTATTTTAAATAATGCAACACAGTTTTCAGGTTGCCCTAATACTGTTTGGCAATATTGTCTGGTTTAGAAAATAACCAGTGAATCCCATTTTATGTTTTATCCATTATTTATTAAGTCATAAATAATTTCAAGACTGGCTGTTTATCTGGGGACAAAAAAAAAATATCAGGTTTTTTCGAGAAGTGTTTCAAAAAATGCTGATGTAAAAGTCAAATTTGTTTTATTCTTTTTCTTTTGAATAATATATATAAAAAAGTACATAAGAATTACCTCTTAATGAACTCTTTAGATTTTATTTCAGGCATGGCTGCGCATCTCTGTAAGTCTTGAAACTAAGTACAAGTTCCTTAATGTGTGACCTCATGATTGCCAAACTAAAATTAACCTTGCCTGACGTGAAGAAATCCCACCAATACTATTATGTCCGTTAGTGCAGAAAAAATGAGGTTTGTAGACGAATGCAGCGCTTGGAGCTTGCATTAAAAATGCATTTTAACGGCCGTGTTTAACAGAGGGGCTCTAATCTAGAGCGATGATCTACTCATACATGCACTCAAGGTCGCCCAGGCTTGGCAAAATGCTCAAATTGGTAATGGTGAGTGTGTACTGCTCTAATTCCAAATCATTTATAACAGGTGCTGGGTTAAGACGCATAGGTTTAGCCGGATCATCATGGCTGACTGAGACTGGGACTAGCTTTTTCCGTTTAAACTGCTCTTAAGGGGGCTCAGTGCACAACCCTGAATGCGGTACCAAAAGCTGAGTCACGGCCTGCAGAACAGTTTTCACTTGTCCATCCCTGGTGGCAGGGCCTCCACTATGGGTCACACTTAATGGCTGAACATCGGGGAATGCCATCTATCTATCTATCTATCTATCTATCTTCCATATTTACAACTATTCCATTTAAATTAATAGAACAGCCCAGCCAAAAATGTTATAATTAATTATGTTGTGGTTGGTTCCTCATACAAACATTTTGAATATTGGTCACAATTTGTTTATGATAATTCTAAGTGCATTTCTAAGTCAGTTTTGGAGCTTTACAGCTAATATATTTGTATTCAATGTAAAAGTTGAATACTTTGTGGCCTACAAAAGAAAAAAACTGCATTTATAATACATGTTCATTAGCTTGTTCTGTATAGTTCATTAAATATTATTAAAGTGTAAAATTATTAAAGTGACTGTATTTCTCCACATCTGCAACTATTTTTTCTAACAATACCATTTTTTTCAAAGCCCAATCAAATTATGTTGTATAAAATAAAGTTCCACACTACATTTATTCCACTGAACAAATTTCAGTGTGCTTCTGACCATCTGTCTAGGGTGTTTCCTGCCTTCAGCCCGAGACACTGGGCTAGACTCCAGCAGTCCAGTGACACTTGTTTTTAAGCGATCTTTGAAAGTACCATAGTACACCTCCTGTGAATCTCTTACATTGTGCGGTTCCAGTAATAATTTCATATTTTTATATACCAGCAGGAAGGTGCAAATGAGGCCATATGAATAGGCCAAATATCAGGTCTAAATCTATACTGATGTCAGCGAGCCGATGGGGGTCTTTAGAAAGGTTACACATGATTCAAAGATCATACTGGGTGAAAATAACTCCATTTATGCTGCCTCACTGCACTATATGAGGACAATTTGAAGCCAGTCAAGCTTTGCACTTCTCTAATGAATATGAAACGTTGTCTCGTGTAAAAAGAACTTCTTTCAAAATGGTGGAAAGTCTTTTCTTACATGTGTATAAAAAATAAATAAAAAAAGTATAAGGTTGGTACGATTTTTACATTTTTTACTTTAAAAAGCTGCATTCATTTGATATAAAACAGTAATATTGTGAAATATAATTAATTTTAATATATTTTAAAATGTCATTGTAGCAATGTTCAGGGAAGAAGGAGGCGGGAACCGGCGAACAATCCAAATATAATTTATTTAAAATAAAATAAACAACCAAAATACCGCCAGCAGCCCCTCGCGGACGACTGCTGGCTACCGAAAATAAATATAACTAAAGTAAAATACAAAAACAAAACACAACTAAAATACAGGCCTGTTCCTCTCTCGATCATCAACGTCGTCGCTCCTCCTTTATGCTTCCGCTCCTCCGTGAGAGATGCGAGACCGGTGTGCTTCACAGGTGCTGCTCATTAGCAATCGCACCACCGGCCTCGCGCCGTTCTCTCACGCCCCTCGGCCGTCCTGTTCGCCACATACCCCCATCGCCCCTCACAGGCCGGGGGGTACCCACGAGCCTGTGCCTACTCCCCCCCCGGCGGCGGCGATCCCTGGGGGGTATGGACAGACAAACCGAGGGAAACGGAGACGGAAGCATGAGGAGCGACAGATCGAGAGAGGGGAGAGAGGAAAAAAAAATTGGTCCGGTTCCCACAACGCGCTGCCATCTGGTCCCCCACCAGCTAGGCGATCTCCTCCGCGGTGCCTGGCGGCGACGCTGGGTAGCCCTCGGTGGACGGCTCGACGCTCCTCCGCCGCCCGGTGGACGGCGACGGCTCCTCGGGTGCCTTGGGCAGACGGTAGGAGTCCCCCGCTCCCTGCTCCTCCCCTTCACTGGTGGACGGCAGCAGGCTCCGGCCCACGGCGAGCGGCGGCGACTCCTCCTCTCCCTCCCGGATGGCAGCCGCCCCTCCAATACCCAGGCGGCCGGCAGCGAGCTCGACCGTCCCACCGGCAACTCACTCCAGCGCCCCGCCTCGAGCGTCCGTGGCCGCGAGTCCCCCGCTCCCTGCTCCTCCGCTCGCTCGGCGGATGGCAGCAGGCTCCGGCCCACGGCGAGCGGCGGCGACTCGCGCACCATGCTCGATGGCACCGCGGATTCCCCACACCGGCGAGGACTCTCTGACAGTGCGTTCCTCCCTCTTCCCGGGTTTCGGCACCAGTGTAGCAATGTTCAGGGAAGAAGGAGGCGGGAACCGGCGAACCATCAAAATATAATTTATTTAAATAAAACAAACAAACAAAAATACCGCCAGCAGCCCCTCGCGGACGACTGCTGGCTACCGAAAATAAATATAACTAAAATAAAATACAAAAACAAAACACAACTAAAATACAGGCCTGTTCCTCTCTCTTCCCGGGTTTCGGTACCAGTGTAGCAATGTTCAGGGAAGAAGGAGGCGGGAACCGGCGAACAATCCAAATATAATTTATTTAAAATAAAATAAACAACAAAAATACCGCCAGCAGCCCCTCGCGGACGACTGCTGGCTACCGAAAATAAATATAACTAAAGTAAAATACAAAAACAAAACACAACTAAAACACAGGCCTGTTCCTCTCTCGATCATCAACGTCGTCGCTCCTCCTTTATGCTTCCGCTCCTCCGTGAGAGATGCGAGACCGGTGTGCCTCACATGTGTTGCTCATTAGCAATCGCACCACCGGCCTCGCGCCGTTCTCTCACGCCCCTCGGCCGTCCTGTTCGCCACAGTCATTTATTAATTTATTCCTATCATTACTTCAGTCTTCAGTGTCGCATGATCCTTCAAAAATAATTCTAATATACTGAAACATTTCTTTCAATTATCAATGTTGAAAACAGTTGTGCTGCTTCATAAATGTCATGGTACGTTGTGGGAACACACACAAAGATGATTATTCAGGTTTAAATAGTCTCTAATTTTCTCCAAAGATATCTCCAACATAAGGGTGGCAGGCAAGTAACATAACGAGACCGGACAAAGAACACTGAAAACACAGGACAAAACACTTATATACTGGTGATGATAAGGTGAACACAGCTGAACCAAATGACAAATCATATTAGTAACCAAGATAACAAATTACAATAGTCCAATCGAGATAATAGGAAAGCATGTATCACCCTTTCAAAAGCTTGGGGACATAGAAAAGGCTTAACTTTAGTCAGCATACGTAAATGGAAAAAACACGATCTGACAACAGAATTTACTTATCCAGTTTCAAGGAACTATCTAATGAAATACCAAGATTTTTCAGACAGGTATTTACTGGCAAAGAAAGTGTATATGCTTCAGGGAAGTTTTTAAAACTACTTTTAGAAGGACCAAAGAGTATAAGTTCCGGGAAGTTTGCAGACGTCCACTTCTTTATTTCATCTAGGCACGCCATAAGGTGCTCGAGTGAATTTGTTCCTGTCCATTTAATAGGAACATAAATCTGAATGTCGTCTGCATAGCAGTGAAACGACACATAATATTTTTTAAATATGGATCCCAAAGGGAGCATATAGAGGGAAAAGAGTGTAGGGGCCAGCATTGAACCCTGAGGGACCCCCAATCGAAGGTGAGCAACAGAGGACATAGAGGAGCCAAAACGAACAGAGAAACTTCGATCTGTCAAATATGAGCTAAACCAATTTAATACTGTTCCTTTCAGCCTCACATAATATTCAAGTCTAGACAAAAGAATATCATGGTTCACCATATCAAAAGCAGAGCTAAGATCTAAGAGCATTATGGAATCTCCAGCATCTGTTGTCAGATAGATGTCATTAAAAACCTTCAGTAGTGCTGATTCAGTACTGTGGAGTGCTCGAAAACCGGATTGAAACTTCTCATATATAGAATGTGAATTTAAATGAGAATGTAGTTGATTTGAAACAACTTTTTCTAGAATTTTTTTAATAAAAGGCAAATTAGAGATAGGCCTATAATTATTCAAAACAGCAGGATCAAGGTCTGGTTTCTTGACTGATGGAAGTACTAAGGCATTTTTAAGATCAGCTGGAAAAATCCCTAATCTAAGTGATTTATTAACGATGGTAAGTAAGCTTGGTCCTAATGTGTCAAAAAGTTGTATTAAACTACAAGGTGAAATAATGTCTAATGATTAAGTTGTAGGCCTAAGATTGGTAATAATTTATTGTAGATGTGAGATAGAGTCAAATTCATCACAGACTGAGGAGCATGGAGACAGCATAAACTGAGTGATTTCAGTGTCATAATTGTTCTGAATTTAATCAGTACGTGGCCTTTGATTTTCAATCTTATTAGAAAAAAATCAAAGAAAATCATCACTATTTAGGTGAGAGGGTACCAGATAAGCTTTAGTAGGTGGATTTAAAGCAGAGTTTATAGTAGAAAAAAGTATCTTTGGCTTTTGTCTATATTTTTCAGTTATTTGTGAAAAATACTGGCATTTTGCCTTCTTAACTGCATTTTGAAAATTAGATAGGGCATCTCTCAATACTTCGTAATACACCTGAAGTCTATGCTTTCTCCATCTTCGTTCAGCCTGTCTACATAGCCGTCTAAAACTGTGTTCAGTCTCGTTCAGCCACGGCTCAGTTTTTTTCTTTAAGCGTTTAAGTTTCAGTGGAGCAACAGAATCTAGAATACTTATACAAGTAGAATTGAAACGGCTAAAATGTTCATCCAAATCAGTATTCGGAAGAGAGCTGTCTAAAAATTCACTATCACAAATGTTTTTATACACCTGAGAAAAGTTAGATAGTAATTGAATTTAGTGTCCGAGACCAATGGGCTGGCTTATGCATTGGAATTGACTCAAGGACCAAAGGTATAGAGAAAATTATTGGCTTATGATCAGAGAAATTTAGTTCTCTCATTGTTATGTCAGAAACAGATAGTTTGTGTGTTAAAATCAGATCTAGTGTTTGGCCCTGTACATGAGAAGGGCCATCTACCCAATGAGAAAGTTCAAAATATTCCATCAGATTAACAAATTCCTTTGACAAAGAATCAGTACCACAGCAAATATGAATGTTAAAATCACCAAGAATTAATAGTCATATCATATTGTGTTACAAGTTCACTTAAAAGTTCAGCAAATTTACCGATAAAATCTGTTGTGGATTTCGGAGGGCGATATATAAGTGCCACCACAACCGCATTTTCAACAGTTAGTCTAAATAGCTGTAATTCAAAGCTTTTTAATGCATTGGTGGACAGTAATTGGCAAGAAAGTTTGTTTTAAAAACAGAAACTAATCCTTCACCCCGTCCCGTAGTCCGAGGGGAGTTTAAAAATAGATAGTTCTGCAGTAGCAGTTTAGTTAATGGCGCCAGATCACCAGGATTCATCCATGTCTCAGTAATTACATGAAAATGGTGTTTTGGGTGCATGAAAATGCAAACTTTTGAAAACCCAAAGGAAAAACTTCTCCATTTTAAGCATATCGTTGTCGTGTCAGATGACACAGACAGACTAGGTGTGACATAATGCCCCCTTCAGGTAGCCGCAACCTACCCGTGACTGAAGCGCAGAGAGGAGAGAGAAAGGTGGAGGTTTGGGAGGTGGACGCGGAGATGGCAGTGGGATGGTGAAAGGGGCAGGCAAAGGGCTGGAGAAGGCAGGCAGATGAAAAAAGGGTGGTGAAGATGGAGGGAGAAGCCAAAGTTGCGATTAAGGCAGGAGACAGGTAACGCTCAGGATGATAGACCAAGGTGGAGTGGATGGAGGGATAGCCAAGGGGGAATCCCTGCTGATGGCACCAGGGTGACGACCGACAGCGCAGGAGCCTTGGGAAGTGGAGCCCAGCACGCAGACGGAAGTCCTAGGTAGTGATGGGATGCTGAAGAGAAGGGTGGCCATGACGAAGCCGCAGCGACAATCCCCCGACATGGTAGTGGGGATCCTGAGGGCTGAGGACGAGCTCTGGTGACAGAGAGCGGAGGTGGAGCCTAAGGGAGGTTGGAACTTGCCAAAGCTGAAGGGGTGGAGGGCCGGAGAGCAGCGAACAGCCCGCAAGTCTGCAGCGAAGACAGGTGACGTCTGACCTAGGTGGAGACGACATACCAATGGTCCACATTGGAGTTCAGGGGGGGAGGAGCGTAGGCGTCGGAGTCTGAACTGCCTGTTGAGGTCATCACCCCAGGAGGAGGTGGTTCACAGGGGTTCTGCAGTGTTGCCAGGCCACTGAGAGGACATTTATGTGACACTGTGGAGCCAATGGGGAATGAGGATGACTGGGAGGGCTGACTGACTGAAGAGGGATCTGGAGAACTAAACAGAATCCAACAAAGAATAGGGTGTTGTAAAGGGCAGTCTGAAGTGGTGGTGGGAGAGGAAGGCTGGGTGGGGTTAACAGAACTGAAGTATACAAAACTGTTACTGGTGAAATCGGGGGGTGCGCGAGATTTATCTAGTTGCTTAGGTCCAAACTGCCCAAGACATACAGCCGGGTATTACTCTCAGTCAGTTCCTTTACATGCACCCTCATAATGTGATTATGGCAATATTACGATTAAACTTTACCTCATGTAAACGCAAGACTTTGATCAAACTAATGTGATTAAGCTCATAATCGTAGTAACCATATTTGCATTAAACTACTTGGCGTACGCTGATTTTGAATGCAATAAGCAGGCATGTAAACATGTTAATCGCATTATTACCAACCTGACCAAAGTGTGCATGTGCTCGATTCTATACGCATGCAGTGTGTTGTTCATACAACTTCATGAACAAACTCCGTGACATTATTCTGAAGTTTTCTCAAGTTCTCCAACTCGTTAAACTCTGTCAACACAACTCACTATGGAGTCTCGTTCGTCGTGGTGGGTGAAAGCTTCCAGTCTGCGGGGGGCTCGGGTGCTGTCGATCGTGGGGATGATGGGCTGGGCTTGGGCTTGGCTGTGATGTGGATCAGGGGTAGACACTCCCCACACACTTGACTAGGTGTGACAATATCTTCTTTTTTTTAAACGTGATTTATTTATTTATTTTGGGATTCTTTAATGATTAAGTAAAAAAAAGAACAGCATTTATTTGAAAATGAAATATTTTGTTATTTCAAATGTCTTTAATGTCACATTTGATCAATTTAATGCATTTTAATGGTTGTTTTCGTTTATGTATAAAGAAAAAAAACTTTTAATGCTATTATTTTTATCAGACACCTTAAAAATGAATTGCACTGGTGTTACTTAATGCAGTAAGGCTGATTAATTCATATTAAATAATATATTTCACTTTCCTTAACCAGTTAAATCTTACCTTATGCAACACATTTTAAATCTAAAATATCTAAAATATCCAACTTTTTTTTTCTTTTTTTACACAGTACAGTATGTGCAACAAAATTATATGCATAAACCTTTAAGTTGCAAATATCTTTGATACATCTACCCCCGATTCTTCATGGTAATCACCTCTAATTTATGTAACTCCCTTGTAATTTGAAGGATTGAATGATTTTGAGAGAAGACAATGTTTGTTAAAAGTCTGAATACATTACCTACTAGAGCAGAAATAAAACATATGTTCTATTTCCTCTGACGTCTTCAAAAGCCTTTCATTCAACTCAAAATATAATCCTGTTGTGCTCTGGAGATTACAATATTTTGCATGCTAATACCCTCCTGTGCAATTTTAAGCATTAATAACTAAAGCGATTACGTTCTGACATGCTTCTAGGCCTCTCCTCTTACAATCTGTCCTGCAACAATACGCATACAGTCTGAGATGAGTTGAGCAGCTCAAGAGCACTTTAGGTCAAGCAAAGTTTGAGTTATGCAGAGTTTAAAAGCCATTTGTAATATAATACAGTGTGTGGGCCCTTCTGCATATGTGTGAGAATGTGGGATAAGGATCTTTGATAGATAATGCTTATTAAATAAATGCATAAGATGAATGCTTGTAATGCTTAAACTGGATTTAGATTGAATCAATTTGCTGTCTGTCAGGGATATATCTGGTCAAATGTAATTACAGGTAAATATAAACAAATGACATGCATGTAGTTATAAAGCTTACAGTCAGTGCTTTTCAGCAAGTCATTTGTTGTCAGCATGTAATTTCCCTGCAGTTTCAGTCATTTAAGTATACTATTATAGTATTTTATTAATCGTTTGAATGTTTTTATTTATTTATATTTTATATTTTTAATTTTATTTACAGTTTTGTTATACGTTTTTAACATTTTTCAATCTGTCTCTTAGTTTTCAATATCTGTTTTTTCATAAAAAAAATATTAAGCAACAGCTGTTTTCAACACTGATATTAATACGAAATGCTACTGAGCAGCAAATCAGCATATTAGAATGATTTCTGAAAGATCATGTGACACTGAAGACTGGAGTAAGGATGCTGAAAATTCAGCTTTGATCACAGGAATAAGATACATTTTAAAATGCTTTCAAATAAAAAATATAGTTAAAATATTTCACAATATTACTGTTTTTTACTGCATTTTTTTATCAAATAAATGCAGCCTTTGTTAAAATAAGAGGCTTCTTTTAAAAAGTATCTATTCCAAACTTACTATTTGTGTTACAAGGAGCCAAGAAACTGCCATTGAGATTAATTGCTAACAGATAGCTTTCTTCATTTATAATAATCCTCATTGACTTTTTAAGAAAAACATTCAAGCCCACGTGGGGCAAGTGTCCACTGTAAGACACATTGGGTAAAAACACCAGCAACATAAACGTTTACATTGAAGAGTAAAAGAGTTGCCGGGCAGGGTCATTTTGAGGAACTCAAGAAGGCGAGAGATTGTGATTGTACTGTTCTCAACCGTGTACCCCGAGGAACTTGGAAAGGTTTCTGTTGTTCTCTCACCTGACTGCCTCCTTACTAGTTCAGCCGAACAAGAGTGAGGGTTTCTGGGAGCTCTGGGTCCAGATGGCAAAAAAAGTAACATAATTATTCAGCCCATTAGCCAGCCTAATTAAACAGTCACCTCACACAACTCCATCAGCATTACACACACACTTATCTCAGCCTGCATCATAGCTTATGGGCTACACACTTTAATCACATGCTATTTATGTATTTACTGGTTTTATCTCTCAATTGGCTTGAAGTCCACGTGAAGATAGTTTAATACTCATTTCATGTAATAGATGAAAATGTATTTAAAATAAAATATAAAAAATACCTCAGTTGAAATAATTAAACTAAAATACAAAATATTGTGTGGATTTTTTTATAAATACAAATACATGTATTTTTTTTTTCATTTTTAAAATACACAAAATACATGTGGAAATCTGGCTTGACCTATTCTGAATGCAAATAACATTTTGGCGTATACGTATATCTGCTTAGAAACTTTTGTTTTAATTTCACCTACCTCTACCACAAAAATGTCAAAAAGACTGGGTTTAAAGGGTTAGTTCACCCAGAAATGAAAATTGTGTGATTAATTACCCTCGTGTCGTTCCAAACCCGTAAGACTTTTTGTTCACCTTCGGCAAACAAATAAAGATCTTTTTAATGAAATCTGCCTCTTTGCTGCTTCAAAAAATTCTTAAAGAGATCGTGAAACAAATCCATATGAATTGAGCGGTTTAGTCAACATTTTCTGAAGAGGCTTGATCACTTCATGAACGGATTTAAATTGAGTCTTATTCGCATATAAACTTTGATCAGCACACATGAAAAGAAACTCAACATGCGAGAACAAAGCTCATTGGCACAAAGTAATGTATGTATTTTGAAACTACTAAAATACTAAACTTAAATGTAATTATTATTTTTTTTTTGCAGAAGCTTTAAAATAGAAAATAGGAAAAAGTATTTTGTATTTCAAATATGTATTTAAATTACATGTATCTGAAATACTGCCCATCCCTGGTAACCAGTCCTCCTCGACCTGTTCCGAGTGGGATTTGAACCGGCTTCTCTGGAATGGGATGTGCGAGCGCTTACAAGGACGCTAAAGACCACAGCCTCTAGTGCCTCTTGAGGCCAGGGGTGTGAGGTTTACTCGCACAGCTCTTAGTAGCTGGCCTCCTTTACACCTAAACCTCACTCCCATCCAGGTCACAGCACCAATGTAACCTCTCCGGTTCAAATCTGCGTATATAAAGGTGTTATTTGTAAAGCTACACCACTGTTTGTTAAAAAAAAAATAATAGCTTGTTACAGGAAAATCTACTCTGTTAAACAACAGAATGCTACTGAATATCACATGTATATCATGTGAAACTTCCTGTTTTTAAATTGTTTGTGTCCAGGGACTTCACTTTGTTTTTTCACACTGTGCAGCAAATCGAAGAATGACTACAACTTGCAAAAGGGAAAGGCAACTGACAACTTCTAGACAACTCACAAATGACGGACTTCATATTGCTTATGAAGGTGACTCATGTCAAGACATAAAATGGCAAACACCTGAGGAAGTTTTTGAATTTAATTCCCCAGTTTATAGAAGTCTTAAAGTCAATGACTGTTTCATCTGTTAATAAATGTAAGAGATATGAAGCAATTCGGATGTTGATGTTTCTCATTGTGATGACTACAATCATATGTTTTATGTATGAGTGCAAAGAAAACAAACAAAGAAAAGTAAAAGCCAAGTTACCTTTTTGAGCAATGTCAACTGCACAAACAGTGGAGAGACACTTTTAAGTGCTCCCTGAAGAGCTGTATTCAATTTCATCTTTCAACACCCAGACCTTCTTTCCTCAAAGGTGTTGTTCTCAGTCTGTTTTGTTTGGCTGGAATAATAATCGGCATTAACAAAAATAGTAGTAAGTAAGTAGTAAACATGATTTTAAGACAGGACAAGGACATTAAAGTAGTTAAACAAAGAAATTCTTTCAAGCACAGTTGCATTGTTTTAATATTTTTTTGTTGTTGCTTTTGTTTGTTGTTGTTTGTATCTTGTTAAGGTAGTGTTAAGGTAATAAAACAACCTCACAATAATACAAACATTGCATAACAGTTAAATTAAAACAAAAAAAAGTAAAAAAGTTAAATCTTAAAACATCAACAAGCTGACGGTTGGAGAGTGTATATCTGCAGATTTAGTTTTGGATTCCCTTTGATATCCACAGATATAGACAGTTATTTCCTTACATGCATGTGCTACTTGGCAGTCGCCTGGAGTCTTTGCGTGTGTTCAAGCACAACTTTTTGGCCCAGACGCAGCAGATGCGAGGCGACAACTATTGGTCTTATTATAGGAAGATAATAATAATAATAAATTATATTTGTAATGCACCTCTCTCAGAAAAGGCGTTACAGCATGCACAGAGCAAAATAATCAAACATGGAAAAAAAATACAAATATCAAAAAAATACACAGCAATAAATTATAAATTAAAAGCTTGACTAAAAAGATGTGTCCTAAGAAGTTTCTTAAAACAATCCACACATACGAGGGTCTGTGTGTCAGCAAAAGTCACACAGACAGACGAACAAAGGAACACAGGAAACTCATAAATACCAAATAAAAGTCAGTGAAAAGAAAACTAACAACACAACTGAAAATTTGTAACACTGTGGCTCTACTGTTGGAAAAAAACATAACGGCTAACTTAGATCACGTCTGCCTTAATAACCAATCACATTACAGAATGGAAGTCATTGAATTTCGTACAGAGTGGTGCGACAGTCATACCACAGGATAACACAGAAATAAATGAGAAGTGCCATAAACGGAATCATGCCTGTCGTGCAATTATCCGTGACCTCTTAACTGCATTTTTCTTTAGGTGTAAACTCTAAAAATAGAACAATCCAAAACGTATGTTTAAGAGCTAATATATTGAAGGTGGGCTGTTGCTTCATTAAATGATAAGCTATTTCCTCACAAAATGGTTCATTTTAATCCACGTAGTAAAGCCTCTCCTTCATTGACAAAAAAAAAAAACGGAAAAGAAAGGCCTCTTGTCTCCTTGTCAGCGTTAGCGTTATCCGGCTAAGCTTGCAGGCTTGCCTTCAAGTGGCTTTGCGACAACACAATCGGCTTTCATCGCCACTAGTTTTTTGACATCGGCTTGTTGTGTCACTGCCTTTATATGTTTTTTGGGGGGTTTTTTCCCTTTCTGGAATGATTGTTTTGATTGTTTGTTTCACCTCAGACGCTTGTCGCCACAGCTCTGACCTTATTCTCCAGTACCAGCGGTGTCGCTCCGTCCAATCAGGTCTCCATCTCCGCAGGTCGTCCACGGATGTGGTCAGCTAACTCACCATCATGGCTCCTCCCTCCATCGACTCCTGACAGTGTGTTACAGGTATAAAAAATTATACTGTTGAAAATAAAGTCAAAAATAAAATTATTCAGACAAGAGATATTATGGACACTATACAGGACACTATAGTTAATTTATGTGAGTGAGGATGGTAAAATAAAGTAAACTGTGACATATTATAATAGAATTTCATACTGTGGACTACCAGTAAAATTTAAAATTCGGGACAAAAAATGTATCAGATACTTTGACCTGACCATGTTTTGCTTATGTGTTTACACCACAGACTGAACAAATGAAGCATCGCTTGGTAATTGGTTGACCTAAATTGGTGTTATCTAATTGTGCACTTAAATTTAACATCTGACAGCTTAAACCCAATTCATTGAGTGATACAATCTAACAGAAGGATTGCCAAAACCAACGAAATATCAACTGATTTGATAACTGTTGAGTATTTGTCATATTTTCTTACCATTTTCTAAACTATAGCAAATAAACTGTGATAATGTGAGAAATGTTGAAGATGTCTTAATAAATTTTGGTTTGACTATGTATTGTGAAATAGAACTCACACAAAATGTCGCTGCCAGATCGAAATAAGTGCTTTTAATTGATGTGATGTCATGAGTAAACATAATTTCCTGTTCCCTTTTGCATTGCAACTGAATGGGAGAGAGAATGTTAAGGGCAATTCACTCAAAAAGGCTGCTGATTTGTTCTTTTAATAATAATAATTATTGATAATAATATCAAAGCAATCTCACTATAACATTTGGAAAAGCATTACATTTGATTTTGTGGTGCCATCAACTTTTTCATAACTTTGCTATAATTTTCATCTCCAGAGTGATGTCACATGGCTCACATTTACTAAATTGGTTAAAAAAAATTACATTATTAAAAGCAACTATTTATTAACAGTCATAGTGATATATAAAATATCAAATGAACACTAAAGTACCATTACGTTATGTCTAATCAGAAGAACATTTCAAATCAACCCTACATGAACTGTAAAGCAGCATTTTTGTTATGGATTGTTCGAGGGAATAAGCTACAGTAAAAGGGCAGCATTGGCAATACTGAGGAAATTATATTCTGACCCCTCTTCAACAAACATTCAACCACAATCAAAAAAGAGAACGTAATAAAAGTGATAATGCTAGCACCTCTAAAGCTTTTTAAAACCGTGCATTCAAAACAATACTTCATTTATTAGCTGGATGGTGTGGCAGTCTGTTTTGTCTAATTAGCGTACAATGACTGTGGTCTAATCACTGAAAATAACCCCACAACATAATGAAGAGTTAAATAGTTAATTTTTCAACACAAAGAGAACTATCTGAAACAAACCCACTATGTCAGCCCTAATGAGTTTTCCATTAGTCTTCTAGCAAATGTTTACTCTTTCAACTATCAACCTGACACAGGGCCAAGCAAATTAATGCCTAATGCCATTTAATTTCACTCTTAGCTTAGACTCAGGTTATCTTTGTCTTTATTTTTATATAGCCCAATATATTTATTTTTCCAGACATTTCGCCTCTAAGAATATCCGAGAATATCTACCTGAAGAAAGATACAAGTCCATTTCACACTTTTAAAGTTGCGATTTAACAGAAGTAGACACTTCTTCTGCTTTGTGATATAATGTATCAAATGTAGGAGACTTCATTGGTTGTTGATTGTATAGAGGTAGAACTGAATGTGAGCTTGCAAAGAAAGGGGCATGGTTTAAGCGGATGAAATGATTGGAGAAATCCGATATGCGTTTTAGTGGAAGATCAAGATATGACGTTTTGATTCAAAATGACAATGTAAAACGAAAAATAAACATATGCATAGATGAATAAATCACAATTAGGTCAATAACATGCATTTAGAAAGTTCCTATTTCATGTCGACTCTAACAGCCTTTCAAAAAAGAAACAGGCCCTTAAAAGGCATCAAATGTGCTATAATGAAACAAAACTGATATGTTTGCTTTCAAATAAATTAAAAAAAAACAGTCAGAATACATGGCTAATTATGAATGAAGTAATTATTTTTAGAAGCAGAGTGTGTAGTCACGATCTGCTAGCAGAGGCTAATGGGGCCATGCTAACCAGCCAGCCCTTGACCACTTGAAAATACCTCCAGCTCTTCCATTTCCTGATGTTTCCACTATGTGCATAAAGTGAATAATCAATCGGGATCACAACACGCTAATGTAGACACACACTTTAGGGCCCTTTCACATGATGAAGCGAGCCAAGTTTGAAATAATCAGTCTAATTAGATTAGGCCATATTCCTGTGGGCTGTTCTGAGTGATGTCAGAATGCCAGGGATGACCTTGGGGAGTCTGTGTTCCAAACCAGACCTTAAATGACAGATGAGGGATTGGGTGGTTTTTTGTGGTGATCAATGCTGAATGCAGATGAGCTGGCAGTCCGGAAGGCTCTATCGGTTCCCAAGGGAGGTTCTGGGTTAGACACCAGGGAAAGATCAGAGGCTTTTGGGGAACTAATATTGATTTGTGTGCCTTCCAAGGAGTCGGGGTTTGACTGGTTTGAATGATCCAGTTAGCCTCTGCTGGTAGATGTCGATAACTACACTATCCTAGGGGGGAAAAGCATCTTGCTCTGTTGTCAGCCATTGACAGAAGTCGTGTGGTTTGCCAGCAATATGTTGTCTTGAATCTCTTAATATTACTTGAATCTTAATATTAGTGACTCATTTTTGAATGCATTCTTGTGGTACCATCAGCCTTTTAATTTTTGTAATTGTATTTTGATTTTGGTTCCAGAGCAATTAGTCACATGGCATTTAGGCTCAGTAGACTGGCTCAAAAAAAAAAATGTTATAGACTGTAATCTGTCCAAGGTAAATTAAATTATAAAATAAAATAATAAATGCAAGAAAGGGGAGACATAATTAAAAAAACAAAAACAAAAAAAAAACGTTTTCGTAGATCCGTCTGATTTCTGTATTGTTTTGACAATGGTGTCATCTGTAAGTGGAAGACTCAAAGTCAATACTTCTCCGTTTTAAGCATATCGTTGTCGTACAAACGTACACTTGCAAAACATGTAAGTGTTTACAGAGCTTTTTTATTATATTTTCAATACTTTGCATTTTAAAATAAACTTCTACATGTCTGTTCAGTAGTCGCTATGTAACAAACAGAAGACACAAATTGAATTGTGGTGCTTCTAATTACGTGATAAAAACAGTTGCAAATGTTGTACAAAATTGGCCTACACATACCATACTCATCTTTGCACCAATAAAATGTGCAAGACTTTTTGTTTTATAGAACCAAATTATTTGTATCTAATTCATTTAAATTACAGTGGAATGTTTTCCTCGACATCTCACGATTTCGACATAATGCATGATGGGATACGCTTAGCCTCGAATATCGCTCTGAGGAGGTATCCGAAATAGTGTGCATTAAGGGCACTGTACTTTGGGATTTTTAAGACATGGGACAGTCCTGCGCACTTACTTCCTGTCACGTGCATGCGCTCTCAAGTGGCCAAGACCGCAACTGTGGGTATTTGGACAAGGAAATTGAGATGAATGGGAATGCTAATGGATAGCGTCATCCAGGTATTATAGGCCTCTTTGGTTCTTTCTTGTTTTTAAGTGCATTAGCTGGACATCATTCATTATTATGAATGGATTTAGTGAATTAAAGTAATTATTCTTTGATGCTTAGAAACTTGCAGTAAAATATTTCGAAATAGTGACACTAAGCATTTTCTCATGTAAGCCTTTGTGCCATACATAACATTTCAAAGCAGTGTGAGATCTCACGAAAGAATATCATCTAAGTAAAGTTCTGACCCAAAGGAAACATCTTCTGAAAACTTCCCTCAACATTTTAGCCAGAAAAGCATCTAAAAGCTGGCTTATGCCTACTTCATAATCTGGTAATGATTTGATCCCTGGTGCTGGATTCTTTAAATATCCTGCTAAAGGCAAGAGAAATAATGCATCAGAGCGATTACTGCCAGCCATGTCTTATCTGCTATTAGACTCCTTAGCATTTGGGGCCATAAATAATCTGAACGGGCTGTGTTAATCATGACACCTTAAGACATCAAACATATATAGTTGTATTTCAGTTGTCTTCATTTGCTATGCCTTCTTAAGCCTAGCATGGAGAATAATATGCTGGCGGCATAACATCCAGGCATTGCAGGAAATTGCTAAAGCAAGCAATCGCAGACGAATTGGGGAACGCTGGATACAATGGAGGTGAAAATGTGCAAATCTTCTATAGAGTAATGGAGGATGTCAATTCATACTCAAATAGAATGTGACGCCTGCGGTAAGTGCTGGTGAAGGGGATATAGTGCTTGAGGCTTTTCACTGTGTGTTTGGCAATTCTCCAGGCAATGCAGCCAAGCCCGGAAAGGTAATGCCCTTAGTGCTCGAGTTGCACCTTCCATGTAATCAGAAATTATTATTTTTTTCTTCTTCAAACACCTTCTTTTGGAAGCATGAGAAATTATTAGTACGCAGGCAAAATGCACTCCTCAAAGTGTCATTTTCATAATAAACCATGGCTCCCATTTTTATTTGGGGTTTTGTATTTTGTAATACCACAGTATACAACAAGTATGTATCACAGATATGTGGTATAATTGTGTTGTGTGTATTATGTGTAAGACATTTTTTAAGCATGACAGCTGGAATCTGAGATTGGATAGCAAAGTGAACAATTGATCAAAGTACTATACATTTTTTCAGGGTTTGACAAATTTTATTTTGTAATTTATTTGATTGAAACAGCCACTCGTATATACCATTCAAAAGTTTGGGGTCAGTACATTTTTGTTTTTGTAATGTATCCCAAAAAACACGCACCAAGGCTGCCTTTAAAAATAAATTAAAATTCTAAAATACAGTAAAAACAGTAATATTATGAAATATTATTACAATGTATAATGACTGAATATATTTTAAAATGTAATTTATTGCTGTGATGTAAAAGCTGAATTTTCAGCATCATTACTTGTCACGATCATGCCAGCCTCTCCCTCACTCATCCGACCATCACACTCACCAGAACACAGAACATGGACTACATTTCCCATCATCCTCCCTGGCACTCAATCACACCCTCATCAGACCTCATCAGCGGGCACCATAAATAGAGCACACACTATTGGTCACTGTCTGGCCTTGTCTGATGTTACTGACCACTTACCTGCTACTTGCCTGTTTACCTTGATCGCCAATTCCATTACCAAGTTGATCTCCAGTCAGCTCATTCATCTCAGGATCTGCAAGTACTCCTAAAGTAACGTCTCGGTTACATATGTAACCCTCGTTCCCTGAGTAGGGAACAGAGACGTTACGTCGGATGACGACGAATGGGGTTTCGCTTAGAACACCTATTGACTTTGAGTATACAAAAACGAGCCAATGGCAAAGAAATGCCATAGGTCTGCGGAATTTGCACGACGTAACTCCGCCCCACCTCGTGGGTATAAAAGGAGGACGCCGGCAACATGCAGTTATGTTTCTTCGCTGAGGAGCCAAGACTGAGCTCAGGCGATCCCCGCGGTACAGCGGAAGTGGCAGGAAGACGTAACGTCTCCGTTCCCTACTCAGGGAACGAGGGTTAAATACGTAACCGAGACGTTCCCTTTCGTTGTCACTCCCGAGTTACGTCGGATGACGACGAATGGGGTTATCAGTCTAATCACGCCACCTTCACAGCCGTCTTCCAGTGCCCTGCGTAAATCTGAGCCCTTGAGAGACTTTGGACGAAGGACTCCTATTTAACACAGGAATACCAAGGTACACTGGGAAGCATATCCCAAGTTAGAGGAAATATGCAATTAACACCAACCCAGAGGGGGGGGGGGGCCCGAAGAAAACATATGGAGAATACTGAGGTGTCCAGCCGCAGGTGGAATATTTCAACCTCAGGGGTGGCAAGGTGGCTTGCCAAGGGAAAGACACATGCTCAGAGAGGCTTACAGTGGAAATACACGTGTGGGGGTAGCTCCGGGGAGGGACCATGCATACGGGAGGCACCTAGCCGACGCCCAGGCAATAGACACTGGCGCTAGCATCAGGGGTGCTGGAGGAACTCAGGGCTTGCGGAGAAGCTCACCTGAGGAGAATATCGCACGTATCCAGTCCGTGGAGTAGAATGGCCACCAAGCAAAGACACCTGAGCGGGTTCAGTACTAGCTAGTTCAAGCGAGTACATGAGAGGACACAGGCTCCATTCGGAGATTGTAGGATCTGGCGAATGTGTTCGGTGTCGCAAAGCCTGCAGCTTTGCAGATGTCTGTTAGCGAGGCGCCATGCGCTAGAGCCCAAGAGGATGCCACACTCCGGGTGGAGTGGGCAGTCACACCAAGGGGGCACGGTCGACCTTCCTGCTGGTATGCCAAAGCAATGGTGTCCACTATCCAGTGAGACAAACTCTGCTTGGAGAGAGCCTTTCCCTTCAGCTTCCCACCATATCAGACAAAGAGCTGGTCTGAGGTCCTGAAACACTGCGTCCTGTCTACAGAGGCGCGGAGAGCGCGTACTGGACAGAGCAGTGCCAAGGCTGGGTCTGCCTCCTCCAAGGGCAGCGCTTGCAGGTTCACCACCTGGTCCCAGAAGGGAGTGGTAGGAACCTTGGGCACATATCCAAGCCGGGGTCTCAGGGTCACATGAGAGTAAGCCGGCCCGAATTCCAGGCACGCTTCGCCAACGGAGAATGCGTGCAGGTCCCCGACCCTCTTGAGAGAGGCCAATGCAACCAGGAGCGCTGTCTTCATTGACAGGAACTTAAGCTCCACTGATTGCAGAGGCTCAAAGGGAGCACTCTGCAGGGCAGTTAGAACCACTGCGAGGTCCCAAGAGGGAACGAGAGGAGAGCGAGGAGGATTCAGTCTCCTCGCTCCTCTCAAGAACCTGACGATCAGGTCGTGCTTCCCTAAAGATTTACCTTCCACCAAGTCATGGTGGGCGGCAATAGCGGCAACATAAACTTTGAGGGTGGAGGGAGACAGCCTTCGCTCCAACCCATCTTGAAGGAAGGAAAGCACGAGACTGACCGAACACCTCCGGGGGTCTTCTCGGTGAGAAGAGCACCAGTTGACGAAGAGGTTCCACTTCAACGCATAGGCGTGTCTCGTAGACGACGCTCTAGCGGAAGTGATGGTAGCCACCACCGCTGGTGCTAGGGTACTCAAACCTGCCTCGTCCCGTCCAGGAGCCACACGTGGAGGTTTCCAAAGATCGGGACGAGGGTGCCATAGGGTGCCCCGTCCCTGAGAAAGGAGGTCCTTCCTCAGAGGAATTGGCCAAGGAGGTGCTGTCGCGAGGAGCACCAGTTCGGAGAACCAAGTCCGGGTGGGCCAGTACGGCGCAACCAGAAGGACCTGCTCCTCGTCCTCCTTGACCTTGCGCAAGACCTGCGCAAGAAGGCTCACTGGGGGAAACGCATATTTGCGGCCCCGCGGCCAGCTGTGCGCCAGAGCATCCGTGCCAAGCGTGCCCTCGGTCAGAGAATAATACTGGACGCAATGGGTCGAGTCGTGAGAGGCAAACAGATCTATCTGTGCGTCCCCGAACTGGTCCCAAAGCAGCTGAACCGACTGGGGATGGAGTCGCCATTCTCCGGGGAGGGGCTGAAGCCGTGAGAGCTTGCCGGCTGCACAGTTCAGGGCTCCGGGAATGTAAATGGCTCGAAGCGACCTCAGATGCTTCTGACTCCACAAGAGGAGGTGGCGAGCGAGTTGCAAAATACGGCGGGATCGTAGACCACCTTGATGGTTGATGTACGCTACAGTGGCGGTATTGTCTGATCGGACTAGTACGTGTTGACCCTTGAGCAGCGCCCGAAAGCGGTGCAGGGCAAGGCGTACTGCCAGCAACTCGAGGCAATTGACATGCCATAGGCGCTGGTGTCCTGTCCAGGAGCCCGCGGCAGCATGTCCATTGCACATGGCGCCTCAGCCTGTGGTGGAGGCATCTGTTGAGACAACAACATCCCGGGAAACTCGTTCCAGGGGGACACCTGCCCTGAGAAAACTGAGGTTCGACCACGGGGTGAAGGTCTGAAGGCAGGTCGGAGTAACTGATACTCGGAGTGTGCCTTGTTGCCATGCCCACCTCGGGACTCGGCCGCGAAGCCAAAGCTGAAGCAGTCTCATATGAAGCAATCCGAGCGGCGTCACCGCGGCTGCAGACGCCATATGCCCCAGGAGCCTCTGAAAATATTTCAGTGGAACCGCACTCTTGCCCTGAATTTGTCTCAGACAAGTCAGCAGTGACTGCGCGCGCGCGCTCGCTCGCAAGCTGCGCGGACATGGCGAACGAGTCGATGTCCATACCGAGAAAAGAGATCCTCTGCACGGGGCAAAGTTTGCTCTTCTCCCAGTTGACCCGAAGGCCCAGACGAGCTAGGTGCCGGAGCACAAGGTCCCTGTGTTCGCAAACCTGGTCTCGAGTGTGAGCTAGGATAAGCCAGTCGTCGAGATAGTTCAGGATGCGAACCCGGTGGGGAGACAGGGCTAGCCCGAAAGGGAGGACCGCGTACTGGTATGCCTGTCCCTCGAAAGCAAACCGGAGGAACGGTCTGTGTCGAGGAAGAATGGAGACATGAAAGTAGGCGTCCTTCAGGTCGATCGCTGCAAACCAATCCTGGGGCCGAACACATTCGAAAATGCGTTTGGCGGTGAGCATCTTGAACGGCATCCTGTGAAGGGAGCGATTCAGCATGCGCAAGTCCAGGATTGGTCGTAACCCACCGGTATTCTTGGGGACAATGAAGTAAGGGCTGTGGAAGCCGGACCTCATCTCGGCTGGAGGGACAGTCTCGATTGCACCCTTCACCAGCAGGGTGGCAATCACTGCTCTCATGATAGGGGCCCAGAGTTGGGGCACGGTCATAACCGCACCCTGACAGAGGAGGCCAGGGAAGGACCAGCGTTCCGCGGGGGCCTGCTCTGCCAGGGGTCTGGCGACAGAGGGGGATGGGAGCGGTACGGTCCAGGGACGGCACACACTGTCATCCGGCTCTGAGACAGAGGGGGACGAGGGGTGCACGGCTCGGAGGCGGCGCACCGTGTCGTCCGGAACTCTGTATGCTCAGAGACGAGAGAGTCAGTTCTTTCTTTATAAGGATTCTTCCCCAGCCCTCCACCGGGGAAAGGAGTGGCCCTGCTACCAACTCCTGGAAAGAACTGAGTTCAATCTCTGAGCAGCCCATCTCAAAAGTGCTGCTTAACCCGGCGTTTAGCGAGGGGCGGGGATGGAGAGGGCTGAGGCAACCCCCGCGGTCTTCCAAAGCCAGCCCGGGTGAACGGGCAGGGTTGGAACCGTGGGAGGGCGCCTTCGGCGGTTGGCAGACTAAGGGACCTGAGCGGACGGCGGGGCCGTCGGCAGAATAACCTCAATCTGCTCCCGGGCGGTTGAGAACTGTTGGGCAGAAGTACTCAACTGCACCACCGAAGAGGCCGACCAGGGATGTGGGGGTGTCGAGCAGACGAGTCCGCCGACATCCTGCACATCAGACCGGTCAGCCCCAGAGTGGTAAACATCACCTGACTCGGAGAGCGCACGGCAACCTTCGTCGCTCGGAGAGCAAGGTCAGTGGCGGTGCGCTTTTTGGTAGCTCATTAAAGAGCCTCGAGTCAGTCCCGCCCTCATGCATAACCAAGAGCATCTGGGCCAGGTAGACCACAGAACGGTCATGGGATGCAGTGAGGCGGCTGCCTGTCCTGTGGCACTATAGGATTTCGCCACAGATTAGTGTAGACGAAAAGAACTACAGGCTTCGGACGGGTGCTTAGGATTGCGCCGGGAAGCACTCCGAGGACACAGTAGCATCGCAACAGAGCGTTCAACCGGGGGGACCCCAGTGTACCCATGGGCAGCGGCCCCGTTGAGGGGGGAAAGGCGGATGAGACCAACGAGTGGTCCTGAGAAGACACGGGGGTCTTTCAGGACGTCGAGATCTCATCATGCACGTCCGGGAAGAAAGATATTGGGGTTTGCCGTGGACGCGGGTTGGCGGCCTTACCCAAAAACCAATCGTCCCAGGAAAGCATGGCCGACATCTCCGGATCAGACTCAGGCACAGCATAGCACACCAGAAGGTGGCAGCTGTGACGAGTCGTCACTTCTAGAAGAATAAAGCCCACCTAGTGATGCTGCTACAGACATAGCACCATCCTCTGTAGCTTTCAAAGACGATAGACTCGTGGAATCACCTGATCGCTAGCGGGCACCGTCATTGAAGGGGGGGCTGGGGGCACGGACACAGAGTCGGCGCCTTGTTCCAGACCAACACCCTCAGGTCACCCTGGCCACCAGCCGAAAATCGGGGGGTGGATGAGGGGACTCTCACTCTTGCGAGTTCACCAAGTCTCGACCTAAATGACGCGATGATCATGTTCCCATAGAGAAAACATGAATCACCCACGAGGGCTGTACAAGCATGATCAAAGCCCAAACACACTAGACAGCGCTCGTGCCCATCAGAGTCTGATACCAATCTGCCGCAACCACTTTTTTTTTTTTTTAATGCACGGGCGAGCCGTCTTTAAAAAGACGTGCCGCGTGCGAGCTCTTTTGTGAGAGGAGAAAAAAACTCTGCGATGTTGAAGCGAGAGGGGAGAACACACTCACTGGCAGATCACTGCACAGATCAGCAGGCAATGTGAATTCGCTGCAGATCGCCGTCACACCAACACCGGAGAGAATGGCTCGTCTCGTAGAGCGAAGTCATAAATGGCTGTGGAGTGAAGAGATACTCTTGGCTCCGAAGCGAAAACATAACTGCATGTTGCCGGCGTCCTCCTTTTATACCCACGAGGTGGGGCGGAGTTACGTTATGCAAATTCCGCAGACCCATGGCATTTCTTTGCCATTGGCTCGTTTTTGTAAACTCGAAGTCGATAGGTGTTCTAAGCGAAACCCCATTCGTTGTCATCCGACGTAACTCGGAGTTACAACGAAAGGGAACCTGTTATGCAGTCATCTCCTGTCTCAATGTATTTCTCTTTTGTTTGTGTGCTCTCCAGGATCTGAAAGCAAAAAGATTCTAAGTTAACAATAACACCTATTCTCACCATATACAGTCTCCAGAATCATTACTTGCATTAAAGGTCCTGTCTTCGTGTTTTTTTTAAGCTTTGATTGTGTTTACAGTGTGCAATATAACATAACTATAATGTTTCGCGTGTAAAAAAACAGTATTTTTCACACAGTTTACTTATCTGTATACCGCTTTTTTCACTGTCCAAAAAACGGCCCGATGACTTCCATGTTCTATGAAGTCCCTCCTTCAGAAATACGTAACGAGTTCTGATTGTGCCAGCGGTTCCTGTGTTCTGATTCGACAGCAGCTTATCGCACGTTGCCCGGAAAGGTCACGCCTCTTACCATAAATTGGAGATGCATACGCTGATTGTTATGGTAAAAATGTCAAACATATTATATATACCTTCTCTATATATCTACCTTCAATATCAATTTGAGCCGGAATCAGACCCGGAGAACATAGATGAAGAGAATCGATTAGAACTTGTTCAAACACGACTTTTGCAGGATGTTTCACAGTAGTAAGCTGTTTATTTAGTAGTTGTCATACTTTTAATTGGTTAAATTGTAGTACTAATTGTTACAAACCGTTATAAAAGCTTGTGGTATATGGTTTTGGTCCCGACGACATGGCGCCAAACCATAGACTGTAAAAAGAGCGACAAACACACTCTACAAACAAAACTCTTCCTCTTCTCCGTGGGAGCACAACAAGACCACGCCCCCTTTTTGTGTATTCCTGTGGGCGGAGATTAGTCAAAAAACTGTTCTAGTTACGTCATTAAATACGTAAGTAGAGGGATGTAGTCCAAACCGGCCGTTCGCTGTAGGCTTTGAAAGGGGACTTCTGTTAAATAAAATATCTCGCTAGGCATTTAACTTTGAGCTTTATAATTTTACAGGTATTATTTATGCTCTAACAGCAACATTACACACTAACTAAATTTTGAAAAATGGGATTGCGAAGAACGGGACCTTTAAAGGTTAAAGGTTCCAAAAGGAGGTTTTTGTAGTGATGCCATAGAAGAAGAATTTTGGGTTCCCCAAAATAGATAATAAAAAAAGAAATAAAAATGTTATTTTAAAAAGTTTTCACTGAAACTTTCTTTAACCTTTCAGTGAACACTTCTTAAAATAACCTTTTTTTTCACAGTGTGAAGAAGATTTTAATAATCTAAAGTACGTTACTCCAGTCTTCAGTATCACACGATTCTTCAGAAATCATTCTAATATCCTGATGTGCTGCTCAAGAAACATTTATTATTATCAATGTTGAGAACAGTTAATATTAACTGCTTAATATTTTTGTGGAAAAAATTATATCCTGTGATCCACTTTTGGTTTTCTACTACTATAAGTAACTTTGCAACTACACATCATCCAACTCTCATTGGAGTATTCAAACTGTTATTAGACTGTTAGGTTAGGGTTCGGGTAAGTAGAATAAGTTGACATGTAGTTACAAAGTTATCATTAGTCCATAGAATGTCTGTTGTAAAGTGCATCACAATAAAGTGCTAGCAGATATTACGAAGACAGTCTACTAATGCAGTGTTTCCCAACCCTGTTCCTGGAGGCACTACACATTTCCCAACTCGTCCTTATCAAACACAACTGAATCAACTGATCAGCTTGTTAGTAGAGACTCCAAGACCGGAAATAAAGGGGTGAGATGAGGGTGACCTCCAAAATGTGCACTGTTGGTGTGCCTCCTGGAACAGGGTTGAGAAACTCTAATACTCTAATGAGAGTTAGTTGACATGTAGGTGCAAAGTTACTTGGTAAAACGTATAAAGTGGACCGTTGAAAATAAAGTGATACCGATCAATTTAATGTGTGATCCTTGCTAAACAAAAGTATTTAATAAAAATTATCCTCACCCCAAACTTTTGAACAATAGTGAAGATAAAATAAAATGACCAGAGTGCACTCAATTGTGGTATGCTCTATTAGTGAAATTCCCATAATTCCTCTATTTGAATAAGTAAATTGTGTGCTTAGGAAAAGCATTGTGGCCAGAGGAATTGTCAAGGGAAAAGTAGTCCCAGGTATAAAGCCTAATGCATGATTGGAGGGGGCCACACATAAAACTGTTGTCCCGGGCCACTTGGATGTAAATGTCGGCCTTGATTAGGGCCCTGTAGGGGATATACAAAACTTATTTAGAATTAATAGAGGTTTAGTTCTTTTCAGTGTTGTTGATGTTGTTTTGCTGTAGAGAGTTGTGTTTTATTTGAAGGCACCATAATGGTGATTAATGTTCCTTTTTGCTGGGACCTTGGACCTTGTTTAGATTTAATTCATTCTCTGTACTATGTTAGACTGAAAGTAAAGCAGCTGGTGTGTGGGTATGTGGTCACTGTTATTTTGCCAAGTAAGACATGTTCGTGGATCAACATTTGGTTGAACAACATACATCTGTGAACATTTGGTCCTATCCCTAAACTTAATCTTGCCCATAAGCTATCACTAAAATCAGAGGGAAAAGATACAGTATGTTTTCCCTCTGATTTTAGTGATAACATATGGGCAGGGTTAGGTTAAGGGATAGGGTTAGAGTTAGGGTTAGGACTAAATTTTCACACCGGAATGTTGTTCTGGAAATGTTGATTTTGCCAATAAACCTGATTTTCAATGGGGGTTGAATAATTTCGATTTCAACTGTAGGTGAATAACACAAATGAAGCAGCACCTAACCTTGCAAGCTTAAACTTGACATAAACGGTAAAGGATCAAAGATCTTGATCCAGGTAGAGGTTGTACTTGGTGAAAACACATTCACAGTGGGTATGTATACATATGGTTTCTAAACATAAATAGATCAAATATGAGAAGTTGTTCAAATGACTGCAACTGAATTTCTCTGGTAATCTAGCATATCAAAAGCACTAAATATGGCACATGATAAGCAAATATATGTGTACTGTATATGCTTCATAAAACTCAGTGTGGTAGAAGGTTCTGGAGCAGTCATTTCCACCCACCGTTTATAAGCAGCTTTTGGCACAACCATTTAAAACCCATAAAGCACCTCAGTCATAGTTTGATTTAAATCCTCTTGGCTTGGTTTTAAGTAGATATCTCTCACATTCTACTACGGGATCTTCGGTAAGAAGGGATATGTAGTGCACCCCCTTTCCATCTTATGTTCTTTTCAGAGCGATTAATCTCTCTTTACAAAAGAAAACACTCTTTTGGTTCATTACAAGGGTAAGCAGTCATCAGGTTGAAAAATGGCACTCAATAATGACTGTAGTTCTATAATTACTTGTTCCATTGCATGTCATTTGCTTATCACCTACAGAAACACTTCTAATGTGATAAACTTACAAATCATTATTTTGTAATTATAGGAACATGGCCCCGTTTATCTTGTATTGAACCTTAAAAGATGAAACCTATTAGCACTTGTTGGGGTTGCTCACATTAATACAGCATTAAAATAAAGCAAATATTATTTTTTTTCTGTTTTTTTTTTCTTTTTCTTTGCCAAACAGTAGCACCCAAGTGCTGACCTTATCTTTGGTGAACAAGTTTGGGGTCAGTACAATTGTTTTAATTATTAATAATTAATACAATAATTATGCAATGATGCATTCAATTAAATCAAACGTGGCAGTAAAGATATAAACACTGTTCTTTTGAACTTTCTGTTCATCAAATAATCCTGAAAAAGATGTATCACCATTTCCACAAAAATACACGATAATAATCAGAAATGTTTCTTGAGCAGCACATCAGAATATTAGAATGATTTCTGAAGGATCATGTGACACTGAAGACTGGAGTAATGATGCTGAAAATTCAGGAAACAGTTTTTGCTGGATCTTTTGATGAATAGAACGTTCAAAGGAACAGCATTTATTTCAAATATACATATTTTGTAACATTATACATGACTTTACCTTATATAATAAATGCAATCTTTCTTATTTCTTTCTTTCTTTCTTTCTTTCTTTCTTTCTTTCTTTCTTACACCAAACATTTTGAATGGTTTTGTATTACAGTATATTAGTACAGCACAAACTCTGTGTAATTAATAATTACAAATGAATGAACATAAATACACACACACACACACACACACACACACACACACACACACACACACACACACAGAGACAGACAGACAGACAGACAGACAGACAGACAGATAGACAGATAGACAGATAGATAGATAGATAGATAGATAGATAGATAGATAGATATAACCTATATTATATACAGAATTATGATCCCACTGATCTCTGCACAGTGGATTCTGGGATTGTTCCTCCATGAAGGATGGTGCCTCAGAGTTTGAAGAGCTCTCTTTCGAGGCAGCGCTATTACGACCCCTGCTCTTTGGAGGACCTGTGATGCTGTTGAATGCTGGCCCCTGTAGGCAGATAACTAGGCTTTGACAATGACAATCTTCCTTCTGTGCTTGACAGAAGCTTGTGTCTGTAACGTAGGATAGATTGTGCTATCCTTTTGTGAGCACCCCATTTTCTACTGTTACATGTATAATTATAATCACAATGAAAATAGGCTGAACCCCTACCGCGACACTCTGCGGAGCCCAATGATGGTAATTAAGTAATGAGCTTGGTAGAGTTGCCCTTATCCCCTGTCTCCTCTCCAAGTTCACGGTGACCTATTTAACTTTTGTTCCCTCTCCTTGCATCCTGGCTTATTTGCATAAGGTAGTGTGTCAATGGGCCTCATTAATACATTCATTAATGTCAGGAAAATCTAATTTAGAGAGCTGAATTATTTAAGATCCCAAAGACACCCACTCTGCACTCCTGTGGATGGTCATGTGCGGAACAACACATCTGTCCGCGGTCTATATGAAGACGACGCCACAGATTTTAGCTCATCTGACACGTATAATGTGTAATTATGAATGTTTTGTTTGCGAAACAGCTCATGATGATGGCTGTTTATCATATCCAAATGTTAAGCTTCACATAACTGCCAATGATGTTTATGATTTCTGAAGACAGTAGCCTACGCAAAACTGTGATTTAGTACAGGAGACAAAAGGTCAGGAATTATTCACAGTACAAACGTCTTGTGACATTTCAGCTTTGGGAAACTGACCGGCATAAATAACAGTTTATTGAGAAATGATCAAGTTGCTTCTGGTCTTCGCTTTGGAGTTTGCAAAATAACAAGGAACGTAGACACAATTGGTGGTTTTAAATGAATGCTGCTCTTCCATTATGTGCCGTTTCATCTGAGTGGTTTTGAAAATGACAATGTAACATGTAACATTTAAAGCCCTTTCTTCTGATCTGAAGGCAAGCAGTTTGCCTTTTCATTTGCAGCAGTAATGTAAGTGTCTCTGCCTGCTATATGTCATGAGGCAAGGAAAGAAAACCCCACACAACTTAAGACTAAGACACTAATATGCATATTTAATTATGGACCTTAGAATGACGAATGGAATTTGATCTAGACACAGCCGGCAGGATTGTGATTTGGAATTAGAACTGGAATGAGAGGAAAAGATGTTTAAATCAATTCAACAGGTCAAAGGTCGTGCAAACGAACATAAACAATTAGATTATTAATTTTGGCTAATGAATTTTCTTATATACACAACCTTGTTGTCCGATACATTTATGAAATTAGAGAAAAACTGGTTAGTTCTAGTCCTTGATTCTGATTGGTCAAATTTATTCACAATAAACACGGCCATGACCTCTTCACCCAACAGTTCTGTGTATCACTGCACAACACCCGTAGCAACCACTCTTAGCAACATAAACATATGTTTGTTCTCAATATATATTGTTAATTAAAGCTTACTGTATTATGTGAAAGAGCATTGTGAGAGAGAGATCCGACCGAGTGTGTATTACCTGCATTCAGATTTAGCATTTTTCTTCAGGTCAGTCTGTTTCGATGTCCGCAGCAATATATTGTCCTTTTAACAGTTTTGTCTTGTTCCCATGTTCACAACAAGTTTCAGTAATTTCAAGAAAAGTCTTCGCTACTAAGTGACTCATAAAGACAGTCTTTACCACCATATAATTGTGTTATAATGTAACTTGTGTTGCTGTTCACTGTCAGTGACCATTTTATTTCCAGCGGAAGGAAGACTTTTAGTGGTTTTACTTCATTATAGTTGCATTGATACATATTTTTGGCTTTAATATTTGTATTATGCGGTAACCGTTTTAATACCATTTTAAAACAAAATTGTATAGTTATAATTATAATGTTATAGTTATTAGTCAATATATAATGCATAATGTAATATGTGATGCAATTGTAACACTACACAACTACTATACATTTGAGATATAAAATATATATTTATAATCAATTTATAGTTCTCTTAATGATGAAATGTTTTTTTTTTTACAGTTTTTCTTTCACAGGTGGCATTTTAACTTTGATTAATATCATGTAATTATCAGGAAATAAATGGTGTGCATATGATAACATCTATTAGTAATCAATACTGAATTATTTACATTTAAGTTACAATAACAATTCCACAGCCATTCCCAAAATGAGGATTAGCACTTGTGAAAAGAAAATGTTTCATTCTAACAGAGTTATTAATCAAAACAAACCTATTTTTTTTTAGATTAAAAAAACTATAATGAAATAATAGTGTACAGGTAATAACACATAATTAAAGTGTAACACACTCTTTCAGCATGCAAATAAGGGGAGATGTGGTGCTGCTTCCCAGTCTTCAGTCTTGTGCATGGATATTGTGCTTGTGAAATACCAGCATTTTCTACCCAAAATAACATACAATCTCCTACATTTGACAACACTTAAACCGCAATCTATGTTCTATGATACATGTGTGTAGTATGAATCCAATACAGACATACTGCAGCCAACATGTTGGCATTGTCCTGTGACCGCCCCTGCCATTCACAACTCCGCCTGTGGCCTCATGGGATAGTAAAGTGTCCATTGAGTGCATACTGTAGAATCTCAGTGGAATATAGTACTGAAGTACATATTTGGATGAGGGGTTTGTTAAACATCAGATGGTCTAGTGCAGCCAGGAAGTGTATACTTTTTTTGGTCATTTAATTGAGGATGGATCAAAAGAGAGAGAGAAGGATGAGTGCACCAGTCAATCTCATATGCATCTAACTGATCAGTCTATATTCCCGTGATGCTCCTTCAGCCATGTCAAATCCCAGTGCTGCCCATTTGTGCATTTATTGTGGTGCTGTCCGTGGTGCTGAAACCCCAAACCTGTTTGTACTGGAGCAGGAGTGAATGAGCCGAGGCCTCACAGAATGGAACTTTGAAATAAACACAATCAGTCAATTTCACAGTGTTTAATGTCAATCCACCTTTATTTCTACAGCGCTTTATGCAATACACAGTGTTTCAAAGCAGCTTCAAAGGTCATAAACCGAAATAATAGGATCAATAATGCAAACTTCATCAAATATGAGACAAATTCAAATTCTGCTATAAAGCAGCTCTCCAAAGACAATAGTGTCATCATTCATCTCAATTTAGCTCAATGTTGATTCAATTCAGTTCAATAACTGTGTAAAGATTATAAATTATGAAACAAGTTCAATTCGGCTATAAACAGCGCTACAAAAGACAATAGTGTCATTATTCAGTTCAATGTTGACTCAATTCCGTCAATGTTGCAAAATTTGTCAATTATGAAACAAATTTGAGTATGCTATAAAGCAGCTTTACAAAAGACTATAGTGTCATCATCCAGCTCAAACTTCACCTAAGATAACGGCCTAAATGTGCCCCTATTTTGCCATTTTTTTTGGAGTAGTGTTGTCACAATACTGGAACTTCTAACTTTGATACGATAGCTTGAAAACAAATCGATATTCAATACCATTTTCGAAACCACTGGGGAAACTGCCATATATACTGCTATACAGATATTTTTATAATTATTTCAGAATTTTTTGATCATTTGGGTAATTTTGCTGCAATATCTTACACACAAGCACCGGGAGGCTTTGTTTGAAACTGAACTAAATTTACAAAAAAAAGTAAACACTAAGTAACAAAATAATAACAAAAAAATGATTCTATCCAAAAAACTATTTGCGTTCCAAAACGTATCGGTTACCTAACGTAACCTCGGTTCTCTCTAGAAGAGGGAACGAGTATTGCGTAAGTTAGCTTACGCTACGAGAAAGATTTATCTTTTCGAGATATTGAAGCCAAAAATTATCCTTAATTTTGTATTTATTGTCAACGCAGTGCAGCAGCTAGCAGACCTAGAGCAGGCTGTCTAGCGTGCTCATTGGCTGCCCTGTGGCAACTGCAGCAGCCTACCAGTGAGCCTGACGTGACGTCACATCCAATGAAGGGCGCTCGCGCCCTCATCGCGTCTCAGCCTGCCAGAATGGGCGTGGCCTAGCGTATATAAGTAGGGTTCGGAGGCTGCTTCCCTGGTTTTCATCGACTGAAGCGAAAGTCGCTCGTGGCGCGAGCACGGCAGGTTACGCAATACTCGTTCCCTCTTCTAGAGAGAACCGAGGTTACGTTAGGTAACCGATACGTTCTCTTATGAGAGGTTCTCTCGTATTGCGTAAGTTAGCTTACGTTACGGGAACCCTTTGTCAACGCCGTGCGCGCCAAGCATCCACTCATGAGTCCCAGGGAATCCCGGGGAACCCAAATAAGCAGAAAGTAAAGGCGGCCAGCAATGCGGGCCGACACATGTACATAAGCACTCACAGGGGATACGGAGCGGCGACGTCCAAATAAGCATATAGCACGCTAACCCCAAAAATGCGGCTCAACCAGGAGAGCTAATAACACATGAGAGTAGCCTGCGCACGATCAGATTTGGACAGGACATGCATCTCACTCACACTGACAGAAGTCTAGCCAGCAGGGCGGGAACTTCTAGGTTATAAAACCTAACAAAGGTGGACGGGGAAGCAGTAAACCCAGCTGAAGCATTGCAGCGGCTTAAGCCATATGGCCCAACATCCTCTGAAAAATCTTCAGAGGAGCGATGTTGCCTTTCTGGAAAGACGCGGCCAGGCGTCGAACCCGGCGCTCGCTGTGTCATTAAGCGAGCCGTCATGGCCACAGAGTCCAGTTCTATTCCTAGAAAGGATATTGACTGGCTGGGCACTAATGAGCTCTTGGTCCGGTTGATCGTGAGACCCAAGCTTTCCAAATGACTGAGGAGCACTGCTCTGTGAGATAAAAGTTCTATCTCTGATTGAGCCAGAATAAGCCAATCGTCCAGATAGTTCATTATTCGCAACCCTTGATTCCTCATAGGGGCAAGAGCCGCGTCCATGCACTTCGTGAATGTACGGGGTGCCAAGGACAGGCCGAACGGCAGGACGGTGTATTGATATACCTGACCGTCGAAGGCGAATCTCAAGAATGGCCTGTGACGGGGTATTATCTGAATCTGAAAATAGGCGTCTTTCAGATCGAGAGATATAAACCAGTCCCTCGGGCGAATGTGCGCGAGGATTTTTATGGTCGTAAGCATTTTGAACAGTCTTTTCATAAGAACTTTGTTCAGATGTCCCAGATCTAGAATAGGTCTGAGAGCTCTGTCCTTCTTGGGTACGAGAAAATAACGGCTGTAAAAGCCTGACTCGCTCAGGGAAGGCGGCACCCTTTCTATGTTGAGAATTTATTTGTTAGAAGACTATTTAAAAGAATAGTTACGAAAGTTAAGATTAATAAGTTAAAATTAATGTTATCATTTAATATACAACACTAAGATTAACAGTTCATGTTTCATATACATATGTGGCTAAAAACATTCTATATGTAATTATGATTTGTGAATTGACTACATTTCCCAAGAGGCATTGAGCAATGGAAAGGCACGTGATGACGTGAAGTTTGTTGGTGATTTTGCAACAGTCTTCTTGTGAACGATTTGCTGAACAAGCACGCTATATTTCACTTTGCTTGTTTTTCATTAAACGTCTAAAACGAAGCAACGTCTAATCGTCATTCCTAGTCTATAAGAAGATAAATGTACAACATTCTATGGCCCCTTTGTAAAGCAGTTTCACGCGCGCATGAGCGGGCACGGGACTTACGTTCATTTCTAACGCCCCGATCGACTTTTTAACAATTCTTAGACGCACGGGCGGCGCCTGGCGCGATGTGTTTGTTAACATGCGTGAGCTCGTCTGAGCAGGCACGCGTTTTACACTTATAAGTGATGCCCCGACCACTCGGGACGAGGAGCGCCCTAACCCTGTAACGCGCGAGCGGCGCTTTGGGGGAAGTGTGTGTCAGTAAGTGTGAGTGCTTGTGAGCGGGCACTGGACTTGCAGAAATATTTAGACCTATGTAGGGCTGTTTTGGCCGTGTGATAGAGCGGGCAGATAGTAGGTGTGAGCACGGACTCGTGGGCACATTTTCTACATTTAACACTCGAGCGGCATTTGCCTGCTTTATGAGAGTGGGCTCTGTTAATGACACGGGAAGTGTTGTGCTTGTGTGTAGGGGTGAACACTGAGATGTGGGCACTTTTTCTACACTTAAAACACCATCGGCATGAGCCAGATAACCAGACATTACACTCTTTATGAGATTTCTCTGGGTCGCCATGAAAATGGCGTTTGTGTGCAGGCGAGCGGGTTTTGTTACCGGCTCGTTGGCTGCGGAATGTACTACTGCAGTAGCCTGTATGAAGGGGACTGACAGGGAAAGGAGTTTTGACGGTGGTTCAGCCGCTGCGGAACTCAGCCGTCTTTTCCCTCTTGCTGCCGCTCGGAGGGCTTCGCGTGCTCAGTCTTCAGCGTGATCTTTGGCCGAGGGTCCCGTGGGGGAGACAGCCTGTGACGGCGGGCCGATCTAGGGCGGTCGCCCTGGCGTCGCTGCAAAAGCTGGTTAGGCTGTGCTGGGTGCTGTGAAGCGGCTCGTGCAGGCGGCTGGTCACGTGAGCAGCCTGCAGAGGAACTAGAGCGTCGCGGCAGGAACAAGTTCATGGCCTGAGTGGTCTTCTGCACTTCGGAGAGCCGGTCGACGATCCCGTTCACCGCTGCGCCGAAGAGACCAGTAGGGGAGAGTGGCGCATTGAGAAAGGTGGCGTGCTCAGATTCCCAGATGTCAGCGAGCGTCAACCAGAGGTGCCTCTCTGTGACGGTTAACGCGGCCATGCACCTCCCTAAGGCTTGAGCTGCGGACTTGGAAGCGCGAAGGGAAAGGTCCGTAATGCTTCTTAAATCTGTGACGGCAGCTGGATCCGGGCCTCTCTCGTCCCACTCACGGAGGAGATCGGCTTGGAGGATCTGAAGTACAGCCATAGAATGCAGTGCGGACGCGGCCTGTCCGGCGGTGGCGTAAGCGCGGCCAACAAAAGCAGACGTGGTCCTGCAGGCTTTGGATGGGAGGGCAGACTTTGAGCGCCATCTCGCGGAGGGCGGGCAAAGGTGCGCTGCGACCACTTCCTCCACAGCGGGGATAGATACTCCTTCTCAGCGGCGCCGTCCACTTGGGAGAGCGGCGCGGAAACATGAGAGTGTAGCCTCGCGGACACTGGTGCATTCCACGACTTGGCCAGTTCCGTGTGGAGTTCTGGAAGGAAGGGTGCAGATCTGGAAGCGGGCGCTTGGCGGCGGCGGCGGTTCTGAAGAAAACAGCCGTCTAGTCTGTTAGGTGCAAGCTCCTTAGGCGGTGACCACTCGAGATGACAGATGACATGGCGGTCTCCGGCGCTGAGCGGGGCTCTGCACGAGCCGCAGGAAGTGCGAGGCATCTTGAAGAAGATGGCTCGCTTGCTCTTTTAGGAAAAGGGGGGTGTCGCAGCGGCGAACACACCAAGAGAGTAGAGCTTGTAAAAGGATAAGTCTCCGGATAGCTCAGCTCGCACGGATGGCTGAAGGCGGCAAAATCTACTTCTATCTATCAGCGCAGCTGGTATGGGATACTGCAGTAAAGGAGTATTGGAACTGTTTCAGATATTTCAGTATTGATACATATGTGCATGCAAAGTGGAATTGCTTTCGCAGTGCAGAAAACAGCGTCTTCTCGACATGTCAACAACACTAAACTCATCCAGGCTTCATCTACAACTACAATGTTTTAGGTTGGGTCAAAGACGATGTTGTTCGTGGGCAGCCAGTGAAGACCATGGGCTGGCATTATGCAAATTAGTTTCAAACCTACATATGTTCGAGCAGAAAGTGAGTTCAGGCAGTTTAGAATCAGTTCTTTCTTTTGCGAGGCAGTAATTTGATCTTTGAAACTTTCCAGAGCTTTCACATTCACAAACAAGCTATATTACATACTACGTGGTAGTATGGTAGTAAAGGTAACATCGCATTAATGCTTTTGAAATATGCTTTCTGGATATATAGCTTAAGATCTGCACACAAAACAAAACCTTCTTGACCTCATTTAAATCCCGAAGCCAGATTTGTCTGGGAACTTTAGTATTTTCTGTTTGCTTTTTTCCCCCTTGCTTTCGCACACAACTTTGATGACTCATTTAATAAGCTCACTTTTAATGGACTGTTTTGTAACTGACAGACTCAGGAATCCATTTGATTCACAAATTAAACATCTTCATTAGTGCTGTGATGTAAATTGGAGCCATCTCAAATACGTTGTCAGACACCGGTGTGCAACTTAATTGGAGCCCTCCATATCATTACAGCCAATGGCCACTGCTCTGGAAGGATTAATTGGGATTCTACCTAAACACTACAGCTTCATCTGCCACAGCGTTCAGAGTGTTTCCAGAGTTAACCTTTATTAAAAGGCAAGACCAGTCAGGCAAAGACTTTCAAGCGGCCCTAATGTAAAATCTCTCCTAGCCAGACATAGAAAAGGAGCTGGACAATTCAATTTGCCCCATGTACTCAGAGGCAGTTGCTTTGTTGGGGGCGTGATGCTTTCCTGAATTTCCTAACATCTTCCCTACAATTAAATGAGTAGGCGGCCCTGTTGGGTCATGGATACTTCACTTGACAGCATGTCTGGAGGGGTGAGCGCGGGTTGTGCTCTTCAAGTCACTTTAATAATGGCATAGGGACAGACCCAGCAGCCTTTAAGGGATGGAAAACTTCACATCACTAACAAGATAAATGATGGATTACCACAGAAGTGAAATCTTGTGAATCATCTCATGTCGAGGACTCTGACTCAGATAACGTGAATGTCAGCTTCTCTGGGCTCACACGTTGATGGACTTGTGTACAAAGTGTATATAAAACACACAACACCAGAATGCGACTAAACATAACATCCTACGTGACTCTTTAAGTGTGAATGTGGAGGTTGTGTGAAGATCATGCATTGGACTCAAGGTAAACATCGCAGCAGTACATGTAAACATTCATTTTCTGAGCTGTCACATTAGCATATTTTGCTGAATTTTGTCCATTGGATGGCTCTGGATGCTTATGTGGCCAATATATCACCAACTTTAGCTAAACGTTGACCTATAACTTCACTTACTGATCTAATCCCAAAAAGCACTTTTAGCCAATCATGGTCACAAGTTACAGTGTTACCAGAAAAGTTCAATGATTCAGCGTTTCCCGCGAAACCATAGTTCCAATGAACATTTGCAGAGAAGGTGCATCCCAAAGTTGTGTGGTTGGAACTGCAGCTCTCGTCCATTGGTTAGAAGCATAGTTTCTTGAATGGCATGTAAGGGTTGAACGACTTCAGATTTTTTAAAGTCAACATTTATGTGATTAAAGTCGAGTCGATGTTGACTAGTCGCTGATGACATCATTAGCCTGAACCTAGAGCTGAGACTGAATGCGGGTTTCCTTGTGCACATCTATGTCATTTGACACAGCTCTGCCCACAAGGGTATTGCTCCTACACAACAGAATTTTTATCAGTTCTTTTGTCTTTGGGTCGTTATTTTTAACAGATGTACTCATTCTAAATCAGACGTAAGAGAGAACTTTCGATTGAATGAAACATCTGGAAATCAAACAAAACAACGGAGAACAAAAATAGCTTAGTAGCCTTCAGATGACATGTTCGTTATTTACAGCAATAATCTGATATTAATTCGATCTAGAACGATTAATTAGTAGACATGGTTGCACTTTATTTTACAGTAAATGCACTTACAGTGAACTTTTCTTAGAAAGTACTGGGTAATATAAGGTAACTACATGGTTAAGGTTAGGTTTAGGGGCTGGTTTAGGTTAGTACCTAGTTATTACCTAGTTATTGTAATTGCTATAATAAGTATATAGTATGTACATGGGGAACAGGACTGTAAAACAAAGTGCTACTTTAGACGTTATTACTCCACCAACTGCGTCACGTCTTAAACTATATTGTTGAACCGGTGGATATATTATTTCGAACAATGGATGTGCGACAAAATTACTATGTTTCTGGGACACACTGGTTAGTTTCACCAAAGATGCATCGTACAATGGTGGTTAAGCAGCAAGTTACTTCATTGTTACATAACCCAGATCAATAATTTTTAGTCACACACAAATACAAGCCTCAGAGAGTGAAGTGAAAAAATGTAAAATTAAATTAAAATAAAATATATCTTCAGCTATGGGCACTTTTGGCCCTGTGACTTTAAAAAAAAACACTCACTAGTTTTAAAAATGTAATAATTATTTTATGATGGATCATCACAGTTTATTATTGAAATTCCAGGTATTGGACAAGGGTAAAACAATACAATCTATAGATTTTTTTTTTTTTCGAAAAGGTGCAAATATAAATTATGACAGGATGGAAGTTTCCAGGACTAGACAAGTTTTAATGTTACCTTGAAATAACAGAGAAAAAAATCTAACTCAGACTGCCCAAAGATGAAAGCAATGTATAAAAAGTAAAAAACAAATTTTGTAAAACACAATTTTGTTTAAAACACTCATGCTCTGACACATCTAACAACATTTCCAAGAACAGAGAACGATTCTTGGCCTTAACATCCACAATATGGACTGAGATTACATAGGTTTCTATGGTAACCCATTGAAAAACTGTTACACACTCTAGAAGCACTCAAGACAACAATAAATTAGCCTGTCAGAACTCTAAATGCAGAACCACAGAATGCAGAATAGCACACTCTGGTGAAATACGAAAGTTGTAATTAGTAATAAGAGCATCAGTAATAGGAAAGTCTTTTGTGTGCACTGGAGAATGATTAGAACTTAAAAAAAAAAAAAAAAACTAAGACATCAGAAAAAAAAAACATCATATTTAAGGAATTTTACATAGTAATTAATACAGTCTGAATACAAAAGTCCCTGACGGGCACACTTTGTTGAGAACTGCACCCCTGACCTACCATAAGTGAATCACCTCAAATTGTGCCTGCCTCTGTGCCTAAGTATGTGATGAATTGTGCTGATAGCATTAATTTGCAGTTAGTGAAACAAAGCCTTTCCGACAGCAATACCAATATTCAGGGATTCCACGAAGCAGAACTTTTATCTGTATAATTAATCATGGAGCAGATATACCGCATACACCAAAAGAAGTAACCATGGAAACCTGGTGACAAAGCAGTGTGTGTATGGTATGTGATTCTGACTTTTTTTTTCAAAAGAATGTCAGAGATTTCTCTCTGTAACATGGAAGACGTATCTAACTCCAGATTTGAGCATAATCATATACCTGCATTTTAATAGGGGACATATTGTACACTTTTGAAGCATTTTCTTTCCTACTTTTTGCAACAAATCTATTTTTGGTTTCACACTTACAATGAAACTGGGTGTTGCTACTGTACCTTTAAGACTTCTTAAAGTCTTAAAGGTACAGTAGGAGAGTTACACTTAATGTTGTCACATTTTCCTGGTTAAATAAACATTAAATTACATAAAAAAATACAATTCGATTTTGTATATTTAAAATAACAATGTTATCAATGTTTCATTTATTATAAAAAAGTATAAAATGTATGAAGTCAGACTTGCTGAAAAAATGCCGCTCTCATGTGAAAAACAGAGCTAGGCCGCCTCTCGCTTGAGAGAGTCAAGTCTCTATCCTCAAAGCTCAGCTAGGCAGTACGCTAGGTTGTTAAGATTTCTGTAAGCCTCTTTGGCTACTGCCTTTCCAGTAGTGGAGCGTTGTAATGCTTCCTCTTGTTATAGAGTCACTCTTTTCAGGCCCTCCCTAGAGAACACTTGAATAGCAGGCCCGAGTTAGGCATTGTGAAGTCTTCTAGGTAAGCTGTTCTGAGTGTAGGACAGTGTAGGCCTTTAGAGAGTCGCCATATTCAGACTTCCGTCCCCAGAGCTCAGCAGGCAGTAGTTTGGGCTCTTTGCGAGCCTTCTTGGCCACTGCTTTCAGAAGAAAGCTGGTTGTGAATGCATTGTCTGACGCCAGATAGTTTACTAAGTAGTAGGAGTAGGAGTTGTGTTTTTTCTCAGATTTTCACTACCTCAGAACTCTCCTCTGATAGCGCTGTCAGGTAGTTAGGTTCTCTGTGAGCCTCCTTGATTGTTTAATTTTTGGAAGTATTTTTAGGGCCTCCTCTCACTTGAGAGTCATTACACTGAGGCATTGGCTTCCTAAAGCTCCGCTCAGATAGTGTCATCAAGTAGTTGGCTTCATATAAGCCTCCTTAAGCTGTTCTGAGTATAGGATGGTGCTGGGCCTCTTTTCGCTTTAGAGAGTTGTCATATTGAGGCTTTTTAGAAACTGCTCCTCAATGCTCCCCCAAGTTGTTAGGTGCACAACGTGCCTCCTTGATGGGAGTTTGATGGGGTAACAATGCTGAGGCCTCTTGAGCCTCTTTGGCTGCTCTATCGATAACGCGTTGCTAGGCCTTCTCTAATACAAAGCTCAAAATTTTGACTAATTTGGTCGCATATGCTTTAGAAATTTAATCTGTGTGACCTCAAAATATATATGGGAGCATTTCTGCAAGTGCAAATAATTGTTGAGGTGCGGCCTGTTTTCATTTCTATACGAAACATTCAATAATTACTGCACAGTATGTGCCTGCTGTGAGTTGATACAGTGACCTGTCCACCGTTATCACATAACCAATTAAACTTCATCTTTACGTTCGTAACTTTACGTCACTCACACTTTAGATGCAATATTAAAGCAAAACTATGTAGTTTTTTCAACCTTCATAATATATTTCCAAGACCCTTGAGATGGTACATCGACTTACAATAGGTTGAATGACAAACTACAAAAAAGAAGTACAAAATTTGGCTGCTTTACGGCACACCTCACTTCCCCCACCACCCCCCACTTCCTCAAATTCGGACGTGAGAGCCCAACTAGCATTTGTTTGCCGGCTGGTATAGCGTCTGTATGTTGTTGTCATGGCCGAAGCTGCAACTAAACCGAAGAAGACAAAGGTTTTGTCGGAGGAGACTAGGAAGAGAAAAAGGGAGAGTGATAAAATCGAAGGCCGGGCGAGGATCAATATTGATCCAGCGTTCGCTCGCTGGCGTGAGCTAAAGGAGGAGGGGGGTGCCCGACCAATGCTGACCTGGCCGTCATGCTGTTTTAAAATCATCTTTTAGGATAACTATCCTAATGACTGCAGGCTGATAGTCATGTTTGTTTATTTATTTTTCTGGTGAAAGTGTCTTGCCTCAGGCTATAATGCAAATTGATTTTTAAAATTTGCAGATTCATCTATGGTAGCTTGATATTATAATATTGACCATACACTCACCTAAAGGATTATTAGGAACACCTGTTCAATTTCTCATTAATGCAATTATCTAATCAACCAATCACATGGCATTTAATGCACTTCAATGCATTTAGGGGTGTGGTCCTGGTCAAGAAACTGAACTCAAACCTGAATGTCAGAATAGGAAAGAAAGGTGATTTAAGCAATTTTGAGTGTGGCATGGTTGGTGCCAGACGGGCCGGTCTGAGTATTTCACAATCTGCTCAGTTACTGGGATTTTCACGCAAAACCATTTCTAGGGTTTACAAAGAATGGTGTGAAAAGGGAAAAATATCAAGTATGCGGCAGTTCTGTGGGCGAAAATGCCTTGTTGATGCTAGAGGTCAGAGGGGAATGGGCCGACTGATTCAAGCTGATAGAAGAGCAACTTTGACTGAAATAACCACTCGTTACAACCGAGGTATGCAGCAAAGCATTTGTGAAGCCACAACAAGCACAACCTTGAGGCGGATGGACTACAACAGCAGAAGACCCCACCGGGTACCACTCATCTTCACTACAAATAGGAAAAAGAGGCTACAATTTGCAAGAGCTCACCAAAATTGGACAGTTGAAGCCTGGAAAAATGTTGTCTGGTCTGATGAGTCTCGATTTCTGTTGAGACATTCAGATGGTAGAGTCAGATATACAGTATACAAAACATTGTAACTGTGGTGGTCCTATATTTTGCTGGAGCACCTAACGTTTTGTAGTTGGGAGCCAGAGTTCGAGGCCGAAGTTGAAGGGGTGGAGGGCCTGCAAGTCCGCAGCGGAGGTGTGGTGATATCCGACCCAGGTGTAGCCGATGGTCCGAGGGAGCCCAGCGAGGCCGAATGGGCCATGGTCCACGCTGGAGTCGAGGGAGGAAGGAGCGCAGGAGCCAGGGCGATGAGTCAAGGTGGAACAGAGCACTCCGAGGCTGAAGGTGGAGCCATGGATTCAACACGGCCAGTAGGAATTGGCTCCGAGCAGGTCCACAATGTAAACACACCACTGAGAAGAGGTACAGGTGACACTTAGGGACCAATGGGGGTGGATGATGCCTGGATGGCAAGATTGGCTGAGGACTGAGGATGAGAGAAGAGAGCATCACAAAAACCCAACAAAACACAAAGCATTCTGAATTGCAGTCTGAAAGGTGGTGGGAGAGGGAGGAGGACACACATTCCAGTAAGATCAAGGGGCACAGGGAATTCGTCAACACTCATACAAACTGTCCGTTAAGTCCAGCCGGTACTCACTGTCAGGGCTCACTTCCATTCCCTCGAACTCCACGAGGACTCCCACGGCGATGGACTGTGGTATCGGCTCACACCCCTGGTCAGACTATCTGCTGTGCTTTGGTTCTGGGGCAATGGTGGGGGCTGTCCTTTTATCCTCTGGCACTGGATCACACGTTGCAGCAGACGGGAGCTTCCAGTCTGCGGGGGGCTATGGCGTAGTATCTGTTGATCGGGGTGGTGACGGGCTGGGCTCTGGGTCAGGCTGAGGACTGGATTGGGGGTAGACACTCTCCAGATACCTGATGATGGCCTCCCTTTGGTGTCTGGGAGGTCTAATACATGGTGATAGTTTTCCCTGATCCAAAACAAATATTTCAGTGTCTCGTTGTCGTATGGGGAACAAACGGCGAGACTTTATGGCCACTTCAGGCCAAAGCAGCAAACTGTGCTGCAATATTCAATTTGGGTCCAATCTTCTGTTACGCACGGTTGTAAGAAAATACAATGAAGAAGAATAGGTTCAGAAAGTCTACTCTGCACAAGTAAACTCAAATCCAGGCAGGCAAACCCAACTCTAGCATTAACGAGACCAGACAAACTCCTTCTTCCCTTTTTCTTTTGGGCGGTTCACACCAATTTCGCGCATTAGAAGTAGTTAGAAACTATATAACTAACTATATATCTATTCTTCTGAAAAGAATAGAAACTAACTGGAAGTAGCCACCACCAGACAAACTAATGAGGAACGTATATACAGATAGTCAAGTCAAGTCAAGTGTATTTATATAGCGCTTTTCACAATATAAATTGCATCAAAGCAGCTTCACAATATCAATCAAATAACATAACAATGTTTGTTTCTTAGAGAAAAAACATCCACGTTTGTTAGGGCTGATCAATGGTAGGAAGACTGTTCCAAAGTTTTGGTGCTAAATAGGAAAAGGATCTACCGCCCGCAGTCGATTTTGATATTCTAGGTATTATCAACTGGCCCGAATTTTGAGATCGCAATAGACGTGAAGGACTATAATGCGTTAAGACCTCGCTCAAGTACTGCGGAGCTAAACGATTTAGTGCTTTGTAAGTAATCAACAATATTTTAAAATTTATACGATGTTTAATAGGCAGCCAATGCAGTGTTGACAGAACCGGGCTAATATGGTCATATTTCCTGGTTCTAGTAAGAACTCGAGCTGCAGCGTTTTGGACCAGCTGTAGTTTATTTATTAAGCGTGCAGGGCAACCACCCAGTAGAGCATTACAATAATCTAGTCTTGATGTCATGAAAGCATGAACTAATTGTTCAGCATTTGTTAATGAGAGCATATGTCGAAATTTAGATATATTTTTAAGATGGAAAAATGCGGTTTTACAGATACTAGACACGTGACTTTCAAATGAAAGATTGCTATCAAAGAGCACACCCAGGTTCCTAACCGACGACGAAGACTTAATAGAGCAGCCATCAAGTGTTAGACAGTATTCTAGGTTATTACGTGAGGACGTTTTTTGTCCAATAATTAGAATCTCTGTTTTTTCAGAGTTTAGTAGTAGGAAATTACTAGTCATCCAATTTTTTAAATCAGCTATGCATTCCGTTAATTTTGTGAATTGGTAAGTTTCGTTAGGTTTTGAAGAAATATACAGCTGAGTATCATCGGCATAACAGTGAAATCTAATTCCATGTTTCCTAATGATATGTCCTAATGGTAGCATGTACAGAGAGAACAGCAGCGGTCCTAGTACTGAGCCTTGTGGTACGCCATACTGAACTTGTGATCGATAAGACATCTCTTCATTTACTGCTACAAACTGATAACGGTCAGATAAGTATGATTTAAACCATGCTAGTGCAATTCCACTAATGCCAACATAGTTTTCTAGTCTATTTAAAAGAATATTGTGGTCAATTGTGTCAAATGTAGCACTAAGATCAAGTAAAACTAATAGAGAGATACAACCACGATCGGATGATAAAAGTAAATCATTTGTAACTCTAATGAGAGCTGTCTCAGTACTATGGTGCGGTCTAAATCCTGACTGAAAATCCTTGCAGATATCATTTCTTTCAAGAAAGGAACACAGTTGTGAGGATACTGCTTTTTCCAAAATATCTTTGACAGAAAAGGCAGATTTGAGATCGGCCTGTAATTGACTAATTCTGAAGGATCAAGTTGCGTTTTTTAACAAGCGGTTTAATCATAGCCAGCTTAAAGGTTTTTGGTACGTATCCTAGAGACAAAGACGAATTAATGATATTAAGAAGAGGATCTATGATCTCTGGAAGCATCTCTTTCAATAGCTTAGTCGGGATAGGGTCTAACATACAAGTTGTCGATTTAGATGAATTAACGAGTTTGCAGAATTCATCCTCTCCTATAGGAACAAATGAATAAAATTTTTCCTCAGGGAGACTACAATGCACTCCCTGATGCGATACTGTAGTAGACGGTTGCATAGTTATAATTTTTTCCCTGATATTATCAATCTTATAAGTGAAGAAGTTCATAAAGTCATTACTGCTGTGTTGCTTGGAAACTTCTGTGCTTGAAGCTTTCTTTTTCGTTAGTTTAGCCACTGTTTCAAATAAATACCTAGGATTATGTTTATTTTCTTCTAATAGGGTTGGAAAATAAGCAGATCTAGCAGCTTTTAAAGCCTCTCTGTAAGCAATCGAGCTCTCTTTCCATGAAATCCGAAATACCTCTAGTTTTGTTTTCTTCCAGTTGCGCTCCATTTTTCTGGCTGCTCTCTTAAGGGCCTGAGTGTGCTCGTTGTACCACGGCGTTGGACTATTTTCTTTAATGTTCTTTAAGCGCAACGGAGCAACTGTGTCTAAAGTGCTGGAAAAAGAGAGAGTTAAAAGTTTCTGTTGCAATATCGAGTTCTTCTAAGCTATCCGGGATGCTGAGATGATGAAACTGATTAGGAAGATTATTGATAAAGCAATCTTTAGTGGCAGAAGTTATAGGTCTAACATATTTATAACACGGAGTCGGCTTTGCAGCCTTGGCTAAATGTAATTTACATGAGACTAGATAATGGTCTGAGATGTCATCGCTCTGCTGCAGAATTTCAACGGCATCAACATCTATTCCATGTGATAATATTAGATCTAGAGTATGATTACGACAATGAGTGGGTCCTGACACATGTTGTCTAACTCCAATTGAGTTTACAATGTCTTTAAGTGCCAATCCCAATGCATCTTTTTCATTATCTACATGTATATTAAAATCACCAACAATTAGTACTTTATCGTTAGCCAATACTAATTCTGATAGAAAGTCCACAAATTCTTTGGTAAAATCTTTATGGTGCCCTGGTGGCCTGTATACAGTAGCCAGCAGAAATCTCAAACGTGATTTGTCGTTTACACTATATATTTTTACATTAAGCACCAACCTTTCAAAAGAACTATATTTAAAAATAGATTTCTTAGTGGTTTTGAAAATATTACTATAAATTACAGCAACACCTCCCCCTTTGCGTTTTAGACGAGGTTCATGTTTATAACAGTAATCTTGTGGGGTTGACTCATTTAAAGTAATGTAATCGTTTGGTTTTAGCCAGGTTTCTGTCAAACACAGCACATCTAGATTATAATCTGAAATCATATCATTAACTATGAGCGATTTTGAAGTAAGGGATCGAATATTCAGCAACCCAAGCTTTATCATTTGTTCATCTGTATTATATCTGTTTTTTATTTGTTGAACATCAATTAAATTTTTTACCTGACGTTTTTTGGATTTCCAAATTCAGGGAACAGACACAGTCTCTATATGATGATACCTAGGTGAAAGAGGCTCTATGTGATGGGATTTATCTGACCTTGGTGACGCGAGGCCACTAGCAGACGGTCGGTTTAGCCAGTCTGTCTGCTTCCTGACCTGGGCCCCAGATTGTCATGTTTTAGCTCTAAGAGTATGTGCCATATTACTAGAGAGAAGAGCAGCACCATCCCAGGAGGGATGAACACCATCTCTTTTCAACAGGTCAGGCTTGCCCCAAAAACTTTTCCAATTGTCTATGAATTCTATATTATTCAACGGACACCACTTAGACAACCAACCATTGAGTGAGGCCAATCTGCTAACTATCTCATCACTCCTGCGAACAGGAAGGGGGCCAGAGAAAATTACAGTGCCTGACATCGTACTTGCGAGTTTACACACCTCTTTAATATTAATTTTGGTGATCTCCGACTGGCGGAGTCGAACATCATTAGTGCCGACATGAATAATGATCTTAGAGAATTTACGATTAGCATTAGCCAACACTTTTAAATTTGCTTTGATGTCAGGCGCTCTGGCTCCCGGCAAACATGTGACTATGGTGGCTGGTGTCTCTATTTTCACGTTCCGTGTGATCGAATCACCAATTACCAGGGCACAATCAACAGAATTCTCAGTGGGTGTTTCACTGAGTGGGGCAAATCGATTTGTTATGGTAATCGGAACGGAAGAGTGGTTTTTTAATCCGCGACTAGAGCGATCTCTCACGGTCACCCATCTGCCCTGCTGCGTGGGCTCTACTTCAGCCGGAACCGAATCATGTACAGAGTTCATTATGCTAGGCGCATCCAAAATAGTATCTAAAGCTCTAGTACTATCCTTACTATCCTCAATTAAAGTTTGGATGCGTGTCTCTAGCTCTGAAATCTTCTCCGTCAGCCTGACTGTCTCCTTGCATTTATCACAAATAAATCCTACATTGGCATCGGAGAAGGCTATACTAAACATATGACATGTGACACAGCTGACAATAACAGGACAAGACATTACTCACCGTTTTTGTTGACTGATTCTTACTTACCTGGGCTTTTATGAACTCAAAGGCGCGGGCGCGCGAGAGAAAATAAATAATAAATAAATGAGCGCGGGTGGCGCGTAAACACTAGCGTGCGGTGCTAACAATAACGGAAGCTAGCGATGTAAAGTTAATCTGAGATGGTGGGTAAACTATATTTAGTAATATAAACAACTAGAAATGATAGTAAATGATGGTTCAAAACAGAAAGAAATACAAAGCTAATACGAGGCGTAGAGCTTACAGCCTCGACGCAAACAAACTCACAGCAGGCAGGAAGGCAGACAGGAGCAATCGATCAGTGAACAGCAGATCGGAGCTAGTAACCAGGTACACACAAGAACAGAATGACTAATCAAATTAGTTACTATGACAACAAAAGACTAGCGGGAACTTAAACAAAAGAAAGAGGAAACTGAATAGAAACAAACCAGAAGTCCATGAAAATGAAACTAAGACAAATAGCAGAATATGTGTTTGCAATATTGTAAAGCATCACTTTTAAAAGTAACTTTTCCCCAACACTAGTAAATTACTATTTGTGTCACAAGAGTGTACAGTATCGAATTTAGATTGGTAAGCATGTAGCCTACCTTCAATCCAATGACCCATGTGGCAATGCCAGAACAAAATGTCACTAGACTCTTTACTTTGTCTGTTTCATCAAATTCAATAGCTCAGTTATTTCGAACAAAGTCTTCTGTTTAGTCATCTATGAGTAGAAACAGTGTAGTGTGTGATGTGCAACAAACTACAGTCTCGAATACAAGCTCTGTTGTATTGTTTAAAAGCTTTTGCTTATTGGTGATCTTACATTTACTGTATATAGTTGGTATTTCAGGCTGTGAAGTTCTGAAATATAAGTCCGCAGTATTCAATAGAGATCCATATAATCTACAGAAGGCTTTCTGCAGTGTAATCGATCTAGTTTGCTTCCCGCTATAGCTGTAACCAAGGGTAATTGGCAATTATGGTTAGTGTGTTTTGACAAAAAACTGATTTGCAGGCTGAATATAAGGATTAACTATTAACATTTGAGAGTAAATGTGGAACTAATTCACAGGTGAAATGTCTGTGTTGAGAATAGTTGGGCAGGAAGTTTTGTTTCATATCTAGGATGCTTAGAACAAATGATAATTAGTCAATTAGGCAGTGCAACACAATTGTATTAAATGCTGAGCTGAACTCATAGAACAGTTTTCTGAGATATGACTCCCCGTTGTTGTAGTGACAATGTACCAGGTGAATGGCAGGCACAATGACATTAGTTTAGGTATGCTAAAACTGTGCACTGTAATATTGTATGTTTGATTCAATGTTTTAAATGCCATGTCTTTGTAATTAATTGTGAGAGTTTCAGAGTAATTTCAGAGTTTCCACAAACATTTTTGGGTTTAAAAAAAAACTGCATTCCCTCGTTAAAAAAAAAAAAAAAAAAAATCGATGGAACGCAAAACATTTTGCACCTGAACACAGTGTTTCTTAGGGGAACATAAACAATTGACAAGAGAACGCAAATGCATTGACAAATAATGTTTCCTCCTCATATTTTCCCCTTCACCATGTCCCTTTAGGGGCTCTGTAATTGAGGGACCATCAAAATAAAATATTAGCAGATATTAAGTGGACAGTCTACTAATACTCTAGTCTAGTTGCCATGTATTTGCAAAGTTACAAATACACTGTACATTTTTTTAAGTACAATCAACTTAAAGTAATTTCAACTTAAATTACATTAAACTGACTTGAAAATTAGTTGCATCTTGTATAATATAAAAAGGTTGGAAATTGCTTTTGGTTTTGATTTCAGAACTTATTGATCATATAATTTTTTACAGTATAGCTATAAAAAATGTCTAATGTCTAAAATGGACTGTTTGTGTTACCCATAATAATAAAGAGTTTGAGTGAAAAATGGGTACAAGTTCTTTTTACAGTCCTGTTTCATGTAAATGCAGTGTAATTATTGTAGTAATAAAAATAACTGGGTAAAAACTTGGAACTAACCCTGAACCAACCCCTAAAACAGTCTTAACCAATGTAGTTACCTTATATTACTTATTGGGAAAGTACACTGTAAGTACAATAAAAATCAATGGAAAAATGCATTCAGTATTTTAGTATTATAGTAACTATTTTATTACTTTTAACATTTAAAATACATTTTGAATTCCTGATTTTCAAACTGGTCCCAGAAATGCGGATGCCACTACATGCCTGTGAAGACATCAGCAGGTTGCCAAGTCCATTCTTTGATTTCATGCCATCCAGACTTGGATCTTTTCGAACATTTCACCATCAGCAATGGTTCCCTGCAGTCTAAAAACAATTAATACTATTATTACTCATTCCATATCAATATAATTAGTCTTTAACAACTTTTCAAAACACAATTATCAATTGCATGCAAAGAGAGGGAAATCTGATTTTCCCAGCAATTAATTTTGAAATTTCAGCATTATTGCATGTTGTTGTATATTTAATGCACACTAGTCTTACTTTATGTCTTAAAGTGGAGAGTATGTTGGTCTGTTGGATCTAGTTATCTGCCTAGTGGCTTCAGTACTGGAGTTCCTTCAAGACCGTTTCTCTTCCAGTCTTTCCACATCCACACTTAAGGTTTATGTGGTGGTCATAGCTGCCTTCTATGCGTTGTTAGCCTTTTGACTTGTTTCCTTTGTGGTACTCTGAGGATGAGGCCTATGGCTCAGTTTAGAGTTCGGCTTGGGATCTAACAGTGGTTCTAGACGGATTGTCCTTGGCACCCTTCAACCCCTTGCACTCTGCATCTGACAAATGTGTCACTCTAAAGATGGCGTCCTTACTGGCGATCATGTCACTCAAAAGAGTATGAAGTACTGTGTCAGTTGCTCCCGCTTGTCTGGAATTTGCTCCAAGTGGGGAGAAAGCTATTCTTCACCTTAAACCAGATTACGTACCTAAAGTACCCACTAATGCGGTCTGGCCTATAGTCCTCCAGCCTTTCGTCCTCCTCCTCATGTGTCAGCAGAACAAGAGAAGCTACAGTTACTCTGCCCTGTTAGGGCCCTTCAGGTTTATGTCCAGAAGACCTCTCAGTTTAGGAAAACTGATCATTTGCTGGTATGCTTTAGGCCCCCTAAGTAGGGGTGGCCAGCTACCAAACAAACTACATGCAAGTGGATTGTGCAAGCTATTTATATGACTTTTGAGGCATGCGGTCTGCCTTTGCCTCTTCTGGTCAGAGCACATTCCACAAAGAGTATGGCATCCTCTAAAGCTTTACTGACGGGTTCATCCCGCCTAGAAGTATGTGATGTGGCAGAGTGCTTCTCCCAGCACACCTTTATAAAGTTTTATATCCTGGACCTGCTGGTTACACCGCAGTCTCAAGTCATTGTGCCCTGAGTTGTGCCTAAGTAGCTTCAAACTAGGGCAGGCATTTGTCAGCATGGCAAAATGAGTATTTTGTTCCCCAAAATATAGTCATACGACACACCGTGAGTTCCCTCGAAAGGGAACGTCTAAGGTTACGCATGTAACTGAGCAGGGAACGAGATGCTGCGTCGCTTTTCCATACTTCCTGCATGCCTGGGAGTGGCTGGCTTCAGTGTATCAGAATTATTCAGACATTATTCAGATCTACTTTTTCTTGTTTTCCTTTTTTTTTTACACTTAGATTTACTCAATGTGTGTTAAAAGTTGTGAATGCAATTGAAATACCAGGCATTACGTGACCCCATAATATAGCCTAAATTTTTAACAGTGAATTATGAAAATATATTCAGGATTTGGCAAGTCAACATGAGAATATTTAGACAGTCGGCTCATGGTTGCCTGAAGGAGGAGCAGTGTTCACAGCTGGCCTGGTTTTGAATGCTTCAAATGAATGCATAATGTTTATACCTCTAAGTGATAACCTTTTTAGGATGTTCTAAAATTATTTTTACTTTTATTTATTTTTTACCATTGTTTATATTGTTATTAAAACAAATTTGTGTATGAACCTCAACTCACAACCTGCAATGCCTCTTTGTGATAAATAAACACACTAACTACTGAAAGAAGAAGAAAAGGACATTACTTTTTTTATTTTTTTTTTTAAACAGCACAGCCATGGAACATGATTTGCAAAAGTCATGGATTAAAAGAAACAAATTTCATGGAGTGTTTATCACCTCATCTTCTTAATGAGCCACAGACTCAATAAAAGGGAGGACAAAAAACACATTGCCATGTGTTTAACAGTCTTTTCAGTCCTTTGTAATCCACTCTGCATGTGTGTTTTTCAAAGCTATTATGTGGCACGATTAACGGCCCCCTTAATTCCCCCGCATACAACACATTTGCACAGAAAACTTTTGTTTACAGAAATAAAGTGGATTTTGGTGGTATTTTATTTTTTCATTTAGAGGTTAATTAAATTGCTTTGCTACAGGCGTTCATCTACCAAACATGCTTCACTTGCCCTCCAGCCACTTTTTCATTTTTTGAGTGCATTACATTCAAACCCATTTAAGATCACTTTTACATGCAAGGGCTCTTTCAGTCATTGTGAACTGGAGCGCTATTTATTGGTATTTATATATTAAATAACTTTTTGATAATGTAACATTGTAATTAACAATGTAATTGTAATCATTTTGAGCCGTGTTTGGGTGATGGGGTAACATTCAGATGACTATTTATTTACTATTGAAAATATGTGCGGGTATTATTTCTGCAAAATTATATTACATTAAACTTTATGCCATTTAACATGTCACAAAGTTATACCCCAATAAATCTAATTTCATTGTGATGATACAATTCCCATGCCCATTGTGTCTGTGTATGATGCCAAAGGTTTCTCATTGAAAGCATAAAAGTATTACAAACAACTCATGTTGCATTTTGCACTCAATTATTCCAACATCTTTCATGCAACAGTTTGGATGTATCTTTTAAATTAGATATGAACATAGGATATGGCTTCAGAAGACTTGGAATGCAACATGAGTTGTTTGTAAAACTTGTATTCAGTTTTTGCAATAAATACCTGTCACTGTACATTTATTTGCCTTTGTGTTTATATTGTTGAAAAGTGGGTAGATTTAGGGTAGGAGTGGAGTTAGGTTCTCCAAAAATCTATTAAAGTACAAATATACAATTATTTCTATACTTTTACAAATGCAAATAATTGAATGTGCCTTGATCTGATGCATAAGGCAAACAACTAAATTAAATGGTAACTTTATTTTAGGGTTCAATTCTCGCTATTAACTAGTTTCTTATTAGCATGCATATCACAAGGATGTTGGCTGTTTATCAGTACTTATAAAGCACATAATAATGCCTTATTCTGCATGACCTTATTCTACATCCCTTAATCCTACCCAATACCTAAACTTAAACGATACAAAAACAAACATATCCACAGTTCTATGATCAGATGCTTTTCTTATACTTAATTTAAAATGCTTGATGTTTTCTCAGTTTTGTTGTGTGTTTTTGTTATTGAGAGGAAAGCGCGCAGCAGATATTTACATATTCATATAACCGTTGCTCTCAGCAATATAGGTGGCGTTGTATGTTCAACAGTATGTCGCTGGTCACATATTTCCGAACTTCGTTTTACATCCAAAAACTGTGAACGAAAAACTGAGAGCTTCGAGGCCATAATCAAATGGAGTAAACTGGTATTTATCAGGCTTTAAGTACACACGACACACGTAAAAAATGCTATCTTAGAATTGCCTTAATGTAGTATTTATTGCCTCAGAATTTTGCTTTAGCATATTACGAGCTGTGGGTGAATTCCAGTGAGGAAAAGACAGTCATGTCTATTATAACAACAAACATAAAACAAACACAACAGAATTATATAAAGGATATTCACAAGAGAATGTTTAAACTAAAGCATTTATACTTTCATTAATTTGATATACTACTCCATATAGAGAGATGCCAACTAGTTACTGACCTGATGCAGACTAATATACATATATATAAAGCAGATTGACATGTGCAGTAGAGTTAGGGAGGACTCAGGCCCCTCTTATAGTATCATAATACATGCCTGCCGAAGCCATACACTAAATTTTAGTATACCCCGCTCAGTTTATGACTCAAAATAATCTAGAAAATCCAAAGAATATTTGTTGCAGAATGCTGAACACATTTACTATTTATGATTAATTCAGTTTACATAGAGGTCTATGTTTTGGATGAATATGTTGGGTCTCAGACGAGCTGTGGATGTTCACATTTAATTTCTTTACAGAGAATGATCATTTCTATTGATTTTACACTAAATTATGTGATCTGAAGTATCTTGAGCATTCTTTACTGTCTCACTGCCATCACACTATAGTGGAGCAGAAATGTCATCAAAATAATAAAAATATACTCATTGAATGATTTTTAAAAAAAAAAATATTTATATTTATAATATAAAATGAATTCTTCCACAAGCAAGAGTGCTGTTTTTCCGAACATCTGCATGACAACATCTACAAGTTACTTTCATAGTTTAACGGACACCAGCTGGAGTACCCTTGAGAGCCATCAGAGGGCACTCCACATCAGACTATTGTCATTCCCTCACAAACTACATCTCCCATAACTCAGTGCCCGGACTCTTCATCCATTGTCACATTCACCTTTGTCTCATTATCTTGCTTAGCTCACCCCATATAAGCTTGGTTTTCTCATTCAACATTCAACTGCATTTGGATCCTCAACCTTTGTGTCTGAGCAGTTTGTGACAGAAGACTTCACCACTATAGATCCAGCAGTACATCTTCTCCACCTTGGTCAAGGAACTCGTTTGCTCGAGGACCACATTCAGGACTTTTTAGGTATTGCCAATTTCACTAACCTCCCAGACTATGCTCTCATTCACTTCTTTTGTTATGGACTCAACAACACTTTACAATCCACAATAATCCGTGATGGTCCTCGAGGATCACTGAGCGAGTTCCTAGATTATGCCCTTCATGTGACTCCTTCACTGTCGGGAGTTTGAGGAAGACGTTTCCCGTAGACATTTTTTTTTTGGAGGGGGCAGTATCCACCAAGCTCTGGTGGCTGCTGAGCTTGGCCCACCAAGTTCACTACCATGTCCAGTTAAGATGCCTGCCGAGCCTGAGCTTCATCATGTCATGCCTGCCGAGCCTGAGCTTCTTCACGTCATGCCTGCTGAGCCTAAGCTTTTTCCGGTCAAGGTCGCCCTTCCAGAGTGCTCGAACAAGATGGCCGCCATGCTTGAGTCAGCTCTGGATAATACAGCGCTGATCATCATGGCCATGGCTATTTTGTGTGTGTGGGCAGCACACACACACATCAACTCCATACTGTGACCCCTCAGCCAAGATGGTCACCACCGTTCCAGAGCCCTCAGACAAGATGGTCGCCGCCGTTCCAGAGTCCTCAGACAAGATGGCTGCCGCCATTCCAGAGCCGTCAGACAAGATGGCCCCCACCGTTCCAGAAACCTTGGACAAGATGGCAGCCTCTATGCCTGAACCGTCTGTAAAAATGTTACATTTAAAACATTAATCTCTTCACATAATTAATGCAATTATGATGTGCATTGTAAATCCATATAACATGCTATGTCTGGGCTGCATTAAACAGTGTAATGTGTAAATCCAAAGATGTATTTGATTGATACTGACTTACTGTCAGTAAGCTGCCACACAGTGTATTTTTATTCTGATTGAATTTATTGATTAATCTCCTTTCATTGTTCTAGTCCCAGGAGTAAACCACATCAATATTCATGAGTCAGGCCGACTCGCACACTTACACAAAGTATGTCTTACAAATTTTATATCAATATATTGTTTTACGTGAATCAATGGGAAGGATGATTTTCACATTGTTTTGAAGCAAAAATCCTTGGCTACAAGATCCGGTTTTCAAAAGTCTTGTGAATAAATATTCAGTGTGGGTTTTAGGGTCTTATTTTAGTGACTTATTTTTTTTCCTTTTTCTTTCAAACATGCATAAATGTCATTTTCACAAAACTTCAAACATTTACATATGTGCTGCTCACATTATTGTAGTAGAGTTTGTGTCACGGTTATGTTCAGTTTAGTTTCTTTCATGTCTTTATTAGTTCTCATTTGTTTCTATGGCAACTCATATGTTAATCACTTTCAGGTGTTCATGAGCTCATTTAGGGGCTGTTTACGCAACATAATTTTCAACTAGAACGTAAAACGTTTTGGCTGCCTGAAAACACAAACTTTTGAAAATGGGATTCAAAGTTTGAAAATGGTCTCCGTGTACACAACAAAAACGCAAAACTCTGAAGACGATGACATCACACATGTGTATTACGTGTTCAGCCTATAGTGTTTCATCAACATCTAATGGCCTGGCAGCTAAATACAGCGTTTTTAGTCGTTTTCGCAAATCCGTTTCAATGGGGATACAGACAATGTTGTCTGTATGCCAAAAACTCAAAGGAAAAACTTCTCCGTTTTAAGTATATCATTGTCGTATAAACATTGTAACGAATTAGCTCTATGAAATGTTGATAATCAATAATAACGTCTCGGGTTATGACTATAACCCTTGTTCCCTGAGAAGGGAACGAGACACTGCGTCGAAAATCGACTCTTTGGGGACGCTCCCTAAGCGTGCGCCTCTGAAGTATGAATAAAACTAATCCAATCCTGATTGGTGTTGCGTGGTGACGTAACATGTGACGGCATACCCGGAAGTATAAAAGTGACGCTGTCACAACACACACTAGCCTCGCGATGAAGCAAGACGCTCAAAGGCCTCGAGGGGCGTGGCAGAACGACGCAGTGTCTCGTTCCCTTCTCAGGGAACAAGGGTTATAGTCATAACCCGAGACGTTCCCTTTCGAGGGAACTCGACACTGCGTCGAAAATCGACTCTTTGGGGAACGAGTGCCCACTAGGCCACGCACCGAATAGGCCTGTCCCGGAGTGAAACTGTCTAGGCACTCAGCAAGGACTGAGCACGTGTGCGCCAGGCGTACTTGGAAGGTGGAGACTGTAGAACCTGATAAAAGTATGCGGAGTAGCCCAACCGGCTGCCTCGCAGATCTCCTGTAGAGGTACTCCTGAAAGAAGGGCCCTAGAAGAAGCCATGCTTCTAGTTGAATGGGCCCTGACGGCTAAAGGTGCAGGCAAACCGCGCACCTTGTAAGCCTCAGTAATAGCCTGGACTATCCAATTACTAATAGTCTGCTTGGATGCCGGGAGCCCCTTCTTAGGTGACCCAAAAAATACTAATAGCTGGTCCGACCTTCTCCAAGAAGAGGACCTCTCAAGGTACACGCTCAAAGCTCTGATGGGGCAGAGCAAATGAAGCTTCTCTTCTTCTGCCGACACATGAGGTGGAGGATGGAATGCCTGAAGGACTAAAGACCGAGCCGTGTTCGAAGGAACCTTAGGCACGTAGCCCGGACCCGGGTGCAAAAAGGCCTTTACTCTGCCAGGGGCAAACTCCAAGCAAGCTGGTGTCACTGCCAGGGCTTGGAGATCTCCCACCCTCTTAAGTGAGGTAATGGCCAAGAGAAAAAACATTTTCTGCGTTAAATCCTTAGGCGAAGCCGACTCTAGAGGTTCGAAAGGGGCCAGGGATAACCCTTCCAGAACTATAGCCAGGTCCCAAGCAGGAACCCTAGACCTGGTTGCCGGCCTCATCCTCCAAGTACCGCGGAGAAACCGAATGACCAACTGGTGCCTCCCCAGGGGCCCATCACCTAACGGAGCGTGGAAAGCCGCAATGGCTGCCACGTACACCTTAAGCGTGGAAGGGGAGAGACCCGCAGAGAACCGATCTTGAAGAAATTCCAGAACTGAAGCCACCGGGCAGTTTACTGGATCTAACTCATGTTCTCTACACCAAGTGGCAAAAACATTCCACTTGAGGCCATATAATCTCCTAGTAGACGGAGCTCTGGAGCTAAGTATAGTTTCAACCACTCCAGCTGATAGACCAGCATTTAGGTACTGAACCCCCTCAGAGGCCAGACCCACAATTTCCACAGCTCTGGCTGAGGGTGGAATATTGTGCCCCCCGCCTGAGACAACAGATCCCTCCTCAGAGGAATCTGCCAAGGCGGAGCTATCAGGAGTGATATTATGTTTGAAAACCACACTCGGGTCGGCCACATTGGGGCAACCAGAAGAAGACTGATGCCCTCCTGACGGACCCTCTCCAGGACTCCCAGGAGCAGAGCGATCGGGGGAAAAGCGTACAGGCGAAGCCTCGGCCAGGCCTGTACCATGGCATCCAACCCCAGAGGGGCTGGAAGTGAGAGGGAGAACCAAAGTGGACAGTGGGACGTCTCTCGAGACGCAAACAGATCCACTTCCATTGGTCCAAACCTCTCCCATATCAACTTCACCACATCTGGATGAAGTCTCCATTCCCCGGGCCTCAGCCCCTGCCTCGACAGGATGTCTGCTCCCTGATTCTGAACCCCCGGAATATACATGGCCTTGATAGACAGTATTTTCCCCTGGGACCAAAGAATAATCTGATGCGCACGTCTGCAGAGAGGGCGCGATCTGAGTCCCCCTTGTCGGTTCAGATAGGCTACCACCGACGTATTGTCTGATCGTACTAAGACATGGTAACCCTTGATGTCTGGGAGGAAGCTCCTCAAAGCCCTGAACACAGCCATCATCTCTAGGCAGTTTATATGCCAAGAACGATGATGGTCCTGCCACAGACCCCTGGCAAAGCGGCCGTCCATGACCGCGCCCCAGCCGGTGAGGGAAGCGTCTGTCGAAACGGATTTCCGGCGACACGACACTCCCAACACTGGGCCTTGGGATAGGAACCCAGGTTTCTTCCATATTTGCAGAGAACAAAGGCATCTGCGCGTTACTCTGATTAAACAAAACGGATTCCCCTTGGGAGAAAACCCCTTGGTTTTCAACCACCACTGAAGGGGCCTCATGTGCAGAAGGCCCAAAGGAATGATGTTGGATGCCGCTGCCATGAGACCCAGCATTCTTTGAAATTGCTTTACAGTGATGGCCTGGCCCAGCCTTAACCCAGATACCATTGCCAGAATTGACTCGACACGTGCGGGAGACATTCGTGCCTGCATCGTAATCGAGCTCCACACGATTCCCAAAAATATCGTGCACTGGGATGGTTCTAGCACACTCTTGAGTCTCAACCCCAATTTCTGAATGTGGCCAAGGACGACATCTCGATGCCGAACTGCCATTTCTCGAGACTGGGCCAGAATGAGCCAGTCGTCGAGATAATTCAATATACGGATGCCTTGAAGTCTCAGTGGAGCAAGGGCTACATTCATACACTTGGTGAATGTGCGGGGAGAGAGTGCTAGGCCGAACGGAAGAACCCGATATTGGTAAGCTTCGCCCCCGAAAGCGAACCTCAGGTATCTCCTGTGACATGGAAGGATGGAGATGTGAAAATAGGCGTCTTTTAGATCTATCGTGACAAACCAGTCCTCGAATCTGATTTGACTCACGATTGCAGGAATGGTTAACACCTTGAACCTGAACCTCCTCAGAGATCGGTTCAAAACCCTGAGATCTAGAATTGGCCTTAACCCCCCATCCTTCTTTGGAACTATAAAGTACCGGCTGTAAAACCCGGACTCCCTGTCTAAAGGATGAACACGTTCTATGGCTTCCTTTAGCAGCAAAGTCTGTACTTCTTGTTCCATCACCTGAGCCTGCTCTGGAAGCACTGCAGTTTGCACCACCCCAGAAAACTTGGGGGGGCGGCGCGCAAACTGCAGTCTGTACCCTGATTTTATTATATGCAGGACCCATGCAGATATGTTGGGAAGATGATACCATGCCTCTACAAAATCTACTAGTGTTTTTCGAGCATCTTTCTCGACTGCCTGAAGCGGAATACCGGCAGGCTGTAGTCGATACGGTTCTTTTAACCATAACTGATGCTTTACTAGAAAATCTTCGCTGGAAAGAGATGCGGCCCGAAGCGTCGTTGACGGCGGGCAACCTACATCGTTTCCTAGAGGGCTCCGCTGCGAGAACAACCTCGGTTGCCCTGCAGTGGAGGGGACAGCCCTCAGAGGTCCTACCACTCCGGTCAGGACCTCTTCCCCGAAGTCCTCCTAGCCTGAATGACTTCCCTCAGGTCGCCTCTCTGGCTGGAGGACTTCGATTTCTGAGAGCGCTTCCTCTGTTGCCAAGCTCCAGGAGGAGGGGCTCTAGAGGAAACGCTCTCTTTCTGCTCTGCCCGGTGTGAGTAGCTGGCTGCTGGCTGGGGCTGATCGCTCGGCCCCACCCTACTTGATTTGGATTTAGCCTTACGGGGGAGGTACTGCTGGAACGCCGCAGATTGTTTCTTCGCCTCCTGAAACCTGTCGACGACCGATGTAACGGCATCCAGCAGAAAAGACCTATCCTTATCTTTTATCCCAGATAAGTTCAGCCACAGATGCCTCTCCGTAGCCACCATAGCTGCCATAGAGCGGCCAATGGCACGGGCCGTCTCTTTTGTGGCCCGGAGAGACAAATCTGTGGCCTTCCTCAACTCTGCAATATCCTCAGGAGTTGGCCCCTCCCCCTCATCCAAATCTTTCAGGAGGTCGGCCTGGTATGCCTGCAAGACAGCCATAGTGTGCAGACATGAACCAGCCCGTCCTGCCACCATGTAAGCCCTCCCTATTAAAGCCGATGTATCTCTGCAGGGCTTACTAGGCAGCGCCGGGGTTTTTAGGGAAGACGCCGATTCAGGGGAAAGATAACCCGCTAAGGCTTCCTCTACTTTAGGCATCTTCCCATAACCCTTGTCCCGTGCCCCCACAATATTGCTATAATCCACCACACTGGGACTGGAGACACGGGACGAGTGCGGTTTATCCCACGATCTCGAGATCTCAGAATGGAGATCGGGGAAAAACGGCAAACCCCGGCGCTGAGGTTGTGCTCTATGCTGCAGGAAACGCTCATCAAGCTTACTTTTTGCTTGCGTTCCCTGCTCATCATGTGGCCAGCTAATGTTAAGTCTGGCCACTGCACGAGTCACAACCTCTACCAGCTCCTCATAAGCTTGGCCGCCAAAATCACGGTCATCCGCATCAATACTGAGCACATCTACTTCCTCAGAAGCAGAGAGCTCAAGCATTGGGACCTGATCGTGGGCAGGAGAAGCCGCGATGCGGGCTCCTGGACCACTCTCAGGGGCTACGGGATCCTCAGACGAAGAATGAGAAGGTGCCTCAGCAGCCTCATTCTCATCTAAAAGATCCCGCTGCGAGCCCCACGATCTCAATCGCCGCGCTGCCTCAACAGACGCGGGACCAGAACCGCGGGGAGCGCAAGCCTGACCGTGCTCATCAAAGCACGCCAGCCGGGAGCGCAGCACTCTAATGGGTAGTGCTTCACAGTCAACACAAGCAGCTCCCTCGAGAGCTGCCCGTGCGTGCTGCGCTCCCAAACAATTCACACACAAAGAATGTGTATCCCCATCCGTAATAAAACGAGGGCAAGGATGCACACACTTCTTGAACTGCTCGCTGGCCATAATAAATATATATAGATATATAGATATAGGGACAAACAACACCAAATAGGACTGACAGTTTCAACAGAGAGCGCTTGCTGAAGAGCGAAAGCTAGTGTGTGTTGTGACAGCGTCACTTTTATACTTCCGGGTATGCCGTCACATGTTACGTCACGACGCAACACCAATCAGGATTGGATTAGTTTTATTCATACTTCAGAGGCGCACGCTTAGGGAGCGTCCCCAAAGAGTCGATTTTCGACGCAGTGTTGAGTTCCCTCGAAAGGGAACTTATGATTAATTATGAATATTTGGATCAGTTAATTGGATTAACTTGATGTGGCTAAATTAATATTACAATCAATTAAGCAAGCAAGCAAGCAACTTTATTTATATAGCACATTTTTGAACAACAGACGTTGCCCCAAAGTGCTTTACAGAATAACACATTCTACATATACAATAAAACATGTAACAGACATGCATTATTCAAAAGCTAAAGAAAATAAATACGTTTTTAAATAAGACTTAGAAGTCGTAATCGATGGAGCTGATCTCACATGGAATGGGAGACTATTCCAAAGTTTGGGACCTACCATGGAAAAAGCACGATCTCCTTTTGATTTTAAATTACAACAAGGTACCTTTAAAAAAGTCGTTGATCGGAGGACCTGAGAACTCTAAAAGGAGAGTAAGGAACTATAAGATCACTGATGTACTGGGGGGCAAGGCCTGACAATGCCTTGTAAACAAACAAGAGAATTTTAAAATCAATCCTAAATTTGACCGGAAACCAATGTAGGGATTGCAGTACCGGAGTAATATGTTCTCTCTTTCGCACCCCCGTTAAAAGCCTTGCCGCTGCATTCTGCACTAACTGTAGGCGGAAAAACCACCAAAGTCTGGGGGAGACCGATATATAATTGCAAAATACCGAATTTGCACTAGTCAAGCTTAGATGTAATAAAAGAATGAACTACAATTTCTAAATCCTCACTAGATAAAAAATGCTTTACTTTAGCAATTGATCTCAGGTTAAAAAGCTTCATTTGACAACAGCACTAATCTGTTTCTTAAAGTTAAGTGATGAGTCCATGATTACCCCTAAACTCTTTACATGATTCTCCTTCTTTAGGGATAAAGAACCCAAATGATCAGGAAAGCAAGATGAGACAGGAGAGCCTACAATCAAAACCTCAGTTTTACTCTCATTCAATTGGAGAAAGCTACTGGATAGCCCGAGTTTAATGTCACTGTAACATTCCTGTACTTTGTCCAACGAACAGGTATTTTCTAGCCTCACAGGAAAGTAAAATTGGAGATCGTCTGCATAGCAATGATATGAAATGCTGTACTTTCGAAAAACACTGCTTAAAGGAAGCATGTAGAGCGATTAATTAATCAGTTCGTCCAGCTAACTCTTTTGATTATTCATTTATTCTAAGAAAAGTGTATCTTCCATGGCCATAGAAAAATAATTATTTCTTAGCATGTACAGCGCTTTGAGCATGTAACATGATCAAGATCGTAAAAGAGACTTTGTTTGCAAGCAGGGAATCAGAACCAAATACATAATGTGCAAAAGTATTAACTAAATCACAAACATAACTAAACAAAACAAACATATGTACATAAATACAAATATAGGTAGCAGGGTGATATGGTGAAACTGGAAATGGAACTATGGATCCATTTAAACTATGAAAAGAACCATCAGCTTATCTATTTTCAGAGAATTTCATTTAAATTGATACCTTGCATTTTTGTAGTGGGAACAATTTGTTGAAAATCGAAGTCGTTGATGGTTCCGTGAGTGTCAAATGTGAAGGTTGGTTACAAATTCTCTCTCTCCATGAGCACATGGATGGCTGGGTCAAGGCCTGGGGCCCTGGGCCCTGCTGAGGCCACGCCTAGCAGGAGGTCGGAAGAGTTGATGGTTGGAGTCGTTGTGCCGAACTCCTGAGATTGTCCTTGGTTCTGTTTGAGAGAGACTTCTCTCTACTGAATGAAGGCCTGCGGTCTTGAGGCCTGCTGAGGCCATGCAGGACAGCACAGCACCCGGAACAAACAGAGAAGGCCAAAAAGAGTTGATGGTAGGAGTTTCGATTGACGACTTCTGCGTTGAATGAAGAAATCATGCCAAACTCCTGATGTTGTCCTTTGATTCTGTTGTGGTTGACAGAGTCATCTCTCTCCTGAATGAGTCCATGACTGGTTACAGCCTGCAGGGGCCATGGGCCGTTCGGGGGAGGGGGCTGCCGCTTATTGGTTTTAGGTCTACCCGCGATGTCCGTTGTTGACGCCCCTCTGGAGATGATTTGTCTATGACGCTTTTCCAGACCATAACTCAGTTACAACTGAGAATGGTCTGGTTTTAACCAGGCTAGACACAGATATGACAATACATTTGAAAATACTGTTCATCTCTGGCTTTATTGCTCAGCGTTATTTCAAGGTTTTGATCTTCTCTCAACTGAGGGAGCACATATAGTATTTTATTGTATTATAACTATTTTATATTACGCTTAACTTTGACTAGGCCTGGCATGTTGCATATTAATTGTTCTAGGAACATCAAAGCATATTTAAATGTTTGTGTTTTTTTTGGCTACTCCATAATGATGTTCTAGTTTAGGTCATTTGTAGTGTAGGATTATCCATGAACGAAGCCCATCGAATGAACACAACAACACAAGTCAAATGCCCACAAAGATCCCCCCACCGAACCATTAGCAAGTTTTGGCTGAAGAACTTGCCTTCCCCCCATGCCTGCCTAATCTCAAAGCAGGTTTGTAAGGACAACACTGATCAATGAAGAAGACTTTGTTCAACAAACCTAAAACCCCCGTAAGACCAAATGGCTAAAAGGCACCTTAGTGACCTTAATCAAAGTCCTTTTAGGCAACTCATGCCACTCGGCCGCCATCTCTTTTTCGGACTAACAAGACCAGGCTCCTATCTAAATGAATGGGCAGAGAGTCAGAACTGCACTTTCACTGGTCACCGGGACATAAAAACTGCATGTATGGAAACATTAGTAAAATATGATAAAAATCGCTGAAAAAGTTTGATGACTTTGCCCCAAAATAAGGTTTAAAACACCTTTTTCCCCACAGGTTATAAATTACTACGCATGCGCAAGAGTTCTCTCCCTCTCTGACGTGCGCGCGCGGCACGGTTTGAAACACATTATGTGTGAGCTCTCGCTCGCTCGCTCTAGATTCTGGGAGATTTTAACTAATTTGCGGGCATCAGGGAGCCGGTAGACACTTGGGATGTCTGATATTTACACAACGCACACATACACTGCATATCAAATCTGCCGCCTTTTCAAACAGTAACGCATTTTCCACTGTCGCAAGCCTCAACTGTGCGTATGCGTCAGTGGAACCAGACGATAGGCTTAAATGTTTCCCGGCTTGACTGTTAAAAGCAGATGATTGGCTTTCCAGTGGGAGGGGCGGGACATGTGCATACAACCGCCATCTTTGGCGTTACGGGTTTTCCCTATATAGTTGTATTGAGGATTGAGTAAGTGGCATGTCTCTATAGAAATAGTCTCTGCCTTAATGCATAAATCCACCGTCATATCAGGAAATGGAGACTTGTTGAGACTGGCCCAAGGCCCAAATCAACACAGACCTAAACGATGACATCCTCCAGGACACCTTATCTGCCCAGCTGCAAATTCCAGAGACTCTCTCTCAAACCAACAGAGACTTCCAAGAACTGACTCGTGGTTTTGAACAGACAATGGTCTCAAAATTGCTGTGAATAAGCTGAATTAATCACCAGTGTTTGCCTTAGACAAATCTTCGGTACCATGTTTTTTATAACCTAAGGTCTTCCTGTGCGTAAACAGTTACTGCAGCTAAATTCTTATTAATTTCAACCTCAGTTATGGGAAATATACATTATTTGGTATCTGTTTGATGGGTAAATGATTTATAGAATTGTGATATAAAGTAGATTTGTGTTGGATGCACCATATTTACACAATGGAAGTTGTTTTCTTAAAGCCTTAACTAAAATTCAAAAGTTTGGGTGCACATGATGATGTGGACATTATGCTAATTACATGCAAGAACAGGAGGACCGTTCCGTAGGACTCGCCCAAGACAAATCTGATTGGCGGAAACACTCGGGAGGACGGGTCAGATGGTCACAGTTATAACCCAGTGACAATCAGTTTGGTTTTGCTTTTTGCCTTGGCTTTTGCTGTGATTCAAGCTCTTGCTTTGATTCGTGCTGGCTTCTACCATCATACTGCTTGCTCTTCCACCACCAAGAGCTCATCCCAAAACTCATTAACTTTCCGTCTTCATTGAACCTTGCCCATGAAAACTCTCAAAGTCATGCTTCTCGAAGCTGATCGAGACGTAGAGAAAACTTTGTTGCATAGCAACCCGCAATCCAGGAACCAGCACATGAGGCTCCACCTACCAAAGCAAACAACCTATTCACCACCGAGTGTTGTCCCTCAGAACGAAACATCAACCGACTATTATTACCGTTGGCTACAGAGTTGTATTCTGTCCAGAATTGGTACAATACTCTAATCTCAATTTATCAGAGGACGAATTGTTGATAAAATGTTAAATATTGTTTCTGAATCATTTACATATTAATTTGGGTTTTATTCACTGTAATTCAATCACTTCTGAGTCATTTTGATCAGAATTCCCTTACAGTAGGTAGAACCCAAACATAAACTTAAGCCCAGGGGCCCCCGGCCCCCTCAGTCCTGTCCTTGAAATAACTATTTGAGAAGTCTTAGAGCACTTAAATTACTTTCCAAATCGCAAAATTGTTTTAATGAATGTACAGATATTTTATATGTTAAGTGAATAGTATATGATATAATTTACAGATGTACAAATGTACAATCATGGTAGACCATGTACAGTTATGAGAGTTTAAATTGTTCAGGCTGAATATGTTCCCTTTCAGTCAAGAACGTCAGACGTAGTCGATGTTGAGTGAATGGGGATCACACTTAGGGAGCCTGTCATCTTCGTGCTACTATTTAATCAAGCCAATTCAACCATTTCCCCTCGATGGTCTCAGAGGGCTGCTCTGCCAACCCCACCACATTGTGTGCTTTGGGCACAGCGGTCTCCAGCGAGCGCATATCCCAGTGTCTGCCTGGAAATGTAGCAGTGCTGGGATGCTCGCTCCGTCTCCTTAATTTGTGTGAATAGAAATACAAGTTGTTGGTGTTTTACTGCCACTAGTGTTCATTTCAGCTGGAAACTGCAGTGAATGGTATGTATGGGTGTTTTTTTGTAGTTTTGCACAAAAAAAAAATGTTGTGTGAGCCTGGGTTGCAAATATTGAAAGGATGATTGGCTTAATTTATTTCACTTTCAGTGGTATTCACTTCATAAACTAAAAAGCTAGCTAACATACTGTTTTATCTAACATGTGTATTTTGTGTTCATCAAGACACTCATATCACCAGAAATTATCAATGGATATCATCAAAATGAATGATAAAACCCAATTAGATTCCTAAACCTTTGTTGCAGTGAAATACACTTCTCCTCACCAGGCAATTTTTGTTAAGGGACATTATTTATTCACCTTTTAAACTGAATTTGCCTTCCTTTGTGTCACATTATTGTACTTTACCAACAGTCTTATCTAGCAGACTGTGAAAAGACGGAGGTCTGCATCCACCAGGGATTGCAGCTGGGAAAACAACTGATTCTAAATCATTTAAAGCTCAGAAAACATTGCACAGGAGTTCCACTGGGGCTTGAAATGGACCTCCATGTCCTTTTGGATCATTTCAGAGACCAGTGAGCAAGTAAGCCCAAATAAACCAGCATTCAGTGCATGTGTACATGCACATCTAGGTGACTCAACAATGAGCTACAAGAAAAACACAATACATGCTGCTAGAGATACACTGAATCGGTAATGTCTAGTGTTCATATTGTTAATGACAACATTTCTATGATGACAAATTAGATAAAAACTAAGCTAGGATGGAAATATTTTTTTAATAGCGCTACCAAATATACAATGAACAAATTATTTGACTTTGGAAAATATAGTCACCATAAAAAAAGGATATTAAATAATTGACATGCTTGCATCAGAAGCTGTAAGCAGGGCTCGATATGGTCTTGTGCATCAGGTAACAGATAGCACATACATGTGGACGAATAATTATTGGATGTACAAGACGTTAAGGAAATGCAAAAATAACACTCAGTAATTCCTGAAATGGACATTGAGGGACAGACAGAACAGTGAGTAATACAGGCCGTTCACAAGACTGCACAATAACATGCAATTTATCAACAATTTACAGAGGAAGGAACAATCTTGTTGCTTGCTGGAGGTCTTTGTGTAGGCAGCAACTCAACATGGCTAGATCACAGCCCTGAACACTGCAGTAGTTACTAATAGTAACTTCTGCACCCAATACAGTAGACTATGAGCAATCGATTTGATTACAAACTTACCTCAGAAATATGAGGAGTAAAAGGCATTATAGCCTTTCTGTACAAAATCTGAACATGGTGCTTTACAAGAAACATCAAAAGAAAAATAATTAACCTGAGCAAGGCTGCATCCAATAGCTACTCTGATCAATTTTAGAACCAGATTTAACAGTATTACCATCTAAGTCTTTTGTGCACAAATTTTTTTTTTTTTTTTAATCAGTTAATTCCAAGGATTGGGGCAATGGAATCTTCCTCAGCAACCGTTATAAAAATGTATATGAGATTATATATATATATATAGAAACTAAAGTTTACAGTCAATGGTCAGCATGAATTTTTTTGTTGGATGTTAATGAGTAGTTTTGACATTTTGATAACCATGCCCTTTGTGGGGAATAAGTCACATGAGCATAGAGTGATATTTAGGTGGACAGAGAGGATGACAGAATTTTAAGGTTAAAGCAAATAATCTGTGGGAGGTGTGACTTGGATTTGTGGGAGGTGTGACTTGACCAAATTTAGGGTATGTTTACACAACAACTATGTGCTAAAAACGAAAAAGTTTTTTCTTTGTACAGATGACAACCTTATCAAGTTAAGTCAAGTCACCTTTACTTATATAGCTTTTTTTTTTACAATACAGATTGTTTCAAATCAGCTTTACAGAGATCCAGGAAAATAAATGCAACAAAGTTTGTTTCTCGAAGATAATAGCATCAGTTATTAAAACAATCCCCGTTCCCACGGATCCGCAAAAACGACTAAGAATGCTGTATTATGCATGCCAGACAAGTAGTTGAGGATGTTACTTTGTAAAGAAAGACTATGCGCCCGAGCACATACACATTCTACAGCACACTCGAGCCAAACACACATGCATAGACAAATTAAATAATTTTTCTTTGTCTGATTTTCATTCTAAGATTGATTTGATTTCATGTTGACTTCTAAACTTGGTAATCAAAGGATGCCTTGGGCAAAGCAACAATTTGTAGTTGTACTATTTTGTTTTGGCTCTAAATTCTGACATGTAATTGTGTCATGTTCATAAAAAATGTTACTGTTAAAAATAAATGTAATTTTTCTGGTAATGGCCGGTAGTTTTTTACAGAATTTTCCAGTTTTGTCATTATGCAATGAAACACCTGTTGTTTTACAGATATTTTCTGTACTTTAAATTTACAAAAAAAAGAATCAGACAATTCCTACACAACTTGTCATCCAAGCACTTGTTCAATCTAGACTGGTATAAGATATAAAGCAATTGTATTTTAATGTAGATATTTTGCATGTTGTAAATTATATAGCAGTGTAGCAATAATCAGATGATCAGCGCAATCATGTGGTTTTAATCAACTAAGTCTCCAATTAAGTAAACACTCCTGTTTCTTTCACAATCTGAAGAATGGAGATGTCATGAGACTTTTTAAGTTACTGATTCACACACAAGCAAATGGCGATGGGACTTAATTAAATGACCGATGCCAGAAGTGCCCCCGTGGCGTTTTTCGCTGATAAGTAATCACAGGGTCCTCTGTCTTACCACATGTGACCCAACAGGAGCGCCTCTCTGGCCGGAGATCCCGTGGTGTCCCCTCTTCAGGACACCTCACAAACACAGACAACCTTGTGTGATGAACCACACTGGTCATTGTAACCAGACTTAAAACTCATCAATTCAAAGAATACGCACACACATATCATTGCCCGGGAGGGGGGTGAGCAAAAGTTCACCACATCTTCACCAACGAATGACCCAGCCACGTTCACCACACACACACACACACACACACAAGGACTTTTTCTCCAATCTCCTCAATTGAGAGACTTGTACTATGATATATTCGATATGTTTTTATGTTTGCCCATGTTCCACTGGGGTTAGATGTGATCGTATTATAATTCTAAATGAACAGAGGTGCTTTTAGATGCATTTTTAATGTAACTGTGTTTTCCTATAATGTTTGTATGTCGTTCTTCACACCTTTAGAATCCTCTTGATCTGACCAAACCATATATATATGGGTGCAAACCGTAAAATGTATGTTACTATGTTTTATCATCTCTGGAGTAAAATTTAACGCATTTTTACATCACGGTCATGAAACATGCAAAGTCGATCTCGAGGGAACAAAGGAACACTTATCCGCACACTTTCCTCCCAGCTGATTGGTGCATTCACGCCAGAGGAGGCGTAAACAGAAGTGTCTTTAAAGAAGACCACCAAGCACCTCATCTTTAGTTTAGTTTTAGTTTTGGAATCTTTGAGGAGTAGTGAGAAGTAAGGAGGGGGGAGAAAGAACTGCATCTTTGGGGGAACTCCCTTCTTCGAGGGAACTTCGACTTCGGTCTGGACTCTTCCCTCTCCTTCGATCCGATGTAACCATCATACTCGTGATCCCCGCCCTGGGGGATCTTTCCTCTTCTTTTCTTTTGTTTAAGTTTGTTTTTCCTTTGTTCATTTCACCAGAAATGAACTTTGACGTAAATTACCAAATAAATAATTCAGACTAAGACCTTTAAGCCTTCTTTGAAACTGCGCGCTCCAGACCGCAGCAAACCACGTGACGCTCCAACGGAACACACAAAGACCAGCAGCTCACACACGCCGCAGGGCTCAGACACATGAGAACTATATGCAAGTATATTTGAGTTACCAAGATTTTAGAGCATTAAGACTGTTTTTCCGTGTTGTCTCTTAAAGGTTTAAATGTCCAGGTGAATTTTGCCAAGCTGTGATCCTACGGATCTCTCTCTCTCTTCCCAACTCTCTCTCCCTCTCATTTTTATCTTTCTCTCTCATCCTATTTTAATTCGTGTCTGTAATGTTTTTCGTTTTGTTTGTTTCGGGTGTATATACATATATTCTGTGTGAATTGTAGTTCGATGTATTATTAGTCCAACTATTAAAACCATTATATTCTTGATTGCCTTCTGTCTAAAATGCTCATTTTACAGAGTCAATGAAATTTCGATCATAGCTACAAAGCTTTCATTATTGACTACGTTGCGTAGTCTAATTTTATAAACACAGGAAAATTAATGTTCACGGCCAGAAAATTGATATTTCTTGGAGTTTATAAGAAGGGATAACTTTGTTGAGAAGTTGATAAGTTAATCTTACGGCCGTTTGCTGGACAAACAGTTTGATAGCTAAATTAACTCCCTTAAAGGTCATCTCATATAATCGATCTGAAAATGGACCATTGACATATGAATGAGGAATTATAATTCGTTGTGATTGATCATTCGTGTGTACAATCAATCTATTTTCAACTTCGATAATTTAACTGTAATATCCAATATATTAATGATATTCATGATTAATTATTAAAATTCCCTATATATAATTTGAGCTAATTTAATGTAAAACTAAATGTTGTTACAGCAGGTATTTCCTTTAATTCAGATAACTTGAAAAACAATGTGTTATGTACAATCACCCAGCCTGTTCTCACGTAAATGCGTCTCTATAGCACGCATTATGTTTATCGTGCAATTTCTAAGAGAAAATGAGTTAACGTGCATATGATATGCAGTTTTCACGTGCATTTGATACACAGTTCATTGCGTGTAATACACACGCACCCCACACCAATAATTCTACCCAAACATATAATACACACACACCCCATACCACTATTAAACCTACCCTAACCAACCCATGCGTATCCTATGCACGTAAAAACTCAAATTGCACGATAAACACACTGCGTGCTATAGAGACGCATTTAGTGTGATCGAGTTGCACTGAATATGGACAGGTGCCTTATGTATTCTGTACTATATTTTGTTAATTTAACAAAAATTGGCTGGAAAACTTAACTTAATTTATAGATTGATTGAAGTTGTGAGTGGTTCTGTAAAAACCTGAAAATAATATACTGAAAATAAACATTTGTTTTTGAATTTGTGTGCTTATTGCATTTTTATAAATAATTTATTAGTTATTGTACATGGAAAAAAAATACATTTTAAAAGTAAATTACTGTAGATGGACAGAGCAGCTTTATAAAATAACTCAAAGACCTGAAATTTGCAGAGATTAACCTGAAAGTTAGAAATTTGACAAATTATCAGTTTTTCCATGGTTTAATGATTATCAACAGTAATATACTGTAATTTAATTAATTTTGACTGTAAAGCCTAATATGATATATTGTGATATAAAAACTGATAATATGTGTCAAATTTCTAAATAAATAAACTTGCCTAATACGTATTTTTATAGTTTTTGCATGTCATTTTGTGAAATGGTTATTTACTGTAATTTAACGAAATCCGTCTGGAAACTCTGATGCCAGACTCTTTACAGTTTTTTGACAGGTTTATATCACAAACATATCACATGAAATAACTGTCAAGCCATGTTTGAAAGCGTTAGTGCTGTTCAGTGCTAAATGCCATGAGACATATTGATTTGACTGTTCTTCCCTGATATATAATTGCTTCTGTCTACCATAATATTGTGGCTACCAACCAGCAGATACAGCATTTGATCATATCTCTCTGATGCCTATTACAACACTGCAGAAACTGCTCACCATTTAAATGGTAGAACCTCTTCAATTTGAGATCTGTTGTGATGTAGAAGTCCGTCAGGATAACACTCATTCTTTTGATCCTCTATTGATGTTGGTGCATTTAGAAAACATACATATATTTATTGCAAGTTATATTTTAAAAGTTAAAATAAAAATAAGAGAAATAGACAGCAACCAGTCAGGTTAAAGAAAAGTGGACATTTAACCAAAACCTTTTTGTTCTTTGCCACTAAAGTCCTTTTGCTGTCTAGAGCATCTTTGAGATCATTTGTCCTCATCCTGTTGGACTTGCCTGAAGGCTTCACACTGTTAACCATCAGATCCTCTTATCTACCCTCAACACGTCACAGGATAAATCCTTCAAGTGACATCAACTAACCACTATTGTACCTCAGGGTTCGGTGCTTGGCGACCTCCGTTTTAATACACACAATATCACTGGGACCTATTATCAAGGAACATGAGTTTTCTATCACTGCTACACCAAGTCAAGTGTATTTATATAGCGCTTTTCACAATATAAATTGCATCAAAGCAGCTTCACAATATCAATCAAATAACATAATGTTTGTGTGGCGAACAGGACGGCCGAGGGACGTGAGAGAACGGCGCGAGGCCGGTGGTGCGATTGCTAATGAGCAACACCTGTGAAGCACACCGGTCTCGCATCTCTCACGGAGGAGCGGAAGCATAAAGGAGGAGCGACGACGTTGATGATCGAGAGAGGAACAGGCCTGTATTTTAGTTGTTTTGTTTTTGTATTTTACTTTAGCCAGCAGTCGTCCGCGAGGGGCTGCTGGCAGTTATATTTATTTTCGGTAGCCAACAGTCGTCCGCGAGGGGCTGCTGGCGGTATTTTCGTTTGTTTGTTTTATTTAAATAAATTATATTTTGATTGTTCGCCGGTTCCCGCCTCCTTCTTCCCTGAACATTGCTACACTGGTGGCGAAACCCGGGAAGAGGGAGGAACGCGCTGTCAGAGAGACCTCGCCGATGTGGGGAATCCGCGGTGCCATCGAGCATGGTGCGCGAGTTGCCGCCGCTCGCCGTGGGCCGGAGCCTGCTGCCATCCGCCGAGCGAGGGGAGGAGCAGGGAGCGGGGGACTCGCGGCCACGGACGCTCGAGGCGGTGCGCTGGAGTGAGTTGCCGGTGGGACGGTCGAGCTCGCTGCCGGCCGCCTGGGTATTGGAGGGGCGGCTGCCATCCGGGAGGGAGAGGAGGAGTCGCCGCCGCTCGCCGTGGGCCGGAGCCTGCTGCCGTCCACCAGTGAAGGGGAGGAGCAGGGAGCGGGGGACTCCTGCCGTCTGCCCAAGGCACCCGAGGAGCCGTCGCCGTCCACCGGGCGACGGAGGAGCGTCGAGCCGTCCACCGAGGGCTACCCAGCGTCACCGCCAGGCACCGCGGAGGAGAGCGCACAGCTGGTGGGGGACCAGATGGCAGCGCGTTGTGGGAACCGGACCAAGTTTTTTTTTTTTTTTTTCTCTCTCCCCTCTCAAGATCTGTCGCTCCTCATGCTTCCGTGTCCGTTTCCCTCGGTTTGTCTGTCCATACTCCCCAGGGATCGCCGCCGCCGGGGGGGGGGGGGGGTGGGGGGGGAGTAGGCACAGGCTCGTGGGTACCCCCCGGCCTGTGAGGGGCGATGGGGGTATGTGGCGAACAGGACGGCCGAGGGACGTGAGAGAACGGCGCGAGGCCGGTGGTGCGATTGCTAATGAGCAACACCTGTGAAGCACACCGGTCTCGCATCTCTCACGGAGGAGCGGAAGCATAAAGGAGGAGCGACGACGTTGATGATCGAGAGAGGAACAGGCCTGTATTTTAGTTGTGTTTTGTTTTTGTATTTTATTTTAGCCAGCAGTCGTCCGCGAGGGGCTGCTGGCAGTTCCTTATGTTTATTTTCGGTAGCCAGCAGTCGTCCGCGAGGGGCTGCTGGTGGTATTTTGGTTGTTTGTTTTATTTTAAATAAATTATATTTTGATGGTTCGTCGGTTCCCGCCTCCTTCTTCCCTGAACATTGCTACAGTTTGTTTCTTAGTGAAAAAACATCCACGTTTGGTAGGGCTGATCAATGGTATTAATGCTTGGTTAATTATTTTGAATATCCCAACAACTGTTGGTGCAGGTGCAGATGTAGACCTTTCTTCTCTTCTCCCTCTACTCCCCACAGCCGAAACAGACCGCCAAATAGACTGTGGGGATTTCTCCGTTACCCTAAAAAACACACAAACATTCATTCTTTCATTTTCCGAGTTTTCAATTGCTTTTTCTCGTTTTACTGAAATTATGTTCATCTGTCCAACAGGTGGTGGAAATTGAATGATTATCTAGCAATCATAGCGGAGCTCGCGATGTCCTATGGGGAAGGGCACTTCTACGTGTACCATAAACTTTTTTTGGCGAGCCGCACAGTGGAACCAGTGCACATACTGGGGAGCACTTGACCCAGATCTCCACAGCAGGGCTGCAAAAATATTTCTTGAGCGGTCTGCAGGTCAATGGCGCACTCAACTACATTGTGCCTGCTGGTTAATCCTTCCTCTATACTCTTCCCCGGGAACAAGCACTGCTAGATTCCCCATTTATGTGCCACGTGCAGCAACCGCCAGTGCAAACCAGGATTTCGAAAGGTTTTAACCTTTAACCATTTTAACTCTGGTAAATGTACCAGACAGCGCTGCCGGTTCATGCACATTTGTATCTTCTGTGGTGGTCCCCATGCCCGCATTGTATGTCCAGTGTACAAATCTGTGAATAAAAACAAATCTAAAAATTACTTAGCGACTTCCGTAAATTATTGTGTATGTAGTATGAACTAGCTCATCACCCGGATGCTGAATTTACTCATTTGCTGTCAGGCCTCAAAAACGGCTTTAAACCCGGCATACAATGCCTGCTCTCTCAAAACACCATATGTAATAATCTTCAATCCACGCTCATAGAACCTGAAACTGTAGACAACCTGATCAAAAAAGAAGTTGAGTCAGGCTTCATGATCTGCGATCTACCTTTCGACAATCCCCCATTTAACCTTTTTCGTATTAGCCCCATTGTAGTGGCTACAAGAAAATCTTGGGCAAAAAACGCCTAATAATAAAAGACATGTCAGCCCAGCACAATTCCCCGTTCCCAAGCATAAACAGCTTGATCCCTCTCAATGAATTTTCACTTAAATACCACGACATAGATCAGGCAATCGACATGATCAAAATCGCAGGTCGGGCGCTTGGCTTGCAAAAATTTACATTACATCTGCTTTCAAAGTAATGCCTATCCATCCAGATTCATGGCAACTATTCGGAGATCGCTGGCTCTGGAAATACTATTTTGCAGTGCATTTAACTTTCGGATGCAAAAGCAGCCCTAAAATATTCTACATGCCATCAGAAGCCGTTTGCTGGATTTTCTCGAACAACTACGCCCGTCCCTAACTTATTCACCTACTAGACGATTTTTTTTATAATCTCGCCTCCCTATGCCATCCCAGCCGCGCACATCCTCACAGTCCAAAAAGTTTTTTCTGAGCTTGGAATTCCCATCGCACTGCAAAAAAAACATGGGCCCTCCAACATCCATCGAGTTCCTCAGAATTAATTTGGATTCAGTCAAATTCCAAGCATCCCTGCCCAAAGAGAAAATCTACCGAATAATTCTAGTCTCATCTACTCTCCTTGAAAAGTCAAATTGTTCAAAACGCTAACTCCTATCCCTGCTTGGCCATTTAAACTTCGCAATGCGCAGCATTCCACAGGGCCGCCCCTTCGTATCGCATCTCCTCTAACTTGCGTCCTCCGTCCACTTGCTAGAGGACCTCATTTCCATAACTCAAGCATGTCGTGATGAACTCAGGTTGTGGTTAACATTCCTAAACCAGTGGAACAGCTTATCCTTTTTCTATAACAATCTTGTTTCGTCCCCCATCGATATCCAACTCTTCAAAGACGCTGCCTCCTCAATCGGTTTCGGGGGATTTTATCAAGGTCGTTGGTTGGCGCCTCCATGACCAACGCAGCTCCAGGACATATCACAATCTTCAACACTTTATGAGCTTTACCCTCTCGTAGTACCAGCTTTTCTGTGGGGGAAGAATTGGGCCACTAGCAGCATTTTAGTATATTGCGACAACGACGCAACAGTGCATTGCATTAATTAAGGCTGTTCCCATTCACCTGCACTGATACCACTCCAAATCGCTGACTCCCCGTATCGTTTTTTGTTTCAGAAATTCAGGATGCTGGCTCCAGAGGCGGATCAATTCCCAACTCCAGTGCCTCGCTTATCAGAACTGATATTCCCGTAACCCACCCATTTAAACCCCTCCTCGACGCATCACTCGATACCAGTACTCTGTATTTTTTTAAACGTTCCGGTGCTTAAATGGTTCTTGAACTGGTACACAAGAAAACGAAACCGCACTCACTGTCAAAAAATAATACCCTTTTATTTACAGGGCCAAACTGGACACAATATTAACTTAAATATAATTTTTTTCTTATTTCTGATTAAATGAAAAATTGTGCAGTTTAATAGGCTACTGATGTAAAACACTTAAGTTAAGATCAACATTTTGTCTTCACATATTATGACTTTTTCATCTGCTGTTCACTGATCGATTGCTCCTGTCTGCCTTCCTGCCTGCTGCGAGTTTGTTTGCGTCGAGGCTGTAAGCTCTACGCCTCGTAATAGCTTCGTATTTCTTTCTGTTTTAAACCATCATTTACTATAATTTCTAGTTGTTTATATTACTAAATATAGTTTACCCACCATCTCAGATTAACCTTACATCGCTAGCTTCCGTTATTGTTAGCACAGCACGCTAGTGTTTACGCGCACCCGCGCTCATTTATTTATTATTTATTTTCTCTCGCGCGCCCGCGCCTTTGAGTTCATAAAAGCCCAGGTAAGTAAGAATCAGTCAACAAAAACGGTGAGTAATGTCTTGTCCTGTTATTGTCAGCTGTGTCACATGTCATATGTTTAGTATAGCCTTCTCCGATGGCAATATAGGATTTATTTGTGATAAATGCAAGGAGAGAGTCAGGCTGACGGAGAAGATTTCAGAGCTAGAGGCACGCATCCAAACTTTAATTGAGGATAGTAAGGATAGTACTAGAGCTTTAGATACTATTTTGGATGCGCCTAGCATAGTGAACTCTGTACATGATTCGGTTCCGGCTGAAGTAGAGCCCACGCAGCAGGGCAGATGGGTGACCGTGAGAGATCGCTCTAGTCGCGGATTAAAAAAAACTCTTCCGTTCCGATTACCATAACAAATCGATTTGCCCCACTCAGTGAAACACCCACTGAGAATTCTGTTGATTGTGCCCTGGTAATTGGTGATTCGATCACACGGAACGTGAAAATAGAGACACCAGCCACCATAGGCACATGTTTGCCGGGAGCCAGAGCGCCTGACATCAAAAGCAAATTTAAAAGTGCTGGCTAATGCTAATCGTAAATTCTCTAAGATCATTATTCATGTCGGCACTAATGATGTTCGACTCCGCCAGTCGGAGATCACCAAAATTAATATTAAAGAGGTGTGTAAACTCGCAAGTATGATGTCAGGCACAGTAATTTTCTCTGGCCCCCTTCCTGTTCGCAGGAGTGATGAGATAGTTAGCAGATTGGCCTCACTCAATGGTTGGTTGTCTTATTGGTGTCCGTTGAATAATATAGAATTCATAGACAATTGGAAAAGTTTTTGGGGCAAGCCTGACCTGTTGAAAAGAGATGGTGTTCATCCCTCCTGGGATGGTCCTGCTCTTCTCTCTAGTAATATGGCACATAGTCTTAGAGCTAAAACATGACAATCTGGGGCTCAGGTCAGGAAGCAGACAGACTGGCTAAACCGACCGTCTGCTAGCGGCCTCGCGTCACCAAGGTCAGATAAATGCCATCACATAGAGCCTCTTTCACCTAGATATCATCATATAGAGACTATGTCTGTTCCCCGAATTTGGAAATCCAAAAAACGTCAGGTAAAAAATTTAATTGATGTTCAACAAATAAAAAACAGATATAATACAGATGAGCAAATGATAAAGCTTGGGTTGCTGAATATTTGATCCCTTACTTCAAAATCGCTCATAGTTAATGATTTCAGATTATAATCTAGATGTGCTGTTTTTGACAGAAACCTGGCTAAAACCAAACGATTACATTACATTAAATGAGTCCACCCCACAAGATTACTGTTATAAACATGAACCTCGTCTAAAACGCAAAGGGGGGGGGGGGGGGGGGGGGTGTTGCTGTAATTTATAGTAATATTTTCAAAACCACTAAGAAATCTATTTTTAAATATACTTCTTTTGAAGTGTTGGTGCTTTATGTAAAAATATATAGTGTAAACGATAAATCATGTTTGAGATTTCTGCTGGCTACTGTATACAGGCCACCAGGGCACCATAAAGATTTTATCAAAGAATTTGCGGACTTTCTATCAGAATTAGTATTGGCTAACGATAAAGTACTAATTGTTGGTGATTTTAATATACATGTAGAATATGAAAAAGATGCATTGGGATTGGCACTTAAAGACATTGTAAACTCAATTGGAGTTAGACAACACGTGTCAGGACCCACTCATTGTCATAATCATACTCTAGATCTAATATTATCACATGGAATAGATGTTGATGCCGTTGAAATTCTGCAGCAGAGCTTTGACATCTCAGACCATTATCTAGTCTCATGTAAATTACATGTAGCCAAGGCTGCAAAGCCGACTCCGTGTTATAAATGTTAGACCTATAACTTCTGCCACTAAAGATTGCTTTATCAATAATCTTCCTAATCAGTTTCATCATCTCAGCATCCTGGATAGCTTAGAAGAACTTGATATTGCAACAGAAACTTTTAACTCTCTCTTTTCCAGCACTTTAGAGGCAGTTGCTCTTTTGCGCTTAAAGAAGATTAAAGAAAACAGTCCAACGTCGTGGTACAACGAGCACACTCAGGCCCTTAAGAGAGCAGCCAGAAAAATGGAGCGCAACTGGAGGAAAACAAAACTATAGGCATTTCGGATTTCATGGAAAGAGAGCTCGATTGCTTACAGAGAGGCTTTAAAAGCTGCTAGATCTGCTTATTTTTCAACCCTATTAGAAGAAAATAAACATAATCCTAGGTATTTATTTGAAACGGTGGCTAAACTAACGAAAAAGAAAGCTTCAAGCACAGAAATGTCAGGCCAACACAGTAATGACTTTATGAACTTCTTCACTTATAAGATTGATAATATCAGGGACAAAATTATAACTATGCAACCGTCTACTACAGTATCGCATCAGGGAGTGCATTGTAGTCTCCCTGAGGAAAATTTTTATTCATTTATTGCTATAGGCGAGGAAGAATTCTGCAAACTCGTTAATTCATCTAAATCAACAACTTTTATGTTAGACCTTATACCGACTAAGCTATTGAAAGAGATGCTTCCAGAGATCATAGATCCTCTTCTTAATATCATTAATTCATCTTTGTCTCTAGGATACGTACCAAAAACCTTTAAGCTGGCTATGATAAAACCGCTTGTTAAAAAAACGCAACTTGATCCTTCAGAATTAGTCAAATACAGGCCGATCTCAAATCTGTCTTTTCTATATTAGATATTAGAAAAAGCAGTCTTTTCACAACTGTGTTCCTTTCTTGAAATAAATGATATCTGCGAGGATTTTCAGTCAGGATTCAAACCGCACCATAGTACTGAGACAGCTCTCATTAGAGTTACAAATTATTTACTTTTATCATCCGATCGTGGTTGTATCTCTCTATTAGTGTTACTTGATCTTAGTGCTGCATTTGACACAATTGACCACAACATTCTTTTAAATAGACTAGAAAACTATGTTGGCATTAGTGGAATTGCACTAGCATGGTTTAAATCATACTTATCTGACCGTTATCAGTTTGTAGCAGTAAATGAAGAGATGTCTTATCGATCACAAGTTCAGTATGGCGTACCACAAGGCTCAGTACTAGGACCGCTGCTGTTCACTCTGTACATGCTACCATTAGGACATATCATTAGGAAACATGGAATTAGCTTTCATTGTTATGCCGATGATACTCAGCTGTATACTTCTTCAAAACCTAACGAAACTTACCAATTCACAAGATTAACGGAATGCATAGCTGATTTAAAAAATTGGATGACTAGTAATTTCCTACTACTAAACTCTGAAAAAACAGAGATTCTAATTATTGGACAAAAAATTTCCACACGTAATAACCTAGAATACTGTCTAACACTTGATGGCTGCTCTATTAAGTCTTCGTCGTCGGTTAGGAACCTGGGTGTGCTCTTTCATAGCAATCTTTCATTTGAAAGTCACGTGTCTAGTATCTGTAAAACCGCATTTTTCCATCTTAAAAATATATATTTAAATTACGACATATGCTCTCATTAACAAATGCGGAACAATTAGTTCATGCTTTCATGACATCAAGACTATATTATTGTAATGCTCTACTGGGTGGTTGCCCTGCACACTTAAATAAACTACAGCTGGTCCAAAACGCTGCAGCTCGAGTTCTTACCAGAACCAGGAAGTATGACCATATTAGCCGCTTCTGTCAACACTGCATTGGCTGCCTATTAAACATCGTATAAATTTTAAAATATTGTTGATTACTTACAAAGCACTAAATGGTTTAGCTCCGCAGTACTTGAGCGAGCTCTTAACGCATTATAGTCATTCACGTCTATTGCGATCTCAAAATTCGGGCCAGTTGATAATACCTAGAATATCAAAAGCGACTGCTGGCGGTAGATCCTTTTCCTATTTAGCACCAAAACTTTGGAACAGCCTCCTACCATTGTCCGGGAAGCAGACACACTCTGTCAGTTCAAAGCTAGACTAAAAACACATCTCTTTGACCTAGCATACACATAATATATTATAGACTTCTATAATTCAATGTTAGGCTGCATAGATTAGGTCAGCCGGAACTGGGAACACTTCCCTTAAATCCTGATGTACTCGTTACATCATCATAAGAAGAATAGCATCTACGCTAATTTTAGTGTCTTTGTTTATCCCGAGGTTTTCCCGCAGCCTACCGGATCCAGGCTGTATCCAGATCTGACTAGGAGCTTTGCCTGGACCCGATGACAACGCAGTGCTGAAGTGCCAACTAGCCTCTCCCTATGGAGGATCCCTTTCCCACTCTACAGATAAAACATTGTGATTCCAGTTCGCGTACCCACCCCGAAGTGATAAAACAAAATTCTGTATCAAATTACAGTTACTGTAAATCCGGCCTCTAGTTCATAAACGCCAGAGGAGAACTGGCCCCTGACTGAGCCTGGGTTCTCCCAAGGTTTTTTTTTTCTCTCCATTAGGTCACCTGATGGAGATTTAGGACACCAGTAGGTCACTTGATAGAGTTTTTCGGTTCCTTGCCACTGTTGCCTTTGGCTTGCTCAGTTGGGGATATTCAAATTAATTAACCAAGCATTAATACCATTGATCAGCCCTACCAAACGTGGATGTTTTTTTCCACTAAGAAACAAACATTGTTATGTTATTTGATTGATACTGTAAAGCTGCTTTGATGCAATTTATATTGTGAAAAGGGCTATATAAATACACTTGACTTTAAGCAGAGAAATATCTGACTCTGAGCAGAAATATTTAACACACACAATATAGCCTTGTATGAAGAAGTGTTGGAACTTTGTTAAAACATTTTGCACACGTTCTCACACTTGCTGTTGAATGGCAACGGTGTTTGCTAGCCGACTTGATATGCAAGATTTGCAGTTGGCATTAAAATAGGCCTACTAGACTTACCCAAAGAGAAACGGCTGTTGTTATCATCATCATTTTTGATGTCGCAACCTGATCACACTAAATGCGTCTCTATAGCACGCAGTGTGTTTATTGTGTAATTTATTCGTGAAAATTAGTTTTAACGTGTGTGGTGGGACGTACTGTTGCGTCTCTAATCAAACTAATGCGCTTGGGTCATCGAGGGTCCAATTATGAACTGTGTGTTACCATATAAAAGGGGGATTCTAGTCACTCAGGCGTGTGACTACCGTCCGTGTTTTGCGTCATTGCCCGGGGACCGCTCCTTCTGGTTTCTCATTCCATATACTGGCTGTATGGAGTTGGACGTTGAGCTCTGTGGTAGGATAATGACACGATGTGGGGTGCTTGTGGTCAGAGATCCTCCTGGTGGTTTGCGCTCTCGAATCCCTGGTGTGTTGGGTACTCGAGCGATGCTACCAGGAGCTCTTTGGACATCATGGCCCTGCTCTCTTTAATTTTCCCCCGGTTTCTAGTGTGCCACTTGCAGTTTTTCAAGCCTTGCAACACTGCCACCAAGGTAGTGAGCAATCCTCTGTTTAGGGTATGACTCGAGTAAGGGTGCGCGGTCCTCGGATATGTCGCGTCACACGCGGTACCATTAAGTTTGTTGCGGCAACTTGTACAGAACAGCTGGCAGGTAGTACAGTGCTGTTTGAGCCCTCTGAGTTGAGGTTACCTGAGGGGTTGTTAGCCTCCCCTGCCTTGGTGCGAGTGAATGGAGACTCACTTTATGTGCCGGTGGTCAACATGGGCCCTTCTGACGTCCTACTGTTTCCCCGTTGAGTACTGGGTACCCTTGTTAAAGTGCATATTGTTAGTTTGCCGACAGGGATTACCGAAGTTAGACCCATTACAGCTAGCGCCTACTCCCAAGGTACTCAGGTAGCTAGTTCCACTGTTCCAGAGCAGATTGCAGCATTGAACTTGACCGCATTGCCAGAGTCAGAACAGGGCAAGGTTAGGACCTGGCTTATTAAGTATCAGACGGTGTTTTCCGAACATGATGGTGATTTGGGTTGTACCAGTCTCCTCTCTCACGATATCCCAGTGTTAGACGATGTTCCCGTATGGGAGCAACATCGCCGTGTACCTCCCTCTGAGTACGAGGTTGTTAGGGCCCACATTAATCAGCTGTTGGAGTCTCAGGTAATCAGGGAGAGTTGTAGCCTGTATGCCTCCCCAATTGTGTTGGTTAAAAAGAAAGACGGTGGTCTACTCGTGCATGGACTACCGTCAGTTAGATGCCAAGACGCATTTCCCTTGCCCCATATTGAGTCGCCGCTGGATGCGTTGACAGGGGCTTGTTGGTTTTCGACCATGGATCTAGCGAGTGGGTACAACCAGTTCCTTGTCACAGAGGGGGATAAGCCTAAGACTGCTTTTTGCACACCATTTGGCCTGTTCAAACCGAACCGAATGCGGCTCGGTTTGTGTAATGCCCCCTCTACCTTCCAGCGACTTATGGAGAGGATATTCAGGGACAAGCAGTATCAGTCGTTACTTTTATATCTGGATGATATCGTGGTGTTTTCCACCTCTATTGCTCAGCATTTAGAGAGGTTGGAGGTAGTGTTAGACCAGCTAGAGCGGGAATATTTGAAGGCTAGGCTGGAGAAGTGTGATTTTCTCCAGCAGGAGGTGAGATACTTGGGTCATGTTATTTCTTCTAGGGGAGTAGCAACTGAATTGAACTGAATCGATGACATGATAATCGAACCGAACCGTGAGACCAGTGTAGGTTCACACCCCTAGTGTGTATTACACGCAATGAAGTGCGTATCATATGCAGGTAAAAACTGATTTGAGTATAAATTGCACAATAAACACTGCATGCTATAGAGACACTGGCAGCCTGCTGAACTTGAACTTTCGTCAAGCGTGTCAGAGGTTCTGGTTCTAATCCGCATTCGTACAGTTTTTTTTTTTTTCTCATCAAAACCGATTATGCTCATCAGTGGTTGTATATCAAGCAGGGACACGTTTGTGTGCATTATATTTTGTGATTTCACCGGAACTCCGCAACGGATTGAAGCGTGCGTCCAAGCGAACCATAAGAGAAATCACTGTATCCGCGCCACTGATCGCAACGGCAACAAGTACTTTGATCACTTGATTTAAAAACAAGAAATTCAGCGCTAGATCGTCTCTTATTTAAAAATTGAACAAAATGAATGCTCTGCTGGTTAACTGGAGATGTTTTATTTATATGTTTTGGAACAGATGTTTTACAGGGGGCGGTAAAAAATAAATAAAAAAAATAAAATAAAAAAAAAAGTCAGGCACCAAAATTATCTTTCTTATTCTGTCACGTTTACGTCGGAACCGGTTCCCTATAAGCACCGCGTTTCGGTAGCCAACCCTACTCGGAACTCACTATCACTTCCAAATTCGACCCAAAAATCCAGTCCACCTCAGCCTTATCAGTACTAGATGGTGAAACAATCTCATATTTGATTAAGCAAAGACCGACCGAACCAAAAAAGGTAATTTCATCTACATTTTTAACCTCTCATCGCCAATCCAACCATACCAGTCCATTCTGGCATATCTGCAATGGAGAAGCTCTCAGGCTAAATGTCCTCTAGAACTACTGTTCATAGTCGAATCCAATAAACCCGTGACACGCTTTTGGTTCCAGAAACACCTCATATCCGTTCTCCAACAGTCAGGCATCCCAGCAAAGAATTTCTCAAGTCACTCCTTCCGTATCGGGGCAGCAACTTCAGCAGCCCAAAAAGGCCTCTCCCAACAGCAGATCCAAGCTCTCAGGAGATAGTCCTCAGATGCTCTCCAAAGCTATATCAGGACCAACCGGTTCCACATTAAAAAAGCCCACCAAACCCTCATTGATTAAAACCCCCTGGGTTGTCCACCTGGGGTCTCTTTTTCCGTCCAGTGAACTTTTGGTCTCACAGCGGACGCAGCGAGAACTCTCCGGTAGAGCACTTAGGTTCCCCAATGGACACAGTGAAAAATCTCTCGGTCAAACACTCACATTTTTCTCTTTCCTGTTTTCTCTTTTACGTTCAGCAAGCATTTGGTCTCACAGAGGACGCCATGAGAACTCCCCGGTTGAGCAATTATGGTTTCTCTCTTCCGTCCAGCGAGCATTCAGTCTCACAGCGGACGCAGCAAGAAATCTCCCGGTCGAGTACTCATGTTCTGCTTTACTTTTTATCCAGGTTCGGGCCAAACTCCGAGCTCGGAGCCCTCCCCCCGGACAGCACACCAAATATGCATTAAACTTTACTCCCTCTAATTGTATGTAAGTGTGAACTTGTGAAATAAAGAAAAGAAACAGGGTGTGCTTTCTGCCGTCTCTAAAATAAACAAATTCAGCGAATACTTGTCACACAGACATGAGCAATGTCTTTATAAACATTCAAGTTTCTACTTTTAAATGATCAATTCAAAGCTAAAAACAAATATTCTCTGTTTATGTAATCTAATCTGAGGCGATCCATGCAACAGCGTTAATGCCAACATCAACTCGGTAAAACGCTTTTAAAGTTTAATTAGATTCATGTACAGGTCCTCCTCAAAAAATTAGCATATTGTGATAAGTTCATTATTTTCCATAATGTAATGATAAAAAATAAACTTTCATATATTTTAGATTCATTGCACACCAACTGAAATATTTCAGGTCTTTTATTGTTTTAATACTGATGATTGTTTGCATACAGCTCATGAAAACCGAAAATTCCTATCTCAAAAAATTGGCATTTGAGCCTTTGAGAAAAAATGTTCAAAATCATAAATAAGCCCCAGAAATTTTGGGATTCTGTTCTGTGGAAGCGTTGAAACAAAACTGAATCTTTTCGGCCCCATGGATCAGCGGTTTGTCTGGAGGAAGAAGAATGACACATATGCTGAATAGAACACTCTGTCTACAGTTAAGCATGTGATGCTCTGCGGCTGCTTTGCATCCTCTAGCACTGGAAACCAGCAGCATATGAAAAGCAAAATGGATTAATTGAAGTATTAGGAAATCCTAGGAGAAAACATCATGCTGTCAGTGTGGAAGTTGACGCTTGGGTGTCATTGGACCTTCTAACAGGACAATGATCCCAAGTATATCTCTAATTCCAGCAAGGCTTGGGTGCAGAATAAGTCCTGGAAGATTATGCAGTGGCCATCACAACCACCTGATTTGAAGCCCATAGAAAACCTCTGGTGGGATTTGAAGGCAGTTGCAGCACGCAAACCCAAGAATATTATTGAACTGGGGTCCATTGCTCATCAGAAACGCTGCCAGAAGCTGGTGTCCAACATTACAGGAAAAGGGGAGGATTTTGAGACTTCAGAAGTCATTAAAAGTTGCATTTTCAGTTGAATTTGGGGAAACCACTTGAAACCTTTGTTGTGTTGAGCTATTCCAATTCCTTTTGTTTGATTTGTTCATTGCAATCAGCTGAAAGTCTGTAAATTTAGCCAATAAACCTGATTTGCAATGGGGGTTGAATAATTTAGATTACAATATTTAGTTATACTTATCTCATTGCTGCATGTGCGTGCATGTATGCTGTCATGTCAGGTGGCAAAGCATGCAACAGTGTCAGATAATCTACCTCAGAATACAGACTACTATAGACTACACTAAACCTGCTCATGAAAATGACCCGGCCTCCTGCTGTGAGCTTCTCTATACATCTCTAATTTATCAGTAAAACGTATTAAGTTATAACTTATGATGTGCCTTAGCGGGGTGGAACAGGTCCTTAGGGAGTTCACAGCAAGTACACTGCATCACGACTGAAGTGCAGAGGAATAAAGGAGGTGTCGTGTTTGTAAGCTGCCCTCCCTCAGTCATATTAGTTAACACTGGAGAGAAACACCATGACTGTTTGCCATATTGCTTTGCTACTGCAGTGGGCCAAACAGCTCAGTCCAACTGGTTGGGTGGTCATTATGAGTGAAAAGTGTTTTTCCTCTAGATTACACTGCTTAAAATGACACGAAAGTAAAAAACTATGCCTGTGGGGCATGCACTGCCTTTGTTTTATCTGGTGAAGTTGACATTATCTGCATTTAAAATATTATATATGGCAAAATAATAATATGTGATGGAACTTACGAGTAATATTTACACTGATAGGTTTTTGGCAAGTCCCATGTGAAGATGCTGTCAAAATGATCCCGGTCTTATCAGCTGGCTGATTTGCCAATCCTTTTTGTATGTACTTGATTTAAATTTGCAAATCCTGAAGCAAATATTAGGAAATGCCTTTTATTGCTTTCATAGAAAGAAGAGGACAGTGTTTATTTTTATTTAACCTTAAGATCAATTTAACTTTTTTATGCTGATCAAAATTTATTTAAAGATATTTAAAGGCAGGGTAGGCGATTTGTTCCAGAAACATTTTTTGTTATGCTGGTGGAAACTCTCTCATCCAGATAGAAATCACTAAGTTAAGTGGTCTAAATGTATTTGTATATATCCAACCCGATCACACTAAATGTGTCTCTATAGCACGCACTGTGTTTATCGTGCAATTTATACGCGGAAATTAGTTTTTACGTGCATATGATACGCATGGAGGATCTAGTAATGGTGTGGGGTACGTGTGTATTTTACGTTTGGGTAGGATTAGTGTGTGTATTATACACAATAAAGTGCATATTATAAGCATGCGAAAACTGCGTATCATATGCACGTAAAAACTCATTTTCATGTATAAATTGCACGATAAACACAATGTGTTATTGAGACACATTTTCATGAGAGCGGGCTGATATATCATCTGTGGAAAGCGTAGGACCATAAAATGTTTGTCCAATCATTGCATTCGGTCTGAATGAAATGGTACAATATCCTACCTGAATGCCAACGTATGTATTTCCATACCTCCGCACACCCTGCTCGCGCAGACATCCCAAAGTCCTCTTCTAAGGGTCCTGAGCACAGTTGTAACAAGCAGGTAACTCACAAAAGCAAAACACATGAATGAAAGTACAGACAAGAAACATCCACATAACATGAATAGTTATCAACTAACAACAAGTGGTAGACACAGCTAGGAATATAAAGGGTAAGGGGAACGAGGGACAGGTGTGGAAGATCAGCTTGTGATTGTGCGCACAGAGCTACAAGGCAACGGTAATTGCTCAAATCACGGGCTGCAGGAAATGACTGGACCATAACAAAGGACAGAGAAGAACCGGTGACACACCCTGACCCATGACATGTGCCAATAATATACTAACAACTACCATAAAACCACAGGTTATGAGAAACCCACATGATGAATCAAAGCTCATCACAAGAAGCTTTTCCACAAGCCGAGGCAAATACTTTTATACAGAAGGTGCACACAGTCACAGTGTCATGAAACACCACCATGGTAACAAAGATCACACTAAAATAATGCAATAAACATTACTTTGACATCATAAGATGTTACACAAAACCCTAATGAGCATAAATTATTTTAAAAAAGAAGAAACCATTATTTAAAAGAAAAGCCATAAACTGTGAAGTGTCTCAGGGGAATCTGGGAATGTCAGTTTTTCACTGTAAATTAAATGACTTCTTTTTCACTTCCAAACATTGTAAATTTAACAGTATTTTACTGTCGTCTGAAATGTCCCATTAGATTTACTGCAGGTTTTCAACGTATATAGTAAGAAAACTTACTTTTAACCTTATTAAAAGGTTTTTGCCCGTTGCATTTTTACAATTGTTTACCATTAAAGTTAGGATTATTTTTATGCAGACAGATTTTGGAAGTATCTCTTCTGAAGCCCCCGTAACATCAGCATATTGAAACTGCAAGCCACCATAGATCTGCAAGATTAAGCAAAGGTCACTGTTCTACAAGAAAATAACACCTCAAGTCTTTAGAGAGAACCTTATTTTAGTCAGCTGATAACTGCAGATGCTCTGCTCTGTATTTTATTTCAATTGAGATGATGTTCATGCGTTATGGGATTTTACATCTAAAATTAAAATGATGCATTTGACCTGTCAGTATAAATGTTGATTTCTGTTATGATATTATTTTTTAGAATGTCTAGAGCAGTGAACGTCAAGCTGAATCTAAAAAGAAAACACACACAAAAAAAATAAAAATAAAATAATATATATATATATATATATATATATTGTTGTGGCAAAAATTCTCATTAAACATCATCACTGAATAAGAGACACTCAGAGTCAATTTGATAAAAAGAGAAGTATGTATTTTTGCAAGAATAGCCCCAGCGCCAACACAGCAGTTACCCTGTGGAGTGAGTGAGACACAGACAGGAAGAGATGGGCAGCCTTTATACCCTGTTTCAAGGTTCCTCCCCAACGGCTATACCTTTGACCCATTTAGATAAGGTACCCACTGCCGTTCAGTTTACACGAACTGTCAAACACTAGGGTCAAAGGTCCTGTCCCATATGTTCCTGAAGCATCACATCCAACCACCTCCCCAGATACCCACACATGCATACATCCTGTTCCCAAACATGTCTCAGTGAAAATGAAAACTTTGCCATTACAATATATATATTACTAAATCTAATGGAACACTTTAGACTGTTAAATTTGTAAAATACTGTTAAATTTACACACGCGTCTGGTTTACTATCTTTGTGGGGACTCTCCATAGACGTAATGGTTTTTATACTGTACAAACTGTATATGTTATCCCCTTACACTAAACTTAACCCTACCCCTAAACCTACCCATAAAAGAAAACTTTCTACATTTTGACATTTTCAACAAAAAAAAAAATTAAAGCTGCAAGCAGCATTTAGCGGTGTTCAAGCAGCTAAGGCCTTTAAGGCCGTTAAACACAAAAGCATAAAAAGTTTTATGTAGCAAGCATTAACCACTGACATCATAGATGGAATAGACCATGTTTTAGCATGATTTACCATCATACACCAAATTTAGTGTGATTTTTCATGATTTACCATGTTCCAGTATGATTTACCATGAATCTATCATGATTCACCATAGTTGACCATGATATAGCAAGTTCTAGTGTGATTCACCATGTTTGACCCTGTTCTAGCATGGTTTACCACAATTGAACACATTCTAGCATGATTTACCATAGTTTACCATGATTTACCATGTTATAGGATGATTTACCATGATATGCCACATTCTAGAATGACTTAACAGGATTCTAGCATGATTTACCATGATACACCATGTAATAGTATTATTTACTATGATTTACCATGTTTCTATCGTGATTTACCATGATTTACCACATTACTGCATTGATGTGAAGTGTCAATAAAAATGAAGTGATAAAATGTGACAAAAAATGATTTTGTTATAATAGTTAACATGGAAAAGTGGTTTGCTTTAGTGCAGAATACTGGTGAAAAACAAGTCTATCAAAGTGTGAGCCAGTAAGTGGTCTTCTACTGCCCTCTGCTGGCCATTCTACTTATTAATAAAGTGTTAACTGTGCTTTTGCAGTCATATGTAGACAGTTGCTCTCAGACACACACACACACACACACACACACACACACACACACACACACACACACACGTTGTGTTTCCATGTTTTATGGGGACTTTTCATAGACATAATGATTTTTATACTGTACAGACTGTATATTCTATTCCCTTACACTAACCCTATCCCTAAACCTACCCATCACATGAAACATTCTGCATTTTTACATTTTCAAACAACATCACTTAGTATGATTTATGAGCTGATTTCCTCATGGGGACCAAAAAATGTCCCCACACGAACAAGGATTTCGGATATTGCCATCCTTGTGGGGATGTTTTGTCCCCATAACGTAGGGTTTACCAGGCCACACACACACGCACGCACACACGTACGCACGCACGCACGCACGCACGCACGCACTTATGTTATTGTGAAAATCTCTTTTAATGGTCTATAAGCATTTCACATATTTCTTCGTGATATAATTATATAAAACTATATTAAAACTAATACAAAAATAGCTTTAAGCGTTTGTTTGTTAACCAATGCTGAAAGCTGATAAAAAAGATTAAAAATGTCTAATGCTGCTGCTCCCTTTACTGGACAACAGTGGTATTACAGACTATATACAGTTGGAATGAATGAATCGAGATTTGGTTTTTCACTTATATCTCGGGAACGAGAAAATGAAAAAATCTGAAAATCAGAACTTAGATAGTGTTAGAGGAGCCCTGTTGAACAAGACCATCCCGGTGATGCTGGTTTATCGTGTCCGGGAGCAATGTCCGTTGAAATGCATATCTTTGTAGGCTTATATCTCGGGAATGCCTGGGTCAAATCGCACCATTCTCGAATCGAAGCTAGATGAGGACGGACTCTTTCCAACAAGCTCTCCCACAAGCATCTAGCTGGTCCAGGTCGGGACTTACAGCCGTTTCAAGTCGGGAGTCTCACAGATTAGCGATCCGCGGGGGCGCGCTACCGAGCCCCGCGACAATAGATTTCGATCAAGACCCTGGAGAGGACCTTACCATCAAAATTTGAGCGCGCAGCGACTTTTCGTTTTCGAGTTATGAGTGAATTTGTACTGGGGGGCGTGGCCTAAATCACGGAAACCCTTTACATTGAAAAATGGGAATCCTGAAAATGGGTCACAATTGTTAATCAATAGTAATTCTGCAATATATGAATTTTGACTACATGTTATTGTAAATGTCAAAATAGTGATTTTATAAAGTCTAAATATGAATTATAGAACAATATTAGTAAGCAGTATGACAAAATGACTATTTTAATCAGAAGGGGGCAGTAGAAGACCACTTATTGGCTTAATATAATATTACATTCATATAAATATTTTAATTTTCACCTTTTTAACTGGATGTCTGCAATTTTTCTTGTTTGTTTAGAGTCATATTTTTCCATTAGATCAATTATGAATTCATGTGATTGTAAATGTTAAAATAGGGATTTTATAAAGTCTAAATATGAATTATAGAACAATATTAGTGAGCAGTATGACAAAATGACTATTTTAAACAGAAGGGGGCAGTAGAAGACCACTTATTGGCTTAATATGCCATTACATTTATATAAACATTGTAATTTTCACCTTTTTAACTGGCTGTATGCAATTTTTGATGTTTTTTTAGAGTCATGCTTTTCCAATAGATCAATTTTGACTTCACGTGATTGTAAATGTTAAAATCGGGGTTTTATAAAGTCTAAATATGAATTATAGAACAATATTAGTGAGCAGTATGCCAAAATGACTATTTTAAACAGAAGGGGCAGTAGAAGACCACTTATTGGCTTAATATGCCATTATGTTCTTATAATTTTAACCTTTTTAACTGTTATAGAGGCATTAGTTCTTATCTTATTTAGAATCACATGTTCTTACATGTTTTTAAGAAGATCTGAGCATTCATTGAAGAGAAAAAGACTTTCTGGTACACTTAGTCAAGGCTTTGTGCCTATTATAGCCTTCCAAATGAAAAAGTTATACCTTTCCTGATAATTATTGATCTAAAGAGTCCAGAGAATTGTACTGAACTGATTTTGAACATTATGATACAAAGATTATATGATCATAGATGGAACACACCATTTTCAGCCAATACAGGCAATTTACCATAGGAAATACATGGTTTTAAAGCTTTTTAACAGTTATAGCGCCACCTATGGTCCGATCTCCATAAAACTGTGCATGCTTGTTAATGATTATTTCACATATGCTCACCAATTTTAGTGAAGTTCTGAGTTTTTATTTATGATTTATAGGCTTTTGAGTGTATTTTGCCACGCCCCTTTTTAAAATGACCCTGTTAAAGCCACCCAAATGCAAAATTTCAACTTTTTTTTTGATAATTATTGATCTACAGAGTCCAGAGAATAGGCCTAGACTGGTTTGGTTCCCATCGGGCGAAAAACCAGGGACTAGTTCCCAAAAGTAGGTTTTTAACATATTCGTAAATATTTAATGAACGATTTGATTGACAGCAATGGTTCTAGAGGCAAAGTTGTTCAGCATGAGGAGATCTATCACATGATATGCATTTTGTGGGGATGTGTGCAACACCACGTGATTACAGAGCCAAAAAACTTGTTAGCGCCAACTAGTGGCCGATTTCTTTCAAAATTCTTACAGGCCTCTAGGGCCATAAGTCGAACATGCCCATCGAGTTTCGTTCCGATCGGCTTCCGTTAACCTCGTCTCATAGGTGTTCAAATTCATTGGTCAATGGCGGCCATGTTTTTTGAGATACGCCAATATCCTTTTACACATACATGGGGCCTTGGACCAAGACACTGCATACCAATTTTCAAGTCAATCGGACTAACGGTCAGGTGGCCACACCCCTTTTTATGTTTTTTTTTTTATGTTACAGCGCCACCTAGTGTTTGATCGTCGCGATTTTTTTACTGTGACCCCAAACTGTCCTTATACACATGTGTGCCAAGTTTGGTCAACCTATCTCATTAACTTCTGGAGTTATAATCGTTTTAGTAAAATAGGCTCCTCCCACAATGTTCATTTTGCGCCCCCTAGCAACCGTTAATCAAAATTTCAAATTTCATTTTTTCGATAATTATTGAAATATAGAACATTTCTGCACTGGTTTGGTTCCGATCGGGCAAAAAACCAGCGACTAGTTCGCAAAAGTCGTTTTTTGACAAAATTCAAAATGGCGGAAAATTTGTCAGGGCGGAAATGAAATCGGAGATATACGTTTTGTTCTCCAGCATTTCAGCTTTCCACTGATATAAGACACTTGAGTCTACAACATACGGTTTAGGAGTTATGAGCAGTTTCGCGCAATTGGTTGCTATAGCGCCACCTATGGGCCAATCGGGCTCATACTTTGATAGCCTCTCCTCGATTTTTTGTACTACCATCTGACAAAGTTTCAAGTCTCTAGCCCTTACGGTTTGGTCTGCACGATGCGTTTTATTGGAGAATAATAATAATAAAAATCAGTACAAATACAATAGGTTTTCAGCACTTCGTGCTTGAACACCTAAAAAACTCATTCTGTATGATTTATAAGCTTGTTTCCTCATGGGGATCTCAATTTAGGTCCCCACTGTGATACAAGTACCCATGAGTCTGTGTGCATTCAGGTTGAAGTCCCCACCGGAATAAAAAAACATGTACACACACACACACACACACACACATATATATATATAATGAGGTAGAAATGTACTTAACTGTCATGAAAATAATGTCATGATGTATAAAACATACATTTTCATAACTTTGAATGCTTTATGATCATACATGAAGTCCAAACTCAGAGGTCAGTGAATCTCTGGCTGCTATTCAAATCAGCACATACATCATGTTCTTATATACACTGACGACAGCGCTTGCCCTCTAATATACAAGCTGCAATGTGTTCGCATAATGATATGTTATACTGAGCACAGCCAGTTATTTCTCCGTTTTCCACCATTTTCATCACACTCCATATTTTAAAACCGCATATGCTTTTACTGTATGTATGAGACACAGTACCTGCCTCATAAGTATATTAGACATGTCCTGGTTTGGTAAATTTGAATTATCGATTTGTGAGAAGTTTTCTGGAACACTAATGAAAACAGCACATTAGAGTCAGGCCATGAATCTATCAAAGAAGGGCAACCCCAGCGGGACCCTTTTCTGCTTTACACAGCAAACATACCAGCTTCAGCTAGTCATGACCCACGGGGTATCTGACGAATTGAGTCAGATGTTTTGGATTAAAGTCGGGGAGTCTGAGGAGGACGTTTCCCTTAGACATTTCTTTGGAGGGGGCAGTATCCACCAAGCTCTGGTGGCTGCTGAGAGCTTGGCCCACCAAGTTCACCACCATGTCCAGTGAAGTTGACTGCCGAGCCTGAGCTTCATCACGTCATTCCTGCTGAGCTTTTGCCGAGAAAATTCACCGAAAAGTCTTTATCTTTGTTAATCTGAGTGCAACACGTTCAAGCACTTGCTGATAAACTAGAGCTCGGTGCTGTCATGTGAAGGCAGCTTGTTAAACAGATGATATTCCAGCAGAGATCACAGAAGCTACAGCAGCAGGGTTCTGTTATACAAATGGCCTAACCACAGTAAAAGCCAGAGACAATATCATTATACATACTTAATCAACACTGTGATTTACACCCCTGCCCATGTGCAGGCCGAAGCAAGCCAAAAGATGAAATTACTTAACACAAATTAAATGCTGGAATGTGGGGAAGGTATACAATCACACTTTTAATCAAGTTTTAAAGGGGCAAGATGATGCTTTTTTATGTTTTTCATTTCCTTTAGTGTGTAATTTAACTGTTTGTGCATGTATAAGATCTGCAAAGTTATACAAATTATAGTCTACCACAAAGGGATTTATTCTAACAGTGAACACCGATCCAGACCTCCCTAAAAAGCCTTGATCGAAGTCCAGATATTACTTTTGCAAACGTCTACATCATAATGTGAAATGATCCACCGATATGACAATTTTGGCCGATACAGATAACCATTAATTCATAATATTCGAAAGCCGATAACCGACATATTGGTCGATATATCTAAATCAAAATGTTTATATAATTTTTGAGAGCATGACAACATTACTTGTATATAAAGAATCAAAATATATGGATAAATAAAGCGGAATAGTCAATGGACTGACAATAATTAAATTATTTTAATTGAACCTTAACGTTGATGAAAATGATATGAGAAAAATAAAAGGGATAGCTATTCTTAATATTCCATCAATGATTTTGAAAACGAAACAGCTAAAATGTATATTGCTGTTTCAAATAACACCATTGCTGTTTGAGCTGTGTGCCCTGAAGCTGAAGAGCTGAATGAACACCGGTAAACTGAACTGTGAGTGGACGTATAACCATATAAAGAACTCAAATACTCTACAGGACTGACGACCATATTCTGCTGCTGCGTGAACGTGGCCATAATATGTTTTTCTAGCATCAAAGCATGCTAACGTATTCTATTTCACCTAATAAAAACAATAATGAACTTTTAAAATAGCATCATCTATCTATCTATCTATTACCATTTCAGTCGTATCCAACTCTTTGTGATTCTATGGCCATCTCTTGCCATACGCAAGAGACGGTCCATGAATTTTCTTGGCAATTATTTTTCTGGTGTCGGTTGCCAGGTCTTTCCCCAATCCTCCCCATTACATGGCCTGGAACTCCCTCACACTCACACACACACACACACACACGCATTCACAGCTGCGGACAATTTAAAATCTCCAATTCATCTATACTGCATGTTTTTGGATTGTGGTGGAAACTGGAGCACCCGGAGGAAACCCATGCTGACAAAGGGAGATCATGCAAACTCCACACAGAATGGACTCCTGACTCAGTCGGGACTCAAACCGAGGACCTTCTTGTTGTGAGGCGAACTCACTGAGCCACTGTGGTGCCAAAATAGCATCACATGACCCCCTCTTAAAGAAGTCAAGCAGATCTGCTTATTTTGAAACCCATAAACAACTAAGAAGCAGTATTGAGGTTATGCAAACATATAGGCAGCAGATTGTGAGTAGGCGTCTAATGCTTGTGACATCCTGATCATGACAAGTCAGGGAACAGCTCAATAAGCGATACGGGTCTTCCTGTGAGAAGTGCTCTACCTCAGTCTCTAACGTGATCAGTGATGTGAGTGGGATTTTGTTAGATGTGCCAGCTATACCTTTGAAGCTCTGTTAGGCTGGGTTGGATATTAGTTTTAATTGAATTATGATATTCTTATCTTTCATGCAACCACTCACACCATATAATCAGATTACGGAGGAGATGGCAATTAAAATCTGAGAACTAACAAGATGATCCGCCCTTCACGCTTGGTTTGTGAGCAACAGTGCTCAATCTGGTTTCAGTTAGTCAGCTCTGTTGCTATGAAAGCCTCCAGTGAATGTGGCTTCCAGAAACATGGCTGTAAATGGACCAAATAAATGGCATAAATAACTATTTTAGCTCATATAATAAATCAGTATTATTTCATCTATGAACTTATTTAACAATAAAAAAAATGAAAAAAAAACTTTCATTTTAGTTTAGAAATTTGTGAATGTGTTTTTAAATAATTGAAAAATTAATTTATAATGTCAGGGGATACTTCCAGTAAATATTGTAGGTCAAAGGGTCTCGGTTGACAAAAACGTTTGAGAATCCCTTCACTGTATGTGTATATACAGTAAATATATGCAACATAGTTAAAATGTAAAAAAAAAAAAAAAAAAAAAAAAAAGTTTTTTTTTTTTTTTTGGTCCCAGTTTACCAATAGCAACATCAAAGACATTGTTACTGCTCTGGCATGTGCACCATTTTTGCTTTTCTACGGAGCCCCTAAAAGGACATTATAACGATGCGGGAAGAATGAAGCGAGAAGTGAATCCAATTGCAAGCACATTTATTAATAAAACAAACAACCGAAACTCAGACCAGGAACACGAAAACAGCAACCATTACAACATTAACTCACAAAGACAGGGCTGAAACACAGGGCTTAAATACAGGGGTAAACGAGCTAAACAAGATAACAAGAGGGCGTGGTTAATCAGAAACACCTGGGGATACTAATAAACTAGAAAAAACTACAAAGGACTACAAAACATGACACAGCACAGGAAATAGCTTAAGTTCACACAAGACAAGGGAAACACAGAACAGACAGGAACAAGACATGAACCCACACCGTGACATAGTAATGGTTTAAAAAAGAGAGAGAGAGAATGGGAGGAATATTTATATTTCAATGCTTTTATGTTAACTTTGTGTTCTCTTGCAAAAGAGATGGCGATAACATGAGGCGAGGATATGATATTTTCATCACCATGTCCCCTCTATAGGAGCTCTGTACCTTTCAAATAAAGCCACATGAATCATATATCATCATCATATTTAGTGATCCATCCTCGACCTAACCTAGACCACAGGCTCTACTCTTCAGCACAACGGTAACCCTCCACAACTCAAACACAACAGAAACCGATTTAAATCCCAGCTCAAGAGAATATTAAATCTTAACAGATATCCCTGTAGAGTCATCTTGTGCCAAAACACAGTTGGAGTTCAACTTGATATAATCAGTGGTGTTCACATAAATGCCTGAACTTTCAGTCAAATGTGAATGAAGTGGACTTATGCATAGTTCTACCTTTAAAATCTGCACATTCAAAGACTTTATTTAACTGCCAATATACTGGATTCTGTGTTGACATGAAAATTCAAGCAGTGAGGATTTTTCATGCAGATTTCATGACCTCATATTAATCGAAAGTCATAGGAAACGTTTTACTTTTAAACACACCATTTAACTAAACTTCAGTTAAATATTTAAGCAAATTTCAGAGAAACTAAAGGCAATTGAAACAGTGAAAAGAAAAAACTGTAGGCAGTCACCATAACCTAGAATGCATATTTCCATATGCTAACATAATAGATTTAATCAGAAATCTTATTCAAAAAGTTGTATATTATCAACCCCCATTAGCTTAACCGAATTACACATCATTTTCCATTAATGTGTTCCTTGACAACCATAGACACCCTACAATCATGAACAATTTATCTATTTTACTTGTATTAATAATTACAAATACTAATATTAAAAAATATGGTTTGTAATTTTAAATAACAAAAATAACTCTGTTAGCCTATTGCTTTATTATAAAAATATATAGACTGCAAAAAAGAATGGACGTAGTGTGCGTGACATCACCCGTAGGTTTCTGAAGACCGTTTTTGAAGCCCGTTTTTTAAAGTGGGCGTAGCCGACCGTCGCCATCTTGGCAGCGCGTCACTCCCGGATAACCGAAAATGGGCAAAGAGGCGGGACGTGGGTGGAGCTGAGGTGCTAATGCTATATGCTACTGGCCTCGCGCTAAAGTGACAGCTGATTGAAGAAGTAAAGCCAACAGTTAAAGTTCATGTTTTTGCCCTTCGAAATACTATAATAGTTAAAAGACGCAACTAAAAGTGAGACTATGTGTATCGTGACGCATTATTATTCTGGTAGTTAAAAATGTATTATCATGCAGTAACTTTAAAAATATTGCTCTGAGCTTGTGCGAGTGATTCATGCGCATACATGTCAGTCAGCATGGCATAAAGAGCTTTATTCAGTCCATTTTAAAATCTGATTTTGGCTGCCTCTGAATTTCTCAAATGGGTTAAACCAAAGATATTAGCTCAGAAGTTCAAGTAAATGCACTAGAAATCTGCGCTCATTCAAGCTTGTCTATATATTGCATGGACGGAGTCACGGAGAGAAAGCACTGTCACTTGCAGGATTTCATCTGACGGTACTTTTTATTTAACACTAAAAAGTTAAATAAGCATATCTTCCATTAGAGCATCAGTACCGCATAACGAGTGTGGTCTTTATATCTATAACTTTAGACGTTTTTAAATCTAAACTCCAAAAAGCAATGAAATTGTCAGACATCCATTAGTGTATGCAAGGAAAACAACTGGAAATACAGCGCTGGTGTTCTCTCCATACTCGACAACGACGGAATTCAACGGCGTGGGTGAAGGTATAATGTGTGTATTAAATTGTATGAAATAATCCAGAAAAAAGCACACACACGGCAGAGATGGCAAGTAAGTCTACAGCAGCGGCTGGAATTAGCTGAGGGTGACGTTAACACACAGCAGACAAACAGACTTTTGCAGCCTGCCTCAAGCGGCTAGTCGATGAATTGCAGTTTAATTCACTTCCGTGTTGGTTTCAAGAGAGAGACGGGGAGGTTGCCGCTTGGTCCCTCCAGAAAAACGCGTTTATGCGATCGCATAATTCAATGCAAAATCAGCTAAAATCCGCATATTTATGCGGGGCCGCATTTTTTCAAATACGCCGCACTTTCGCCACATAAATTGCAGATTTCAAAATATGCGGGCTTGCATGATTTCACAATCCCCGCATTTTCGTTGCAAAAAAGTCACATATATCTTAGCAGAAAGTTGAAAAAGGTTGCGTTTACTTCACACAAGAGCAGCCATTTTCCCCTGTTGCCATGGGAACATTATGAAGTGACATAATTACACAACGTGAACATCATCGAAAAGCTTTATAGAATATAGCATATTCCTTTTGTAAAGCTACAGCAGTTGTTTGACTCCAGCAGAAGTTTGAGCCATGTGTTTATTAAGGTCTGAAATAAAACAAGATGAGAACTTAAATATTCCCAGCACTTTCTGTGATGTAGTATGTTTGCTTATCATAGGAAGTAAGAAATGACTCTTTACATTAAGGTAGTAGCCTAGTGAGAACAGGGTGTTGGGGGAATCACTTTTTTTTCTCTTTTTCACCAAACCGCAGTTTTTGCAAGTTCCCCCGAATTTTTGCAAGTTCCCGCAATTTCACTGCATAAAATTGCATAAACATCCTGCATATTCCATCGCATTTCTTAAGAAAATGTGCCGCATAATCAAGGATCTTTGCCAACAACAATAGCAAAAAAATTCCGCATTTTTCTGGAAGGACTGTAAAAGTAATGAACCACTCAAGGCTGTCACAATTTCTTTTTTGTCTCTGCAATTCACAGCCTTTTGTGACTTATTGTATTATATGCACTGACACAGAAACAATCCTGATAAATCATCAGAATATGTGAGATGCTGGTGATGGGATACAGCAGACAACACTGCCTTCACGAGGCAGCCGAACCCCATCTGAACGACTGGATGGTCATCGGGGGGAAATGAAGCATGGCATGGGGACACTCTCCAGGCATGAGAGTCTCTGCTCCCCCTCCGCGTCACAATCAGTCAAGGGGAATTAAACCAGCAAGGCACGGTGTACTTCTGCATGATTGATGCTTGTCAACAAGAGCAGCCCAGGGCAGAAAAATCATCCTCAAAGTCTCTTGTACATTTTGACGCAGCGAATGATCTTCTCACTCGGTGGTTGATCTTAGACCTGTCCTGACTAGCAAGGGCGGTGTTGTCGAAAAAGATTTGAAAGGTTTCTCGTAGCTGTTTTGTTGGAATGAAAATCATTTTAATCCTGTCAATCTTATGAAGATTCCAATCTATGATTTCCCTGACAGCATGGAATTATTCTCAAAATTGGCACAATATGGCAAATGTGTCATTGAATTCTTCACGAATAATATTCTGAGCATTGCAAAATGATGTCGAATGGAATTTGGAAATAACATATAATTTTTTTTAACAATATTTGGTTGACTGGATAAACTTTAGAAACTAGAAAAAAGGAATGAATATACACTTTAAATATTGGCTTGACCAGTGTTAGAGAAAGTTATTTTAAAAGTAATGTTTTACAATATTGCGTTACTCACTAAAAAAGTAACAAATTACGTACTTGTCACGGTAAGACACGGAGATGAACCCAAACGCAGACAGTATACAATAAGACACGGTTTAATGACAAAAGCAGGAAAACAAAACCCATGAGAGGGCAAAACAGATAGAACACAGAATACCTGACTGACTAGACTAAACTGGGAAACAAATGAACAAGAAAACAAACAAGACTTCAAGAGACGCTAACAATGACTAGATGTACAGAGGGTACTCACGATCAACGTATAACAATGAACCGACACAAGACAGCAAACACAAGGGGATTAAATAGGAAGACTAATCAAACATAACAGGTGACACGGGTGAAACACTAATGACAGAATCAGGATAACAAGGGGGGCGGGGTAACGAGACAACACAAGCACATGACCAAAACACAAGGCCATGTGCTTGCACACAGAACATGGGTCTGTCATGATCCTGCCAAAATACTAGAACTCACAGACCTGATGGCAGAATCATGACAGTACCCCCTCCTTAAAGAGCGGCTACCAGACGCTCCCCAAGGAGACATTAAACGCGGGACAAGACTGACAGAGACATAGACCAGACCCGACAAAACATGACAAATAATAACAGGGGCATACAAGCGTGAACAATGACCGGGTTAGGGTGAAACATCAGAAAAAATAAACAAGGAAGGGGAGGCGGAGGGACAACAGAGTCTTTGAGCGAGAGTCCAGGGTGGGTGGGCGGGACGGTGATCTTGGAACTACAGGGTGTGGGCTTAGGACGGGGGACCCGAACGGACTTGGGTGGAGTGGTGTGAGTAGACGGAGAAACAGTCCTAGGTTGAACCATGACGGGGGAAACAAACGGGAGTCCGGGGGCAGTAGAGACAGGGACACACGAGGAGACAGTCCGGGGACTTCTGACGGGGAACATGGTTGGTGACGGGACAGGACTGGGTGCCGCGCTCACGGCGACCGGCTCTGGAACGGCGCTTGCCGTAGCGGGCTCTGGAACGGCGCTTGCCGTAGCGGGCTCTGGAACGGCGCTTGCCGTAGCGGGCTCTGGAACGGCGCTTGCCGTAGCGGGCTCTGGAACGGCGCTTGCCGTAGCGGGCTCTGGAACGGCGCTTGCCGTAGCGGGCTCTGGAACGGGCACTGGGTTCAGCTCCGAAACAACCGAACACCGGCCTCCCTAAGATCCGAGCCAGACGCTCCAGATAGTCCCAGCTCAGGAAGGCAGACGGGGCCTGAACAGTCTCTAGCTGGACAGACGGGGCGTGAACAGTCTCTAGCTGGACAGACGGGGCGTAAACTGGCTCTGGCTGGGCAGACGCAGGTCTCCTCTTCCTCCTCCTGATTCGCGGAGCCGATGATGCCTCGGGAGTCGAACTGGGATGAGTCTGTTCTCCAAGCCTCACGAAGCCTAACCTCAGATCCTCCGGGATCACCGGCAGACAGGCAGGAGGTAACGACACCATGGGACCCTGTGACTCCCGACGAACCAAGCAGTCCACCATGTCCCGGAACGGGCGGTGGGCCAGCCTCTCCCGTTCCGCCAGAGGTGGAGGAACTTTGAGACCCGCGATGAGGTAACGGTTAACCAGGCTCTCCGGTAAAAAATTTCTCTTTGCCTCCACGGCCTGAGCATATCCTCTCAGGGACCTCTCTCCCTCGGGAGGGAAAGGAAGCTTGCCCAACTTGCTGTCGTTGATAGCTGACTGCCACCATAGTTCCTGGTCAGCTGATTGTTGTCTTAGTGGGGATGACATACTGTCCGCTGGGTTCAGAATGGGTCGGTTCATTCTGTCACGGTAAGACACGGAGATGAACCCAAACGCAGACAGTATACAATAAGACACGGTTTAATGACAAAAACAGGAAAACAAAACCCATGAGAGGGCAAAACAGATGGAACACAGAATACCTGACTGACTAGACTAAACTGGGAAACAAATGAACAAGAAAACAAACAAGACTTCAAGAGACGCTAACAATGACTAGATGTACAGAGGGTACTCACGATCAACGTATAACAATGAACCGACACAAGACAGCAAACACAAGGGGATACAATAGGAAGACTAATCAAACATAACAGGTGACATGGGTGAAACACTAATGACAGAATCAGGATAACAAGGGGGCGGGGTAACGAGACAACACAAGCACATGACCAAAACACAAGGCCATGTGCTTGCACACAGAACATGGGTCTGTCATGATCCTGCCAAAATACTAGAACTCACAGACCTGATGGCAGAATCATGACAGTACTTATGTTTTTTTTTTTTGTAATGCATTGTTAATTTTGCGCTACTTTCTTGTTGAGCATTATATTATTATTATTATTATTATTATTATTATTATTATTATTATTATTATATTTTTATTGAAAGTTGAAAGTAATGTGTTTATTTTGTAAAATGTTACTTTTATACTTTTTTGTCTGTGCACATTTTAGGATTTTAGGATTTTAATGCAGTAGTTCGTTCATTAAATTAATTAATTAAACTGAAAGGAAACATGCATTATGCAAGCAGGGGTGCATTGTCCCATTTTTTAAAAAGGTATGGTCACATTTTAAAATTAGGGTCCAATTCTCAACTAAGTATTAACTACAATTTTTGCCTCAAAAAAGGATTAATTTCTGCTTATTTATAGCAAGTAAGATAATAGGAGTTAAGTTTAGGTATTGGATAGGATTAAGGGATGTAGAATATTTTCATGCAGAATTAAGCATTAATATGTGCTTTATAAGTACTAATAAACAGCCAATATCCTAGTAATATGCATGCTAATAAGTAACTAGTTAGTAAATAGTGAGAATTGCACCCTAAACTAAAGTGTAACCAAAAGTAATGCAAATATGAATGTGTAAATGTATAAAGTAATGCATTACTTTACTCGTTACATCAAAAAGTAATCTGATTGTAATGCACATTACTTGTAATGACGTTAAACCCAACACTGGGCTTAGAGACGGAGAGACAAAGTGTGTTGGGACAAAACAAACATTATTGTTTTCCCAGCTCTTGGTCCGCTGCGTTTAAACAAATGAAATGTACACTACAGAGTGAATGGATGTCTTAACATTGCCCTCGTAAACCTGCTAAATTGCTTTGATCCTCTTTCTAATCAGACACAATCTGCTTTTTAAAAACGGGAAATTGTATTAGGCGATTTCATTGTGGAAAATCCTGGATGGCTCCTCCGTCTCCTGCTGAGACTAAGCAGGCTCTCCAAAAAGCCAGTTCATACACGCACATATGGGAGACGGAGATGCAAGCAATAGGCCTGCAAATCCTGCCAGTATGACAAATCCGCATTATGCATATTCCCTCTTTTTGAAGCCATTCAATTAATTGGGCCATTGGAATCAGAAAATGGAGAAGAATTAGAGAGCTCGCAGACAGACGCGAGGATCTATGCAGGCCAGGAAAAGAAGGAAACGGCATCGTGACCATATCTGAGAGGCTGCAGTTTAGTGGGTTCATATATATTTGGCTTTGTTACATAAAAAGACCCATTTTTGGATCAGACCATATGGGAGAGATGGAAATAGATTAAGTCTCTTGCGCCAAGAGGAAGCCAAAAAAATTCCCCAGAGTGACTTGACTCACTCATTATCAAAGTCCCTCAAGTGGCCCTCTGCCCTCCTTTAGTCAGGAAGTGGAGGTGAGAAAGATTCCACATTCAGATGTAAAGTGGGTAGGGTTAAGGGGAGATAACCCTTAAAGAAGGGGCTTGGTTTTAAATATATCATTATATTATTACAATTTAAAATAACAGTTGTATGTAAGTTATTCCTGTGATGCAAAGCTACTAGGGATGTAACAATATCGTGTCACCATATATCGCAATACAAAACTGCAACAATATGTATCGTGGATAGTGAGTGACAATATGTATTGTGTGTAGGTCACCCAAAATAAAAGTTACTGTGTGAGAAAAAAAAATAAAGTTTTAGTGTCGGTACTAAATTAAACTACAGTAGTCAACATTGTTCAAAATTCATGTATAACTGATCCACTTCAAATGTTGACTACTGTACTATATATAATGTTGAATATAATGTAGAGTAATGCAATGGGGGAATTTTTGTGGGTCCTAATGTCAAATGTCTGATGTTACCAGTAAAAAGTGGCCTACATTATTTTAAATATATCTAGTCAGTAAGTATATTTGTCTAAAATAATTCAGTATTTTCAGCTTCAGAATCATGAATATATTTATTCTGGTGTCTCTATTGTCCTGTGCATTGGGTTTCCAGCACCAAGTCCGAGCCTATTCATTTACATACACAATGTAAAACCAGATTTAGCATTTTAATCAACAGTAAATTTATTCTTAACCTTTTCCCATATGTCGTGGAGTATCGCAATAATATCGTATCGTGAGTTCTGTATGTATCAAATCGTGGCATGAGGGTATCATTACACCCCTAAAAGCTACATTTTCAGCACGATTATTCCAGTCTTCAGTGTCACATGATCCTTCAGAAATCATTCTATGTTGATTTGATGCTCAATAAACATTATTACATGATAAAAAAAACAGTTGTGCTGCTTAATAATTTTGTGGAGAAAATATTCTGATGAATAGAAAGTTATTTAAAAAGCAAATCTATTGTAAAATTATAAATATCTTTACTTTATCATTATCTTATCTTTATTATTATCTTTATTTTCGATCAATTTAATGAACCCTTGCTGAATAAAAAATATTTCTTTAATAATAATAATATCTTACTGAAAGTGGCGCACATACACAAACATTGTCACGGTTCGCAGGATCACTTGCTCATTTTGTGTGTGTCTGCTCTGATCTGATTGCTCGTCAGCACAGCTGACGCTCATGGGCAATCAGATCAATCGCAGGTGTACCTCGTTTGTGAGTCCTATATGTAGTGCTGTGTTTGTCATGTTCAGTGTCATATTGTTGTTTCCCTGGTCCTGTTTGGGTCTCATGTTTTGTCTGCTGTCTCATGTTTCCTGTTCTCATGGATTCCTGCATCTCTCTGCTAGCCGTTTCGGACTCTGCTTCAGTGGATTATCTGGTTTGTGTCGTTCTCACTCTGCTTCAGTGGATTATCTGGTTTATGTCGCTCTCACTCTGCTTCAGTGGATTATCTGGTTTGTGTCGTTCTCACTCTGCTTCAGTGGATTATCTGGTTTGTGTCGTTCTCACTCTGCTTCAGTGGATTATCTGGTTTGTGTCGTTCTCACTCTGCTTCTGTGGTTTATCTGACTCGTGTCGGTCTTACTGGCTTCCTGCACCACGCTTCGCCCAACGCAGTCACCTGCGCTGTCAAGTGTCTGTTCCAGGCCGAGGACTTCACCAGCCTTCCTGTTTTTGCTGTTCACTCTGTTTGTTAATAAATAACTTTTGCTTGCATTTGGATCCTGTGATTCATACCCTAACATAATGATCTGACCAACATGGATCCAACAAGTATGGCCGAGCTACGAGAGATTCTGAACAAGAACAACGCATGTTTTGATCGACAGGGCGAACAAATCACAGCGACCGGTCGTGCTGTTCAGACCTTGGTGCCGCAGGTGTCAGAACTCCCCTCCCAATTGCAACAGCTGAGAGTCGAGTCTGCCCACGGGACCACTGCGCCCAATCCATCACCCGCTGTTCCACCCCCGGCCCAGCCTTCCAACAGTCCGGAGCCTCGTCTACCTCCTGCTGCCTATTCGGGTGAGTCACAACTGTGTCGTGCATTCCTGACTAAATGCTCACTGTTTTTTGCTCTCCAGCCGTCTTCATTCCCCACCGAGGAGTCCAAAGTAGCCTTTGTAATCACACTACTCTCTGGACGAGCGGTGCTGTGGGGAACCGCTGTATGGGAGCAAGGGCATCAGTGCTTGATGTCCTTCGGAGCGGAACTCAAGAAGGTGTTTGATCGCGCAGTCTCAGGGAGGAAGGCGGCCAGGTTCTTTGCAGACCTTCGGCAGGATCACAGGTCAGTGGCGGACTATGCCATCGAGTTCCGGACACTGGCCGCGGAGTGCAAGTGGAACAGCGAGGTGCAGTGGGACATCTTTCTGCATGGGTTGGCCAATCGCATCCAGGGTGAGATCTACACTCTGGACCTACCTGCATCACTAGATGGCCTGATCGATTTAGCCATTCGAGTGGACTCAAGACTGCAGTGTCGAGATCTGATGATGCAGAGGAGTTTGATTCCAGACGTATAGAACCATCCTATTTCACCTTCCTGTGATGCGGTCGGCCCAACATTCGAACCGGAACCCATGCAGGTGGGCAGAGCTCGGCTCTCCCGGGAGGAGAAGCCCAGGAGAGCCAAGGGGTTGTTTATACTGCGGGACCGGGGGACACTTTGCCACGAAATGCCCGGTAAAAGCCAAGGCCCGTCAGTAGTAAGGAGGTAACTGTGGCATTGCTTTCAAGGAAACCTCCCGAGAATCGACGCTCCTCCCGGTCAGACTGCAGTGGGCCACCTCTCATCACGTCTGTGACGCGCTCGTGGACTCTGGAGCGGAGGGGAGCTTCATGGACCGAGACCTGGCACCGCGCCTGGGTGTTCCCATCATTCATCCCATCTGTCAACGCTCTAAGTGGTCAACTCCTGTCACTCATTCTACCGGACCGGTGAGTTTGATTACTTCTGGCAACAATGTTGAGGAGATCCATTTTCTCCTCATTGACTCTGCCTTTGCGCCTGTGGTGTTAAGGCACCCCTGGCTCACCCTCCATAACCCTCACATTAACTGGTGGCAGAACTCTATGTCTTGGAGTGAGAAATGTCATACGTCTTGTTTGGTGTCTGCGTGTTCTTCTGTGTCTTGTTCTGTTGCAGGATGAGCGGGTGGACCTGTCTAACGTGCCCGAGGAGTATCTCGACCTGAAGGAGGTGTTCAGTAAGTCTCGGGCTGCTTCTCTTCCTCATTGTCCCTATGACTGTGCGATAGACTTATTGCCAGGTACGTCTCCGCCTAAGGGCAGATTATACTCTTTCCGTTCCCGAGAGGGAGGCCATGGAGAAATATATTTCTGATTCTCTGGCAGCCAAGTTCATCCGCCCTTCCTCTTTTCCTGCTGGGGTGGGATTCTTCTTTGTGGGTAAGAAGGATGGTTCTTTGCGTACTTGTATTGACTATCGAGGGCTGAACGACATCACGGTAAAGAACACTTATCCTTTGCTGTTGATGTCTTCAGCCTTTGAGAGACTGCAGGGCGCCTCCTTATTCACAAAGTTGGATTTTCGTAAAGCCTATCATTTGGTCCGCATCAGGAAGGGGGATGAGTGGAAAACCGCTTTTAACACCCCCAGGGGGCACTTTGAATACTTGGTTATGCCGTGCGGACTTTCCAACTCCCCCGCGGTTTTCCAGGCACTCGTCAACAACATGTTGAGAGACATGGTCGATCAGTTCACATGTCTACCTGGATGACATATTGATTTTTTTTTTTTTCTTCGTCTCTCCAGGAACACATTCAACACGTCAGACGAGTGCTTCAGAGGCTATTGGAGAATGGGTTTTATGTCAAGGCGGAGAAGTGTGTTTTTAATGCACAGTCTGTCCCCTTTCTAGGATACATTGTGTCGTCTGAGAGGATACGTATGGATCCAGACAAGATTCAGGCAGTGGTAAATTGGCCAACCCCAGTCTCCCGCAAGACCCTGCAGAGGTTTCTGGGCTTTGCCAATTTTTACCGACGTTTTATTCGCAACTAGCCATGCCTCTGACCGCCTTGACCTCCACCATGACGACGTTCAGGTGGTCTAGTGCAGCCGAGTCTGCATTTTCCAAACTTAAGGACTGCTTTGTTTCAGCCCCCATTCTGATTGCCCCTGATTCTTCTCGTCAGTTTGTGGTGGAGATCGATGCGTCAGGGGTGGGGGTAGGCGCGGTTCTCTCCCAATGCTCACCCGCAGGCGACAAGGTTCAACCGTGCGCGTGTTTTTCTCATCGCTTGTCCCCTGCCGAACGTAACTACGACATTGGTAATAGAGAATTGTTGGCAGTCAAGTTAGCCTTGGAGGAGTGGTGTCATTGGTTGGAGGGCTTGGGGGTACCCTTTATCATTTGGACCGATCAAAAGAACTTTATTTTTTTTTTTTTTTTTTTTTTTTTCTTCTCCCCATTTCCTACCGTCCAGGTTCCAAGAACATCAAACCTGACCCATTGTCCAGCATTTGGCCAATCTGAACGCCCGGTTTCTCCTGAGTCCATCGTTCCACAGAGTCGTGTGGTGGCAATGCTGACCTGGGAGATCGTGTCGAAGGTCCGCACTGCCTCACATGGGGTAGTGCCTCCACCTGGATGCCCACCAGGTCGATTGTTTGTGCCAGAGAGATTGCGGTCCAACGTTATCCAATGGGGTCATTGTTCCAAGCTAGCTTATCATCCGGGAGTACCGATGGTAATCGTACCATCTTTCTCATTAAACAGATCTCATCAAACAGCTCGCGACATTCGTTTTGTTTTGACCGGCTCCGTCTGTGCTAGCTGTAAGACTTCCACTCGTCCTCCGGCTGGGTTCCTTCAACTGTTGTCAGTGCCTTAGACCCTGGTTACACATTGTGCTAGATTTCGTCACAGGGTAACACGGTGGTTTTAACCGTGGTGGACAGGTTCTCGAAGGCAACTCATTTCATCCCTCTGCCCAAGTTATCTTCAGCCAGAGAGACAGCGGTGGCTGTCATAGACCACGTTTTTTGGATTCATGGCCTCCCAACGGACGTGGTCTCTGACAGAGGTCCCCACTTTAAAAAAATCCTCAAATTTTGGAGAGTTTTGCCAGTTGCTGGGGGTGAATGTCAGTCTTTCTTCTGGGTTACATCCCCAGAGCAACGGAGAGGGCCATCCAAGATTTAGAACGGGGGTTGCGATTGTTTAGCTTCACAGAATCCGTCTTCTTGGAGTCAGCACATCTCATGGGTTGAGTATGCACATAACTCATTACCAGTGTCATCCACGGGCTTGTCTCCGTTTGAGAGTAGTTTAGGGTAACAGCGACCAATCTTTCCTAGTCTGGAATCCGAAGTCGCGGTTCCCTCCACTCACGAATTCGTCCAGAGGTGCAGACACGTCTGGAGAACAGCCCGGATTCAGTGCTTCAGTGGATTATCTGGTTCGTGTCGTTCTCACTCTGCTTCTGTGGATTATCTGGCTCGTGTCGGTCTTACTGGTTTCCTGGCCCACGCTTCGCCCACTGCAGTCACCTGCGCTGCCAAGGGTCTGTTCCAGACCAAGGACTTCACCAGCCTTCTTGTTTTCACTGTCCACTCTGTTTGTTAATAAATAACTTTTACTTCCATTTGGATCCCGTGATTCATACCCTAACAAACATATGCTAAAATTTAACTATTGAAGCAGGAAAAAAAAAAAAAAAAAATGCTGGGTCACATCAAAAGGCCAAAATCAAAATGTAATTGTCAGAATTTCTAGGAAGGGTTTTATCAATTGTTAATTTGTTAACTTAAATTATATATCTGAATATTATTATTACTATCATAATGATCTAACATTAATGTTAGATAATTTTATAGGCTTATTTCTGACTGAAATGAATACATTGTTCCTCGACATGAAGAAAAACTTATTTATTGTTTACATGAGTTGTTTGTTATGCGTTTTCCATTTGACTCCTTTAAAATATTTCATTCATTTTCCCTCTTTTACACTTGAATTATTGCTGTTTAATGGGAAGATCATGGTTATTCTCTTCACACTGTGGTAAGCAGAATGAAAACATGATGCCAGGCATAAAGTTTGCTATTTATTATGTGCAATCAGTTTAGGAATAAACTGGTATTTCGAGTCACATGCACTAGATACAGAGGAATTTTAACAAGCTCTGAGTGTCAGGTATGGGGTGGTGAAAGGAGCAAGGACTCATATGCAGAGTTAATGGGCTTTCATTTAATAATAAAAATAAAACAAAATACAAACAAAATCTACCACGAGGGGGATGACTTGACTACACCGCAGGGAAACAGTGTACATATGACGACGAGCCAGCATAGGACTGCAAACGCGAGAATAAATAGGGAGAGCAAACAAAACAGGTAATGAGGGAGGACAGGTTGGGCAAATAAATCAATAATCAGGTAACAAGATGCGAGAGGCTAGACAATCGACAGGAGAGTACATGGCACAAGGAAACATAGGCGACAAGCCATGTGCTCACACCAAACATGACTAGACCACAAGACCTGTGTGAAGTTGGCCCCCCACCCAACGCAAAACGTTGTCAAACTATGCTCAATCGTTTGTGCTCGGTTTGTGCTGTAAAAAGTTTCGTTTGTGCTGTTTCGGTTTTTTAGATATTAAAAGAACATTCTGAGGTCACTTAGCCCCCCCCCACATGATCCAAAATCACCCAAAATAGGCTCGTTCGTTTGTGCTTCGTTTGTGCTGGTTTGTGCCGGTACAATTTTCGTTTGTGCTGCGTTGGGTTTTAAAATATCGGAAATTGAATTATAGAAGATGACGTCACCAGCCCACCCAAAATAGACGCAATCGTTTGTGCTCCGTTTGTGCTGTAAAAAGTTTCGTTTGAGCTGCTTCGGTTTTTTAGATATTAAAATAATATTAGGTGGTCATTCTGAGGTCACTCAGCCCCCCACATGATCCAAATTCACCCAAAATAGTCTCGTTCGTTTGTGCTTCGTTTGTGCTGGTAAAATTTTCATTTGTGCTGTGTCGGGTTTTAAAATATCAGAAAATGAATTATAGACGATGACGTCACCAGCCCCCCACATGCTCCAAATTCACCCAAAATAGTCTCGTTTGTTTGTGCTCCGTTTTTGCTGTAAAAGGTTTCGTTTGAGCTGCTTCAGTTTTTTAGATATTAAAATAATATTAGGTGGTCATTCTGGGGTCACTCAGCCCCCCACATGCTCCAAATTCACCCAAAATAGTCTTGTTCGTTTGTGCTTCGTTTGTGCTGGTTTGTGCCGGTAAAATTTTCGTTTGAGCTCACACAAAACGAGACATGAACAAGCATCTAATGAGAACACCCATAGGCCACGTGTTCACACAGAACATGACAACATGAAAGCACACAGCTAGTGGAAAACACAAGCTGTGTGCTACACAGCACAAGACAAAACACGACATGAAAGCACACGGCCAATATAGCCTAAACACGAACCGCTTGCTACACAAAACACAGCATGTGGACAGAAGAGCGTACCGGGCCGAGCGAACTCGAATCCGCAAGCTCACAAGACAAGATAGAGCGCACGAGAACGAGCATAAGCTCATCCTGTGTGCTCACAACAGAGAACAAACGCAGAGCATGAATGTCCAAATCCCGTTACAGAACCGAAACCAAACTAGACAGATATGCCGGGATCCAAACACCACCCCACACATGTAACAAGGCATACAGCCAAGAGAGCGCACAACTCAAGAATGCTCAAAGTCGCGCGTACACACAAAGACATGACACAACAGGAATGTCAAAGCTCTGTCAAAAAAAACAAGAAATAAACTAGACAGAAGTGACAGAACCCTGACACAGACACAGCATGATTCCAGTGGCCTTTTTATATGACACAGTTTATGAGATGACTTACTGGAAGAAAGCACTTCACCTCAATGGATTTTTTTCGCAATGCATCATGCACAATTATTGAAAGACATACTGAGATGGCTATCCATAGATTTGACAGGCATGCCAATATATATTTTAATCCTCTGATACTTTTATCTGAATGAACTTGTGTCTGTTCATAGACTCACTGGAAACTAACATTGCTGCAAGGAAATTCTTGATTTAATCACTTGCAACGTTTGTTAGAAATCACAGGGGACTAGATTATAGTACTAATGACTGTGCATATCCTTGATGCCGCATGTGCTTTTGTATTTGCAGGTGTCTAATTATGAATCTCTTAAAGTATCCTTTATTAATGACTCATGGATGGTGATCATTAACAAATGTTTTAAGTCAATGTTTGAATTTGCTGAAAGTAACTTTAGGATTACATCAATGTGTTTGAAAGACATGTTTCCAAAAATCACATTCTCTAAAACAACCAAAATTTGGCACTACCCCAGGGTTGCAATTATGTTATCCAAGGGATTCCTTGTTCTTTTGTTTCACCAATGGTGCACCTGCAGTGCATGACAACATTTGAAAACATTATTTATCCGCTGACACACCCAAATCTAAATCTACAATTCCTAATTTGACCTGCAGCCTCCCACATGTGCTGCTTCAGAGAGCTTTTTTTTTTCTTTACAAAAACATATTCAGAAGCAGATACTCCTGAGCTATTATATGTTAATAGCTCATGATCAATTCATAAGCTATTTGGTTCATTCTAGCTTGGCAGTCTTGTTAGAGTACATTTCAACTTCCTCAAATTACCTCCAAGGCACTTTGAATGCACTTGATTATTCTCAGGTCATGAACCTTCAACACTGAGTCAAGTTAATAAACCTGTTGTGCTCTAGGGAGATGGGGTCAATGCTTTAATCAGCTATACACACATAGTTGTGGTTGTTGTTGCTTTTTAGATGTGGCAAACATCTTGGAAATCCACTCAAGGCTACATTTTGAAACTTAGTTGCCTTATTTTCTAGTGCAGTTACAAATTATTTTTACCAAGCTGTACCTGTATGTTGATAGTTTTAGGTAACAAAAAACACATTTTTATATTTTTGTCTAACTGGTGAGTTAAAATCAGCATGATATGGAAGTTGTGATAGTCTTTCCTTCCCTATTGTGACATATTAAAAGTGAAAGACATATTATAAAAGTGAAATGGCTTCTTGAACAAGAATAAAATGTAGGATGGGACTTGTTTTGGTCCATGAGGAATTGATTGGATGGATGGGTGTGGTTTGCTATTGCTGTGATCTCATGTTGAGTGAAAGGTTGTCTCGACCCTCGTGCCTGAAAAATTTGGGACCCAAGTTCGAGTCTACCTGAGATCATGTCCTGATCCCACTCCTCCTCACTCATCCCTACTTTCCTCACTATACTTGAATGTCTTGTAAAAAAAAAAAAAAAGCAGCCAAAAAATTATAATAATGGAAAAAAAAAAAAAAAACCGTTATAACACGTTGGCTGGTGTAGTAGCCACTGGTGTATGAAGCATCCCAGCAGCGCCTCAACAGTGTTTGTAATGCTTATCTTTGACACACAGAGTGCAATAAAGTTGTGCTTTAACCCAGCCTGAGATACATGTTTTAAAATTGTCAAAATGCTAGTAAACAAAAATAAATCTGAATGCTTCTGAGGAATCCAGTTGCACTCATACAGAATTTGGGTGCTGCAGAAGTGCAGTTGCTCTGTCCTGGAGGGAAATTATCTAAACATTACCTTCTATGAAAAGTAATGCAACAACTACAGTAGTTACTTTTTTTAAAACTAGAAGCACATTGCGATGTAACATTCTCCAACACTGTTGCACTCATGCTTAGTTCATGCTCTCAACAGACATGTCTATGATTGGCTACAATGCTCAACGCTGTTGAAACATGTAAATAGACAACTTTCACACTTTTCATGGAGCACAGTAATACACATGGGTGCATTTGAAAGCAGCTGCCTATCAGTGAAACTGCCATTATTGGATTTATAACCTAAAGTTATAAAATTATCACGTTATTTGATTTTCCTAATTTTATACTTTCTAAATATTATATATTATAAATATTGCTAATATTTAATGTATTCAACCAAGGGGTCAATGGCCTGAAAAGTTGAAGACCTCTGGTATAAAGTAAATGTAAGACTACTTTAGTAGTAGTAGATGTGTTCAGGTCCACAACATGCGTACACTCTGCACACATTACACTTACATTATTACACACACACTTGGCAGCAGCACACAAAAATGCCAAATATTAAAAATAAATTGATTACATTGTAAAAGATTATTATTGTGTACATAAAGATATGGTGGAATCCGGCTTGTCCCGTTGATGATCTGCTTGCGTGCTTTAACTTCACGCACGAGTAGATCCGTTTCCTCGCTAGAGAAGCATTCAGTCTTTCCGCTTGCAAATTCCACCATGTATCCGTCATGGCGCGAGCGCAACAAGGTTTTAAAGGGAATGGGAGATGCATTCAGGCGAATTTCATCAATTCAAATCAATGTCAAACAGTGGATTACAGTTCATTGACACACTGGTGTGAATTTTAGATAACTAAGTATGTAACAATGAGAATGTAAATGATGTCTGTCCAGTGATTATTTGTGGAGTTAAATAAGTTAATGACATGTGCCATCACCAGATGCGGCCCACTCCGACCCTTAAACTTAAGGCTAGAGATACTTCATCAGCTTGGCCTAGTTTTAATTCAATGCTGCACCTTTTCTCTTTTTCTATCTGGCTTTCATTTCAGAGAGAGAAAGAACCTTCAAAGGCCACTGACTATATTTCAGATTCATTAAATCTTGCATAATGGTGAGTCATGTTTAAAGAAAAATCACTGTCTGGACTTCCATAAAAACAGCTCAAATTCATACCTCATTATATCCTCCATATTTGAGGGAGCCTCTGAATGTATCCATTGAAGCTACACAATGTTTAATGAAATGTCGAAGCTAATTACTTTGGGCTTTGTCTAATTCCAAGCTCAGAGATTCTCAGTTTAACTGAAGGGCATTGCTTGGCAGCATCTTTGTCATTCCCTGCTTTTTTACACTTGAGGAAATATGACTGAGTTTGTTTGAGGCATTTTAAATAAAAAAAAAAAACTCAAAAATAGTCAATGTCTTCATCATCTTATTTTTAGACATTCAATTTAAAACGTCCAACACAGATAAAACTAAAATGTATTTACTCATCCATTAAATGATATAAATACAAGGGGGAAAAAGCAAGCAGAGAGAAACAAGTGGTAGTCTGAGGCGAATCTGAAGCAAATCGTAGTATACAGAGGAAGTTGGCAATCACCTTGTGAGGTTGTGCCTGGAGTAGTAAACACACGCCGAGCATACGGTGTCTTCAGTATCCCAAAGATGCCGTGGCAGATGGCCGCACATCTCATTACGGAATGCCAGCACCCTTGGCACTGGCGCTCTAAATGCCATTGTTGCTGCTCATGCGAGAGCTGTGCAGGGTCAGCGCTTCTAACCTTGCAAAAGCTGCCATAATCCCTTGCTCAATAGCCTGTCATTTTGCCCTGTTACCTGGAGTTAAAGTTAAGAGGGTCCTCCATCTGTAAGAGCTGATGCTACATCCAAGTTTTCTCAGCTCTACCCTCTTTTTCCAGTCAGTTGGGCATGCAGTGGGGAAAGCATGGAGACGCAAAAAGATGCTGGGAATGTTGAAGCTGCTGGATAAGCGTGTAATTTTCCCTCAATATACTTTGCAGATCTTAATGTGGTTGAAATGTTTACACCATATAAAAGGAGCAAAGATATTCACAGTTTAATCTCATGAAAACATGTGGTCACATTTTACCCTCCAAAATCAAAAAGGTAAAAAAAAAGTGTTAAAGGCACAGTATGTACGTAGTTTTATTGTAGTTTTATTAACATTACTGTGGTATGAAGCACGGCGGGGCCCAGAGTTTGGGACGGATATTAAGGATGATGACAGTGAAGGGCGATAGAGGGCCAGGCCTGGGACATTATACGTTGCTGTATTATGCTTTAATTGCCGCAGTCGCTACTTTCATTTTGTTGTTTGTTTATTTTAAGATTAAAGTTACATTTAACGTTTGTCGTTTGCCGTAACTCCTTCTACCCTGAAATTGAATTTTGCTGCAGTTACATTTGATCACATAAAACAGGCAACGTGTACCACGAGATACATATTCTTTAGTCTCTTGTTGGAGGCACGATGAAATAATTTTTCATCCAGTACTGTTTTAATATCCTAGTTGAGTCTGTAGAACAGCTATTCTGAGTCAGTAGAAATCTCGTTCCAGAGCCGGGGTCTTTAGAGAAGATCCTTATAGGCCCTCCTGGCCTCAGGGCCCCCTGTACAGTACGTGTAAGTACAGTAAGTGTGTACGGACCCCTTCTCAATCTATGTATTTTGAGTTAAATTGTGCAAATGGTAATATTTAATTCTGATATTGAATATAATATGTGCTGGGCAAGGATTAATCACGATTAATCGCATCCAAAATAAAAGTTTGTGTTTACATATTATATGTGTGTGTACTGTGTGTAATTATTACATATAAATACACACACATGCATGTATATATTTAAGAAATATTTGCATGTTTATACTGTATTTATGTAAACACAAACTTTTATTTTGGATGCGATTAATCACGATTAATCCTTGCCCAGCACTAAATATAATATTATAATATTCAAATAAAACTGATATTATTACGTTTAGTTGACTACATGTTTGCATTTTTAACAAAATATTTTCTTGCAGAGTTTCACACAGGTCATTTTATGGTAAAACAGGGGTGTCCAATACTGTTCCTGGAGGGCTGATCAAACACACCTGAAAAGTACATCTTTTTTTGCATCAAACAAATCACAGAAACATTGATGACTTGGGCCTTTTTTATACCCTAATACGTGTCGATACAACGATGGAGATACAACTCATGAAATCCAAACTATATCAAATATTTCTTTGGATATGTTTTACTTAAGTCCAGATAATATTAAAAGTGACATCAAATTATTTTTGGATGATCATTTTCCACTCTTGCCTGTTTTAGGGTTAAATTAACATTATTTTATTTCATTCTAATGAAATAGCCGAGATTGCTGAATTATCCAGGTAACTTTATTTGACTAATTAAAACTTTAGGGTAATGCAGCGCTGTTTTACTTGGTCAAAGTAAAAGTTTTGGTCAAAACAAGCGTACTAAAAATATATTTGAGTGTGTTAAAAGTTCTGCTTAACTCTATGGTTGCTTGGTCACTGGTATAAGACACTTACTGCACACTGCAGTATGCCAGATCGATATTAGAATAGCAAATTAATAAAAGCTGTATGACTTATGTTGCTAAATGCCATGCAATAAACTTTAAAATATGGTGGAGAAAATTACTGTTACTACAAATAAAGCTCTTTCTGATTTTGCTATATTAGCCACTGCACAAATATTGCATGGTATGGTAAAAACATGTTACTTGCATGTAATCTTGTTGAGCTATATCACAATGATTAGTTTTGTTTTAGTAAATGGTATCCAAACAGTTGCTCACCTGTCTAATAAAACACATCTTTGCATCTACATGTTTAGTCTAAGCATCTGTGTCGTTTCCATGGTTTCCAAAACAAAAAACAAGCAATATTTGTGACATTCATTTTTTTAACAATTCACACATTCTCATTCCTGTTATGACCACAGATGTTGGCAATTAATAGTATATATTTTTTTAATTATTATTATATATTATTTATTTTCCATGAATATACTAATTGGAGAGATTATTTAAAGATATATATACAGTGTATATATATATATATATATATATATTTTACATTTAAATAAGCATAAATGAAAGGTAGCAAAGTATTAAAAAGTAAACTTTGTATTTTTTACTTGTTTTACAGCACATTTTTACAAGCATACTTAAATCAAGGTATATTTAGCTGTGAGGCAAAATTACTTGAGGTCTTAAATCGTGTTAAGATTAAGTGAGCACTTAAAAATAAAGAAATAAAAATCTTCCTAATAAAAATAAAAATAAATAGTTTAAAACAAAAAAAATCCATTGTCAATAATATGTTTTTGCTTTAAATTAAAGTCATTTAATTTTGACTCCAAAGCATTCAATTATTTTATTACAAATATTGATGGCTCATTAGGCACATATTCGGTCTAATCAAAAGCTCTCTAGAATGTGAATGCAAGATATAATTTATAATAACATACAGCAGTAAGGGCTAGGACTTAGGAATGAGCCTTTTTTATTTGCCTCTGATTTCAATAGGAAATGTGTATACAAACTACACCTGTCAAGCTATTTTTGGGGGTCTTTAAGTGTCCTATTATATCCAAAGACTATTTACTTTCCTAATGCAGTTAGAATATAGCCTGGTCCCACCAGACTCTCGTACATTTCATTTCATTTGTACATAAGAGTCTGGCACCGCTCAATTGACAAGCGTTAACTTCCTTGTAGGCGGGAACTCTATTGAAGTCTATTGGATCTGCCTAGAGTCACTCTATCTGCCTCAACCAATTGCTAACGTTTGGTCGTGACGTGTATTTTCCCGAACCCCGTGGGGAGGAAGGCCACCAACAAAACTAAGCAAATATTGTTCTTGCTCCGGCTTTAACTTCTTGATTTTCGGCAGCGTCGCCACAACGGACCGAATGGCTTCGCTCGCATCTTTCTCCGCTGCCATTACTGAACTACAACTCAAAATAACGCACGAGTCAACATCAACGTCTTTGTTCTCAGCCACTCCCTCTATTCGCTGATTGGCCCGGTAAAAAATTGATCGGAGAAAACCAAAGTCTCCAGCAGAATCCCAGATGTAGTACTGAAGGAAAATTAAAATTGAGCGGAAGTACGTAGGAGGGCGTAGTCAGGCTAGTTAGAATCTGGTGGAAGGATTATCTGTCGAAGGCAAATCCGGGACTTCTTCCGGTACTACTGGGTGTACTTGCAGATTCATTATGAATAGCTCTTCACTGAATGTACAGAACTTGTTTTACTCAGCATGCCTCATTCTCATGGTGCTCTTCATTAACACCACAGCTAGAATCCAGCATGACTGTGAAAATATCACTACACAATCACACGCCAGATTCAAAACACTGTCAGTGTTTATTTCCTTTTCCTGTCGATGATCTATCACTACAGATTGTTTATTGTCTTCCTTATGTTCCATTTACTTCTGTTCTAGTTGAATATACGGTTTAAAATACACAGAACAATAAGTGATTTTTCATATCAAAAAGCCTTGTATCATACATTAATAGATTTTTTTCTCCAGTAATCCATGTATAAAGTCAGTTCTTTTCTTCACTCAAAACTAGAGCTGCACGATTGATTATTAAAAGATCGCAATCTCGATTAAAACACCCTCACAATCTTTTTCCTAAATGAAAACGATTCACCTTTGTCAATTAAATCTTTGACAAAATCATACCGGGACATTCAAATCTGTATTCACGCTGCCGCTGACCCAGAGAGACCAGCTGTCATGTCAAGGTATTCCCCAGATGGTAACACTTTACTTGAAGGGGTGTGCATAAGACTAACATGACACCGTCATAATCATGACATGACACATGTCATGAATATGAAGGACGTTTTATGCATTTTTATGACAACTGTCATTAAGTGTCATTTGCTCAATTATGACATTTTTAATGCAAATATGACACTGTTTGAGATGTGTTTGTTATGACAACTTGACATTACTAAGACAACACAACCTGTCATAAATATGTCATAAACATGACATAGCAAATTAATGATCAAACTTAAGAAAACACTTAGCTTTATGGGTTAACATTTCAGTTACATTTCATAACAGTTTTGACATTGGCTGTCATGAAGCCATTATAACATTTTAATGACAAATTAAATTTGTACCACTGTAGTTGAGGTCAAGAAAAACATTCATGACACAGTTATAATGGCCTCCTGGCAGCCAATGTCAAAACCAACCACATGACAATTTAATGAAATGTTAACCCATAAAGCTAAGTGGTTTCTTAAGTTTGATAATTAATCTGCTATGTCATGTTTATGACATATTTATGACAATTCATGTTGTCTTGGTAATGTCAAGTTGTCATGGCAAAGACACTGACAGGTTATGATGTATTGATTTATGTCAAGGTGTCATAACAAAGACATCTCAAACAATGTCATATTTGCATTAAAAATGTCATAATTGAGCGAATGACACTTAATGACAGTTGTCATAAACATGCATAAATCCTCCTTCATATTTTTGACATCTGCCATGTCATGATTATGAAGGTGTCATGTCAGTCTTATGCACACCCCTTCAAGTAAAGTGTTACCAAACAGATTAACAGCTACATAGTACTATTATTTCTGTGTTACAAATATTTAAATGATCACAGAAGTACTGAGATAAAAGTTTCTAGTTCAGATATAAACATTGATGTCTCAAAATAGATTAAAATTAGAGCAAACCACCTTTTGAAAGTAGCTTGGTTCTTCAAACTGATTACGTTACGCCACTCTGTGGCAACAAGTGACTGTAAAAAAAATATTTGTCATTGAATCATTCATTCAAGACTTTCGGTCAAAAAACTATTCGTCCAGTAATGAAACAATTAAAGTATTTATTCATTCAAACGGATTAAAAATAAATAAATAAATAAATTACAATTTATTTTGTTTAGTTGTGTGTTCAGAATCGTGGGAGAATCGTTTTCATATTTAAAACAAGATTTTTTTTAATTTAATTTGAAATTCAAAACATCCAGCTCTACACTCCTTTTATATCAAAAGTTCAGAATTTTGGCCTGCCCTGAGGAACAGCATGAAAAAAAAATGGAGCTAAGCAAAACCACACCATATATACATGTACTGTACATATAAAACGTTTTTTTTAATCATTCTAAGGGTTAAAAAGACCCTTGAAAAAAAGAACTTCTAAATCAATCAATCCATAAAATGCTACAAAAGAGAGATGTAAAATATGCCCTCATATCTGAGAATTCACAGTTTATTGTCAGCCCAACTGAGAAAATACAGAGTGGCACTTGTTGTTTTCATGGTTTTGTTGAGTGAGCAGACTACACTCCAGTGTCCAGTCCTTTTTCAAGGACTCTTTATAAAGATGGTCAGAGTAATTACATTACCTACATCCATACACTGTTAAGTTCATCCGTACGGACCATAACATCAGTTTCATATCGGTTCATTGGACCAGCTAAGGAAAGAAAAAGGAAGTTGGCGTGATGCTGTGTAAAACATTGCCTCACTCAGCAGGTATGGTGTAATGGGATTTCACAGTGTACCAAAGCACTTGCAGGGGGTTTGATTAACTCTCACTTCTAGGACACTTGAATTTCTCTATATTTGAAAAGAGATACAAATAATGGAAATAAATAAGATTGTAAAACAGTTTTTTCAGGCCAAATCGAGTAAATCAAGCAGATCTATAAAAAGTTCTACTAAAGTTTTCCCTAAAGAAATAATTCATTCTGTGTGATTTATGCCAATTACGTTGTGTATTGCTTTGTGACCATGTGACAAAAAGGGTTACAGTTTCTGACCAAATGGCCATTCCACGGGGCGGTACATTACAGTACAGTATGATTTGGGAGAGTATACCCTGATCTGGCTTGCATTACCTCCGCCAATGGTACTGTTACTTGATAGGCGTAGTGTATGCCGGAAAGAAGCATTCAACGTCATTCCTTGCAGAAAGAAGAAAGCAACACAGTAAATAACAATGGAGGACATACAGGCGATCTTGTTCTTGGTTTGTGGCATGTGGCTGTTTGTAACAAGACAATAAAACAATGTGTTGCAACTGTATATTGAAAATGTCGACTCTAGTGTTGTCATTCCCCTTGTAGCACGCGCAAGTGACAATTCTCAGTCAACCAATCAACGTTCTGGAGTGAGTCTAACTCCACCCTTTCGGTACCGGACAACGTAAGGGTCACAAAAAAGTGGTACGGTACGGTTCGGTATTTTGGTACCATTTGCAACTTCAGACTATTGAAATGCAAATAATTGCGTACCGTACTATGCTGCACTGTACCGTACCTCTCGGTGGAAATGAGCCAAATGTACTCTACCCTTGTGAACACAGATTTTTGTTGTTCTCACAGTGCCTCTGATGGCCTGCCACTTGCATCAACTAAATATTGATTTTTAAGACAGTCTAACAATGCCTGTACCTGTGGCTGCCAAGAAATCAAATTGCTATGAATCTGGAATTAAAAGTTACCCTTGAGTTGTTTTGCTTTAAGCATAAAGACTCCCTGAATATGATCAATTTCCCCCATGTGTCAGATCTGCCTTCACTTGCTGACTACCAAGCTCAAAACAGACGTCTAAGTATTCCACATGTGTAAGAGTTAAGTGGACTACATCGAGTTCCCCTAATCAAACACTTGTGTCCTCACAGCCTTTTCCCTACAGTCAAGTCATCTTTCCACAGCTGCAGGAGAGCGCAGCGAGGCACAGCGCAGTGGAGCGCATTAGTTCATTCAGTCACAGTCCACACCTGGCTCTCCGGCGGAGCCTGAGCTCCCATTATTGCCATATGGCAGGGTTCCATCAAGCCCTCAGCATGGAGGCTTCCCCATAATTCAACACTGAGACAACAGGAATAGACATGCTCAGCAGTCATCAGAAAAGACTGTTTTCAACTCAGACCACTAGCTTTCTTCCTCCCTGCTAGCACAAATCCCTCATTTTTGTAGTAACATCTTTCTAGGCAAATTTGGAAGGCTTTCTCCATGACCTGGAGTAAAAGTCAATTCTTCCAAGGCTTGGAGAACCTGAAGTTAAGAACCTGAAGAATAAAACTTAAATCCCTGCTCTCTAAACTCTGGCTAATATTTTTTTTAGTGAGGAAATGTAATATTATTGCCGCGTCTGCAGGCGAGTTGTCAAAACCAGTTGCAGCAGGGTGAGGGAGATAGTCTTAACCCTGTTGGGTTTTTTTTATGTAACCAAAGTAATGTAAAATTAAATCAAGTCTCAGGCTGAAAATATATGAGGCATGTTTTGGAAGAATTCTTCCACTACATTACTTTAATGCAGTGGTGGCATCTCTTAAAACCCTTGTGAGTATCAGGAGAATTCAGTTTATTGCAGCACGCCCCCATTCTCAGACTGCAATTTCAAGTGAATATTTTCGAAATAAGCAAATGAGATTCAGAATAAACGCTGAGTTTCTCAGTGCCACCCAAGGGTATTGTGCACAGCTGTCTCGCAGAGGGAGTTTTGTGGGTGAATGTGTGCGCGGGAAACAATGGCACATGTTTGTCCTTGATTGAAGCCGCAGCTTGCTAAAACTGTCATGCTGAATGCCCCACTACCCCCCCCCCCCCCCCCACACCCCCTTTAGAAATTTTGTTGATCAATTAATTGGTGACTTTCCTGTTTCACACATTCCGGCCTTTTGTATGAAAAATAACCTTGGTTGTGAATGCTGGGAGAAGCCCAACAAAAGCGTGGGGTGACATTGCCCACTTCATCTTGTAGAACACCCTTTTACAACTGCGCCTCAGTCTCCTAATAGATCGGCCCACACAGTGAGTGAGGGAAAGCTTTGAATAGAAGATTTTCCTAAGGCACATTTGTAACTGAAGGTCGGCCAGACAATGGCCAACTTAACTAAGTTGTATGTTTTGCAATCTGTATTTCTGTTCATGTACCACCTTTGCCCTGTGGTCTTTTCCAAGTGAGTTCATGCACATGGGCGTATTTAAAAGCAAACATGAAGGAATGCCAGATTATATCTTTTATAACTGCTAAAGACAGACTTGTCCTTGACCAACTTGTTAGCAGAGGTGATGCACTCATGAACACAATCACAATGAGCACAGTTGTTCTAGGACCAATCAGTGTTCCATTCTCGGCAAATCCTCAATACCTCTAGGACCTCCACAACAAGAGTTTAAAGCAGCCTCAAGTAATGCAGTGCACTGAAATCAATTGGTCCTGGTCACTCAAAAATCAATAGACCTTTTAAAAAGTTATTGATGACCTGTGCTAAGATCATGAGACACTTGCGGCAAGGGTCTGCCATTGAATACACGGCATGTGAAGTCAATTCTGACCTTCACAGTTCTAAGAGGTGGAGGATAAAGGGGTATTTAAGAAAGATTAGACTCATACCTCTGTTCTCAAGCAGAGCTGAAATGAGTCGCATACTTTTTCTTTCTCGTGCTCGAATGATGTCTCCCTGCACAGCAGAAATAGGTCTTGGGTCTAAAATTTCCCATGAACCTCATCTCCCCTAGTCGCATGTGGCTGATCCCTTGACGCATTATATTAATTAGGAAAAGACTCTGTCAGAGACATTACTCTGACTCCGTAACTTTAATGACTTCAACCTCAGTGCCCAATCTAATTTTAAAATTGTTTTATTTTAATTCGCACTTAATTGAATCAAAAATATACCAGACAATCCCCATCGGCATCTGTCCACCCTGACTGAAATACTTTTACGGAGATTTTTGTGAGAAACTGCTTATTTCCTTATAAAAGTTGAGCTACTGGGAGCTACTGTTCTCGTGTGAGCTTTTAAACTCATAATCATTTTTGTTTCTGGGTAAAATCGGTTAAATCGCTTAAATCGGTTTCAAAGGAAAATAAATATTGAAACCTGAGTCTTTTCTAATGTATGGCCATGTGTCTTTCTAAACAACAGTTCAAGGCAGTTTACTGCTCTCTACTAATTGCCTTTATTATGAAGCTCACTGTTAGAACATAAATATTTTGGGGCAGTTGATATTATATACACATACATATAATATATATATATATATATATATATATATATATATATATATATATATATTATATTATATTATATTACATATATTTAAAATATTTTTACTTTAATATTTTACAATTTATTTTAATTTGATGTGCTGTTCTGTATATCTTCTGATACACTGTATAGAAAACATCCATCCATTTTTTCTCGAAAGATAAAAAGATAAAGTTAATATAACTGAAATATTTTTAATAATTAAAGCATAACAAAAAGATAACTAATCATTAGGACTGATTATAAAATAAAAGCCAAAGTGTTTGCTCAAACAAACCATCTGAAACTATCAAAACATATGGTTAAATCTAGAATACTAAGAATAGATTGCACAGCCAGTTTTTAACATTTGATTCACTTAAGGAATTATGCAAATAAGGTGACGATTCAAAATGGGCAAAAAATCCACAAATTGCATGTTGCAGCTTCCCATTTTTCAGGCTGTTTGTGCTAATTTGTGAAAGCATACTTTATAAGGACGGTATAGCATCACAACTCTGCAATCCAGGCAGCTGAATCATCTCTTTAAAATGCATAAAGTGTGCTTGTTTGTATTGCACACCTGGATATACGGGCAGTTCAAAATCATTTGATCTGGTTTTGAAAAATCACTTTTGCTGAAATTTCCTGAAAATATACATAATTATCTCTTTTTAATAAAATGTCCCTGCCTTCCTCACACTGTAATAGCACAACATTTATTGCACCAAGCAAAAACTTTTGTGTAGCTAATTTATATTTTAGCTATTTATTTTTTGCCTGCTTAAACTGGTTTGCTGGTGGTTAGTGGGCTCAACCTCAGACGTCACGCCTACGGACCATTAGCTAAATGTCTGATGCATATGGCACACAAAATTGGAAACATTTCAGGATGGAAACATTTCAGGAGTTTCAAAATCTTCAGCTGAATTCTACAGGATTTTCAGAAGTCTTGCGTGTCGTGTTCTTTAACGGTCCACCTGGAAACAAAGCTGGTCAAACCCCCTCACAGAAGAAGAAAGCCGTTGGGTTTACAACTGTCCGTCTGAAGTATGTGAAGTTCATGGTATAGACTCTTTAAAATATACGTCGACGAGATTTACACACTTGTCTGGGTAACACTTTAGAATACTGTATCTTACTTACTGCATAACTAATAAGGAATTATTAAAGAACTAGTAGGTAATTCTTCATTAACTACTTCTTCACTGCCGTTAACTACTAAGGAAGATGTGTTAACTAATCAGTATGTAATAGAAATGTATGATTGTGTTAAGTAACAGTTAGTTAATCAATAACTAATGAATTATGGCATACCTCCTGAAGAACTACTACCAATTATCTACTTATTAAGGTTCAAGAAAAATAACTAAGAAGTAACTAATACAAAACTAATCTCAGATTAGTTTTTTATATTTTATATACAGTACTGTGTGTGTCTGTTTTCCTCAGCATAGAATCCCATTGAGTAAATTCATGTATTTTAGGCAACAACTGAGGGGAGCTGAAAATATAGGGAACTTATTAGTAATTAATAAAGAATTATTAGATAATTCTTCAGGAATTATTTATAACCTGGAACAGTATTCTAAAGTGAAAATACAGGAAACCCATTAGTAATTAATAAATAATTATCCAGGAATTAGGCAACTTATAACCTGAAACAGTATTCTAAAGTAAAATATAGGGAACTTATTAGTAATTAATGAAGAATTACTAGATAATTCTACGGGAATTACTTAGAACCTGAAACAGTATTCTAAAGTGAAAATATAGGGAACCAATTAGTAATTAATAAAGAATTTTCAAATAATTATCCAGGAATTAAGCTACTTAGAACCTGAAACAGTATTCGAAAGTGAAAACATAGGGAACTTATTAGTAATTAATAAAGAATTATTACATAATTCTTCAGGAATTACTTAGAACCTGAAACAGTATTCTAAAGTGTAAATATAGGGAACCCATTAGTAATTAGTAAAGAATTACCACAAACTTCTGACTCAAATAAAACTTACTGTAAAAAAACCCACTATTAACTTTGCTTTTTACTTTTTAAGTACTTTAAAAATTAATTACCTTTGTACTTTTACTAAGGTAATTCTGAAAATGGCCTAATTATAATTTTACTGCATGGAGTAATATTTTATTGTGGTATCTGTACTTTTACTCAAGCACTTGATTTGTGTACTTCCACCACTACAATGCAAAAAAAAAAACTGGATTATTGTAGTGACTACTGAGTATGACTGTTCATTAGTAGTTACTTCAATCATAAAATTCTATTATATACTTAACACATCTTCCTTAGTAGTTAACAGCAGGGAAGAAGTAGTTAATAAAGAATTACTTACTAGTTCATCAATAATTCCTGATTAGGTATGCAGTAACTAAGATACAGTATTCTAAAGTGTTACCGCTTGTCTGTTATTGTAGGGACATCGAATTTCCACATGATGTGATTGGTTGCTTTACATGTAAATCAGGCGCCCTTTAGGTGGTCCTAATTGGTTAACAATACTTCCTGAGGCAAAAAAAAAAAAAACATTCTATATGCTAGCTAGCTTTGTAGAGTCCTTCAGCAGATGTTCTAAATCTGCCTGTGCTTAGTCAAGTCAAGTCAAGTGTATTTATATAGCGCTTTTCACAATATAAATTGCATCAAAGCAGCTTCACAATATCAATCAAATAACATAACAATGTTTGTTTCTTAGTGAAAAAACATCCACGTTTGGTAGGGCTGATCAATGGTATTAATGCTTGGTTAATTATTTTGAATATCCCCAACTGAGCAAGCCAAAGGCAACAGTGGCAAGGAACCGAAAAACTCCAAGTGACCTACTGGTGTCCTAAAACTCCATCAGGTAACCTGCAGGAGAAAAAAAAAAAACCTTGGGAGAACCCAGGCTCAGTCGGGGGCCAGTTCTCCTCTGGCGTTTATGAACTAGAGGCCGGATTTACAGTAACTGTAATTTGATACAGAATTTTGTTTTATTTTATCACTTCGGGGTGGGTACGCGAACCGGAATCACAACATTTTATCTGTAGAGTGGGAAAGAGATCCTCCATAGGGAGAGGCTAGTTGGCACTTCAGCACTGCGTTGTCATCGGGTCCAGGCAAAGCTCCTAGTCAGATCTGGATACGGCCTGGATCCGGTAGGCTGCGGGAAAACCTCGGGATAAACAAAGACACTAAAATTAGCGTAGATGCCATTCTTCTTATGATGATGTAACGAGTACATCAGGATTTAAGGGAAGTGTTCCCAGTTCCGGCTGACCTAATCTATGCAGCCTAACATTGAATTATAGAAGTCTATAATATATTATGTGTATGCTAGGTCAAAGAGATGTGTTTTTAGTCTAGCTTTGAACTGACAGAGTGTGTCTGCTTCCCGGACAATGGTAGGAAGACTGTTCCAAAGTTTTGGTGCTAAATAGGAAAAGGATCTACCGCCAGCAGTCGATTTTGATATTCTAGGTATTACCAACTGGCCCGAATTTTGAGATCGCAATAGACGTGAAGGACTATAATGCGTTAAGAGCTCGCTCAAGTACTGCGGAGCTAAACCATTTAGTGCTTTGTAAGTAATCAACAATATTTTATAGTATGAAAAAATTCATCCTTTCTTACTATAACTTAGAAAGTTATAGTATGAAAAAAAAAAACTATGGAAGTCAATGGGTTACATCAACCTTTTGGTTACCGACATTCTTCAAAGTATTTTCTTTTGTGTTCAGCAGAAGAAAGAAATTTACACAGGTTTGAAGTGAACAACTTGAAGGTGAGTAAATTATGACAATTTTCATTTTGAAGTGAAGTATTCTTTTAAGTGTTCAGTCTATTGACACTAGTACTTTTCTATACTCATTTTCTATACATCCTAATCATTGTTAACAACATGTTTTTATTATTTCAATGAGCTCTTTGTTTTTGCCATAAATTTATACTTTGTTTAAATTATTACATTGTTAGCTAACTGCATGATTTGTATGTGTACATTTCTGAAATGCATTACTTGGACACAGTTACCTGTCATAACAAATCACTCTAAATTGTTATGTAGACACATGCATTTTCTGTAAAACTGCTTTAAAACTGTCACAATCCTCGGTCACCTCAGCACACTACATCATCCTCTCTGGCTAAACCTGTTCACACTCAACAATCACCACACTACACTTCTACACTGAACCTATACCTGTGCATCAAACTATATTGTCTTCTTCAGTTTTCTGTGTGTCATCGTCTGCCAGTCTTCAGCCCACCAGCCACTTCTCTTCACTACCTGCAAAAAGATAAGACTTTCATTCACATGCCAATATCACCAAAACTATCTGCAATCAGGAGACTCACCTGTTAATAACCTGTGTGTCATTCGATAAACTCATTCATATTTTACCTGTGTTTGCAATATTCTGTTCCATGACAGAAACGATATGTATTGTGAAAAATGCTATACAATTCAATGAATTGAATTAAATCAGTAGTGTTTCAATACAAAGTGAGAAAATGGCCTTCTATACAAAGTGATTTACTGGCCTGGCATGCATAATGCAGCGTCTTCGTGGATCAGTTTGAACAGGAATAGTTTTGACAACTTGTCTTCTGTATGTGAAAACCGCAAAGAAAAACCTTTCTGTTTTAGTACAACATTGTCATGTTCATATACCTTTAAGGGCTGTTTACATGACACCATTTTCAACTGAAACCCATTTTTATGCGTTTTGGCCGCTTGTTTTGGGTACCTAACGACGCAAACTTTTGAAAATGGGTTTCAAAGTGCACGTTTTTTTTTTTAACTTGTCCGTGTAAACAACAAAAATGCAAATCTCTGAAGACGATGATGTCATGCACATGCATATTATGTGTTCAGTCTATGGTGTTTCATCGCCATCTAATGGCCTGGCAGCAGAATGGGGAATGGGGATCGTTTTGACAGTGGTGTCGTCTGTACGCCAAAACTCAAAGGAAAAACGTCTCGGGTTATGACTATAACCCTTGTTCCCTGAGAAGGGAACGAGACACTGCGTCGAGAATCGACACTTTGGGGACGCTCCCTTAGTGTGCGCCTCTGAACTAAAAATAAAACTAGTCCAATCCTGATTGGTGCTGCGTCATGACGTAGCATATGTGATGGCATATAAAAGGGACACACACATTAGCCTAGCGACGAAGCAAGACGCTCTCAGGCCTCGAGGGGCGTGGCAGAACGACGCAGTGTCTCGTTCCCTTCTCAGGGAACAAGGGTTATAGTCATAACCCGAGACGTTCCCTTTCAAGGGAACTCTACACTGCGTCGAGAATCGACACTTTGGGGAACGAATGCCCACTAGGCCACGCACCGAAAAACAGGCCTGCCCTAGAGTGAAACTGAACTCAGGCACTAGCTAGGACGAGAGCACTTGTGCGCCGGGCGTACTAGGGAGGTGCAGACTGTAGAATCTAATGAAAGTGTGAGGCCCAACCAGCCGCCTCACAGATTTCACGAATGGGGACTCCTACATGAAGGGCCCTAGTGGATGCTATACCTCTAGTAGAGTGAGCCCTAACAGCCAAGGGTGAAGGTAAATCATGCACCCTATAGGCCAAAGTAATAGCCTGGACTATCCAGTTGCTAATAGTTTGCCATAGTTAACCATGGTTGGTCTATCAGGAGTGACACTAAGTCTGAGAACCATGCTCGGGCCGGCCAGAACGGGGCTATCAGGCTATCAGACTGATGCCCTCCTGGCGAACCCTCTCCAGGACTCCCGGGAGCAGAGCGATCGGGGGAAAAGCGTACAGTCAAAGCCTCGGCCAAGCCTGTACCATGTCATCCAACTCCAGTGGGGCTGGATGGGTACGAGAAAATCAAAGTGGACAGTGGGACGTCTCTCGAGACACAAATAGATCCACTTCCATTTGTCCGTATCTCTGCCATATTAACTTCACCGCTTCCGGCTGAAGTCTCCATTCCCCGGGCCTCAGCCCCTGCCACGACAGGATGTCTGCTCCCTGATTCTGAACCCCTGGGATATATATTGCTCTGATGGACAAAATTTTCCCTTGGGACCATAAAATTATCTGATGCACCAATCTGGATAGAGGGCGCGATCTGAGTCCCCCCTGTCGGTTCAGATAAGCTACCACTGATGTATTGTCCGAACGTATCAAGACATGGTAACCTTTGATGTCTGGAAGGAAGCTCCTCAGAGCCCTGAAAACACCCAACATCTCTAGGCAATTTATATGCCAAGAAAGATGATGGTCCTGCCATAGACCCCTGGCAAAGCGGCCGTCCATGACCGTGCCCCAGCCAGTAAGGGAGGCGTCTGTCGAACCGGTTTTCCGGCGACATGACGCTCCCAACACTGGGCCTTGGGACAGAAACCAAGTTTTCTTCCATATTACTAGAGCACGAAGGCATCTGCGCGTTACTCTGATCATACGAAACGGATTTCCCTTGAGGGAAAACCCCTTGGTTTTCAACCACCACTGAAGGGGCCTCATGTGGAGCAGGCCCAAAGGTATTATGTTTGATGCCGCTGCCATGAGGCCCAGCAGTCTTTGAAATTGCTTTAGAGTGATAGCCTGGCCTAGCCTTATTCCAGAAACCATGGTTAGGATAGACTCGATACGTGCGGGAGACATCTGTGCCCACATCGTAATGGAATCCCACACCACCCCCAGAAAAATAGAACTTTTCTGAACTGGTTCTAGCACACTCTTTTTCACGTTGAGTCTCAACCCTAAATTCTGAATATGAGCAAGGACGACATCTCTATGCCGAACTGCCGTCTCCCGAGACTGAGCCAATGTGAGCCAGTTGTCGATGTAATTTAGTATGCGTATGCCCTGGAGTCTCAGTGGAGCCAGAGCTGCATCCATACACTTTGTGAATGTTCGGGGAGAAAGTGCTAGGCCGAACGGAAGAACCCGATTTTGGTATGCTTTGCCCCCAAAAGCGAACCTTAGGAACCTCCTGTGACATGGAAGGATGGAGACATGAAAATAGGCATCTTTTAGATGTATTGTGACAAACCAGTCCTCTGACCTGATTTGATTCACTATAATGGGAATGGTGAGCATCTTGAACCTGAACCTCCTCAGAGCCAGATTCAGATGCCTTAAGTCTAAGATCGGCCTCAGCCCTCCATCCTTCTTTGGAACTATAAAGTAACGGCTGTAAAACCCCGATTCTATGTCTGGTAGGGGAACGATTTCTATGGCCCCTTTGACCAGGAGAGTCTGTACTTCTTGTTCCATAACCCGAGGCTTTTCTGGAACCACTGTAGTAGGCACCACCCCTGCAAACTTGGGGTGTCTGTGACCGAACTGCAGTCTGTAACCATCTTTTATTATATTCAGGACTCATATAGATATATTTGGAAGATTTTGTCAATTTCCCAGAAATTCGAGGCTGGTCTCGGGTATCACTTGAGCAATGGTCTCGACTTCCTGAAGCGGTAGAACGGCAGGAGCTATGTGAGAAATTTTTTGTGACCATAGTGGTTGCTCTTTTTTTTTAAAATCTTGTGGCGGACACCCTATTGGGTGTTCGCTGGAAATTGATGTGGCCCGAAGCATCAGAGATGGCAGGATAACATCTTTTTCCTGAGGGCTCCGCTGTGAAAACAACCTCGGTTGCTTCACGGCGGGGAGGACAGCCCCCTGAGGTCCTACCACTTCGGCTAGGATCTCTTCCCTGCTCTCTTGGCCTGAATGACGGCCCTCAGGTCGCCTTTCTGGCCGGCGGGCTTCGGCTGAGCACGTTTCCTCTGTTGCAAACTGATGGAACGCCGCAGATTGTTTCTTCGCCTCCTGAAACCTGTCGACGACAGTGGAAACTGCGTCACCGAACAGGCCAGAAGGCGAAAGCGGCGCATCCATCAGAAAAGATCTATCCTTGTCCTTTATACCCGATAGATTGAGCCACAGATGTCTCTCCGTAGCAACCATAGCTGCCATGGAACGGCCGATAGAGCGTGCCGTTTCTCTAGGCCCGGAGAGACAAATCTGTGGCCCTTCTCAACTCCGCGATATCTGACGGAGTGGGACCCTCGCCTTCATCCAAATCTTTAAGGAGGTCGGCCTGGTACGCCTGCAATATAGCCATCGCATGCAGGGACGCACCAGCCCGAGCAGCCGCCATATATGCCCTGCAAACCAGTGATGATGTTTCTCTACATGGTTTGCTGGGCAGCGCCGGGTTTTTAAGCGAAGATGCCGCTTCAGGAGAAAGATAACTCGCCAAGGCTTCCTCCATCTGCGGCATATTGCCATACCCCGCCTCCCTTGCACCCACCACATTACTATAATCACGGGGGTGAGATGCAAGAGGAGTGGGGTTTTTCCCAAGATCTCGAGATCTCTTTATGGAGATCTGGGAAAAATGGCAAACCCCGGCGCTGAGGTTGTGATCTGTGCTGCAGAAGTCTCTCGTCTAATTTACTGTGACGAGAATCTTCCTGCTTATCTTGTGGCCAGCTGATGTTGAGTCTGGCCACAGCACGCGTCACAACCTCTACCAACTCCTCATATGCGGGAACATGAGCTGGCGAGTCATACTCATGTCCCTCGCTCCCGATGCTGAGAACGTCCGCTTCCTCAGAAGCGGATAGTTCCAACACCAGGCACTCGTCACGGGCAGAAGAAGCCGCAGGGCATCATTTAAAGCATCTGCAGACGATGAACGAGAAAGTGCCTCAGCAGTCTCGTTCTCGTCTGCCAGATCCTTTTGCGATCCCCACGAACTCAGCCTCCGCGCCGCCTCAATGGATGCGGGACCTGAACCGCAAGGATCGCGAGCTTGGCCATTCTCATTAAATATAGCCAAGCGGGAGCGCAACACTCTTAAAGGTAGTGCTTCACAGTGTGCACAGGCAGATCCCTCAAGAGCTGCCTGTGCGTGCTGCGCTCCCAAACAGTTCACACAAAGTTGATGTGTGTCCCCTGCCGTGATGAATCTTGGGCAGGGGTGCACACATCGAACAAACAGTTCACTCGCCATAATATATACAATATCTAATTGACAGACTGCACCAAATAGACAGAGACAGTTTCAACACAGAGCGCTTGCTGAAGAGCGAAAGCTAATGTGTGTGTGTACCGGTGTCCCTTTTATATGCCGTCACATATGCTACATCATGACGCAGCACCAATCAGGATTGGACTAGTTTTATTTTTACTTCAGAGGCGCACGCTAAGGGAGCGTCCCCAAAGTGTCGATTCTCGACGCAGTGTAGAGTTCCCTCGAAAGGGAACTTCTCAGTTTCAAGCATATCGTTGTCGTGTAAACATACCCTTAGACGTTTCCCTAATTGAATACATCTGATTAAATAGTAAAGAATCCAAGGCCTCATATGATTGTGTCAGATAAGACATCATATTGGGGGTCTTCCAGGCCCAGGATTGGGAACCACTGTTTTAAAGCATCTGCTGTGTAATGTGTTTTACTTTACCTGCTAGAGAAACAAATGCGAGAACAAACAGAGGAGCTCCATTACAGTCCTGAATTCTTTGGATTCTTCAGAGAAGATGCAGTGTTGTTTACAATTCTAAATAAACCAACACTTCCTTTGCACACTGCTCTATTTTGGGGCATTTGTACACATCAGCTTTTCCCAATAAAGTGTATTTTTTCTTTCTTTCTTTTTTTGTTGCAATAAGTGCCACTGGGGATCTGTAATGCCTGCCAAGAAGCATTAAAACGCCTCTTCTACTCTGCCTCTACACCCACTCGTATGTTATTCCAGGCTGTTACCCTGGTGAGGAGTAATTATATTGCACCATGAGACTTCCTTTCATTAATGGAAATTTCATAATCAGTGTAGCAATTGTGTGTGATGTCTGCGTGGGCTTATTGTGCATGCTGACCACCACTGCATCTTTGAAACCCTAATTAAGATATTTTGAATGAAACCTGAGTGTTTTCTATCCCTCCATTGAATGTCCACACAACTAAAACTTTGTAACTCCAAAAAGGTCATAAAGGAATTGTAAAACAAATTCAAATAATCAAAGAAGTTTGTTCAGGTTTCCTTGACCACACTACAAATTAACTATCAGTGTTGTTAAAAGCCCACAGAAAGGCGTCAGCCCGAAGTCCTGTCTCAGGACTAGCTAAATAATTGCAACTTACTCTCTTTACAGGACAAATTGTGAGGATAACGGAGGTGGGGGAGGGAGAACAGGTTGTTGGTATTGTCCCCTTTTGCGCTCAGTGTTGATTGGCAAGTTCTGCAGACTGGGGTGATTAACGAGTAATTTTTGCGGAGTAAAAAAAAACTCCCACACCGGTGAGCTAACTTTTTTGGAGTGCTGGTAAAGTGTCTTGTCTGTCATGCTTTTCTGCAGCAGTAGCAGCTGTGTCCTATGTCTGCTTGTGTTTTATGACAGGTTTATTTTTATTTTTTTTATTTACATTTATGCATTTGGCAGACACTTTTATCCAAAGCGACTTGCATTGCATTTCAGGGTACAATATGCAATAACGCCACCTACTGTACTTTGGGATGTCAACCATACTGGCTCTGGATTATTTGTCATATTATCAAATGAGTGTCACAGTCATGTTCAGTTTGTTTTAGGTTCTAGGACTTTCTGTTTTGTTTACATTTATCATGTTTGTTCCTTTTTCCTTGATCCAAACAGACAGCCACACAGCTGGTCATCTTTTAATTAATCACCATGTGTATTTTAGTTCCTCCTTGTGTACTCTTCAGTTGTATATTTTCCGTGTCTCGTGTCAACGCAGTTTTGCACTGTGGCTGTCTGTTTGGAACACTCTAATCAACCTTGTGTGCTATAATCTTCATCTTTATTGAACCTTGGCGTTACAATGAGTACAAATCATTTGAAATATTACGGTTATCGCCAATATCGTTATATAGCACCACCCCTAATTAATACGATAACGATATTTCAGTTTTTTAAAATATCACGATTATTGTCAATTCCGGTATATCGCAACACCCCTATCTGGACTAATACAAGTTAAATCCAGAGATTGGCCTATTCACACATCCCTTAAATTCAGATTTGTGCTTAATGTCAAACCGTAAAGAAAACAAAAACTTGATTCCAAATATATTCCCTGAATCTTAATGAACTTTGCAAATGTAAATGTATATTACATTAAGGATGTTCGGATTTAAAACAAAACATTTATTTGTTCATTCATCCGTCCGTCACATTTTAACTATTACACCACAACACATTTTCTACAACAAACAATGTTAATATGTGTTAGAATGGCAACTAGGGGTGTAACTAGAAGCAGAATGGTCTCAATAATATTTCACGCAAAAGACACAGTGCACATATGTGTAGCCATTTTCAAATAGACTTTAAAATAATGGTCAAGATCACTAATAGTCCTTGGAGAGTGACAAGGTACTTGAGTAATTAGTGATGGTTTTATAACCATGTTCTGAGTAAAAAAAGACAATCTTCAATAACTACTAATGATCTGGACCATTATTTTAAAGTGTAAAAGATGTTTTTCACTTTAAAATAATGGTTCATATCACTAGTAGTTCCTGCATAGTGACTAGGTAACACTTGAGTTATTAGCGATGCATTTTATTATCACGTTGAGAGTAAAAAAAGACAAATGCTAACATCTCAGACTTTGTTGAGATTAGTAATTAATTAGTATTTCTTTATAATTTGTCATAATGACCTATTAATGATGCCAATCTCATTAAGTAATTATTGATTACCTAATAAGGAACTATCTTAGTCCTCAATTTGATATTACTTACTGATTAGTTAAACTTGTTTCTATATTAGTTAATAGTAGTAGCTGAAGTGTTGTACTACTCATTAGTCCTGCATTACTTCCTGCATAGTTACTTATTAATGACGGACCATTATTTAAAGTGTTACCCATGGTTTATGTGACTTTATCATGCCACATAAAACAAAAACGTCAGACGTTGTTTTAGGACAATATGGCCGAGCCAGAGACCATTCACGTCACTTCCCCCGAGCCAGTGTCTAGGGACAAGATGGCCGAGCCAGAGACCATTCACGTCACTTCCTCCGAGCCAGTGTCTACGGACAAGATGGCCGAGCCAGAGACCATTCACGTCACTTCCTCCGAGCCAGTGTCTACGGACAAGATGGCGATTCAGAGACTGTTCAAATCACTTCCTCTGAGCTAGTGTCTACGGACAAGGTGGCCTATTCAGAGACTGTTCACGTCACTGCCTCCGAGCCAGGGTCTACGGACAAGATGGCCTATTCAGAGACTGTTCCTGTTCCCGAGCCAGTGCCAGCGTCTGTTCCTGAGCCGGTGGCTGTTCCTGAGCCGGAGCCAGTGTCTGATATTCCTGAGCCAATGTTTGTTTCTGCGTTTGTGTCTGTCCTTGTGGCCGCTGCTGTTCTAGTGGCTCCGTGTGTGTGTTGGCTGTTCCAGAGCCAGTGAGTGTGTTGTCTGTTCCTGAGCCCGAACCAGTGTGTGCGTTGTCTGTTCCCGAGCCAGTGTGTGTGTTGTCTGTTCCTGAGCACGAACCAGCGTGTGTGTTGTCTGTTCCCGAGCCAGTGTGTGTGTGTTGTCTGTTCCTGAGCCCGAACCTTGGTGTGTGTTGTCTGTTCCCAAGCCAGTGTGTGTGTTGTCTGTTCCCGAGCCAGTGTGTGTGTGTCTGCTGTTCCTGAGCCAGTGTGTGTGTCTGCTGTTCCTGAGCCGGTGTCTGCTGTTCCTGAGCCGGTGTCTGCTGTTCCTGAGCCGTGGCCGCCCTGGTCGCCCGAGGGGTCGTGGCCCCCCTGGGCGCCCGTGACAGACAAAGAGGCAGACAGAAAGGTGAAAAATAAATAACCCTGAATTTATGGAATTTTGAAAAGGACAAATGCTCAACGTGTCCCAACTTCAGAAATTTAGAGTTGGATTTCTTTCAATTCCTGAACTGGAATTTGAGTTGAATTGGCCACACTTCGAATTGAGATGACAGGAAGAGGAATTGCCTGATTTACATTTCAAAGAAATTAGACACAACACAACAACAAAATGTTGCGAAAAGGTGTTCGGTCTGTTTCCATCATGAAATTCTGTTTCATGTTTGTTTGCTCCATTTTGAAGACCTTGGGTTTAAATTATAGCAGTCTGTGAATTGTTCTTCAACCATGTTCCATAAAAAAGTGAACTTATTAAATTTAATTAAATATAAAGGGGTCATATTATATATATATATATATATATATATATATATATATATATATATATATATATATATATATATACACTCACCTAAAGGATTATTAGGAACACCTGTTCAATTTCTCATTAATGCAATTATTTAATCAACCAATCACATGGCAGTTGCTTAAATGGATTTAGAGGTGTGGTCCTGGTCAAGGCAATCTCCTGAACTCCAAACTGAATGTCAGAATGGGAAAGAAAGGTGAATTAAGCAATTTTGAGCGTGGCATGGTTGTTGGTGCCAGACGGACCGGTCTGAGTATTTCACAATCTGCTCAGTTACTGGGATTTTCACGCACAAGCATTTCTAGGGTTTACAAAGAATGATAGGGTTCTTACAAAGAAGAAAAATATCCAGTATGCGGCAGTCCTGTGGGCGAAAATGCCTTGTTGATGCTAGAGGTCAGAGGAGAATGGGCCGACTGATTCAAGCTGATAGAAGAGCAACTTTGACTGAAATAACCACTCGTTACAACCGAGGTATGCAGCAAAGCATTTGTGAAGCCACAACACGCACAACCTTGAGGCGGATGGGCTACAACAGCAGAAGACCCCACCGGGTACCATTCATCTCCACTACAAATAGGAAAAAGAGGCTACAATTTGCAAGAGCTCACCAAAATTGGACAGTTGAAGACTGGAAAAATGTTGCCTGGTCTGATGAGTCTCGATTTCTGTTGAGACATTCAGATGGTAGAGTCAGAATTTGGCGTAAACAGAATGAGAACATGGATCCATCATGCCTTGTTACCACTGTGCAGGCTGGTGGTGGTGGTGTAATGGTGTGGGGTAGGTTTTCTTGGCACACTTTCGGCCACTTAGTGCCAATTGGGCATCGTTTAAATGCCACGGCATACCTGAGCATTGTTTCTGACGATGTCCATCCCTTTATGGCCACCATGTACCCATCCTCTGATGGCTACTTCCAGCAGGATAATGCACCATGTCACAAAGCTCGAATCATTTAAAATTGGTTTCTTGAACATGACAATGAGTTCACTGTACTAAAATGGCCCCCACAGTCACCAGATCTCAACCCACTAGAGCATCTTTAGGATGTGGTGGAACGGGAGCTTCGTGCCCTGGATGTGCATCCCACAAATCTCCATCAACTGCAAGATCCTTTCAATATGGGCCAACATTTCTAAAGAATGCTTTCAGCACCTTGTTGAATCAATGCCACGTAGAATCAGGGCAGTTCTGAAGGCAAAAGGGGGTCATACACAGTATTAGTATGGTGTTCGTAATAATCCTTTAGGTGAGTGTATATATAACTGCTGTTGCACTTTACAATAAGGTCTTATTTGTTAACATTATTTAACTTGAATGCAATAAAACATTTTTTTTACAACATTATTCTTTGTAAATAAAAATACAGTAGTTGATCATGTTTGTTCATGTTAGTTCACAGTGCATTAACTAATGTTAACGCATACAACACATACAACACATACAACTTTTTGAACGTATTAATAAATGTTGAAATTAACATAAGATTAATAAATGCTTTAGAAGTATTGTTCATTCTTAGTTGATGTTAACTAATGTACTTAACTAATGTTAACAAATGAAACCTTATTGCAAGGTGTTATTTGCATTATAAAATTAAGATTTTATTCTTTTTATTATTATTATATATTACACTGAACAAAATTATAAACGCAACACTTTTGTTTTTGCCCCCATTTTTCATGAGCTGAACTCAAAGATCTAAGACTTTTTCTATGTACACAAAATGCCTATTTCTCTCAAATGTTGTTCACAAATCTGTCTAAATCTGTGTTAGTGAGCACTTCTCCTTTGCCGAGATAATCCACCCAGCTCACAGGTGTGGCATATCAAGATGCTGATTAGACAGCATGATTATTGCACAGGTGTGCCTTAGGCTGGCCACAATAAAAGGCCACTCTAAAATGTGCAGTTTTATCACACAGCACAAAGCCACAGATGTTCCAAGTTTTGAGGGAGCGTGCAATTGTCATACTGACTGCAGGTATGTCCACCAGAGCTGTAGCCCGTGATTTAAATGTTCATTTCTCTACCGTAAGCTGTCTCCAAAGGCTTTTCAGAGAATTTGGCAGTACATCAAACCGGCCTCACAACGTAACCACACGTTAGTTACAGACCACTTGTAACCACACCATCCCACCTCCACATCCAACATCTTCACCTCCAAGATCGTCTGAGACCAGCCACCCGGACAGCTGCTGCAACAATCGGTTTGCATAACCAAAGAATTTCTGCACAAATTGTCAGAAACCATCTCAGGGAAGCTCATCTGTATGCTCGTCGTCCGCATCGGGGTCTCGACCTGATTGCAGTTTTTCGTCGTAACCGACATGAGTGGGCAATGCGGTTATGGTATGGGCAGGCGTATGTTATGGACAATGAACACAAGTGCATTTTATTCATGGCATTTTGAATGCACAGAGATACCGCGGCAAGATCCTTGAGGCCCATTGTTGTGCCATTCATCCACTACCATCACCTCATGTTGCAGCATGATAATGCACGGCCACATGTTGCAAGGATCTATACACAATTCCTGAAAGCTGAAAAACATCACAGTTCTTGCATGGCCAGCATACTCACCGGACATGTCACCCATTGAGCATGTTTGGGATGCTATGGATCGGCGTATACGACAGTGTGTTCCAGTTCCTGCCAAAATCCTGTAACTTCGCACAGCTCTTGTAGAGCAGAGGACCAACATTCCACAGGCCACAATCAACAACCTGATCAACTCTATGCGAAGGAGATGTGTTGCACTGCGTGAGGCAAATGGTGGTCACACCAGATACTGACTGGTTTTCGGACCCCCTCCAGACCCCCCCCCCCCCAAATACAGTAAAACTGCACATCTTAGAGTGTCCTGACAAATATTTATTTGATCGTTTAATGTGACGATACCTGCCGTTCTTTGGTACCAGTTTTTGCAGCATTGAGCAATGTTGCCAATCACAGACATATATGTTGAGCACATGAACACTATGGCCATTAGATGTGTTTAAAGAGTGTATGTCAGGTTAAATTTGTAATTATGATTAACACAAAATAGTTAGGGGAAATACACATTTGACAAGTTGATGTATTGTTTTGCATGTTTTTCGATACCTAAAGGCAGAATATAAGATTAAAAAGTTTGTTATTTTCAGTACTCACTTAAAACTGCTCCTTCCCGCAAACAAATCCCTTGACGTCCTAAGAGGGAGACGTCTCCCCAGGTCAATGACAAAGTGAGTTTGTGTAAGAGTGATAGAGCGAGAGAATTAGTGATTAGGACATTTATTTATTTAGTTAGTTAGGTATACGCAGGCGTATTTTCACGATGGTGAATTACTGCGTTCGTGCTGGGTGCAAAAACACAGTTAAAACCGGTCACAGACTCCACTTTTCCCCAAAAAGCAGGTCTGTGTTCCGTGCCTGGGTCAACTTTGTTCGGACCAAACGCGCTGACTTCAGGGCTGCTTCGGTATCCGAGTGTTCTGTCATTTGCAGCGCCCATTTCATTGAGAAGGACTACGCTGTTGGAGATCCCATGAGTTATAAAATGGGATTTAAAACCAGAGTGAGACTGGTAGCTGATGCGGTGCCTACGGATATGTTTTTGTTTCCACTATTCGATCGCGCCCGCGCCTCTCTCTCTCTCTCTCTCTCTCTCACACACACACACACACACACACACACACACACACACACACACACACACACACTAACCGACATATTCCAGCATTGCGTATTGAACCGAACCGTGCCGTTTCGGTTCAATACGAATACATGTACCGTTCCACCTCTAAGTTATGCCTGTACTTACCAAGACCTGACCAACTCTCCACTCGTTCTCTTCACACCAGATACTTATGTTTCTTCGATAGGAATTATTTAAATTTCTGTTTGGCTCCTCATCTGTCTCATGCCTGGGAGGCTCAAAATTGTATGGCTTTTGGGCCATCGTGGTTTGAGGGGGATTTTGGATCTCCTCAGACTTAAAACTTTCCGTACTTGAATATAACTTTTTTGGCACGTCTCACTCTTCTGACGCCACAGCTCAGCTGTGTTTTAAAAATATGATCTTGACAGAAATGGCTATAAAGCGCTCTGTAGGTCAATTACAATTTCACTCAGATATCTAAACCTTATTTAATATATCTAAAAAAAAACGTATACCTGACATACACACTTTAAGTTAGTCAGAATCTGCTCAACACCACTCCACTTTTTGCTCATTGGAGCTTTGTGTTCCTCGTGTTTTAATTGACAGCTTGAAATGGCAGCGATCATTGCTTGCTTACTTGTTATAATATGATTTTTTTTTTTGTCATGCTGCTAACTACACATTGCAAAGTTTCTGGATTGTCAGCCGTATTTAAATGCGTGATTGAACCCAATAGACAATGATAACCATAGCAATGGATGGAACAAAAAAATCTGATACTGTGTCAAATGATCTGTGCATTAAGTTCTGTAGTGTAAATGCAAAATATTTTTCTATGTAATGTGTTACTTTGTTTTTCCATTTTCATAACAAACACTCTTCACACTCAAATTTAAATACAAAAATAGTTCTAATCACTTTGATTTAAGATCTTCTCTAACTGCTTATTTTTATTTCATGAATAAATAGGATAAGTTAATATTACAAGGTGTTTCTTTGCATTGATTTCGGATTTAGTACAGGAATATTTCTGCTGTCTGAAAGGAAACGCAATGTCATGCTCTGGTCACCAGCCGTTAGACTGTAAATGAGTTCAGTGCCTCCTGCCCATCATCTCAAAGGTCATTGACGAGTTGAGTACTACAGAACAAATACTCTTGATGCAAAGAATAAGCACCTGTCTCCACACTTGGAGTGAAGTGCAGAATTCATTATTTATTGTGCCGGGAGCACATAAAGCACATTTGAAGTGCACATAAAGCTTCCATCCTCTCCAACAAGTGCATGCATGACATAATCAGATCATCCAGTACAGGTGGCGAAGTGAGCTTAGGTTTTAATTCTGATGTTTTGGTGGAGAGATCTTAGGAAAGCAAGTGACACATATGAAAAAGGGAAGTTTGTACTACACCAAACAGTCTTCTAGTCTCTCTATGCAGAATGCTGCCTTTGTAGTTTCTAACCATTAGTTGCATTGCTGCTGATAAGGTAATTTTTTATTCAAAGCTTGGTTCCACTAAGGTTGAGGACTGATTTGTGGAGATAAAGCTCTGAACATATGGTATATTTAGCACAGCAGTACTGTGTGTGTGTGTGTGTGTGTGTGTGTGTGTGTGTGTGTGTGTGTGTGTGTGTGTGTGTGTGTGTGTGTGTGTGTGCTCTTGTTTTTGTGATTTGTGAGGTCACAAATGTGTATAATGATATGGGTATTACACATGTCATTATACACTCAGGAAATTTCCTCATATTTCAAATGGCTTTAAAAACATACTAAACAGTGTTTTATTAAAAATGTAAAATACAGAATGTCTCCTGTGATAGGTAGGTTTAGGGATAGGGGCAGTGTAAGGGGATAGAATATACAGTTTGTCCTGTATAAAAACCATTAAGCCTATGGAATGTCCTCACAAATCCCAAAAACACATCTGTGTGAGAGAGAGAGACCTGTGCCTCTCAATATATGAGGTTGGAAATGTATGAAGAGAACCTTTCCTATAGCTCTCCAGTCTCATTCACTTCTACTTTATGATATCAAGCATCCTCACTGTCCTGTGCTTATGTAACAGATACCAAAGACTACGGTGGCCTAGTAGTGCACAACACAACGAAATTTAAAAAGCAAACATAAGTTCACAACACAACGAAATTAAGCCACAACACAAAAAATGAATCCACAACACAACGGAAATGAGCCACAACACAACGGAAAATGTACAACACAACGGAAATGAGTCTCAAAACAAAGAAAATAAGCCACAACACAACGGAAAATGTACAACAGAAAAGCCACAACACAACGGAAATGCTGTCGACCACTAGAGGGCTCTCGAGCGCGATAAAGTTAGTTACCTTTCGAGGGAACTCGAACTGCGTCGTCGAAAACGATTATTTGGGGACGCTCCCTAAGCGTGAGCCTCTGAAGTATGAATTAAACTTATTCCAATCCTGATTGGTGTTGCGTCATGACGTAACATGTTACGGCATAACCGGATATCATAAAAGTGACGCCGGCACACACACACACATCAGCTTTCGCTCTTCAATAAGCGCTCTCTGTTGTTTTCCGTTCTATTTGGGGTTGTTTGTCTGTGAAATTGATATATATATATATATATATATATATATATATATATATATATATATATATATATATATATATATATATTATATGATGGCGAGTGAACAGTTCAATAAATGTGTGCACCCCATCAGTTGTGTGTGAACTTTTTGGGAGTGCAGCACGCCTGGGCAGCTCTCGAGGGATTTGCTGGCGGCGACTGTGAAGCACTATCAATGAGAGTGCTGCGCTCCCGCCTGGCTTGTTTTGACGAGTATGGCCAGCTTCACGCTTCCCACGGTTCTCGTCCCGCGTCCGTTGAGGCGGCGTGGCGATTGAGTTCGTGGTGATCGCAAAGGGATCTTGCAGATGAGAATGAGACTGCTGCGGCACTTTCTCATTCTTCATCTGAAGATCCTGAGGCTCCTGATCGGGGTGCAGAAGCCCGCGCTGCGGCTTCTTCTGCCCATGATCAGGGCCCGATGCTTAAGCTCTCTGCTTCCGAGGAAGTGGATGTGCTCAGCATCGAGGCGGATGACCGTGACCAAAACTCACCGGTTCACGGTCATGCGTATGAGGAGCTTATTGAGGTTGTGACTCAACATTAGCTGGCCACAAGATGAGCAGGAAACGCAAATAAAAAGCAAATTAGATGAGCATTTCCTGCAGCACAGGTCACAGCCTCAGCGCCGGGGTTTACCATTTTTCCCGATCTCCACAAAGAGATTTCGAGATCGTGGGAAAAACCCCATTCGTCCCATGTCTATAATCCAGCGGTGGTTGATTATAGTAATGATTTAGGGGCAAGGCATGGGAAGATGCCAGGTGGAGGAGGCACTCGCTGGATACCTCTCTCCTGAAGCGGCATCTTCCCTTAAAGCCCCGGCGCTGCCCAGTAAACCATGCAGAGATACCTGCCACGGAGAGAGACATCTGTGGCTGAATTTATCAGGTATCAAGGAGAAGGGCATCAAGGGCTTTGCCAGGGGTCTGTGGCAGGACCATCATCATTCTTGGCATATAAATTGCCTAGAGATGTTGGCTGTGTTCAGGGCTCTGAGTAGCTTCCTCCCAGATATCAAGGGTTACCATGTCCTAGTATGATCGGACAATACATCAGTGGTAGCTTATCTGAACCGACAAGGGGGACTCAGATTGCGCCCTCTATACAGATTGGTGCATCAGATTATACTATGGTCCCAGGGGAAACTACTGTCTATCAGGGCAATGTACGTTCCAGATGTTCAGAATCAGGGAGCAGACATCCTGTCGAGGCAGGGGCTGAGGCCCGGGTAATGGAGACTTTATCCATGTTTTCTCAGCCGGAAGGCACAATATTCCTCGCCCGGAGCTGTGGGTCTAGCCCCTGAGGGGGCTCAGTACCTAGATGCTGGACTATCAGCTGGGGTGGTTGAGACCATACTTAGCTCTAGGGCTCCGTCCAATAGGAGATTATATGGCCTCAAGTGGAATGTGTTTTCCACTTGGTGTAGAGAACATGAGTTAGATCCAGTTAACTTCCCAGTGGCTTCAGTTCTGGAGTTTCTTCAAAATCGTTTATCTGCGGGTCTCTCCCCTTTCGCACTTAAGGTGTACGTGGCTGCCATTGCGGCTTTCCATCCACCACTGAGTGATGGGCCTCTGGGGAGGCACCAGCTGGCCATTTGTTTTCTCCGTGGTACTTGGAGGAATTAGACCGACAACCAGGTCCAGGGTTCCTGCCTGGGACCTAGCGGTGGTTCTTGAAGGGTTATCCCTGGCCCCCTTCGAACCGCTTCAGTCGGCTTCACCTAAGGACCTTACGTTCAAGGTGGCTTTCCTCTTGGCTATTACCTCTTTAAAAAGGGTGGGAGATCTACAAGCCCTGGCAGTAACGCCAGCTTTCTTGGAGTTTGCCCCTGGGGGAGTTAAGGCTATCTTGTATCCTAGGCCTGGGTATGTGCCTAAGGTGCCTTCCAACATGGCACGGTCTACGGTCCTGCAGGCATTTCATCCTCCACCTCATGTGTCGGCAGAAGAGGAGAGGCTCCGTTTGCTCTGCCCGGTCAGAGCTTTGAGTGTGTAGCTTGAGAGGTCATCTTGGTGGAGAAGGTCGGACCAACTGTTGGTGTGTTTTGGGTCACCTAAGAAGGGGCTCCCTGCATCCAAGCAGACTATTAGTAATTGGATTGTTCAGGCAATTGCCTCGGCCAACAAGGTGCGCAATTTGCCTTCACCTTTGGCCATAAGGGCTCATTCAACTAGAGGCATGGCATCCTCTAGGGCTCTCTTATCGGGAGTGCCCCTTCAGGAGATCTGTGAGGCAGCCGGTTGGGCTACCCCGCACATCTTTGTCAGATTTTATAGTTTGCACCTCTCTAGTACGCCTGGCGCACATGTGCTCTCGTCCTAGTTGAGTGCCTGAGTCAGTTTCACTCTAGGGCGGGCCTGTTTTCGGTGCGTGGCCTAGTGGGCATTCGTTCCCCAAAGAGTTGTTTTCGACGACGCAGTTCGAGTTCCTTCAAAAGGGAACGTCTCGGGTTATGACTATAACCCTTGTTCCCTGAGAAGGGAACGAGACACTGCGTCGTCCTGCCACGCCCCTCGAGGCCTGATAGCGTCTTGCTTCATCGCTAGGCTGATGTGTGTGTGTGCCGGCGTCACTTTTATGACATCTGGTTATGCCGTCACATGTTACGTCATGACGCAACACCAATCAGGATTGGAATAAGTTTCCTTCATACTTCAGAGGCTCACGCTTAGGGAGCGTCCCCAAAGAGTCGTATTCGACGACGCAGTGTCTCGTTCCCTTCTCAGGGAACAAGGGTTATAGTCATAACCCGAGACGTTTTACATGCCACTGTCATATAGAGTCAGCAGTCAAAAAAATATAGCAATGCCACGATTAGTTTTAACAGTATGTAGCTAACCATTATATCGACATTTATTAATTCCAAATCACCTGCATGCATTATAGCTGCATGTTTATACTCTAGAATGCTTTGACGCGCTACCACGGCACATGATCCCTAAGGGAACGTCTGCCAATTCCTTCAAATTGTTAAAACGTATAATTTGTATTAATCAAAATTATTTTTAACATTCAAAAACAGACATGTTCAAAATCCAAAGCTTGATTGTATTGGTAGTAGACTGACCAACTACAGCTGACTTTTTTCCAATACCTCCCTTCATGTATTTACAGTAAATTATTATTTTTTAGGAAATTTCTGTAATATAATAAAAGTTTTTTTTTTATTATTTGAACATGTTTCAAATGTTGTAGTCCCCATTAACCAGACTGACTTACAACAGGTGAAATTGTGCCAATAGCTCCCCGCATGCACAGTACGCAATTAGTTTTTTTTTTTTTATAAAAACATTAGGCCTATTGTAATTCCCCTAAAAGTTTATTTTTTTCATGTCCCAAAGCTTGTGGTAGGTTCCTAGTGACCAGACTGGCTTGTTACAGGTGAAATTGTGCCAATGCCTTCCTGTAATTCTGCAATTCATCAAACGGTTTTTATTTGTATTTATCAAATTATATTATAATAAATTGTACGTTTTAAACACTTGGTGGAATTGCCAGAAGTTCCCTTAGGGATCATGTGCTGTGGTAGCGCGTCAAAGCATTCTCAAGTATAAATACGCAGCTATAATTCTTGTAGGTGATTTTGAAGTATATTTTATGTCGATATACAATGGTTACATACTGTTAAAACTAATTGTGGTATTGATATATTAAGACTGTCGACTCTATAGAACAATGGCAAAGAAAACGAACTTTATCGTGCTCCGAGAGCCCTCTAGTGGTCGGAAGCATTTCCGTTGTCTTGTGGCTTTATTTTGTTGTGTTGTACATTTTCCGCTGTGTTGTGGCTTATTTCCGTTGTGTTGTACATTTTCCGTTGTGTTGTGGCTCATTTCCGTTGTGTTGTATATTTTCCGCTGAGTTGTGGCTCATTTCCTTTGTCTTGTGGATTATTTGTGTTGTGGCTTAATTTATTTGTGTGAACTTATGTTTGCTTTAAGTGTCACTTGCCCGTATACGGGCAAACTAAATTTACTTCACTATATTACTATTAAATCCTAATCTAGTCATGACAAACTATATATCGTTGGAAAGGTCCAAGACTCCTAAATAGATATTTTAGCGTTGTTTTTTTCTTACAAATTACGAATGAACAGTAATATATGAATTTATGACAAGAGTGCGCCTCAAAAAATCAACGTCATTACAGGAGTTTCTGACCTTTGTCACAAAAAGTCGACGCACACACTTTTAATAATTGAAACTTTGGTTTTCAGTGCTAAAAGTTCATAATAAAACATAATCTAGTATTTGTCAATAAAAAAAGATAAAATTATATTTTAAAAAGTAAAGTAAGAAGTCCTCTAAAAAGTATAATATATATTATATATAATATATATATATTTTTTATTATTATTATATCACATATTTTAGTAGTTATCATAAATTAGGTATCATTTGAAAGCTTACGAACTCAGAATTCATCCTGTGAAACCCGTTTTGAAATTGGACGTTGCGTTACCATAGAAATGGTATTTTTTTATTAGGCCCCTCCCCTTTTGGGCATCATCTTTCATAATTTATTATCAAAACCTTTTCTAATCTTGACAAAACACATATTGTCAGAAAGGTCTGGGTCTCAAGGTTCCATATTTAGTGACAGAAGTGATATTTGGATAGAAATGTATTAATTTGTTATGGCAGAATGCATACAATTAAATTCAATGGAATTCAATGGCACCCGGTGGCTATTTTTGGAATTACGCCTAAACAAAATCTCATGGGAACTTCAATTTTTGTGATATCAACTTTAAATTTGGAACACAACTTGGTTAGATATATAGCTTTCATTTTATAGTAATTTTATTGTAAAAAATATTTTGTAAAATATTTATTTTATATTAAAAAAATATATATTAATAAAGTATATTTGATTTACTGTAAATTATAACTTCCATAACTTTTTCAACTTTAATGCTTTCACTTCAGTAATAATCTGCTGATTGTTTTCTTTAAAACAAGACCAAACTTAGGTCTATATTCCAAAGCATTCTTGAATTACAACAATTTAAGTTTGTATAGTGCATTTTAATGTCAATTATCAAAAGGGGGGGTGACAGGTAAAGGGTTAAATTTCGTTGCGTTGTGAACTACTGGACCACTGTAAAAGACACATTTAAGCATTATGAATGCACCAGATATGAATACATTTTCAGTAAATAATGACATAAATTTATCCTCATCTATCTCCTTTTGTGTTCTCTGGAATTATATCTTATCAACACTAATCAGGCATGATGTGAAGAGATTCAGGCTTGACAGGCATGATGTGAAGTCCTCCTGGACCACCAGGCTTGGGACCCTCAAAGTCCGGTCCTCCTGGACCACCAGGCTTGGAAACACCAAAGTTGGGTCCTCCTGGACCACCGGGCTTGGGACCGCAAAGTCGGGTCCTCCTGGACCACTGGCCGAAGGGAAGCAACAGGAGCCCTCCTCTTCATGCGCTGGCGAGAGCGAGGCGGTGTAGGAATAACCGCATCTGGGGGCTCTGCAGCTTCTTCAGCCACCACAGGATTGGAGGCAGATGGGTCGAACCTTTTCTTCCTCCTCCCTCTCCCCGAGGGGGTCATCGGAGGACCAGGGACTTAGCAGTTTGTGAGGTAAATGGGAGTTTGGCCAAGAGGCGGAAGGCCACCCTCCCATCCGCGTCCCTCACCCCGATGGTAAACATACCCCACAAACTGCCAGAATGACAATCCCCAGCATTCCCATCTCACAGGTTGGTGTTGAATCTGTCCTTTACCACTGCGTCGCTGATGTTGAGCCCCTCCGAGCGGAGGGGCAGGGAGATGGAAAAAGGAATAAATAGGGAAGCAAACAAAAGAGGGTAACAAGGGGAGGCATGTGGGGCAAATTAATCAATAAACAGGTAACAAGATGGAAGGGGCTAAACAATCAACAGGAGAGCACATGGCACAAGGAAACACCTGACAAGCACATTAGGAGTGTCAGAGCTGTGTCACCAAACCAAGATATCAACTAGACAGAAGTGACAGAACTCTGACAACTACAGCAACTTGCCACTAATTTAGAAAGATTTGCAATTAAGATCGGTCTGCGATTACACATCAAAAAGACAAAAGTGATGCAAATGAGCAGGGAAGACGAAGATCTACTAATGCCAATCACCACTGGCAACCAGCCACTCACGTATATAGACCAGTTTACATACTTGGGCAGTGTGATTGCACAGGATGACAATGCAGAGGCAGAGGTTAACCAACGCATTGGCAAAGCAGCCAATGTGTTCCAACGAATGTGCAACATCTGACATCTGAATATCACCCAGAATTAGCACATTACTCAAGATCCACCTCTATATATCCACTGTATTTCCAAAGGCTATCTATGCCGGCGAGACCAGCAAAAACAGAGTTCACATTGTCCACAAGCTGGATGTATTCCAACAGCGATGTCTCAGATGCATGTCTCCACATCACCATGACCACGGGATATTGATTTTATACAACAGTTCAATGAATAAGAAATTAATATTGTGTTATATTTCAGACACAATATTGTCTGATAATACACAATGTTGTTGTTTTTGCATGAACCAATCATCACATCTAATCACTCACAGAAATAAACATGGCTGAAGCCTTGGAAGCTGAAGCTCATGATTATGGTAGGGGCGTTACATTTCCAACACATGCTAGAGGTGTTTGGCCAATCACAACGCACTGGGGCAGCTGGCCAATCAGAGCTAAGCTCTCCGAGCTTTTCCTATATTAGCGTGTTTCAGACAGTAGCCTATATGAAAGACAGTATATGAATTTTTTTTTTTTTTTTTTTTTACATTAAAGGATGTTAACCTATTCTGTTACACCCAATAATCAAAATTATGAACTTTTAAAATAGCATCATATGATCCTTTAAGTTCCCTTTTAGTAGAACTATGGTACGTTTATATAAAGTTCAAAATTTCGTTTTCTAAAGTAATTTGTTAAAATATAGACTAAATTCACTACAATTTACTACAATACAACATTTTTAAAAACAATTTCAGTAGATCCATTACAACATCTATAATAATGAATATATTTGATTCAAAACAACATGATATTTAATAACAATTGTATTTAATACATTTATAAGGATATCATTATCTATGTGCACAGCACAGCTATATTTGTTTATAATGCAGGTTATCAGAGAAATGGTATTTGTAATGAACTAGATCATCCACTTGTGGTCCTGAAAGAGCTGGAAATGAGTGACTGGTGAACTGGGAGAAGGCTTGAGTGACCTATATAGCTGTCTAATACATTGTTTGTTTGACATGAATAAAACTTCCATAAATCAGTGTGTAGACACAAGCTATTAACCTAGTACTTATGTGATTATTTGAATGTCTGTAACATAAAAAAAGCTTGCAAAGATTGCTTGAGCAGCTGTTCCATGCATATACATGACAAGCATTCAGCCAGCTCCTCTCTATGGGTCACCGACAATGTGAACAATGTTGTGAAAGCAGATTATTCAGAGTGATTCCATCACACACTGAACTTTTTTTTTTCTCACAAAACATTTGCATATGTATTTGTAATGTTTTCAGACACTTAATTGCATGTTAACTGAAATTGAATGAAAATGTATTATAGTTTTCAGTTATGTTAAATATATTTAGCTGAGTGCTTTTTGAACCACTTAAGTAAGACTTAAGTAGATCTCTACAGATAAGGCTTTAGCCTAGTCCCAGACTAAAATACATGTTTCAGCTGTTTTAACTTAAAGCAACTTGCACTAACATATCTTAAAATATGTCAGCGCCATTGTTTTGTGTCAAGATGCACATCAGTAATGTTTTGTTTTTTTTCTAAGGCAAATTTCTAAAAGTTACTTTAATGTCATAATTTAACTAAGGCCTAATCCTGGCTTAATATAACCAGACCTATAAGTAATTTCATAATTACAATTACATTACATACTCTTTGAAATCTGGTTAAAGTGTACTGCCAAATGGACTGACAAGCCAAGCATTTTTAGTAAACTAAAATATACTTTAATGTCATTTCTATTGAAACGTGTAATATATTCAAATTTATTTGTAATTACACATTTGTAATGGTGAAGTAGAAATTTAGCACAAGTTCTTGCATGTACAACAAATCAAAATAAGTGTACTTAAAATTATGACAAAATATTATTAAAACAAAACGATAAAATAAAACTTTTAAGTACAGTTAAGGTCTGGAAAACATTCAGTACAATTAAGTGCACTTCTTTTTCACAAGGGAATGCTTTTACTGTATTACATTTCAGCATAAACATTTTTTGCCAAGCACAAATAAATAAATAAACATTATGACCTAAAGCAGTGCTTTTTCAACCTGTCCTGGGGACCCCCCGACACTCCACACGGGGATGACATACAAAAATGTACAGTCGTGGGGGGTCCAAAGGACAGTTTTGAGAAGCACTGACCTAAAGTATAATTTCATTGTTTTGATCTCTCAATGTTGATTGAATTACAGAAACAACAACCCGTGGTGACCTTCTGTTTTCTGTTTTGTTAAAAAAGATGCTAGCCTTCATGACCTTTGTCTTCTGCATATCATTCAATATGCTGCCCTGATGTGTGCTCTGGTTCGACCAAGCTGAATCACTTATCAGATAATACTGAGAAAAAAGGTTGAGTGAAAACAAGGCTTCCCTAAACAGTCCCCTCAGTGACCTAAATGCACTTTTATTTTGAACTTGCAAACAATAGCGTTCTAGCCGCTGTGATGCTGTGAATAGCTAAAACCTCTTTTGTATTTGCACTTTTATTTGGTCCATTGAATGCACAGATGAAAGAATCATCCAAGTTCACCTTGCCAAGTGTTGAGCGATGCTGAGCTGTGAAGAGGCTTTATGATTCACTTGCCTCTGAGAAAGAAAAAAAAAGCATTATTGAATGTTACTCCAAGGTAACGGAATAACGGAGGAATCGTGCACTCCGAGTGATGTAAATAATTGCTCTAAAATATCTCAATATAACACAATGTCACATGAAACTGCTTTATAGGTACAACTTAGTTCTACCAGAAAGACTCGGGAGATAAAATGATGTAACAAAGCATCCATTTATTGGCAACCCAGCAAGCAATTATTTATAAAGTTCTTTGGCGTAGGCCCCGTCCATAGTTCGTAATCCGAGGGTAGCGGATCAGCATCTCCTGCCTGAAGACGAAGGCAGGGGCGCAGCCGACCCCCTGGGAAGTTTAGACAGAACCATCCTGGTGGTGGTGGGGAGGGTGGAGGTTGTTGTCACGTCGGCATCTGCGAACTCAAACATGTGTAAGTACCAATTTTTTATACGGTAAGAATAAGGACGTGATTGGATAGATGTGAAGGTATTTAAGTGACGCAGTAATTAAGTCTTCCTGGCAGAACTTATGCTAAAGCTTTCCTTTATACAGTGATTGATGAGTTTTTTGACTGATAGCTTAAATTACAAAAAAGACAAATAGAACTTTAGCGCCACCCCTAGACAACTCCTCCCAAACGAAATGAGTAAGTGTTTTACATCAGTAAGTTTGAGTGCGGAGCTACACCAAGTTTGTGCGTGCAGCCAAAAGTAAGTTTCAATGTTCTCATGTGTTGTTCCTGTTTGAGTGGAAGAGAAATTTACCGCAAACTGAAAGTATTAACATCATAGATCTTTATCCAACGCGATCATGGATGAATTCTTATATAATTAATGAGTATTCATCTGTACTATAATTGTTTCCAACACCTGTTTACATGTCTATCATCATTGACCTAGCCCTAGCTGTACACTTACAGATAAATGTTAGGATTTATGCCATAAATGCACCATCATGTTATTTACATAAAGGCAGAATGACGCTAATGACACTACGGCCGAGAGTTTAAGCCCCGTTCAGGGGTGTGTTTCCCAAAAGCATCGTTTGCCAACTATGGTCGCAAGATCTGTCATTATCAATATAGTGCAACGAGTCGGTGTTTCCCCAAACCATCGTTCTAACGAACAAACTGCATTGCAAATTTGTGTGGTTGAAACAACAGCTCTCGGCCTTTGCATGACATGTGGACTCAATAAATCCTTATCTTGAGCAAAACAAGCTAGCTGACATTCAGTACAATCTGTATATTTTATTTAGAATACATACAAATGTAATTTATGTCTTTTAGTTTGTCAAGAGATCTAAAGTACTGTTTTTGAAGAGTTCATGTGCGAACGTGGTCTATTACGTAAGAACAAGCCTATGATTGAATCTGGAAATAAAGCAAAATAACTGAGAAAAATGAGAAATAGTTCTTAGATGCCATGTTCGTAATTTATAGCAAAACATCTAGCATTACATCGATTTCAAACAGATTAATTAAAATAAGTTATTACTCCACCATATGTGACACATCATAAACCAACTAGTTGATTTCTTCAACGATGCATCATACTATAGTAGTTAGCAGCATAAAATGATAAATAAGCCAGTGTCTCAAAATAATGCCAGCAAGATGGGCAGCCTCCAGGGAGGTTCATACAATGCATGATCCATGGAGGTGGCAGAAGTACAGAGAACCCCCAGGGTGGCCTCTGGTGTGTATTTCTGGACTGGAGCAGGCTTCAGTGTGGACTTATGGGCTTGAGCGAGCCCTGGAATTTCTGTCTTGGGGATTTCACTCACCGGAACGGATTCTGGAATTTCACTCACCGGAACGGAGTCTAGAATTTTACTCATGGAAAGGACACTGGGATTTCTCTTTCTGGAATGCACTCTGGAATCTCTGCCTCTGGAACTGATTCAAGATGTGGGAATCGAAGAGTGGAGGGCTTCCATAGAATCGGCTTACTTCGCCGTCAGGTCTGCACTGTTGGACACAGCCTTCTAGCTGGGTTTGACAGTCCCTATGACCATAGAAGCAGAGTCTGAGGGAGTTGGCGATTTTTCTGGAAAAGATTCTGGGGCTGGAACGAGGAGTGATGAACATGGGAAGAGTTCAGAGGTAACTGGCGGTTCAGTGAAGACCGCTGGTGCCTGGTGCCAGGATGACTGAAGTGGACTGGGGTAACTGTGACTGAGTGGTGATGGTGTCTTCATCCACCTCACCCACAGTGATGGAAGAACCATTCAGCCACAGCACATACTCAATATAACGTGTTGGGAACACGTGGTAGTTGTTGCTGGTCCCTGACGGAAGATAACTATCGTCCAAACCAGACCAGAAGATGTTTAAAGGGCACAATCACCATTCATGATTCTTAGCTGAGACGATGAGATGCATTTCTCTTTTTCTCTTCACTGCATCAAGAAACACAATATGTATTTCCAGACCTCTGGCAGAAGGTTTTCTATTTATCCCTTAATACTTTTGAAGATACTGTCTCAATGCCACCTGCTCTTTCAATCTTTGTTGGTAGTTTCCTGGAAGGTTTCTCTCAGTTCCCGGAAAGCTCTGTCTTGCTTCTCATTTGATTAGCCATTAGGATGTTATACAGTTTTCGGACTCCTTACTAGTACATTTCACCAGGTATTGAAACAAATCCGACAAGTGACCGACAAAATAAAAGACAGACCTCATTTCTTATCAGCTCTCCCTCAGTCATGATATAGATTTAAAGGATTGGTTTTACCCACTCTACAGCGAGAACACAAAAGCTTTTGTGTTTTTTTTCCTTGCAAATTGTCTCTGCATTGTACATGAAGGCCACTTTCGTCTCCTGCAGTATAATATGAAAGGCCCTCAAAGATCAATATAATGACCATTAGCATTTCAAAAGTCTTTGAGGTTTGCACTTCTTGTAGGGCTTTAGCAAAGGCAATATCAGTCAGAACAACATACCACGACTTCAGTAGTCCATGTAATCCATGTCTTTAAATAAGATCACTTAAGCCTATTTTTTTCTCAAGAGAGACTCTGTGCAACAGAACAATCATGTTTAGTAGTTTGGTTAATTGGAAGCCCTTTTTATTAGACGGATGCAGACAAATATATCTAGTTCACTGCTTAATTTCCAGTGTGTGACACATTAGTTGAAACGATAACCAGTCAAACATCAGCTGTGCACTTGTTTACCTAAAAATGTAATTGAAAGACTTATGTGACGTTGCTTTTTTGGCTAAATTGGTATTTCATGTAAACTCATGGTTCATTAACATCTTAACTCTTTCCCCACAATTGATGGAAATTTCCGTAATTTATGAGAGAATGCTTCCCCCCCATTAACGGAAATGTATGGCTTTCCGTGTTTTCACTGGTATACTGTAGTGTAGGGGGTGCTATGAAACATCTTCTGAAAGAGTACTGAATCTCCTGATCAAAAGACATGTGAAGAAGAAGCAAAAATAAGCAATAGCACATGTAAGCAGATTCATATGTAAAATAATGGGATAATCCCATATAAATCAAAACTGCCTAACATTACCGAATGAAATGTCGACCCAGGACGAGCAATAGGACGGTGAAGCTTTTATGTTGATGGACTCGATCTACTGTTTCTATGTTTTGATCATTGTTCTGAATTCTGAATTCTGAATTCTACCCACATTCATGAGTTTATATGAGTTAAAAGTATGCATTAAGCTAGAATAAAACTTTGTTTTAAAGCAGAGGCTCTGTTCTTTCTTTTGATGAATTGCATGTTTGGTATTGTTACAATACAAATTTCTGGGGGCAATGAAAATTTTGCGAAAATTATAAAAAAATTCTGGCGGTGACTGATGGCAAATTTAACACAAATGCTGCCGGGGAAAGACTTAAGAAATTGAGAGAGAATTAAATATCTGGTGTGCAACCTGTTGTTGCTCCCATGGCGTCTGATATCCAATAGCATACAAACTCTATTGTGCAAAAAGTATTTTTCCATTGGCTTTTGAACTATTTCAGGGGGAAAAAAGCTCTGTGACCAACAAAAGTTTATGATTCTAAAACATTTTGTTAATCACAAATGATGTATATATCGCCTTAACATATTTTAGGGAAAAAAGCTAAACATGGGCCATAAACAAACTACACCACAATCGCATGACTCAATGTCATAATCACTAAGTTCCCCTTAACTCTTTCAGTTTTTATTTTTTTAAATAGATTTTTCCTGAAAGTTTGAGTTATAACAGTTTACAAGAGTATGATTATAAACACAAGAGCATGATTATAAACGCAAGAAGTCTGTGAAAGTGAGTTATAATGCAAATTATTTGTCCTGTTCAGCCTGATGACTAAATGTTCAAGACAGGCTAAATAGCCCCTTTTAGTCACTTGTTAGCAACCACATTTTTCAAGATACATAAAGTCTTCTTTCTTTTTTTAAATCACAATTGGGGTATTACTGATGTTTTAGGCTGTAGAATAAAACATCTTGAGCTTATGTTCAACATAGACCTTATTTCAATAACAATAAAGGCATTTCTACATAGGATTCCTTTTTTTCGGTTAATCTATTGCATTCAACAACAAAAAATATATAATAATAAAAAAGTATTGTTCTTTTGGATAAGTGCCAGTTTTATCATACCATTTTAATAACATTTGAGAATGCGTTTGTCTACATGCTCAAAAGCTGAACTGCTGTGTTTTTTTTTGTCTTGAGCTGTTAATAGAAAGTAGGTCATCTCATTTTATTCACCAGCATGGAGAGTGTCAGTGGACTGATTTGAAAGGAAAATCTCCATTATTTTGCCCCTTTACTTATTCTTTCAAGGAAGAATTCATTACTTTGAAATTGTTCTCCAACTATCTTTTACGCTCAGACTTATAAGGCTCTCTGCTTGTTAGTGTAAAATTATCCATCCAGCACATATTGAGTGAAAATGTTCCTTTTGAAAATCTACATGTACAAGTGCAATTCATTCAACAGCACTGTATAGTCGAATAAAGAGCGTTAGGTTTGACAGAACACAATCATTTTACCAAATGGCCTTATATTAAACAAAAACAATAGTGTCAATGAAAGGAAAATTCAGCAATAACATTATACCATCCTGGTAGAAGATCTTTACAGGACCCTGACATGTAAACTTATATGTATGCTGTTACTACAGTATATCATGTATTTAACCTGGCTGGACAGGAACTATCTGCCTAACATGGTATAGTGGTTCTAGTCAAAATGAAACAAGTAATTTCCTGCTCCATTTGACTTCGAGGTGAAAACACAGTAGCCCATCCATCATGAGTTTGTCTACCATGTCTACAGCTACGCTTATCCAATCACATCCAGTTTGCCAAGCCATACAGTCGTCACCTTTATTTTTATAGTGCTTTATGTAATACAGATTGTTTCACAGCAGCATTACAGTGATCAACAGGGGGGGTGGGAAATATTCAATGATGCAAACTTAGTTAAATTCTACTGTAAAGCAGCCCTAAAAAGGAAAAAGTGTAATTGTTCAGCTGAAGTCAGTTAATTGTTGATTCGGTTCTGTTATAAAGATCATCCTGTTTTAAACTATAGTTCAATTAGGCTTTAAAGCAGCTCTGCAGAAAATAGTGACGTCATCATTCAGCTCAGTTCAGTTCTCATCAAATAGTGTCTGTGCAGTCAGAATATTTATACACAATAATATAACAGGGCCATGGATACATTTAAACATGGAACTGTTGCACAGCACACGGCAAAGACATCAGAGATAACCTCGTTGAGGCTTGCTCATTTTAGGAGGACAGGGTAAGCTGCTGGCTACTGGTGTGGCAAAAATATTGGCTATGTCAGCTCCTGCCAAAGGAAAACTTTCCAGTTTGTGGCCTCTGGATTATCTGGTGCAGCAAGTTATGTGCACCAGTTGTTGAATTCAAACATCTACAGTATATCTGCTAGTAATGCATTGGTCATTGTGTCATGATAAACTACTGTTGGTGTGTGATGGGGTTAGTCTCCATGAAGGGCATCAGTTGGTGGAGAATTTCTGAAAAGCCTAGGAATTCCAGGACCCTGAGGTGATACATCATTCAGAAGACAATATTTTTTTTTTTGTATTTGCTGGTAAGGAGCATCATATTCAGGCTAGGTCGACAAGAGACATGTAGTGGTAGTTCATGCGGTTAAGTGGTAGCCATGATGGAGTTAAAGGGGATGTCTAATGCTATTTCATGCATTTTTACTTATTTGCAATGCTAATTATGGCCAAAGTTTCAAAAAACTTGTTTGATATAAGGTATGTCTGTGCCAAATACACTCCTTCAGGGTTCGTATAAGTTTCTGTATGTTTTTTTGTTTTTTTTTTAGTATGGCTCTGTATGACGTCATAAAGGGTGGAATTCTTTGTATGGACACTATTCCAGAAAGGTCGCTTGCAAACATCAACCAGAGCAAGAGCAAGGCCCATCAACATGCTTCGTTAGGGTTACGGAAGTTGTTGGCAGTGCTGCACAGGACTTGCTCGAGAAAGATTTATCATTTTGTTTTTAGACCAAGAAATCAACAATGTTACCAAAGAAGTATGTTTCTGGTTATGAGGGAAAGATAACCTTGTTCCCTTTCGTTGTCACTCCGAGTTACGTCGGATGATGACGAATGGGGTTTCGCTTAGAAAGCCTATCAGCTTCGAGTATTAAAAAACGAGCCAATGGCAAAGAAATGCCATGGGTCTGCGGAATTTGCATGACGTAACTCCGCCCCACCTCGTGGGTATATAAGGAGGACGCCGGCAACATGCAGTTATGTTTTCGCTTCGGAGCCAAGAGTTTCCCTTAACTCCACAAGCCATCTCTGAACTGTCAGCTTCACGAACGAGTTCCTCTGGTGTTGGTGTGACGGCGATATCCAGCGAGCGCGCGCTTCCTGCTTATCTGTGCAGTGGTTTGCCAGAGAGTGCGTGTCTCCCCGGGCGCTTAGACACTCAGAGTGTTTCTCTCTTAAAAGAGCTTGCACGCGGCACGTCTTTTTAAAGATGCCTCGCCCGTGCACTTCTGGTTGCGGCAGATTAGTGTCTGACTCTGATGGGCACGAGCGCTGTCTAGTGTTTTTGGGCATGGATCACGCTAGAGCAGCGCTCGTGGATGAGTCATGTTCTCTCTGCGGGAAAATGACCATCGCGTCACTAAGGTCGAGACTCAATGAACTCGCAAAAGTGAGAGTCCCCTCATCCACACCCCGATCTAACGCTCCCCCGAGGAGTGCTACTTCGGCTGGTGGCCAGGGTGACCTGAGGGTTACGGTCTGGAACCAGGCGCCGACTATGTGTCCGCGACCCCAGCCCCTCACTCTTCAGTGACGGTGCCCGCTAGTGAACCTCCGATTCCCGCGGGTCGACCTTCGGGTGGCCCGCGAGTTTCGGTTGAAGCTACAGAGGAAGACGGTATGTCTGTAGCAGCATCACAAGGTGGGCTTGATTCTTCCGGAAGTGAAGATTCGCTCTGTTGCGATGCAACTGTGCATGCTATGGCCACTCTGCAGGTCTACCAGGCCCAGATGCTCAGAGACATGCACGAGTGCAGGACAGACCCAGGGCTCTTCAATGAGCTGCGTGCCGCAACCGACCTCGCTCTCCGGGCAACGAAGGTAGCCGCGCGCTCCCTCGGTCTGGTGATGTCCACTGCGGTGGTCCAGGAGAGACACCTGTGGCTGAACCTGGCTGACATGCGGGATTCCGAGCGGACTCGTCTGCTCGATGCGCCCCTGTCCCAGGCCGGCCTCTTCGGCGGCGCAGTTGAGTTTTCCCAACAGTTCTCAACTGCACAGAAACAGACTGAGGCAATCAAACATATTCTGCCCAGCCGACCCGCTGCTGCCTCGACGTCGGCCGGGCAGACGCCTCAGCCTGTTTCCCGCCGAGGGCGCCCTCCTAAGGCTCCCGCCCCTCCCACTCAGCCAAAGCAGCAGCCTTCACCCAGGCCCAGTCACGGAGGAAGCCGTAGGAAGGCGCCACAGCCCTCTCCAGCCCCGCCCCCCGCCAAGCGCCGGGCCAAGCGGCGCTCCTGAGACGGGCTGCTCAGGGATGATGGTTGTTTCCCAGGAGATGGTAGCAGGACCACTCCTTCCCCCGGTGGAGGGCCGGGGGAGAATCTTTTGTTCTCCACTCCCCGCTGCTCACCCACGGGTGGGCAGCACCCTAATGTGGTTAAAGAAAGAAACAATCCCCTCATCCCTGTGCACACAGAGTTCTCGGACGACACAGAGCGCCGCCCACAAGCCGTGCTCTCCTCGTCCCCCTCTGTCCCAGAGTCGGTTGACACGGCGTGCCGTCCACGGACCGTTTCGTCCCTGTCCCACTCTGTCGCCAGACCCCTGGCAGAGCAGGCCCCCGTGGAACGCTGGTCCTTCCCTGGCCTCCTCTGTCAGGGCGCGGATGATAACTGCGCCCCCACACCGGATCGCTATGCTGTCCACGTCCGGGCCAGTTACTCCGCTTCGCTGCCCCTCCGGGGGGACGCCTGTGGTCCGCATGATCCCGCTGGTTCAGTTCTTGGGAGCCTGGCTAGAGCTTCCCCAACTGTCCCGCTGGGTCGCCCGCACCATCAGGTTCGGCTATGCGATTCAGTTCGCACGGTCTCCTCCCCGCTACAGGGGAGTCCGCTCCACTTTGGCCGGTGGCAATGCCCCCATCATGCGAGCAGAGATTGCCACCCTGCTGGCGAAGGGTGCAAGCGAGACTGTCCCTCCAGCCGAGATGAGGTACGGCTTCTACAGCCCTTACTTCATTGTCCCCAAGAAAACCGGTGGGTTACGACCAATCCTGGACCTGCGCATACTGAATCGCTCCCTTTACAGGATGCCGTTCAAAATGCTCACCGCCAAACGCATTTTCGAATGTGTTCGGCCCCAGGATTGGTTTGCAGCGATCGACCTGAAGGACGCCTACTTCCATGTCTCCATTCTTCCTCGACACAGACCGTTCCTCCGGTTTGCTTTCGAGGGGCAGGCATACCAGTACGCGGTTCTCCCTTTCGGGCTAGCCCTGTCTCCTCGCGTCTTCACGAAGGTTGTCGAGGCAGCCCTTGTTCCCCTTCGGGTTCACGGGGTTGGCATCCTGAACTGATCCTAGCTCACTCTCGAGATCAGGTTTGCGAACACAGGGACCTTTGGCTCCGGCACCTAGCTCGTCTGGGCCTTCGGGTCAACTGGGAGAAGAGCAAACTTTGCCCCGTGCAGAGGTTCTCTTTTCTCGGTATGGACATCGACTCGGTCGCCATGTCCGCGCAGCTTACGAGCGAGCGCGCGCAGTCACTGCTGACTTGTCTGAGACAAATACAGGGCAAGAGTGCGGTTCCACTGAAACTTTTTCAGAGGCTCCTGGGGCATATGGCATCTGCAGCCGCGGTGACGCCGCGGATTGCTTCATATGAGACCGCTTCAGCTTTGGCTTCGCGACCGAGTCCCGAGGTGGGCATGGCAACAAGGCACGCTCCGAGTACCAGTTACTCCGACCTGCCGTCAGACCTTCATCCCGTGTTTGAACCTCAGTTTTCTCAGGGCTGGTGTCCCCCTGGAACGAGTGTCTCGGCATGTTGTGTTCTCAACAGATGCCTCCACCACGGGCTGAGGCGCCATGTGCAATGGACATGCTGCCGCGGGCTCCTGGACAGGACCCTAGAGCCTATGGCATGTCAATTGCCTTGAGTTGCTGGCAGTACGCCTTGCCCTGCACCGCTTCCGAGCGCTGCTCATGGGTCAACACGTACTAGTCCGATCAGACAATACCGCCACAGTAGCGTACATCAACCATCAAGGTGGTCTACGCTCCCGCCGTATGTCGCAACTCGCTCGCCACCTCCTCTTATGGAGTCAGAGGCATCTGAGGTCCCTTCGTGCCATTTACATTCCCGGAGCCCTGAATCGTGCTTCCGACGAGCTGTCACGGCTTCAGCCCCTCCCTGGAGAATGGCGACTCCATCCCCAGTCGGTCCAGCTGATTTGGGACCAGTTCGGGGACGCACAGATAGATCTGTTTGCCTCCCACGACTCGACCCATTGCGCCCAGTATTATTCTCTGACCGAGGGCACGCTCGGCACGGATGCTCTTGCGCACAGCTGGCCGCGGGGCCGCAAATATGCGTTTCCCCCAGTGAGCCTTCTTGCGCAGGTCTTGCGCAAGGTCAAGGAGGACGAGGAGCAGGTCCTTCTGGTTGCGCCGTACTGGCCCACCCAGACTTGGTTCTCCGAACTAGTGCTCCTCGCGACAGCACCTCCTTGGCCAATTCCTCTGAGGAAGGACCTCCTTTCTCAGGGACGGGGCACCCTGTGGCACTCTCGTCCCGATCTCTGGAACCTCCATGTGTGGCTCCTGGACGGGACGAGGCAGGTTTGAGTACCCTACCACCTACGGTGGTGGCTACCATCACTTCCGCTAGAGCGTCGTCCACTGGCACGCCTACGCGTTGAAATGGAACCTCTTCGTCAACTGGTGCTCTTCTCGCCGAGAAGACCCCCGGAGGTGTTCGATCGGTTTCGTGCTTTCCTTCCTTCAAGATGGGTTCGGGCGAAGGCTGTCTCCCTCCACCCTCAAAGTTTATGTTGCCGCTATTGCCGCTCACCACGACTTAGTGGAAGGTAAGTCCATAGGGAAGCACGACCTGATCGTCAGGTTCCTGAGGGGGGTGAGGAGGCTGAATCCTCCTCGTTCTCCTCTAGTTCCCTCTTGGGACCTCTCAGTGGTCTTAAGTGCCCTGCAGAGTGCTCCCTTTGAGCCTCTGCAATCAGTGGAGCTTAAGTTCCTGTCAATGAAGACAGCGCTCCTGGTTGCATTGGCCTCTCTCAAGAGGGTCGGGGACCTGCACGCATTCTCCGTTGACGAAGCATGCCTGGAATTCAGGCCGGCTTACTCTCATGTGATCCTGAGACCCCGGCTCGGATATGTGCCCAAGGTTCCTACCACTCCCTTCCGGGACCAGGTGGTGAACCTGCAAGCGCTGCCCTCGGAGGAGGCAGACCCAGCCTTGGCACTGCTCTGTCCAGTACGCGCTCTCCGCGCCTATGTAGACAGGACGCAGTGTTTCAGGACCTCAGACCAGCTCTTTGTCTGTTATGGTGGGAAGCTGAAGGGAAAGGCTCTCTCAAAGCAGAGGTTGTCTCACTGGATAGTGGACACCATTGCTTTGGCAAACCAGCAGCAAGGTCGACCTTGCCCCCTTGGTGTGACTGCCCACTCCACCCGGAGTGTGGCATCCTCTTGGGCTCTAGCGCATGGCGCCTCGCTAACAGACATCTGCAGAGCTGCAGGCTGGGCGACACCGAACACATTCGCCAGATTCTACAATCTCCGAGTGGAGCCAGTGTCCTCTCATGTACTCGCTTCAACTAGCTAGTACCGGACCCGCTCAGGTGTCTTCGCTTGCTCGCCATTCCACTCCACGGACTGGATACGTGCGATATTCTGCTCAGGTGAGCTTCTCCGCAAGCCCTGAGTTCCTCCAGCACCCCTGATGCTAGCGCCAGTGTCTGTTGCCTGGGCGTCGGCTAGGTGCCTCCCGTGTGCATGGTCCCTCCCCGGAGCTAACCCCACATGTGTATTTCCACTGTAAGCCTCTCTGAGCATGTGTCTTTCCCTTGGCAAGCCACCTTGCCACCCCTGAGGTTGAAATATTCCACCTGCGGCTGGACATCTCAGAGTTTCTCCATATGTTTCCTTCGGGTCATATGTGTATTTCCAAATGCCCCCCCCCCCGACCCCCCCCCCCCCCCCCCCCCCCTGGGTTGGTGATAATTGCATATTTCCTCTAAAGCTATGGGATATGGTTCCCAGTGTACCTTGGTATTCCTGTGTTAAATAGGAGTCCTTCGTCCTAAATCTCTCGAGGGCTCCGATTTACGCAGGGCACTGGAAGACAGCTGTGAAGGTGGCGTGATTAGACTGGTAACCCCATTCGTCATCATCCGACGTAACTCGGAGTGACAACGAAAGGGAACGTCTCGGTTACGTATGTAACCCTCGTTCCCTGAGTAGGGAACGGAGACGTTACGTCTTCCTGCCACTTCCGCTGTACCGCGGGGATCGCCTGAGTTCAGTCTTGGCTCCTCAGCGAAGAAACATAACTGCTTGTTGCCACGTCCTCCTTATATACCCACGAGATGGGGCGGAGTTACATCATGCAAATGCAAATGCATTTCTTTGCCATTGGCTCATTTTTAAATACTCGAAGCTGATAGGCTTTCTAAGCGAAACCCCATTCGTCGTCATCCGACGTAACGTCTCTGTTACCTACTCAGGGAACGAGGGTTACATACGTAACCGAGACGTTCAGTTTACCAAAGAACCCAGAGTTAAGGGAACAGTGAATGCTGTTTTATTTATTTTTTTCGGGGCAGCAACAGAGTTGTGCTAGTGTGTTTCTTGTTTTTTGCATTTCGGATTTGCTGGATTTGCAGATCTGATTTGCAGAAACTGAAAGGTGGAGTGATCCCAGCAATAAAATATCCTAGTCATGAGTTGAACCGCTGGCGGAAAGTAAAACTGCATCAATTATTAGTTTTTTTGTTGGCAATTGGTGCGTAAGTGCATATAATGTAAATAAACACAAACGTATCGTGACTTTTTAGCTCCCCCCACGGCACGCCTCCAGGAGCTTGACTGTTTTTGGAAGAAGCGGTACAGCTGTACCTGTCTTTTATAAAACTGATAAAACTAAAAAAACTTCAGAGATATGAAGGATGCAATACTACTCATTAGGTACTCAAGATTAACATGAGATTGGCAGAAATGGTGTGTGTTAGGTCCCCTTTAATGTTAGCGTAGCGGGACGGTATAATCGGAGAGAGAAACCCTCTAAATGCAGCTGACTACACCACCCTGTTAAACAGGGAAATATTAATACTTATTGGCTAATTGCCTACAAAAAGGACACACGGGAATGTGGTTTCAAAAGGAGGGCCTGAGACATGGATACAAAAGTACAAAAGCTTTATTTCACACTAATCAAGCATAAATCTTAAAAGATTATTAAAAGACTATAGGACTGGGGCTAGGATATTCAAACATTGACGACACTAGAAAACATGACAAAGGAGACTGAGGCTTACCTATGGCAGGTAAACTAGTTTAATGAGCACAAGGCTCCTATAATCACAAAGCTCTTACCACCGGTGCACAGATCTCACTACACCACACACACACACACACACACACACACACACACACACACACGCACACACACACAAACGCACACGCACACACACACACGCACACACACACACACTATCAAGCATGAACACACTGCACTTCGAGACAGTCCAACCACCGCACACGCAGGCTAACTAGCGGCCTGCCCTGAAGCCTCAGCTCCTGCAACAAAAGGCAAAGTTAACCAAGGTAGTCTCCAAACAACAAAAACAATAATGACAAATTATACTAATACGTAAAAAATTATATAACAGACCAAAACAATTTTGTGAAGTGCTGTGGAGTTAACAATCTACAAATAAATGTGACTAAAACAAAAGAATTTGTAATTGATTTTAGAAGGAAAAAATACCATCCCTCACGTATTTCTATTCATGGCAGAGACATTGAGATAGTGGTCTCCTATCAGTATTTGGGGATCCACATAGGTGACAGACTTGACTGGACAAAAAACACCGGAACGATCTATAAAAAGGGCCAGAGCAGGCTTTATTTCTTGAGAAGACTCAGGTCCTTCAATGGTTGTAGCAAGATGCTTCACGTAGGGTTGGGCGATATGGCCAAAAAAAATTATCACAATAATTTTTTTATATCAGTCGATATCGATAATTATCACGATAAACGTCAAATCTTTATTTCTTTCAAGCAGATTTTTGCTCCTAAGTGAAAGTTGTAGAAACCAGAGTGTTAATTGTGGTTTTAAACTACTCCTTATTGTCAGAACATATCATGACAAACAAATCTGAGGTAGAACATTCAAACATTTTGTAATTTTTCCTTAACAAAATAAATATCTTAATAGAAAAAAATATTTCTTAGTTTCTGCATGTGCTAATTTTTATTTGGTAAAATGTAATATTCTGACTGAGTTTAATTAAAATTAGCCATTGGTCATCCAGCATCATGCATTTAGATCATGATAACCACAGATAAAAGCACCTCACTATGTTGGCTAAATGTTACTTTATGGTTTCTATGGTATTTGTATGAAAAACAGTAGCCTAAATACATTATTAAATACTGTAATTATATTCCATTAGTCCTTTAATACATTGTCTACAATAATAATATAATACAATTCAATATGTATATCCCACATTTCATAGTGCAGTTAATATTAGTAGGCTAACGTTACAGTAAATCCATGTTAAATGATGGGAGTTTGTAGCCGGAAAAGCTTCTGACTGTATCGTTGCGCGCAGTGTTCCTCCTGTTCGTCAGCGCTGTTTCATCTGCCTTTAAACTGGTTTAAATCACTGAGACATTTGTGTTCTTTGCTGAACTTAAGCGCTTCTCACTGGATCTCGTGACGAGACGATCAGAGTAAACGCGTCTGCTAGTGAGCTCGCGCTGCGCTGCCGTTTGGACTTTGAGCCGAGCGGATAAACGGTCCGTGAGGCGCGCGGTTCAGATGAGTTTTGTTCTGCTTTTGGCGCACAAACATTATCGAACATTTATCGAACTCTTGATATCGTTTTATCGAGAAAAATGATATAGCGATAACTATCGTTATTGTTTTATCGCCCAGCCCTAGCTTCACATGTTCCCTTTTAAAAGCTACAATCGATGCTGCGCTGCTTAGCGCAATGGGAACGTCTTTAATCGTGACCAGATGTGAATATAGTGTGTAAACACGTTGATAGAATCGACCTGGAGGTAATATAGCCTTGGTCGGTGACGTCATCGGCGCGCACCCGCGACGCGAAGCTATAAAGAGATGAGCCACAGGTGCATTTTTTCTTCAGATCACTCTGTGCATGTGTGTGTCAAAACTCTATCTCTCTCATTATCTGTCTCAGATCTTTGTTAGGGGTTAGTTTTCAACTGGCAGTGTGCAGAAAATTCTCATTTCTCAACTTTTTCTCTCTGAAAGTCTGTTAAAAGAGTTTAAAAAGAAAAAAAGAGTAGAAATGAGTCAACAGCAGAATAAGCGCTGTGTTCCTCCATGCTCCTGTCCCATGTGTGAGCTGGATACACACGATTATTGCTTTGTTTGTTTGGGGGAAGAGCACGCGGCTCTGGCTTTAGAGAAAGGCGAGTGCGAGCATTGTGAAATGTTCATGGTAAAAATGCTGCGCTCTCGTCTGAACTATTTCCAGACCGCACCCACATTACCATCGTGGGGCTCTCACATGCACCTGTGTGATGAGCAAGAGACGGGTCTGTCCCTTTCGCTTGCTGCATCACCAGATCCACATGCTCCCTCGCGTGATCCCGAAGCGCATTCCGGTGCTTCTTTGGCTCGCGCGGGGGGCGATGATTTGTCTCTTGGGTCTGAGGACTATGAGCGGCCGTCTTCTGAGCATTCCTCTCGCGAAAATAAATCTGTCGAGGAACTACTCGAAGTGGTCTCTCGTGCAGTGGCCAGGTTGCAGCTTGACTGGCCACGCGATCAAGAGACCCCCAAACAATCTAAGCTAGGGGATAGGTTTCTGTCCGGTGGCAGGGGGGAGGGACCAAAACATCAGTCTCTCCCCTTTTTCAAGGGACCTCCATGGCGAGCTGTCTAAGTCATGGAGTAAACCATATATTTCCCGTTTCTTTTTGTCCTCGACGTCGACTTTTTCGACTATCGTGGGTGCAAAGGCACGGGGGTATGCGGAGATGCCACAGGTAGAAGAGACGCTGGCGAGCTATCTCTCGCCTGCTTCGGCATCTTCCATTAAGAGACCCACCCTCCCACGAAACCATGTAAAATTATATCAGCATTAGTGGGTAAAGCTTATCAAGCTGCAGGTCAGGCTGGTGCTGCGCTGCACACTATGGCAGTGCTTCAGGCGTACCAGGCTGACCTATTGAAGGATATGAGTGCGGGCAGCACTATAGATGAGGAGTCTTTCTCGGAGCTGCGGAGAGCCACAGATCTGTCTCTTCGTGCGACTAAGCAAACGGCCCATGCCATCGGTCGTTTAATGTCTGCTTTGGTCAGCACGGAGAGGCACCTGTGGCTTAATCTAACAGGAATTAAAGATAAAGACCGGGTGTTCCTGTTAGATTCCCCAGTCTCACCCTCTGGTCTGTTCGGCGACTCTGTCAACACAGTCGTCAGCAGATTCAGAGAGGTTAAAAAACATGAGGATGCTTTGTTCAATTTCTTCCTCGCCGTACTCATGGGGAGGGGCCATCGGCCACCCAACCTCTCGCCGGTCCTTCAAAAGCCCAGGAGGTGAAAAAGCAGAGCGTGGAGAGCTGTGCTCCCCCTAATAAGAACTGGAGACAGGCTCGTCAGGCTCAGCAACCTCCCAAGCCAGACCTCAGGACTCTCATCAATAAGAAGATGAAGTCCTGATGGTCTGGCGCCCGGTCTGGTGGGGGTAGCCCCCCGCGGGATGGGGCGCATACTGCCAAAAATTACCCCATTCCGTTACCCTCACGAAACTCTCCATCCCCGCCACCTTTGGTGCTTCGGGGGGCAGCGGTTTCCAGCGAAATGTTAGAAGTTCCGTTGTTTCTTGCTGTCATCCAGGGCACGGAACATCTAACATCCCCTCAAGAGGAAGTATTAAAGTTGATACCACTCTCAGAGAGTCTGGCAGCGTGGAAACTTCTGCCAGGCATTTCTGCATGGGTATTAAGCACAGAACAAATAGAATACAGAATCCAATTTATTTGTCGTCCTCCACGTCTCAACGGCGTGGTCTCCACTTCCGTGAGACCAGAGTTGATGTATGTACTGTCACAAGAGCTACAAACTCTTCTGAGCAAAGAGGCCTTAGAACGTGTTCCTCTTCCAGAGAGAAAGTCGGGCTATTACAGCAAATACTTGCTAGTTCCCAAGAAGGACGGGGGTGCGTCCAATCTTAGATCTTCGAGGCTTAAACCTTTCAGTCAAAGCACTCAAGTTCAAGATGTTAACCGTAAAGATGGTCGTGTTGCAAATTCAACATCATGATTGGTTCGTCACAATCGATCTGAAGGACGCATATTTTCACATACCAATATTACCACAACACATGGAGTTCCTGAGGTTCGCTTTCGGGGGCGAAGCTTACCAATTTCGGGTTCTTCCATTCGGCCTAGGCTTATCACCCCGCACGTACACGAAATGCATGGATGCAGCACTGGCTCCATTACGACTCCAGGGCATTCGCATTTTGAATTACATTGACGATTGGTTAATACTAGCACAATCGCAAATCGCAAGAGAGAGCGCTTCAACACAGAGACATCGTGTTAGCTCATCTTCTCTCTCTAGGGTTGAGACTCAACACCAAGAAAAGTGTTCTTTCTCCTGCCCAGAGAACGACTTATCTTGGGATAGTTTGGGATTCGGTCACAATGCGGGCACAACTGTCTCCCGCTCGAATTGGAGCCATTTGACATATTATGAGCAAAGTCAGGCTAGGCCAAGATCACACTGTTCATCAGTACCAAAAGATGTTAGGTTACATGGCTTCAGCATCCACGGTGATTCCTTTGGGGCTGTTGCACATGAGACCGTTTCAGTTGTGGCTAAAAGCCAGAGGATTTCATCCAAGGGCCAATCCTCAAAGGCAAATAAAAGTGATGCGCAGTGGGCTTCGTAAACTATCTCTGTGGCTCAGACCCCAGTTCCTCGCCTTGGGTCCCACTCTAGGGGCGCCGTGTCGTCGCAGATTGTTAACGACAGACGCCTCCCTGACGGGCTGGGGAGCAGTCTTAAGGGGTCGTCCAGTTCAAGGGGAATGGGAGGGTCATCAGCTCGAGTGGCACATCAACTGCCTCGAGCTGATGGCTGTATTTCTGGCCCTGAAATACTTTCTCCCTCAGTTGAGAGGCTGTCATGTCCTGGTGCGGGTGGACAACACTGCGGCAGTCTCTTATATAAATCCCCGTGGAGGTGTGCGCTCACGCAATTTGAACCGAATAGCGAGGCCGATTTTTCTCTGGGCCCAGGAGAAGTTCCTGTCAATCAGGGCAGTATACATCCCCGGGCACTTGAATGTGGGAGCAGATTTACTGTCCTGACACAAACTGCAGACAGGGGAATGGAAACTCCACCCAGAAGTAGTCAATCAGATCTGGACCAGATTTTACAAAGCGGAAGTGGACCTCTTCGCCTCCGATCAGACAGCGCAATGTCCCCTCTACTTCTCTCGGAGTAGCCCCCCTGGGTCTGGATGCGATGGCGCACACATGGCCCAAAATGCGCCTGTATGCTTTCCCTCCAGTGGCTCTGCTCCCGGGAGTCTTAGCCAGAGTTCACCAGCAAGGGTCTTGCCTCTTACTGATTGCACCACGTTGGCCGAACAGAGTATGGTTTTCAGAGATAACGTCTCTCCTCAACGGCTCGTCATGGGCGATTCCGGAGAGGAGGGACCTTGAGTCTCAGGCGCAGGGCACGATATTCCATCCCAGGCCCGACCTGTGGAACCTGCATGTTTGGCCCCTGATGGGTACCAACTGAGGGACACTGGGCTTTCGCCTGATGTTATTGAGACCATTTTGAGTGCTAGGGCCTTCTCCACAAGAAAGAGTTATGTCAGTAAATGGGGCGTCTTTGAAAGGTGGTGCACAGCACATAATGCAGATCCGGTCAACTGCCAGATTGCTTCAGTTCTGGACTTTCTGCAAGAAAAGTTGTCACCAGGCACATGCCCCTCCACGCTCAGGGTTTATGTGGCCGTTCTTTGGGCTTGCCACGCCTTGGTGGACGGGTGCCACTCGGGAAGCGTCCTCTGCTTGCTCGCTTCATTCGTGGGGCCAAGAGATTGAGGCCTCCTGTAAGAACCAAGATCCCTTCTTGGGACTTAGCTAGAGTCCTCGAGGGTCTGGTTGAGACCCCCTTTGAACCTCTAGAGTCAGCATCTGATAAGCTTCTGACCTTAAAGATGTTTTTTCTTATGGCTATTACTTCTCTAAAAAGAATCGGGATATGCAGGCTCTGTAAATATCGCCATCCTGCTTAGACTTTGCCCCAGGAATGGTGAAAGTGATTTTACATCCTCATCCTGATTACCTGCCTAAGGTACCATTCTCGGCTGTACATCCGGTCACTCTAGAGGCCTTCTGTCCTCCCCCGTTCACAACGCCGGAGCAGGAAAGGTCTCACAAACTGTGTCCAGTCCGTGCTCTTCAGGCTTACGTCCACCGCACTAGCCAGTGGCGTAAGTCGGAGCAACTATTCGTTTGTTATGAGGGCAGCAACAGGGGTGCTGCCGCCAATAAACAGACCATGTATCATTGGGTCAGGGATGCCATTGCACTTGCCTATGAGGTGCGCGGCCAAGTTTCGCCTACGGGTCTAAGGGCTCACTCCACCAGAGGGGTGGCCTCCTCTACTGCTTTGGCAAGGGGTGCCCCCTTACAATATGTTTGTGATGCGGCAGGCTGGTCCTCTCCTCACACATTCATAAGATTTTATAGTTTGAATGTTCATGCCACTCCGGGCTCTCATGTCCTTGAGTCGACTTCACAAGCTAGTGTCTAGGGCCTTCTTGCGTTCTTGTGAGCACACCTGCACAACCGTAGGGGTCCAGATACCTTCAAGCACGGCGGCGTGGGTATTCTCGTTCCCAATGCGCTAAGCAGCGCAGTATCGATTGTAGCTTTTGAAAGATTTAGAGCGATTTGGGTTACCTGACTGGTAGCTGAACGAGATGCTGCGCTACCTTGCCGTGCTGATGATGTCACAGGACTGATCTTCAGAAAAAATAATCTTGATGATATACCTGTGGCTCATCTATTTATAGCCTTGCGTTTGCGGGTGCGCGCCGATGACGTCACCGAAGGAGGCTATATTACCTCCGGGTCGATTCTATCGACGTGTTTATACACTATATTCACAGCTGGTCACGATTAAAGACGTTCCCAATGCGCTAAGCAGCACAGCATCTCAGGGTTACAGTCAAGTAACCTGAATCGTTCTATCAGTCTGTCATCGCTAGTGCCCTGTTTTATGCAGTAGTGTGCTGGGGCACGGGGATTAAAGCTGGAGATACCAAAAGGCTGAATAAGCTTATTAAGAAGGCAAGCTTTGTCATTGGAGTGGATCTGGAGATGTTTGAGGTTGTTACAGAGAGGAGAATAATGTCCAAGCTGTTGACCGTCACAAACAATACCTCACACCCCCTCCATGACATGCTTGCTGGAATGAGAAGTACATTCAGCAAAGAATTGATCCAGCAACAGACAACGCTACAGGAGGTCATTTATGCCTACTGTGAGACTTTACATTTCATCCATCCTGTGCCGAGGTATCATTAACCATTCAATCTAGGAATTAGGTCACTACACCCATCGTATAGCTGTACTTAATGCAGTTAATTATCAGATATAAAATATTCCTTACTGCTTTTATTGTTTTATTTTATTTTTATTTTACTCTATTTTGTCCTTCTTAAACGTCAAACAAGACGATGGCAATTTGTTCATTTATGTGTATAGTATGTTTTGTGTGTACTGTGTAATACTTTACTGTCTTCATGTATTGCTGCTAATGCCCTTTAATTTTCCCAACTGGGATCAATAAAGTACTACTACTACTACTACTACTACTACTACTACTACTAGAACAAATAAATAATTAGGCATTAAACCCCCCCAAAAAGAAGCGTAACACCTACAAGGTTCAAAGTCTCACACCAAGTGAAAGTGGAGGTTCACAACACTTTTGTATACATTACTCCAAAAAGAAAAAAATACAACCAACAAAAATAGACCAAATATCAAATTTGGACTGGAGCCAAAAATAGATAACACACCAAAACAAGGTTTAAACAAAAATACACAAAAAGGCAGAATGAAGGAAATACAAACTAAAGAACAAATTTGAGCAAGCAAACAAATATACAGAAAGCAATAGGACAAACTAAATACAAGTTAAAGAGCAAATGTAAATAAACCAACAATAAATTAAACAAAAATACACACTGGATAACTGGTCTGATGGAGAAAACCAGTAAACAGCGTGGATACACACTGAAGAGCAGGTTTAGACCACGAGAAACAAATGTAAACAAAGAAGCAGTGCCAGAGAATGTTGCCCCGCTAGCTTTGATGAACACAACGGGTTATATTTAGACTATTCCTCCTAAACGAATTAACAGAATTAATTACCACAAAAGAATATGCATCAATAGTAGTAGTTGCACATTCCTTCATGTTGTCGCTCTAGTCACCAGTTCAATCGCGGGCGCGCACACGAACACAGAGTAACGTAAACACGCTCATATGGCATGAGATTACAGGAGAACGCTACAGGAGAAATGAAGGCAGCCGCCCCAACCAACCACAGTGACGACTGTCCGCAAGGAAGCTATAAACCAAATTAATAAACTTCTTACATCAAGCCATGCATCTCAAGGTTAACAAGCAACCCAAACATCACATACCTGCAAGGTGGAAGGGAGGCAAAAACTGGAATGGGCGGTCCACAGTAGGCTTGGGCGGTAATACGGTAAAATGGTATACCGCGGAATCTAAAAATAGCAACTGTGTCAGTTTCAATACCGTCATAGCGTCATAAAAAAATTCCAATGCACTAATATAGGAGACAAGGATTAAATATTAATATAATTTATTTAATGCCTAAAAATGCATATGCGAGGTTGTCATCACATGACAGCGTGGAGGAGAAAGAGATAGGGGGAAAGATGGCGAGTCGCGCACCGAGTGACCTGGTCTCGAAAAAGAACACAACTTCTGCAATTTTGGCAGTATTTCGGGTTTCGATCGAACGAGAAGGGAGAGGCAGTAAATACGGACGAGGCAATTTGCAAATTGTGCAACAAAAAGGTAACCGCGAGAGATGCAAATACCTTGAACCTAAGGTCGCATATACGAAACCACCATCCACTCACTGCTGCGAGGATGCAGGACCAACAACATCTAGGTCCACCGCCAGTACGCAGCCGACGATAATGAGGCCTTCGGGAAAACAACAAAATACAAAAGGGACAGAGTCCGTTGGAAAACCTGTACTGATGCAGTGACTAAATACTCGGTGAAGGAAATGGTCTCTTTCAACACAGTGGAAAAAAGGCCTTTAAGGACATGGTAAAGGTACTAGATGCCCAGTACGAGCTGCCTGGACGGAAACATTTCCGACAAACAGCCGTACCACATTTATATAGTAAAGTTAGAGACAATGTTCAAGTGCTGCTGTCAGCGGCAGACAGTTATTCCTTAACAACTGACATGTGGTCTTCAGTTAACATGACACCAAATATGTCCCTGGCTGTCCACACTATTACACCTGACTGGAAACTGGAATCCAAATGCCTCAAACTACGTATTTTCCTGAAAGTCATACGGCGGACAATCTTGCTGCTGCGCTCAGAGCTGCACTTCAGGAATGGCAACTTGACGAGAAAAAACTTTCAGCCATAACCACTGACAACGCTGCCAACATTTCTGCTGCAATCAGGTCCCTGCATTGGCCGTGGCTTAACTGCTTCGGTCACAATCTAAACTTGGCTGTCACAAATGCATTGCATGACCAGAGGCAAAAAAACGAGCGCGCCCTCGGACTGTGCCGTAATATTGTCGGGGCCTTTTCACACAGCTGGCAACGCAAGCGTGAACTCCACAAGAAGCAAGTGGACTTGGGACTTCCAGAACATAGTCTCATAACGGTAAGCATAAAACGTGCGCAGAGTTCCTCAGGGCAGGGGCTCAAATGTAAAAAAAGGGGCATAGACTATATGCTTTGCATCACATAAATAAATTATATTTAAAAGTAGGCTACATTAAAATAGAAAACCCTTTTTTAAATTGTAATATTTTTTTCTGTATTTTTTATCAAATGAATGCAGGCTTGATGTGTATAAGGGACTTATTTAAAAATGGAATTGACCAAATGGAATAATATACATTAATGGACTTATTTATGCATTCATTCGTTTATTTAGGCCTATTCATTCATTCCTTCGTTTATTTAGGCCTATATCATTCATTCATTCATTCATTCATTCATTTATTTAGGCCTATTCATTCATTCATTCATTCATTCATTCATTCGTTTATTTATGCCTATTTATTCATTCTTTTGTTTATGTATGCCTATTTATTCATTCATTTGTTTATTTATGCCTATTCATTTATTCAATCGTTTATTCATCATTCATCAATTAATTCATCATCCATCGTCAGGACTGCGCAACTCGCTGGGGCTCCAAACTGGCAATGGTGGAGCGCAACCTCGAGCAGGCCCAAGCGATCAGACATGTTCTGTCTGATGACAGAAGGAGCAGCCTGTCCCTGACCTGGCAGGACATGGATGTCTTGAAAGCTGTTCACGAAGCACTGAAACCAGTCGGTGACTTCACTGATATTTTGTCAGGAGAAAATTATGTGACCAGTTCCTGTATCCTCCCCATACTACAGCTCTGCAGGGACAATGTGTTGTCTGTGTCAGAAAATGACATCCAGCTAACAAAGTCAATAAAAACTGGAATTCTAACAAAGCTGGAGGCCAAGTATGAATCCGATTCAGTGCGCAAAATAATGCGAAAATGCACTTTCCTCGACCATCGTTACCGTGGAGGACATGAGACAGATGACAACGCATTGCTGAGACCAAGGCTGAATTACAAGCTGAGATCGTGAGCTTAGAGGCACCAGGTCCAGTGGCCATCAGAGTGGAAGAGGATGAGGGAGAGGCGCAACCCGAACCCCCACAAAAAAAAAAGATGACTCTGGGAAGTATGCTGCAAAAAAAAAGCCGATGCAATGGCAGGTCCCGTCGGCATCGGCACCGTAGAGGACCAACCTAACAGCCTACTGTTTGGAGCCAGTTACTCACGGAGACGAGGACCCACTTCTCTGGTGGAAAAATGCTGCCGGGCGTTTTCCCATATGTCGCGAATGGCACGAAAGTACCTGTGCGTCTGTGCCACAAGCACACCATCGGAGCGAGTTTTGAACACCGCAGGTAAAGTTGTCGGTCCACAACGTGCCCTGTTAAAGCCGGTCAAAGTGAACATGCTGGTTTTTCTAGCAAAAAATCTTGACTAGATTTGATGTCACTTGCCATTCATTCCTATTCGCACTGTTTACTTTTATTTATTTAATTGATTCAGGTTTTCGTTAAAAACAATATTGGAAAGAAGATTTTATTTAGATGTTTAATTTTTATTTAGGCCTATTGCTTTGCAATTTTTTTTATAATATGGATGTTTATGTTAATTCAACTGTTGATTGATGTGGGTCTATTTGCACTTTTTATAAGCTGCTCTTTGTTATTAAAAGTTGTTCGGGCAGTGTGATTTAATTTAATTGATTTGTGTGTGCGTCTCTGCGCGAAATGTCTTCTGGATGTTTATGTTAATTTAATTCTGTTTGACTTGTATTTGCACTTTTTAATAAGCTGCTATTTGTTGCTAATAAAAGTTGTTAATATTGTTGTGCATGTTTTTTTGTTGTTGTTGTTGTTTCAGTATTAGTGTTTGGTATTCAGTTTCTGAACGGTTTAGGCACAAGACAACAGTTTGGTGACGCTGTCTGAGCCTTACGTCATAATTTTTAATTATTCACGGTAATAACCGTATACCGAGGTAAAATAGGGAGGAGGTTTGACGGTAATCAAAATTTGGATACCGCCAAGCCTAGTCCACAGGCAGTGATGCACAAACTGTGCTCTGACACACAAGCGGATGCCTTAAAGTTCCCCTTTTTATAGCCACTAAAGATATGATTGGACAACTTGCACACCTATAGCATGTTAGAATATGAACGTTTATCCCACTACATAGGAAGTCATTTCACGTACAACTCACCCTCTTGTACCTTTGTTCTCCATTATAAAGGTGAAAGAGAGAGAAAACAGATTGATGCCAGCTGGGTTTCTTTCCCACTGTCACTGCCCATGTGGGCCTGTGCTGGTTGGCACACAGTAGACGCTCAACCATCAGTCAAGTTATGAGGAATCAGAGTTTTTAACTTTATACCTTTAGATCTTTCAGCCTGCCATTTTGTAAGATGTCAGCTAGAGTTTTTCATTTCATTCCAAGCCTTGGAGTAAAAGTCTTATAATGTTTTAGAGCTGAACCCTATAAGAAAAAGTGACTCATGAAATGGATGTTGAAGAGACATTTGTATGAATAAAAGAAATGGCATGATATCACTGATTTAATGAGTTTTAAAAATGTTATCTTGCTCTTTTCTTTATTAAAATGTCCTTTGATCAATTTTAGCGGTTTGCTAATGTGGCAACCACAAGGACAAAGAGTACTATATGTTTTAATCTAGACTACGCCACCCTGGGAATTTCTCCCAGAGAATATTACCCACGTACAAATTCCCCACTAAAGACAGGAAGACATGGAGACATGGTCTCCATTTATGCAAAGTAGAAATTCATAAAAGAATTCATCCACCAACAGGCCTTGACATTGAACCTAATAGGCCCAATTCAATAAAGAAAACAATTATAATGCAATTGACCAAGTTCAGTAGTCTTTAACAAAAAACAAGACAAATGTATGAATGTTATACACAAATCAAGACACTTCAAATGAATAAACAACGTAAAAAAATAAATCAAAATTCACAAATATTATATAAAAAAGACAATTATACACAGAAAGAAACAAAGAAAACCAAGTTAATCCTTCTGCAAAACAAAAAAATAAAGCAAAAAAGTCCAAACAAACTCGGCAGAGCACTAAATATTTCACAATCTTAAATGGAAGTAAAGTGTGTGTAAGCAGAGACATACAACATAAAACAATGACATACATCCGAGTCAATGAGATGGAGGGAAGAACGCCAGGGAAAGGCCATATTCTCTCCAAAAACCACCCTCCAAAGTTGTTTGTCAGAATGGACAAAATGATTCACAGACAGAGAGCATTTCTCATAGACTAGTTTTATGAATTATCTTACATGTGTTGTTTTCCAGAAACAAGTGCTTTTCATAAATAAATGAATAGTGCACATAAACAGTAGCATTCTCACTTGAAACTTAGCGTAGTTTTATTTATTTTTTTTAACAAATATAATTAAATCAGTTTAAGTTATCCTGCATGTGGCCTTTCTGAGGCTTCCAAGTTTATAGCACCTTTAAAACAATGAGGACAAACTGAATAAAGGCGGATTTGCTGCATGCTTTTCACATGCACCTTCACAATCAAAAGCCTTTGTTAGCTCATACGAAAAAACAAACTCATCAGCAGGTATCAGACACTTCTTAAAGGTATTGACCCAACAAACAGTTTGATGAATCCACCGCTGTTGGAAATTAAGCCCCTACAGAGTCTTTATAGCTCGCTGTAGAGATCCCAGCGGGAGAGTCGAGTGCCGTGTTTATGTGAGCATGTTTGCTTCAATATACCCTTAAACACATCCTATATTATCACTATCACCCGACTGTCTACATCCGATGTCGTACTTACACTGTACTGCTGTAATTCGAGAAGTGAATTTGAAAAGCAAAGTGAGGTATTGGTTTCTCTCATTCTGCACTTAAAAATTGATCGGGGTCAAAAATTCCCAGAATGAGAAATCCCCCCTACTTGGCCTTTCTATCAGCAAGCTTGTTCTGTGTCTCGGCAAATATACTAACTTCTATGACTTTTCCTCTCACCTCCTGTTGCCCAGACAACTGTCTGTGAACTGAAAGATTGTTGTTATGAACATGTCTTTAGACAGAAACTGAACCCTAAGGATGCCAACATGGGCAATTAACATAGTGAAGATGGTTAGGAACTCCAAACGTGGAATCAATACTCATTTTCTTTCTGCTAGAGATCACTCAAACTCATGTTTGGGGTTTTACCTTGTCAGCTGGATTTTTTCTTATATTGAAATGAATTGGATATTACAATGAATTGGACTTAAGCTGGACCCCAGAGATACAGGGCTAAATGACAGGGTAATTAAGAAGGTGTAAAGAGTTTAATGAAGACATAACAAAATGTAATTAGATTCTAATTAACCACACTTGACTGAATAGAAACTCTTTTCATATAGAGGAAAAGACTCACTCTTTTGGGTTTCTTCATTGTGACCTTTGGACATTGGAGTTAAACATCAGCCATATATTTTTCAGTCCCAATTTTAGCTTTAGTGTACATAATTTAATTTGGTATTGCATGTACAATTGAAAAAAAAAATGTAGTAAAATAAATAGCAGACATTTCAACAAAGTGGCATTCAAATCCAGAAGCTTCATTTTAAGACCTGCTCCTGGAAATACGCATTTGAGTGCATCATTAACCACTTAGCAAGCAGAGATATTCTGTGGTGTCCCTCGTGTAGTTTTGGAGAGATTTCCAAGACAAACAACACAAAAGCTTTTAGCAGAGTCATACATCTCCTTTTTGTACCTGTTCAGCTTCTGATTCAATGCACTTGGGTGCTCTGTTACGTCACATCAAAATGCAAAATCATTCAGAATTTGACAGCTCTAAAAAATGTGAGATCTTCCTAAAAATGAGAAAATACACTAAAACCATTGTACCATATTTTGCTCAAAAAACAACCAGTTCCTAATTTACCAGCAGGTTACCACAGCACCTGCAAGTAAAAATGGAAAAAAATCGCTATTTTCTTGCAGACGCTGCAAAGTTTTCACCAGAATAACTAACCTTGGCAAATGTTTCTTACTCTTTGGGGCAGATTCACTCACACACTTTTAGTGTGTACTGTTTAAAAAAGCACCCTCAGAGGAAGGTTACGCTATTCTTTCTTACACTACAAATCTTGCTGTGTTTGTCTTTGCATGGTACACTGTGAACACACCATACTGGGTGTGAAAACATTTCTTACAATCCCTTCAGCTTTATTCAATTTTTATCCACTTTTTTCCTATACGGCCCATGGTGCTTTGCACGAATTATGGGTGTGACTTCCGTTAAACTGTAAACAATCAGTGAAATGTTCTCTATATGAATGCAATATGCTTTTTTTAAAAACTGGTCACAATGAGATGACATTATTCTACTTACCATTTAACCATTGAACATAAAAAGGAAATTTAAAAGTTTAATAAAGCATCGACAAAGTACATTCAACAGATCATGAATAACCCCAAAAGAGGTTTTGATTCTTTCTGCAGCAATATTACAAACGGGTTAAATATCACCATGGTATCTGTATTATGGAACACACGTTGCCTTATTCAAAAATGTTCATTAACCCAACACTAGCATTGTGCATCAGTGTTTGCCCGGCGGGCAAAAAATCCCATAGACTTAACATTGAGACGATCTTTGACGAGTCAGAGCTCTGAACGAGGATTTCGTAGAAACGTGGGTTATCACATTTGAAGAGACTGACAGGCTGTAAGAACATACCTCACAACGGGGTATAAGTTGTACCCCTGGGGTGCAACAGCTGCCCAAAGTTGGCCCACAGACATATCATGGTGAAGGCATTGCCCATGAAACAGGGAATGGCAGGGACTCATTTTACTCAGGCACCCAATCTCTCAGAATGATTGTGAAGCTATCAAGACACGCCCTAGCAACCATTTACAGCAACCTAGAAATAAGTTCCATATAATTCCATTCAAAGAGATCTGAAGGAATATCTTTGGATAGAAGCGTCAGAGAAACATGAGGGTTTGACTCGGGGCAGCAAACAGCCAATCACAGATCACCTTCACCACTTCCTAGCCACGGCCTGGCAACCATTGTCATCCCAAACCCAAAGAGGGATGTCTTCAAATCTGAATGTTATAGAGGCATTGCGGTGGGTTTCTATCATTCATACTAGCAAGCAGCCTATGGATTATCATTATTGGCAGCTGCTAAGCCACTGCCTAGCAACAATTTAGCAAGACCTATATCTGCATCAGAACATCGTAGAGACATGGAGGTTGACTCTTTTGACTCATACTAACAAACAGGATTTTCAACATGCTACACATGCTAACATTGAATAGCTGCATGCTAAGCCTGTTTTAGCACTGAGCTATTAGCTATAAGAACATGCTAAGAACTTAATAAGAACTCCATAGTAACCTGTGACAACTACCAACCGCCTAGTAAAACCATAGTAACCACCCAGAACACCCTAGCAATCATCTAACAACACCATAGCAACCACCCAGGACAGTCTAGCAACAACTCATAACACTCTAGTAACTGCCCAGAACACCTTAGTAGCCAAGTGCAGAGTTTTGCCACAGCAAGCACCACTCACATTTTCTTTAGTTATTATTATTATTTTATTTATATATGTTTCTTGTGAAAGCCTGTCAGGATTATGCATTCAAGCATTCAAACGAAGAAACCAAAATGCGAGATGACAGCTTTCACAAAGAAGGCTGGATTCGAAATTGAGGATTATAATAAATACATTTACTAAGAATGAATGTCTGCAGATAACAGCATTTATTTAATGCACTTTCTGTGTTGTCATTTTAAATACGCACAGCATTAGTGCCTAGATAACGTTGATTGGAGGTGCTTATAGAATAAGATGTAGGTTTTTGTACTAAAATACTGTGAGCAAACAGGCACAGTTGAGCATTTACGATATTATTTTTATTACTGGGTGTGTGTGAAATAAATTATGACTTATAACAGAAAACAATTATTTTAAAGGTACACTATGTAACTTTTTTCTTTTTTCAGAATTAACATAATTTAAATAATTAGTCAATACATCATCAATCCTTCTTCCAAAACATGTTTTTGTGTTACACTGATTCACTATGGTGAGCCTATTTTGGACCTGACGGCATAGTTTTCACGGGAAATTGCATATATGTCACTCGTCATTGCATGTTCTCTATTTGTGTCATATCCACAAATAGAGAAAAGTTGATCTGGCTACTTTGACGCGTGTCTGGTGTGGTAGTGGCATATAGGTAGTTTTCACATTGAGCGAGAAAGGCTGACATGGAGCCCCCTAATCTTGATCTTCCAGGGAATCACACAGAACACAGGAGAGTCTGGTGGCAATGCGACAGAGTTTGTAAAAAAAAGAGAATCAGCATTGGCTTGGCTTTGTAAAAGTTTAAAAGTGAAATACCTTACTCACCTGTTGAGTAATAAAAACGGCATCTCCGCGTGGAGATGGCATTTTTATTACTCAACAGGTGAGTAAGGTATTTTATTAACCCGAGAAATTGCCATACAGTATAGCTCTCTAACAGAGTTAATTGTAAAGCATTTTCTTTTATGAAGGATCATTTCATTATGGTTGTTGTAGCGCTGTGCTGGAATTTATTTTCAAGTACTGTGTCCATAATGGGTAAAGCTACAGTAATGTCTTCAGCTAGTCAGCTTGAGATATTTTCCATCTAAACTGCCTATGCCTCTAAAGCCTTAGTGGATATTTTATGAGCAGTAGGTAATCTCTCAGCCTCTTTGGTCAAAAAACAAAGTGCAACATTTGACCATATCAGACTGGCAATCATCATGATAACTTTTGTAACATCATTCATTAAAAATGTCAGTGTTTCCAAATAGTCAAAACAAAGCATTAAATATTGCACTTACTACTCAGATGACATTTTAGGATTTCCATGTGTTCAAACAGCCCGATCTCATGAAAGTGCGTATCTAAAGCACAAATTTAATTTCTCGTACCATTTATACGGCAAAAATAGTTTTTTTTCCATACAAATGATATGCAGTTTACGTGTGCATATGATACGCACTTTATGACGTGTAATACGCACGCACTCCACACCCCTAATCCTACCCAAGGGGTAACAGTGCGTATCACTTGCACGCAAAATTTTTTAGCGTATAAATGGCACGAGAAATAAAATTTGTGCTATAGAAATGCACTTTCATGAGATCATGTTGGTTCACAGGTCCCATGAACCATATTTATCCGCACAGTTAATGCATGGAGTTTTATTTTTTAACCACGAAAGGCCTAAAGTTATATATAGTGTACCTTTAAGAAGCAATATTTGATATAACTAATATTTTCCTGCTCTGCTGGCCTGTACTCTTCTGAATTTGCATATCGAAACCAGTTTGTTTATGTTTTATGAGCATTCAAATCACGGCAGAGAGGTGTTTGGATAGTTTCCATGCATAATTTCAGTTGGTCTGAAATTAGCCAGCACTATTCCTTCTCAGCAATGAGACGGAATAAAACAATAGCTGGTTGTAAATTTATAAAAGCAAATAAGATGTATTTATAGAGGATTATTTCTCCAGTTACATTCTAGATGCTTTAATTGATTTTGACAGCACAATCCCTTTCAATCTAGTCCACATGCTAATTTGAAACGCTGTTACATCAGAGCAAATGCAGTTCAATGGCATGTCAAACACCCACAAACCAGTAAGTTACAGCCTCCTTATTGGATTTAACACCTATTCTCTGTGTGCAAGATTGATACAAAACATACACTGTAAAAATAATTTTTGTTGTAAAAAAAAAAGATTAACACATTCTTTTGACAATAAGTCATGTTGCACCTACATGTCTACTACCTCTCATTAGTTTTGGTAGACTGGTAGGATTAGGGTTAGAATAATTAGACACACACTGCACTGTAGTACACATTGCAAGACTGTCTGGGGTATCATTCAGTTGCTGGTGTGTGCACACTGCACGATGGATCGGGGACAGGGGGTTTCACATTGCATGACTTTACAAAAGAAAGAATCGCCGACAACTTCTGTCTGATCCGCAAACTACGTTTCACAACCAAACACGCTCGATAAGTTATAAGGAAAGCATGCAAGATCACGCGTGCACGAGACTGAAATTGTTATTAAAAATGATAGCCAGCAAGAAACTTCCGATCCAAATTGTCTGTGCGCTGATTTGCAGCAAAAAGGGGAAAAAGAAAAACAGATTATGCAGGAGGAAATGGTTGGGGGACGCGGGGAGCAAGGATTGTGTGTTCTGGAAAGAGAGTTGGGGGGTAATTAAATAATTTTGCAATGTGCTTCTGTTGCTGCTGGTCAAGCAAATGTTTGTGGTTTGTTTCTGTTTGATATAATTGTAAATATGATCTGTATATTCAAATACTGATATTCTGGTATATAACTCCTCCCCGCTGCCCCGTATCTTGCTCTCTCATTGGCTGTAGGTCATCACGATGTCGTTTTCAGTCAGAACACATTCACACAGCTGGATTTTGAATTGCCGATAGGTCCAGATATTTAACATGCCAAATATCTCATGGGCGTTGGCGACTCATCTGCGATTTTCTCAGATCGCATCTTTGATAATTCACACTGCGTGATTGTCACTCGCGGGAACGAGCACCGATTTGCCTATGATTTCGGGCATTTGTCTGCGATCTCCCAAAACCTGTTGGCAAGTGAAAATTGGGGCTAAAATCGTGGAGTGTGAACCCAGCATTAGATGACGTGTAGTTGTAAAGTTGCATGTAGTCAACAGAATGTTCAAAAGGGACCATCAAAATAAAGTATTACCAAAAGATTATTAGAGTATATAATACTATAACACTGAAATACTATTTAATTTTTTTATACTTCAAAATTTCATGTTCAATTGAATGTGTAACTTGCCGATTCATTGTCATCACTGCAAAATTTACCAACAATTCTGGAAATCCTACAACAATATTTGATTTATATTTATTTTTAGATAAATACATTTAATATAAAATTCAACCAATTAAAATCAAGTTTTGAATTTTAGTTTTAAGTTTTATTTTACATTTTAAGGAAATCAAAGTGTTGCCTAAGTAATGTACAGTTGTCAGTGAATAGTTCATTGCCCTCAAACTTTGAAAACTATATAATAAGGCAGAAACTGATGATTTGGTGGGGTTGTTGTAATGAAGAAAACATTCCTTAGCTTTAAATTTTTTTAATATATATATATATATATATATAAATATAATTAGAAAAAAATAATAAACCAAAATGATTTTAATGCTCATTGTCATTACAATCTGAAATCATAAACGGGATATTCACAAGGATATGAGAGCAGTGATGTATACATATTGGCTTAAGGATATCAAAACTGCTGCATGTCATCATCTCCAGCCTCAGAAGTGAAAGTGGTGTGAAATGTGTTTAAAATGTGGCAGGCGATGAGAGATGTAGATTCTGTTCCCTTCTTGATAACAGATCTTAAAATGATCGCTGGATGACATAATCAAACCGCCGTATTAGTTGATTAAAAAGTTTTATTAATTCATTATAACTTACTTAAAGCTTCATATTGGGTTGGATAAAGAAAATAAGAGTATTGCAAATTGATCGTCCATGCTCAGATTTTCATTCCCTCTCTATTTTAATAAGATACTTTTTTTACGATGATACCCAGAGGGAGCTGCTGGAGGGATGAAAGTCTGTGGTCAGTGGAGCAGATGCTGTGTTAATTGGCCGTCCTTCTTCTGAGACGCTGAGTACATGTACTATAGATTTCAGGTTAACCATTGGCTCTGCTAACAGCTGTGGAAACTACACTTTTGACATGAGAATAGATTTTCAAAACTCATGAATATGAATTAAAAATAGTATTTTTTTTATTATCATTATTGAGATTCATAGAATTGTACTCTCTTTATTGAAGATTTTTTTAGATGTTTGTGTAAATGTTTTGTAGATGGGGTTTACGTGTTACGTAATAAAATACGTAATTAAAAGTCTGGGTAAGGAGACAATCCAAATACAATGAAATTATGAAAGATTCATTGCTATGAAAGAAATCAACTCAAGAAAGATTAAAGACACATCATTAAAATATGTGTTAAACTATTCTTCAAAAGTAATTTAAAACTTGGAATGGGCTAAGATTCCTCAGAAATTCTGCCAGAAGCCAGTGTCTGGTTAAACATCTCGTTTGCAGCAGGTCAAAACAGCAAAAGGGTGTTCTACTAAGTCCTAAAGATACTTTGCTATGAAGGGGTTGAGACTGAAGAAGTCATTAAAATAATAATGAGACTGCAATTTTGAGCTGCAGAAGTCATTAAAAGTTGCATTTTCAGTTGAATTTGGGGAAACCGCTTGAAATATTTGTTGTGTTGTGCTATTTCAATTACTTTTGTTTGATTTGTTCATTGCAAACAACTGAAAGACTGTAAATTTTGCCAATTAACGTGATTTGCAATGGGGGTTGAATCATTTTGATTATAACTGTATGTATATACATATACAGTCGTGCTCAGAATTAATGGTACCCCTGGTAAATATGATGAAAAATGGCTGTAAAAAATAATTCTGCATCATTTATCCTTTTGATATTTCATTCAAAAAATTGGCAAAAATCAAACCTTTCATTGAAGTAAAATAATTGAAAGTGGGGGGGGGGGGGAAATCACATTATGAAATAAATGTTTTTCTCCAAAACAAGTTGGCCACAATTATTGGTACCCCTAGAATTGTTTACCAGTAAAATATCTCTGAAGTATATTCCCATTCATATTTACCTTTTTTTTTGCACACCAGGGTGACTAGGAACATGAAATTGTCCAGCCATGACTTCTTGTTTTACAGGAGTTGAAACACGAAGGCCAAATTCCCTTAATCATCCATTTCAATGAATAAAACCAAAGAATATAGTTCTGATGTGCATCAAAAGATTGTTGAGCATCACAAAATAGAAAGTGGCTGTAAGAAAATAGCTAAAGCATTGAAAATCCCCATTTTGACCATCAGGGCAATAATTAAGCACTTCCAATCAACTAAAGATGTTACAAATCTGCCAGGAAATGGACGTGTGTCTATATTGTCTTAATGCATGGTGAGGCGGAAAGTTTGAGTGGCCAAAGACTCTTCAAGGATCACAGATGGAGAATTGCCGAGATTAGTTGAGTCTTGGGTTCAGAAAGCCTATTAAAAAAAAATTAAACAACCCCTACATCACCACATGTTGTTTGGGAGGTTTTCAAGAAAAATCCTCCTTGCTCATCCAAAAACAAACCCCAGCAAATTCAGTTGTCAGACATGACTGGACCTTCAAACAGCACAGGGTTCTGTGGTCAGATGAAACTAACAAATAGCTTTTTGGCAGCAAACATGCAAGATGGGTTTGGTGCACACAAGGATAAAAAGTACCCCATGTGTACAATTTAATATACCATCTTTAATGTTGTGGTCATATTTTTCTGCTGGAGGTCCTGGACTTCTTGTTCAGATACATGCATGGCATCGTGGATTCTATCAAATACCAACAGATAAAAAAATCTAAACCTGACAGCCTCTGCTAGAAATCGTATAATGGGCCGTGGTTGGATCTTCCATCAGGACAACGATCCAAAACAAACATCAAAATCAACACAAAAATGTGTTAAGTAGCACAAAATGAAGCTTCTACCATGACCGTCCCAGACCTGATGAGTGGAGTGAACTGAAGAGAAGAAGCACCAACATGGATCTGGGAATCTGAAGGATCTGGAGAGATTCTGTATGAAGAATGGTCTCTGATCTCTTGTCTGTGTTCTCCAAACTCATCAGGCATTATAGGATAAAACTCAGAGCTGTTGTCTTGGCAAAAGGAGATTGCAAAAAGTATTTAATAAAAGGGTACCAATAATTGTGGCCAACGTGTTTTGGAGATAAACATTTCATAATGTGATTTCCCCCCCACTTTCTATTCTTTTACTTCAATGAAAGTTTAGATTTTTGCCAATATTTTGAATGAAAGATCAAAAGGATAAATGATGCAGATTTATTTTTTACAGCCATTTTCATCATATTTACCAGGGGTACCATTAATTCTGAGCACGACTGTATATATATATATATATATATATATATTATATATATATATACAGTGGTGGCCAAAATTATTAGATCACCTGACAGATCTGAAAATATTGACCTTTTTTTGCCTCCAAACCATGATAAAATTTCATAATGTTCATGAAACATGCAGAAGGTTGCTCTGAGCATAACAAATATCAGATGAAGTGAGTCGTACTGTTTTTATCCACTTTTAACTTTAATATTTTGTATGTCCACCTTTTGCAGCATTACAGCAGCACATCTCTCTGACATAGTGTCTATATATTTCCTGAGAACTTCAACACTAATGTTATCTCATTCCTTCTAAAACTGAAACCAAAGGCTGTCCTTTAAATTTACAATAGATCTATCTAGTTTATTTTCCAACTCGCCCGAAATTTACTCGATGGGGTTGAGGTCCAGACTTTGACAGGGCCAGTCCCCCATTTTCAATGTTCCAGCAGATTCCTTGCCCGGCAATAGTTGAATGAAGAAGAATAGAAGAATAGAAGAATGTTTAGGCTCATTGTACTCTTAAAAATTATCAACTGAACCTCTTAAATATGCCAAGTGTTCTAATAATTTTGGCCACCACTATATATATATCTTTCAAACTAAACTAGGAGGCAAAAATGGAGAGGTGGCAGTGTTTACTCATTTAAATCGCAGTGCTTTCTGTATAAACTTTATGTATAAGAGACGCATAATATACACATACAGCAATGGAACTTTATTTATTTTTTCCTAAAAATTAAAATGCTAATTGCACAGGAAGTTATGACCATCCCTAAGGCACTTTAACAAACTTCATGCTACATAAACTGACACTGTTAAAAACACAGACAAAAGCTGCCAATTTCCAATTAGAACATTCAAACTGTGTGAATCCATTAACCGTCTGACTCTTCCCGATATCCTATGAAAAAAAAAAAAAGAAAGAAAAACGCTGAGATGAAAGAACCACAATCTCCTCCATAACTCACTCATAACAACAGCACACACACACCCAAGGTGACCTCAGGCTTCAATCTGCCCTTGGAATCGTTGATAAACACTTCGTCATTCCACAAAGAGGAGTCGGAAAAGAGTGGGAGGGCCAAAAGAGCGTTGTTTGTTTAAATAATAGAGTTAGAGCCACAGTCTTGTCAATTTACATTGACATGCTGTCAGGCCAAAACCCTCCCTAACTGACAGCCTGACATTAGGCCAGCTGAGATCAATCGTCTACTGTGAGGGACAAAAGAAGCGTAACCTTTGTAATTGCAGTCATTAGCCACATAGCTTCAGCGCTGAGATGGTGGCAACCTCACCGTACACGCCTGCAGCCGTAATGAAGAGGGAAAACCGTGGGGATAATAACTTTTTCCATTGCAGGATGTGTGGGGGATTTATGACGCCATGGTCCATTTTCAAAATGGCCTAGGAGGGAATATCATTAATGGGTCTCCTTGTCATAGCAGAGAGGCTTTCAATGAATAGACAGCATGCAGTTACACTTGAGCATCCATGGTAGCTGTATCCTAGCACTCGAATCAATATCAACTGCAAAAAATTCTGACATGGGCTGGGTGAAAACTTGTTAAACCTTTAAACGTCCCACTGCTGTGAGGCAAAAACTGTGAATGGTGTTTTGTGCAAAATCTTTAGTTGCAGACGATGAAGATTACAGAGTGGTTTCAGATATTCAGATTACAGATATTCAATTAGAAATGTGGCAATATGTTTATATGTACGTGAGAAATATTGTACAGCATCAGTAGGTATGTTGACATGCACACATTTTCATCAATCTGACTGAATCTAATTCGATTTCAGAATTTGAAAGTTCTGTTTATATGATCCCTAAACTTTGCAATCCTATTCACATTTTTGTGCATTACGTGTTTTTTTTTTGTGTGTTTTTCTTTTTTTAACAAAACATAAGCACAAGTGCAGTGTCCAGTCGGCTGACCACTTTTGTAAGACGTAAATAAACATATGAATGTTAGTAAGAAGTAAAACTCTGGTAAACCTATGGACTGCACATCTGGGCAAGGTATTTTGGTTACACTTTATGGTTCTTCTTTTCAATAGATCACTTTAGACATTCTACTAACTAGAATTAACTTATTACATGTCAACTAACTAATTAATTTGCAACTACATGTCAACGAACTGTCATTAGAGTATTAGTAGACTGTTAAGGTTTGGGTTAGTAGAATACGTTTTACATGTCCTTGCAAAGTGACTTATATTCAGTAGAATGTCTACTTGAATGACTCTAACTGGCACTTAGTTGCAAAGTTACATATAGTTAATGGAATGTCTAGAAAGTGGGTTATTGAAATAAAGTGTTAACGTTTTTTTTTTAATCTGATTGGTAAAATAGTAATAATGAAGCGTTTACTTCGTTTTTTCTTATTAATTGGATTATTTCAGGTCTAAACCACCCCTATTAATGAGATCAATTGAGGTGTTCACATAAAGCCTTTTTATGTTTGAGCCATCAATCTGATCTCTAACAGATTATTTGGGTGTATGTAAATATAGCTACTGTGATTCAGACACCGGAACAAACTATTTAAAATGCAGAAATATGCTCAATTGCATTGCATGGGTAGATATGCCTGCCAAAAATTCTCTTCTCAATTATTTCAGAATCATTAGATTAATAACTGATGCTGAGATCAATATAAACAAACATTTATTTTCAAGTACATTTGGTAACACTTTATTTTACAGTGTCCTGGACACATCTTACATGCACTTACTATACTAATGTAACAAATTAGCTCTATGAAATATTAATAATCAATAATAACTTGTTATGATTAATTATAAATATTTGGATCAGTTAATTGGATTAACTTGATGTGGCTAAATTAATATTACAATCAATTAATCAGTTCGTCCAACAAACTATTTTGATTATTCATTTATTCTAAGAAAAGGGTATCTTCTATGGCCATAGACAAATGATTATTTCTTAGCATGTACAGTGCTTTGAGCATGTAACAAGATCAAGATCGTAAAAGAGACTTTGTTTGCAAGCAGTGAATCAGAACCAAATATATATATTATATATATATATATATATATATATTGTGCACAAGTTTTATTAACTAAATCACAAACATAACTAAACTAAACAAACATATATATTGTAGCCTTCACGGGCCAGAATTGGAGGGTTTAACTCAAAACAATTCACCAGGCTGAGTTTCAATGCAACAAACTTAACTTTTATTCTTCAAAAATGTGGGAGGGGGAAGTTGAAAAAACTGTAACTCAGGTCTTCCTTCTTTCTTTGGTAGCTCCTTTTGGCATCAAATTTATATCTAAAGGGGAGGCAGAAGAAGTGTAGCGTTTAGCAGATGTCATTCAGGCTACTCACGTCCTCCCCTAGGCCTTTATCTTCCAGTTCGTGGTTGGGTCAGGTCTGCACTCAGTGTGTGTTCACCTCCTTTGTTCTCTTTCCCACTGTGGCTGCTTGGCTTTCTCTTATGTGGCCGCTAATTGGCCCAACAGCTTGCAGCTGAGGTTCCCTGTCAGAGGGGGAAACTGTGCACACCTATCCTTGGTCCTGAACCTCATTGTGCAGCCTCAACCTTGTGTCTTCCTCTGATGGTGCTCTCCGTGGTGCTGCCGGTGATTGTGCTGTGTTGTGGGGCCCATGTTTCCTTCTGGCTACCACAATATACATACATATATAGGTAACAGGGTGAGTGATAGAGTGAAACTGGAAACCGGAAATGGAACTTTGGAGAAGATCCATTTAAACTATGAAAAGAACCATCAGCTTATCTATTTTCAGAGCATTTCATTAAATTGATTTGAAATTCATTTGTAGTGGGAACAATTCTTGAAGTTGTTGAAAATTGAAGTTGTTGATGGTTCCGTGAGTGACAAATGTGGAAGTTGGTTGAAAGTTCTCTCTCTCCATGAGTGCATGGCTGATTGTGAGCCGAGGCCTTGCCAGCTCTGGGCCAGAGAGGCCATGCAGAGCACCCAGGAGAAGGGAGGAAGTTGGAAGAGTTGATGGTTGGAGTCGTTGTGTCAAACTCCTGAGATTGTTCTTGGTTCTGTACTGGTTGAGAGAGTCTTCTCTCTCTCCATGAGCACATGGTTGGAGTGCAGATTGGGGCCTGCCGGTCCTGGGGCGGAGAGGCCACGCAGAGCAAACAGGAGAAGGGAGGAAGTCGAAAGAGTTGATGGTAGGAGTTTCGATTGACCTCTTCTGCGTTGAATGAAGAAATTGTGCCAAACTCCTGATGTTGTCCTTGATTCTGTTGTGGTTGAGAGAGTCCTCTCTCTCTCCTGAATGAGCCATGTGGTTGTGGGTCAAGGCCTGCTGCCCTGGGGCCTGGTGCGGCCACTCAGGACAGCAACCCAAATGTACCGAGAAGGACAAGAGAACAAGAGAGAGGGAAGGGCTTGTGTAGATGCAATTTAAAGCCTGAGAAAGGTCCCACCTCTCAGGGTTGGCTTGACCAATAAGAAAGGTGGCATTTCCAAGCGGGAGAATTTGATTTATGGACCTTTGTTTCAAGCGTGCTCATTTGCATGTGCAGCTGGATTGGTTGCTGATGAAGAAACTATGAATATTTGTAATACTAATATGTTGCGCAGCTATCAACATATCATATACACGATAATTTCAATCTTCAAAGTACCAGTTTATAAAGAAAAAGCATAGTATAGCTGAGTAAGTAAGTAAAATGTATTTATATAGCACCTATCACAGATAAAATCACAAAGTGCTTTACATAGTAAGTTTAACAAAATAATAACAATTTAGACACATCATATAGAAATAAAAAAAACAAAACATACAAACAACATAGCTCAGTCAACTGAAAGCTTGTCTAAAAAGTACGTTCTTTAGCTGTTTTTTAAAAGAGTCAACAGAATCGGCCACGCGCAACGACGAGGGCTAACTGGGATGTGTTTTTACATCAAGACCTGGAGATATTTACGGACAGTGTGCTGTGTTATATACGTCACTGCTGAGACACTGTTACCATGGAAAAACAGATCCAGGTTTATCCCAATCAGAAGCCCTGGATGACTAGGGAGGTACATCGGCTGCTGAGGGAGAGGAACACCGCCTTCAGGTCTGGGGAACAGACCCTTTACACTGTGGCCCGCGCTGACCTGAAAAGAGGCATTAAAAGGGCCAAGTTGGGTTATCGGCGGAGGATTGAGGTATATCTGGGAAGTAATGACAGCAGGCTGGTGTGGCAGGGAGTCCAACAGCTCACCAATAACAGGTCCACCGTAGGAGCAGGTGAGGGTCAGGCCTCGCTTGCAGAGGAACTGAACACTTTCTTTGCCCGCTTTGAGGTGGAACCAAGTATGGCAGAGACACCACACCACACGGTCCATAGTAACCTCACTTTCACTGAGCATGAGGTGAGATGTACACTACAGGCCGTGGACCCGAAGAAGGCTGCTGGGCCAGATGGCATCTCTGGGCATGTTCTAAAAGAATGTGCAGATCAGCTGGCTGGAATCTTTATGAGGATTTTCAACCAGTCCTTGGCTGAATCCACAGTCCCAACATGCCTGAAGTCCTCCTCCACGTCCCCTGCCTAAAAAAACGTATATTTCCAGCCTCAATGACTACCGACCAGTCGCACTCACCCCAGTGGCGATTAAATGTTTTGAAAAGCTGGTCCGGGGTCACATTACATCATGCCTGCCAAAAAGCCTGGACCCACACCAGTTTGCATACAGAACTAATAGATCCACAGAGGACGCCGTAGCTACAGCCCTGCATGCTGCATGGTCCCATCTAGAGCAGCAGGGGAGCTACGTACGGATCCTCTTTGCGGACTATAGCTCTGCGTTTAACACCATCCTGCCTCAAAAACTGACGAACAAACTGATGGATCTAGGCATCCCATACCCCACCTGTATGTGGATTAAAAGCTTTCTTACCTGTCGCACCCAGAGGGTAAGAGTTGGCCATTATACATCGACGGCCCTCAGTCTCAGCACTGGCTCCCCACAAGGTTGTGTATTGAGCCCCCTGCTGTACACTCTCTACACGCACGACTGCACCTCCACCCACCACAATAACATCATAGTGAAGTTTGCGGACGACACTACAGTTGTGGGGCTCATTACTGGAGCAGACAAATCAGCTTACAGAGAGGAGGTTAAACATCTGTCGGTGTGGTGTAGGGAGAATAACCTTCTCCTTAATACTGTAAAGACCAAGGAGTTGGTGATTGATTACAGGAGGGAAAAGACTGACATCACACCACTCATCATTTACGAGGATCGGGTGGAGCAGGTGTCTGGACTTCTGTTATCCTAGGTAGTGCACATTGAGGAGGGTATGACATGGAGTTGTAAACGGTGTGAAGGTGCTAAAAAAGGGCCAACAACGTTTGCATCTACCTGAGGGTCCTCAGGAGAAACCGAGCTACATCCTCTAGAGACTGCTTGGTATCCTTCTACAAGTGCACTATAGAATCTATCTTAACTTACTGCCTATGTGTGTGGTTAGTAGCTGCACAGCAGCCCAGAAAAAGGCTCTCCAACGGCCCAGAAGATAGTCGGTTGTCCCCTCCCTACAATGGTTGACCTTCACAGTGCTCGCTGTGTCAAAAAAGCTCAGAGCATTATTAAAGACACTTTCCATCCCGGTCACTCCTTGTTGGAATTGTTGCCATCAGGCAGACGATACAGGACAATCAAATCAAGAACAAACAGACTTAAAAACAGTTTTTATCCAACAGCTATAACCACCCCTTAATGCCATAAAAAAACATCCATAAATAGTATCTAGTCAATTTGTGCAATAACTATGACAGTATAGATGGTTGTGTGTGTGTGTATCTCCAATAAGATGGGGAGGTTTTTATTGTCATTTATTATTCTGTTTTTGATGTTTACTATTATTGATTTTTATTGATGCACCAACTGGTTGGTACTTGTAATTTCGTTGTACAGGTTACAATGACAATAAAGGCAAACTGAAATTGTCCATGTAGTGCTCTAAAAGTTAATACTAAATTTTAAACTCAATTCTATATTTACTGGAAGCCAGTGAAAATTAAATAAGATGGGAGTAATGTGAGCCGTTCTATTAGTTCGTGTAATTAGCCTGCCTGCAGCGTTTTGCACCAATTGAAGACGGTTCAGAGAAGATTTGTTAAAACAGGTAAAAAAGAGAATTACAATAATCAAGCCGTGAAGATATAAAAGAGTGAATGATCAATTCCATGGTAGCTTTAGGTAAAATAGATCTCAGTTTAGAGATATTCTCAAGAGAAAAAAAACAATTTCTAACCAACTGTCTAGAATGACCATCCAGAGACATAGATTGGTCGAATAAAACACCCAGGTTTCTTAGACTCATCTGGAAGGACGAGTCCAAGGAACAGAGGTGTTGTTTAATTTGGGGGGTAATTTTTGTTCTGGAGCTATGATCAATGTTTCAGTCTTTTTTGTATTTAGTTGTAAATAATTATTATATAACCAGGTCTTAATGCAGGACAGGCATTCTAATAAATCGGTTAATTTACCTAATTCTGACTCATTAAAAGAGCAATACAGCTGATATCATCAGCATATAAAAGTGATAGGACACATTATGAAAATTACAAATCATTTCACTAAGGGGGCTAATATACAATAAAAACAAAATTGGACCTAGAATCGAACCCTGAGGAACTCCATATGAAAGCGGGGTCATGTCAGACAAGATGTTGTTTACGGACACACAAAATGATCTATCACTCAAGTATGAAGTGAACCATTTTAGAACAGACCCAGAAAAATCCAATTCATTACACTCCATGATCCAATGTATCAAATGCCGAAGATAAGTCAAGTAAAATTAGCACAGTGTATTGTCCAGAATCAGCAGCCATCAAAATGTCACTTGATACCTTTAGAAGAGCAGTCTCAGTAGAATGGAATTTGCGAAAACCTGACTGAAATTCATCATACATCATAGTATAGCTGAGGTTACATTGACCGTTGGCTCTCTAATAGAATGTATAGTATGGAAGGGATAATAGTATCAACAGATAATAGTATTAAAGGACACAACATAAGACAGTAAATCATTCACAAAATGTTCTGGAATGCATGTTAATTTCATGTTAATCAGTTCATCGGTAGATGAATGCAGGAAAGAGTGTAAATGAATGCAGAAACAGCCCATTCACATTGCTAACAGTCATAAAACCAACTTATCTGATCGTGTTCATGGTAACCGAGACCCTCTTGCACTTCACTGAGGGATGGGACCACAGATCCCAGTGTGAGTTTTCCAAATTGTTTGGTACAGATACCAAATAATTGTGTCTGATTTGTCTCAGTCGTTACACTAAAAACAGAAAATTATGCATAATTACAGGCAACTAACCCTAAACTAAACCCTAATCATATATAAGTAGGCTACATATGTTCCACTTTATTTCGAGTCTACTTTAGACATTCTACTAACTATAAGTAACTTTGCAACTATATGTCAACTGCGCACATATATATATTCAAACGTGCATACCTATAGACTAAACATGTAATACGCTTGTGCATGCGTCAGCGTTTTCACAGGTTTGCGTTTTTAAAGCTTGTGCAGAGATTAAAAAATATATATATATGTATATTTATTTTTATTTTTTTATATATGCTGTGGCGAGGGGGGCGTGGTTCCGCGAAGTCTGTAGCGGGAGAGAAGTCAGCGAGCCGCGCGGTGAGTAAGTGGGTCAAGTGCAGATAACGAACACCTGTGTCTGATTGCAGTAATTGGCGTGGAGACTGCATATAAGCTGCCGGCTGAGAGTGAGAAGGAGAGAGAGACCTGGGACTCGCACCAGACACAGAGAAAGCCCTGCCGAGAATTGTGTGTGTCAAGTTACATGTTAGTTTTATTTTGCTGTGTGATACAGCGGCCGCGCCCGAGCGCACCTCTTTGTTTTCTGTTTGTTACCTGTGAATAAAGTGCGAGTCCCAATTTCGCCGACCTCGTCTTCTTCTTCCTTCAAACATACTGAACCTCACTACACTGGTGCCGAAACCCGGGAAGAAGAAGACTGCCGCCGCCATGCAGACCCCGCCGGGAACGCCGTTTGCGGAGCTTATACAGACGCTCGCGGGTCTTCACCGGGAGCAACATCACGCCCTGCTGGCCGTGAAAGAGGAGCAGGATCAACGGTTCCAGATGCTCCTCCAAGGCCAGCAAGAAGACCGCGAGCTGTTCCGGAGCTGGCTCGACCGGGAGGTTCGGGCCGTCCCCGTTCCAGCTACGGCCTCGGCCCCGCCCCTGCCTCTCAACAAGATGGGTCCCCAGGACGAACCGGAGGCGTTCCTGGACCTGTTTGAGAGGTCGGCCGAGGCCCGGGGATGGCCCCAGTCGGACTGGCCCATGCGGCTCATCCCATTACTTTCGGGGGAGTCCCAAATCGCCGCCCACCAGCTGCCAGTCCAGAACCTCCTGGTCTACGAAGACCTGAGGCGCGCCATTTTGCAGCGGGTCGGCCGGACCCCCGAGCAACATCGTCAGCGGTTCAGGTCCTTGAGGCTGGAGGAGTCTGGCCGACCCTTCGTGCTGGCGCAACAGCTCCGGGACTCCTGCCGCAGATGGCTGATGGCCGACGGAGGCGACGTCGAGGATATCGTCAGCAAGGTGGTACTGGAGCAATTCATCACCAAGCTACCCAAGAAAACCGCTCAGTGGGTCCAGTGCCACCGCCCGACGTCGCTGGACCAGGCCATCCACCTGGCGGAAGATCACATGGTGGCGTGCTCAGGGGTCGGCGAACCCCTTCCATCAGCTTCTCTCTCTCTCTCTACCCCTTCTCTCCCCAAACCTGTGCCCCTTCCCAGGTCTCGCGGGGGGCTGGTGCCCCGGCCGGCGCCAAGGTGGAGGACAGCGACTCCGGCGGAGCCCGTTCCTGTGAGCCGGGCCCCACCCAGGGGGCCCGCCACGTCCGACCACCCCGTCCCGAGTCCGGCAGCCCTGCACTCTCCACGCCAATTCTTTGACCCGCTTCCTGCCACTGGAGCGGCGGGGAGGCCTGGGCCGGCCTGCTGGCGCTGCGGGGACCCGGGACACTTTGTAGATCGGTGTCCGGTTATGGAGGTGGGGACGCTGATCCGGGTCCCCGACGCGCCGCAGGCTGCCCCCGATCAAACTGGCCTGTACCAGATACCAGTGAGTATCAAGGGGGGGTACTTATCAGGCTTTGGTGGATTCAGGCTGTAACCAAACCTCTATACATCAAAGTCTGATACAACCGGGGGCATTGGATAACAGCCGCATGGTTAAGGTGCGGTGTGTGCACGGGGTGGTGGTGAGATACCCGTTAATGCCGGTCGTAATTCAATTTAGGGGGCAAAAGCATAGTGTGGAGGTGGCCGTTAACCCGCACCTCCGGCATCCGCTCATTCTGGGAACGAATTGGCCGGCCTTTAATGAATTATTGGGGGTATTATCAGCGGGTGCCTCTTGGAAAAAGCAAAATAGGCGAAAGACAGCGGTTGTTCAGCTGGGGGATGCTGAGCCGGGACCACTGGGTCCTGCTGCAGGGGAACAGAGGGCTCTGGCGAGAACGGTTCTCTCCGAGCGTGATGATTTTCCCCTGGAGCAGTCCCAGGATGAGACGCTAAAAAATGCCTTTAATCAGGTCCGCTCCATCGACGGCCAGCTCCTCCACCCAGACCAACCGCTCTCTTATCCCTATTTTGCTGTTTTGAAAGATAGGTTGTATCGGGTGACCCAAGACACCCAGACAAAAGAAGATATAACTCAGTTGTTGGTTCCTAAAAGCCGCCGGGAAATGCTTTTTCAGGCGGCTCACTCTAACCCAATGGCCGGGCATTTAGGGCAGGCGGCGACACTAAACCGTCTCATGGCCCGGTTCTTCTGGCCGGGCATTCACGAGAACGTGCGCAGGTGGTGCGCGTCTTGTCGTGAATGTCAGTTGGTGAATCCACCGGCCAATCCAAAAGCACCATTGTGCCCCCTTCCGTTAATGCAGGTCCCCTTCGAGAGAATTGGTATGGACCTCATCGGGCCATTAGAGCGGTCGGCACGAGGGCATCGCTTTGCGTTGGTTATGGTAGACTACGCAACGCGATACCCAGAAGCAGTTCCGCTTCGCAACATTTCGGCTAAAAGTGTTGCGAGCGCACTCTTCTCGCTAATCTCCCGAGTGGGAATCCCCAAGGAGATTCTCACTGATCAGGGCACGGCGTTCATGTCACGAACGATTCGCGAACTCTACGAATTGTTGGGCATTAAATCGATTCGCACTAGCGTCTACCACCCACAGACAGACGGCTTAGTGGAAAGATTTAATCGCACTTTGAAGGCCATGATTCGTAAGTTCGTTCACGAGGACGCCAAAAATTGGGATAAATGGCTAGAACCCCTCTTGTTCGCTGTACGCGAGGTCCCACAAGCCTCCACGGGGTTTTCCGCCTTCGAGCTCCTCTACGGACGGCAACCCCGCGGGGTGCTTGACGTTCTTAGAGAGACTTGGGAGGACGGACCGACCGCTGCTAAGAACGAAATTCAGTATGTCCTGGACCTGAGAACAAAACTCCACACTTTGGGGCGGCTATCAATGGAGAATTTGTTACAGGCCCAGGGCAGACAGAGTCAGCTTTACAACAGGGGAACTAGACTCCGCCAATTTGCACCGGGAGATAAGGTACTTGTATTACTCCCTACTTCCAGCTCTAAATTACTCGCAAAGTGGCAAGGGCCCTTTGAGGTCACACGGCGAGTTAATGATCTTAACTATGAGGTAGCCCGTACAGACAGAGGTGGAGCACATCAAATCTATCACCTCAACCTCCTCAAAAAGTGGGTTGAGGGAGAGTCAGTGATGCTGGCGACGGTGGTGAGTGGAGAGGAGGATCTCGGGCCTGAGGCGAGCGCAAAATCGCAATCTCTCGCGCTGGCTCTTGGTGGAGATCACCTCTCGCCCTCCCAGCTCACTGACGTGAAAAATATTCAAGCCGAGTTTGCGGATGTGTTTTCTCCTCTGCCTGGTCGGACGAACCTCATTCAGCACCACGTTGAGACGGAACCTGGGGTAGTGGTACGTTGCCGCCCGTATCGTTTGCCTGAACACAAGAAAAAGGTAGTTCAGACTGAATTAGAATCTATGTTGGAGTTGGGGGTAATAGAAGAGTCGAGCAGTGACTGGGCGAGCCCGATAGTCTTAGTGCCTAAAACGGACGGCTCGATCCGCTTCTGTGTCGACTATAGAAAGGTGAATGCGGTGTCCAAATTTGATGCCTATCCAATGCCCAGGGTTGACGAATTGCTTGATCGGCTGGGCACGGCTCGTTTTTATTCGACATTGGACTTAACAAAGGGTTATTGGCAGATCCCCTTGTCTCCAATGTCCAAAGAAAAAACAGCTTTCACGACGCCGTTTGGATTACACCAATTTGTTACCCTTCCTTTCGGGTTGTTCGGGGCTCCAGCGACCTTCCAGCGTCTGATGGACAAGATTCTCCGGCCGCATGCTGCATATGCCGCTGCCTACTTGGATGATATTATCATCTATAGTACCGATTGGCAGCGTCATGTGCAGCATTTGCGGGCTGTCCTGAAGACGCTGAGAAGGGCGGGCCTCACCGCCAACCCGAAGAAGTGTGCAATTGGGCGCGTGGAAGTAAGGTATCTGGGTTTCCACTTGGGGCACGGACAGGTGCGTCCCCAAATTGATAAGACGGCAGCAGTTGCGACCTGCCCGAGACCTAAGACCAAGAAGGAGGTTAGACAGTTCCTGGGGCTAGCGGGATATTACAGGAGGTTTGTGCCTAATTATTCGGACCTCGCTAGCCCGCTGACTGATCTAACTAAAAAGGAAGCGCCAGATACGGTCCAGTGGACGGAGCTCTGCCAGCAGGCCTTTACCCAGATAAAGGCTGCTCTCTGTGGCGGCCCGCTTTTGCATGCTCCTGACTTCTCTCTTCCTTTTATCCTGCAGACTGACGCATCGGACAGGGGGCTGGGCGCGGTCCTGTCCCAGGAGGTGGAGGGTGTAGAGCGGCCGGTGCTGTACATCAGTCGCAAGCTCTCTAAGAGAGAGACGATGTACAGCACCATTGAAAAAGAGTGCCTGGCCATCAGGTTGGCCGTTCTCACCCTCCGCTACTACCTCCTGGGGCGGGAGTTCACCCTCTGTTCGGACCACGCTCCCCTGCAGTGGCTCCACCGCATGAAGGATACCAACGCGCGGATCACTCGTTGGTATCTTGCTTTACAGCCTTTTAAGTTCCAGGTGATCCACAGGCCGGGTGCACAGATGGTTGTGGCTGACTTCCTCTCCAGGAGGGGGGGGGGGGAGGCTGCAGGCCGGACGGCTCCCCGGCCTGAGACGGGCGGTGGGGGTATGTGGCGAGGGGGGCGTGGTTCCGCGAAGTCTGTAGCGGGAGAGAAGTCAGCGAGCCGCGCGGTGAGTAAGTGGGTCAAGTGCAGATAACGAACACCTGTGTCTGATTGCAGTAATTGGCGTGGAGACTGCATAAAAGCTGCCGGCTGAGAGTGAGAAGGAGAGAGAGACCTGGGACTCGCACCAGACACAGAGAAAGCCCTGCCGAGAATTGTGTGTGTCAAGTTACATGTTAGTTTTATTTTGCTGTGTGATACAGCGGCCGCGCCCGAGCGCACCTCTTTGTTTTCTGTTTGTTACCTGTGAATAAAGTGCGAGTCCCAATTTCGCCGACCTCGTCTTCTTCTTCCTTCAAACATACTGAACCTCACTACAATGCGCAAGCTTTAAAAATGCAAACCTGTGAGTTTTTTTTTATTTATTTCTTTTTTTTATTATTCAAGGCTTGCACCTTGGAACCTATTTCAAGGTTTGCGTTCTCGAGCTACCAGGCACGAATGAGCGGAGACTTTATGTCAGTGACTGACGAAATAGGGTTTCGCTAGAGAGCCCTATCACCTTCGAGTTATTAGAAAATGAGCCAATGGTATGAAAATACCATGGGTCTGCGGAATTTGCATCGCAAACTCCGCCCCACCGTGCATTATGTTGCCTGCTGAGGAGCCGAGACTGAGCGCCCCAGCCATTTCAGCGGTACAGCGGTACAACATAACCGCCGTGTTTTCTGAACGGACCAGTACACGCTTGCCCTTCAGAAACGTCCAAAAGGGATGCCTCCGCGACCTTCGTGAAGATGCGAGGCGACAGGGACAACCCGAAAGGGAGAACCATGTACTGGTATGCCTGCCAGAAATGGTCTGTGCCGAAGAAGAATGGAGACATGAAAGTACGCTTCCTTCAGGTCAATCGCTGCAAACCAATCCAACGGACGAACGCACCAGGGGGAGCACAGTGTACCCTTTGGCTGCCGTGCCATCGAGGGCAGAGAAGGTGGAGGCTGTCAGCTGCCCGGGCAAGCATGGCCCTCAGCTCTGGATCAGACTCGGCAAACGCTGGCTCTCCCGAGGAAGGCAACGCAGCCGAATCCTCATCTCCAAAGAAATCAAGTGATGCTGTGAGCGACATGGCATCATCCACCGGAGCCTTGAATGAAACACTGGGTCCTCGAGAGGAACCAGGCTCATCCGGAAGCTCCACGGCTTGCGATGTAGAGGAGGGCGTGGCCCGAGGAAGACTCGTCGGGTTGTTCCACATCGTAACCCTCAGATCACCCTAGCCACCAGCCAAAGTACCCCCTCATACCCCCATCTTGAAAAAGACGTGCCCATGCAGCTCTCTTAAGCAGTGCTGAAGCGCCCAAGGGGGAACACGTGCTGTGTGCAAAGTCACTGCATAGACAAGCAGCAGGACCGTGAACCCACTGAAATGCACTGTCACACCAACACCGGCTGAAGAGAGATGCTCGTTGCTCTTGATGAAGGCGAGGAGAAGCACATAAACACCCCGGCTCCGAAGCAGAAACATAATGCGAGATTGCACTCGCGGCTCCTTTATACCCATGCGGTGGGGCGGAGTCCGCAATGCAAATTCCGTAGACCCATGGTAATTATAAATTATGGAAATTACCCATGGAAATTATAACATGCAAAACAAGTAAAGCAAAAAAATAAGAGCAACATAGCTTTAAAATCTATTCTCTGGTGAACTGGCAGCCAGTGTAGAGATCTGAGAATAGGAGAGATGTGATCATATTTACAGCACTTGTAAAGAAGTCTGGACGTAGCGCTGTGTACTAGCTGAAGACAAACTATTTGAGACTGTGATATACCGCAATATAAAGAATTCCAGTAATCTAGCTGAAACGCAACAAACGCATGAACAGCCATTTCCAGAGTTTTTGAATTTAGACAATAGATGAAGTTGATTGAAGCTGGAACCGATTACGGAGGAAATATGTTTGTCAAATTTTAAAGGTTGGTCAACAAGAGCACCTAATTTCCGCACCCTTGAGGATTGACTCTCTAAATCTGGGCTTATAGTCTATTAGTAGACTGAAGTAGACTGTCAGTAGACTGTTAGGTTATGGTTAGGTGTTAGGGTTTGGGTTAGTAAAATAAGTTGACTTGTAGTTGCCAAGTTACTTATAGTCGCCAAGTTACTTATAGTCAGTAGAATATCTGTTGGAGGAGAATCAAAATAAAGAGTTAGCAGATATTAAATAGACAGTCTACTACACTCTAATGACAGTTAGTTGATATGTAGTTACAAAGTTACTTATAGTTATAGAATGTCAAAAGTGGACTTATAAAATAAAATGTTACCAGTACATGTTATTAAATTAATATTACTTCGTACTTGTTTGTTTAATTACACTATTACAAGGGCACCTTAAAAATAGTTTAAAGTGCAGTACACATAGCGCTTGGTTATCGTATGTGTGAATTTTCACAGGCAAAATCCAGTCATTTCAATAAGAATCCACATGATCTAGAATTTTGCGTGATGGTGAAAGATTTCCCCACACAGATTTTAAAATGGGTTCAAAGTGGTCACTTGAATTCGCCTCATTGACCAACAGAAAGGTGTTTGGTTTGAAAGTAACTTCTGTGTGAGCTGTGCTTCAAATATCACACTATTGACAATAGATAAATGGAATTTTTTGGCCACAAAAATGCAGGAGTTTGCGCCAACATAAGTCAAGAAAATGTGAAGTGAAATGTGTGTGTACAAATCCATTCAATCTTCTGAGTTTGAAGCGAAACTGTGTAACTTACATGGGATTGTATTGAAAGTATCAAGCCACTGATTTATTGATTTCTATCTGATCAATCCATAACTAGGAAGATTGTTAAAAAAAAAAAAAAAAAAAAAAATTAGCTTTTAACCTTGTTATAGAAGTGCAGTGGATACTTGAGGGATTCCCACTGCTTCCACAGAATAGATTCATTACATATAATTGTAAAGCTTGCCTGTCAGAACTGATTATATTTTTAAATAACCCTTTTTTATGAAGTATGACAAAATGGATTTCTTTTATGTAAGAAAAGTTTATCCAACAGTTGCATTAAACTCTCTAAAAAATGTGGTAATGAATTTTGAATTATTTCTCTAAGGCATTCTCATGATAAAAATATTCCTAACACTATGGGGAATGTCGTCCTTAATGGATTCCCCCAGCAAACTTTTGCAGTGTATCATAATGGCACTCTGATAGTACCCATGTCTTTAAATGGCATACAATTATGCAAATGTATAAATGGCTGAATGTAAAACTGTATAAATTTTATAAATGTAAAACTGAGATCTATGTCACGGGCAGGCTAAGAGGGAATTTTTAAGTGCTTAGGAAACCAGTAGAAAATAATTTTCCTTAGGATGGGAATCGCTGCGGCCTTCAATATGATTTACTTTGTTCTCGCTAAGGAGTCAATTACGTAAAACTCAGACATCACTGTGTTTGTGTACATCAGATGACTAGCCCTGATCTGCTTATAGAAACAACATACTAGTCATGTTTTGATTCACTTGTGCCACTTTAATATGATTTGTTGTGTTGTGTAAAAAATAATATTTTAGTTTTTCATGTTGCTATTGTGTGGGTTTTCTTTTCTTTCATTCAATCATGTATTTTCTCCCCTGGAATATTTGCATGGTGGGAACAGAGACAAATAGTCAGACAGAGCCTCTGAATTTGTTAGGATGGGTAATCAGGAAAGACAAAGCCCTTTTGACCTCACAGGTGTGAGGATGTCAAAAGCCCAGAGAGAAGGGGGGGGGGGGGCTCTTACTGTGATAATCTGATGCCTCTTATTGTGATGCTTGTTTTGTTAATTATTATTTTTACCATATCAGTTGCTATTGGGGTAAAATACATTTCAGGTTTAAGATATAGTTCACTGAAAAATTAAAATGATGTAATTATTTTCACACCCTCAAGTTGTTTCAAACCTGTATGAATTTCTTTCTTCTGCTGAACACAAAAGAAGATATTTTGAAGAATGTCATTAACCAGACAAATTATGTACCTCATTGACTTCCATTGTAGGAAAAAATACTATGGAAGTCAATGGGGTCCATCAACTGTTTGGGTACCGACATTCTTCAAAATATCTTCTTTTGTGTTCAGCAGAAGAAAGAAATTCATACAGGTTTGAAACAATTTAGGGTGTGAAAATGATGACAGAATTTTAATTTTAAGTGAACTATTATTTTAAGGACAGGTTTGATGGTATGGGTTGGTCTACAGGTGGGTAAGGGATAAGGCAATGTCAACAGTGCAATTATAGACGTAATTACAGATATGAACTACAGATATAATAACATCCAGGTATTTAAATACAAGTACAATGTAAAAACATGTATGTGCCCAAATACATTGAATCAAAGGATTGGTTTAAATGTAAGCAGTATTTAAAGGCACTTAATATAAAATGGAACCATCAATTGTAAAATCTCATTAAGAGTTGTAAGTACAAGTTATTGTGCATTTTATTAAATATTCATGGTAACAGTACAACTTTAAAGTGCATCAATACTAAGATCAACACCAACTTTGTACTAATGTGTACTTTGTATACTTTCTATATTTTGTTAAACACATATCTATGAATTGGTTATATTGTAATTTCTAACTGTGGTTAGTTATTTCTAAAAATATTAAGTGGATTGCAAAGGTTTCAAATGTCTATTTAATGCATATAAAGTGGCCCTACAAATTATTTGTCATATTGTCTGAATGTCATTGCATTAAATAAAAAAAAGATCAAAGATGCATATTCAAACAAATGTAAATGCTTTTCTCAGAACTAACTGCAGTTTTTGGTTCCATTTTTTGCAGTGACATTTGAGCAACCGGTGTCAAGGTGATATTCTGGATATGCATGCATCCTACTATATATATTGTAGGTTGCAAAAAGCATCAGATAATGCTAGAGAATGCCAGGATATATAGTATTAATGAAGCAGAATACCTGATGACTTACTGTATCTGCTGAGATTCAGTGGACACTTTTCTATCCCATGATGCCACAAGAGCTGTCAGATGTGAGAAATTGAAAACTACAAAAAGCAGAGAACTTTGAGCTAGGTGGATCCTTTCTAATGCAAGTGCTGGAGATAACAAGAACAAAGTAAAATTCATTTTTAAAGTTGTTAGTATTTTATATAGTTCAAAGAACATAAGACAATAGGTCAAAGGACAATGCCAAGATGCCGTACAGTATTTAGTAGGTCCATGAATGTGTTCAAACTACACACCTGTATAACCATTTTCTGCATCAAGAGTCGATTGATGAATACAGTACATGCTTTAGGAATTCAGACACAGCAACTGTATGAAGTCAGTTCTCTTCAAGTTCACAGGTGTCCTATCAGAAGTTCATCGTATTAACTATCGACAATTGAGGGGCTGTTAACACAACACCGTTTTCAACTAAAAATGTACAATGTATGCGTTTATGCCATTAATATAGTCAAGTCAAGTCAAGTGTATTTATATAGCGCTTTTCACAATATAAATTGGATCAAAGCAGCTTCACAGTATCAATCAAATAACATAACAATGTACACGACAACAGCATTTTGGGTGCCTGAAAACACAACCATTGGAGACGGGTTTCAAAGTGCACATTTTTGAAAATGGTCTCCGTGTAAACAACAAAAAAGCAAATCTCTGAACACGATGACGTCATGCACATGCGTATAACGTGTTCAGTCTATAGTGTTTCATCGCTATCTAATAGCCTGGCAGCAGAATACAGTGTTTTTAGTCGTTTTCGCAGATCCGTTTGAATGAGGATCGTTTTGACAATGGTTTTGTCTGCACACTGAAAACTCAAAAAGCAAAAACGTACCCTCAGTAACTGAAGTGTCACAATAGGGAATTATAGGGAATTGCAGGCTACATGCTATAACTGGTTACTGGTGAAAATGTTCAACACTTTGAATCGACTTTTTGAATTCTACTGGGATCTTTTAACAGACATGAGTGTTTGATTTCACACATTCCTTTTATCAGCTCACTGAAGAGAAAAGAAAGGTTAAAGTGTCTTTCTGAATAGCTGCTGCTGGGCCAGTACTGCTATTACTTAAAGAAGAAGAAAATAAGATGCTGTCTAGTTGAATGCACAGTTTGAGTAGAACTGACTTGACATTAACAACAGAGTGCATGTAAATGTTTCTGCGGTTATTTGCTGGCATGCAAAATTGGATTTTTATCAGTAGCAATTTATTTGCTCTTCAGAAGCACCGCAAATCCAAAGGTCCATAAATATTTATTTTACCTTAAACTAGTTGGCGTCTCATCTTTTAATTGAGGGAATATTTAAAAGAGATTTAAGACGAGCAGTCTTTAAGTCAACAGGAAACCCCCTCTCACCAACCATTTTAGATTTGTTACGGAAATGTGAACTTCTGTAGAGGGGTTTTTTTGCGGGGGGGGGGGGGGGGGGGGGGGGGGGGGGTCGGGGGGCGGGAGTGCCTTTCCTAGGCCCACAGTAATGCTTAGTCTGAATAAAAAACATTTATATCACACTTCAGTCTAATAAAGGGTTGTGTGTTCTCTTGTAATTGGCCGACAGTCTTCTGAGGTATACGACCGCTAATTAGTGTCGTGCTTGTGTGCCGTTTCTGAGCTGTTGATAGTTGGTCGGCGTTCTTAAATAAGTGTGCTCTTACTCTAAACTACTGATGCCTAATCAAGTCTCCCTCAGGACTGCTTTCTCTAATGATAATTGCTATAAGGCTTAGTGATGAAACACATCACCACCTCACTGATCTGGAACCAGTGATGAAGTTTCTCTAACATCGTCTGTGATTACAATTTACGGTAGCAACAGTAATTAAAAGTAACTTGTGTAACAGACCCTACATAAACTGCTATTGAGCTCTTAGATAAGAGTCACAATGGCCACTTTGCAATACAATCTCAATCTGCTATGACACAAAAGAGACCTCAAACACTTTTGTATGAGGTGCTGGAATACGCCAAAAAAGGTGGAAAGGAAAAACCCAGGTAATTGTGAGGCCTATCTTTGATGCCGAGGGAGAGATTGTCAAAGTACTATGGAAATTTAATATCCGGTTGATAAATCATTCCTCGCCTCTGGTGCTCAATCATAGTAGATGTGAAAGACAAAGGCAAGATGGTTTCCTTTCACTGTTCTGCTAATTTAGTGAAGCGGTAATGAATTTCATCTCATCACAAGTGCTAGAAATATCCCTCTCTCATTTTCATAGAATGTCTTATGCCAGGAGTTTCAAACTTTTGATGTAAAGTACCCCAAAATCTGATCTTTGCTTTGCCAGGGACACCCTTTCACCCTTTCTCTGAAAGGTATTTTACTGAAAGCTAAAGCAAATTATTAAAATATTATCTGGGAAAATATACATTTTTATTTCAGTTGAAATTTCAATATTCTTATGAATTGTAATTCAGATGAATACATAATATAATACTTTAAAAATGTATGCATTTGTTTTGTATTTCTTACGGATTAAAACTTTCAATATATTATGTTTTGATTATTACATTAAAATCAATTAAATGTATTACATTTAAATTACTAAATTAATTATGACTATTTTTTACACACAACTTTGACACCCCAAAAATTACAATATATTTTTTTACAGTATACAGAATATATATAATATAAAGACAAATATTGTTTTTAAATTTAAGTAACTGAATACTGTCATAGTAATCTTAAATGAATAAAGTAGTCAAATAAATTATTAAAAATTATTCAATTATATAATTAAATATTATTATATTCATTCGAGTACTGATAAATGTATAAACCTGAAGAGAAACGTTCAAATCACATGTATTTGTTTAGTCCACACACACGCGCGCGCGCACACACACACACACACACAAAGTACAGTTTTGTTCAAACCTTTCTCTGTCTCTTAAATGTTCTGTAGTGTCCAGTTTGAACCCCCCTACAACAAAATCTGCATTAAGGTGCCTTTTCTACTCAGAAACAAAGAACTTTATTATTTAAAACATGCCAAGGAGGAAATCACGTTAAGCTGCACAGCCTGTTTTTAAACATTTACACAGAAATTCACTCTTGATCATTACATTACAGACTATTGTAATAAAAAATGTAATTATGAAATCAGTTCATCCAGTACTACAAATAGGACTAGTTTGTGGGATAAGAAAAGGTAGTTCTTAGAAAAAGAAGGAACTTGTAGGCTTATGTTTGAATACGTAGGAAATAACAGTACAATTGTCAGGGATGATCTGTTTTATCTGTAAAGTACGATGTTGCGACGCTTAGTCATTGACATGGATAATAGAGACACAATGAGTAATGAAAATATGCTATTTGTGTTCTACTTATGCTCTTATTTCACCCACACTTAACATGGTTGTGAACATAATGGATTGTTACAATAATAATTGCTTGTTCTCATAACATTTATTCACAATTTATAAATATACTGTTCCAAAATGTGGGCTCAGTATGATTTTTTTTTATGTTTTTTGGGGAAAAAAAGTATCTTATCCTCACCAAGGCTGCATTTATGAATGTCCAAACCCAGACAATGAACCAAAACAAAACTAGAAACCGCACACTCACACAAAGACAAGTGTAGGAGTGCCAGGGCTCTGTCAGCAAACTAAGAATAAACCAGACAGAACTAACAGAACCCTGACACCACGGTCCTCCGGGACCACCAGACATGAGACCACTGGAGTCGGGTCCTCTGGGACCACCAGACAGAAGACCACTAAAGTCAGGTCCTCCGGGACCACCAGACATGAGACCACTGGAGTCGGGTCCTCTGGGACCACCGGACACAAGACCACTGGAGTCGGGTCCTCTGGGACCACCAGACACAAGACCACTAAAGTCAGGTCCTCCGGGACCACCAGACATGAGACCACTGGAGTCGGGTCCTCCGGGACCTCTGGAGTCTGTCCTCCGGGACCACCAGACATGAGACCACCAGAGTCGGGTCCTCCGGGACCACCAGATATGAGACTATCGGAGTCGGATCCTTAGGAAACAACGGACTCTGAAGCTCAAGGACCACCGGACTTTGGACTCCGCCAGTGAGGGCGAGGCAACAATAGGGGATCATCCCCATCTGGGAACACTGCTGCAATCTTGACCACCGCAGGTGGGGCAGCAGTCTTCCTCCTCTCTGTCCCCAAAGGGCAATTTGTGGGGGTGGGGGGAGCACCTTTTTCTCTCCAGTGGCACATATAACACACAAACTGCTAGAAAGACACTGTCCACAGCATTCCCATCTCCCAGACACTGATGGGCTCATTAAGGCAGTAAAAATATATTCTAGTGCAGTGTCAGGGATGTTGAGCCCCTCCGCAGTAATCAGGAACTCATGGCCAAACTCCTTCACTGTAGCCTCCCTTTGACGGAGAGAAAGGAGCTTGTTGAATAGATTCACCATCTGATGAGCATAGGGGCGAGGTGTGGGAGATTGGAAAAGGGAGATGTCCTTGCTCTGCTGAATCCTCTTTTTGGCCAGTTTGTTCTGTCAAAGTTGGGTGAAGGGATGAGGCGAGGACTCAATGATGCAGAGTGATTGGCTATTTTTTAAATAAAATAATATAAAAAACGTCTCGGTTACGTATGTAACCCTCGTTCCCTGAGTAAGGAAAGGAGACGTCGGATGACGACGAATGGGGTTTCGCTTAGAACACCTATCGACTTTGAGTATACAAAAACGAGCCAATGGCAAAGAAATGCCATGGGGCTGCGGAATTTGCATGGCGTAACTCCGCCCCACCTCGTGGGTATAAAAGGAGGACGCCGGCAACATGCAGTTATGTTTCTTCGCTGAGGAGCCAAGACTGAACTCAGGCGATCCCCGCGGTACAGCGGAAGTGGCAGGAAGACGTAACTGAGTAGGGAACGAGGGTTACATACGTAACCGAGACGTTCCCTTTCGTTGTCACTCTGAGTTACGTCGGATGACGACGAATGGGGTTATCAGTCTAATCACGCCACCTTCACAGCTGTCTTCCAGTGCCCTGCGTAAATCTGAGCCCTCGAAAGACTTTGGACGAAGGACTCCTATTTATCACAGGAATACCAAGGTACACTGGGAACCATATCCCATAGCTTTAGAGGAAATATGCAATTAACACCAACCCAGGGGGGGGGGGGGGGGGGGGGGGGGGGCATTTGGAAATACACATATGACCCGAAGGAAACATATGGAGAAACTCTGAGGTGTCCAGCCGCAGGTGGAATATTTCAACCTCAGGGGTGGCAAGGTGGCTTGCCAAGGGAAAGACACATGCTCAGAGAGGCTTACAGTGGAAATACACGTGTGGGGGTAGCTCCGGGGAGGGACCATGCACACGGGAGGCACCTAGCCGACGCCCAGGCAATAGACACTGGCGCTAGCATCAGGGGTGCTGGAGGAACTCAGGGCTTGCGGAGAAGCTCACCTGAGCAGAATATCGCACGTATCCAGTCCGTGGAGTGGAATGGCGAGCAAGCGAAGACACCTGAGCGGGTCCGGTACTAGCTAGTTGAAGCGAGTACATGAGAGGACACTGGCTCCACTCGGAGATTGTAGTATCTGGCGAATGTGTTCGGTGTCGCCCAGCCTGCAGCTCTGCAGATGTCTGTTAGCGAGGCGCCATGCGCTAGAGCCCAAGAGGATGCCACACTCCGGGTGGAGTGGGCAGTCACACAAAGGGGGCACGGTTGACCTTGCTGCTGGTATGCCAAAGCAATGGTGTCCACTATCCAGTGAGACAACCTCTGCTTTGAGAGAGCCTTTCCTGTCAGCTTCCCACCATAACAGACAAAGAGCTGGTCTGAGGTCCTGAAACACTGCGTCCTGTCTACATAGGCGCGGAGAGCGCGTACTGGACAGAGCAGTGCCAAGGCTGGGTCTGCCTCCTCCAAGGGCAGCGCTTGCAGGTTCACCACCTGGTCCCGGAAGGGAGTGGTAGGAACCTTGGGCACATATCCAAGCCGGGGTCTCAGGATCACGTGAGAGTAAGCCGGCCCGAATTCCAGGCACGCTTCGTAAACGGAGAATGCGTGCAGGTCCCCGACCCTCTTGAGAGAGGCCAATGCAACCAGGAGCGCTGTCTTCATTGACAGGAACTTAAGCTCCACTGATTGCAGAGGCTCAAAGGGAGCAATCTGCAGGGCACTTAAGACCACTGAGAGGTCCCAAGAGGGAACGAGAGGAGAACGAGGAGGATTCAGCCTCCTCGCCCCCCTCAGGAACCTGACGATCAGGTCGTGCTTCCCTATGGGCTTACCTTCCACTAAGTCGTGGTGTGCGGCAATAGCGGCAACATAAACTTTGAGGGTGGAGGGAGACAGCCTTCGCTCCAACCCATCTTGAAGGAAGGAAAGCACGAAACTGATTGAACAACGCCGGGGGTCTTCTCGGCGAGAAGAGCACCAGTTGACGAAGAGGTTCCACTTCATCGCGTAGACATGCCTAGTGGACGACGCTCTAGCGGAAGTGATGGTAGCCACCACCGTAGGTGGTAGGGTACTCAAACCTGCCTCGTCCCGTCCAGGAGCCACACGTGGAGGTTCCAGAGATCGGGACGAGGGTGCCACAGGGTGCCCCGTCCCTGTGAAAGGAGGTCCTTCCTCAGAGGAATTGGCCAAGGAGGTGCTGTCGCGAGGAGCACTAGTTCGGAGAACCAAGTCCGGGTGGGCCAGTACGGCGCAACCAGAAGGACCTGCTCCTCGTCCTCCCTGACCTTGCACAAGACCTGCGCAAGAAGGCTCACTGGGGGAAACGCATATTTGCGGCCCCGCGGCCAGCTGTGCGCCAGAGCATCCGTGCCGAGCGTGCCCTCGGTCAGAGAATAATACTGGGCGCAATGGGTCGAGTCGTGGGAGGCAAACAGATCTATCTGTGCGTCCCCGAACTGGTCCCAAATCAGCTGGACCGACTGGGGATGGAGTCGCCATTCTCCAGGGAGGGGCTGAAGCCGTGACAGCTCGTCAGCAGCACGGTTCAGGGCTCCGGGAATGTAAATGGCTCGAAGGGACCTCAGATGCCTCTGATTCCATAAGAGGAGGTGGCGAGCGAGTTGCGACATACGGCGGGAGCGTAGACCACCTTGATGGTTGATGTACGCTACAGTGGCGGTATTGTCTGATCGGACTAGTACGTGTTGACCCATGAGCAGCGCTCGGAAGCGGTGCAGGGCAAGGCGTACTGCCAGCAACTCGAGGTAATTGACATGCCATAGGCGCTGGGGTCCTGTCCGGGAGCCCGCGGCAGCATGTCCATTGCACATGGCGCCCCAGGCCGTGGTGGAGGCATCTTTTGAGACAACAACATGCCTGTAAACTCGTTCCAGGGGGACACCAGCCCTGAGAAAACTGAGGTTCAACCACGGGGTGAAGGTTTGACGGCATGTCGGAGTAACTGGTACTCGGAGCGTGCCTTCTTGCCATGCCCACCTCGGGACTCGGTCGCGAAGCCAAAGCTGAAGCGGTCTCATATGAAGCAATCCGAGCGGCGTCACCGCGGCTGCAGATGCCATATGCCCCAGGAGCCTCTGAAAATGTTTCAGTGGAACCGCACTCTTGCCCTGAATTTGTCTCAGACAAGTCAGCAGTGACTGCGCGCGCTCGCTCGTAAGCTGTACGGACATGGCGACCGAGTCGATGTCCATACCCAGAAAAGAGATCCTCTGCACGGGGCAAAGTTTGCTCTTCTCCCAGTTGACCCGAAGGCCCAGACGAGCTAGGTGCCAGAGCACAAGGTCCCTGTGTTCGCAAACCTGATCTCGAGAGTGAGCTAGGATCAGCCAGTCATCGAGATAGTTCAGGATGCGAACCCCGTGAACCCGAAAGGGAACAAGGGCTGCCTCGACGACCTTCGTGAAGACGCGAGGAGACAGGGCTAGCCCGAAAGGGAGAACCGCGTACTGGTATGCCTGCCCCTCGAAAGCAAACCGGAGGAACGGTCTCTGTCGAGGAAGAATGGAGACATGAAAGCAGGCGTCCTTCAGGTCGATCGCTGCAAACCAATCCTGGGGCCGAACACATTCGAAAATGCGTTTGGCGGTGAGCATCTTGAACGGTATCCTGTGAAGGGAGCGATTCAGTATGCGCAGGTCCAGGAATGGTCTTAACCCACCGGTTTTCTTGGGGACAATGAAGTAAGGGCTGTAGAAGCCGGACCTCATCTCGACTGGAGGGACAGTCTCGATTGCACCCTTCGCCAGCAGGGTGGCAATCTCTGCTCTCATGATGGGGGCATTGCCACCGACCAAAGTGGAGCGGAGGAGGAAACCGTGCGAACTGAATCGCATAGCCGAACCTGATGGTGCGGGCGACCCAGAGGGACAGATGGTGAAGCTCTAGCCAGGCTCCCAAGAATTGTACCAGTGGGGTCATGCGGACCACAGGCGTCCCCCCGGAGGGGCAGCGAAGCGGAGTAACTGGCCCGGACGTGGACGGCATAGCGATCCGGTGTGGGGGCGCAGTTAACATCCGCGCCCTGACAGAGGAGGCCAGGGAAGGACCAGCGTTCCACGGGGGCCTGCTCTGCCAGGGGTCTGGCGACAGAGTGGGACAGGGACGAAATGGTCCGTGGACGGCACGCCGTGTCAACCAACTCTGGGACAGAGGGGGACGAGGAGAGCATGGCTTGTGGGCGGCGCTCTGTGTCGTCCGAGAACTCTGTGTGCTCAGAGACGAGAGAGTCAGTTCTTTCTGAATAAGGATTCTTCCCCAGCCCTCCACCGGGGAAAGGAGTGGCCCTGCTACCAACTCCTGGAAAGAACTGAGTCCCATCTCTGAGCAGCCCATCTCAAAAGCGCTGCTTAACCCGGCGTTTAGCGGGGGGGGGGGCTGGAGAGGGCTGAGGCATCCCCCCACGGTCTTCCAAGCCAGCCCGGGTGAACAGGCGGGGTTGGAACCGTGGGACGGCGCCTTCGGCGGTTGGCAGACTGAGGGACCTGAGCGGACAGCGGGGCCGTCGGCAGAATAACCTCAATCTGCTCCCGAGCGGTTAAGAACTATTGGGCAGAAGAACTCAACCGCACCGCCGAAGAGGCCGACCTGGGATGTGGGGGTGTCGAGCAGACGAGTCTGCCGACATCCAGCACATCAGACCGGTCAGCCCCAGAGTGGTAAACATCACCTGACTCGGAGAGCGCACGGCCACCTTCGTCGCTCGGAGAGCAAGGTCAGTGGCGGCACGCTTTTTGGTAGCTCATTAAAGAGCCTCGAGTCAGTCCCGCCCTCACGCATAACCATGAGCATCTGGGCCAGGTAAACCACAGAACGGTCACGGGATGCAGTGAGGCGGCTGCCTGTCCTGTGGCACTATAGGATTTCGCCACAGATTAGTGTAGACGAAAAGAACTACAGGCTTCGGAGGGGTGCTTAGGATTGCGCCGGTAAGAACTCTGAGGCACAGTAGCATCGCAACAGAGCGTTCAACCGGGGGGACCCCATTGTACCCATGGGCAGCGGCCCCGTGAGGGGGGAAAGGCGGATGAGACCAACGAGCGGTCCTGAGAAGACACAGGGGTCTTTCAGGACATCGAGATCTCATCATGCACATCCGGGAAGAAAGATACTGGGGTTTGCCGTGGACGTGGGTCGGCGGCCTTACCCAAAAAACAATCGTCCCAGGAAAGCATGGCCGTCATCTCCGGATCAGACTCAGGCACAGCATAACACACCAGAAGGTGGCAGCTGTGACGAGTCGTCACTTCCAAAAGAACCAAGCCCACCTTGTGATGCTGCTACAGACATAGCATCTTCCTCTGTAGCTTCAACCGAAACTCGCGGGCCACCCGAAGGTCGACTCGCGGGAATCGGAGGTTCACTAGCGGGCACCGTCACACAGGAGGGGGCTGGGGTCGCGGACAGATAGTCGGCGCCTTGTTCCAGACTATAACCCCCAGGTCACCCTGGCCACCAGCCGAAGTAGCACCCCTCGGGGGAGCGCTAGACCGGGGTGTGGATGAGGGGACTCTCACTCTTGCGAGTTCATTGAGTCTCGACCTAAATGACGCGATGATCATGTTCCCAGAGAGAACATGAATCACCCACGAGCGCTGTACAAGCATGATCAAAGCCCTAACACACTAGACAGCGCTCGTGCCCATCAGAGTCCGATACCAATCTGCCGCCACTTTTTTTTTTTTTAATGCACGGGCGAGCCGTCTTTAAAAAGACAATGCCGCGTGCGAGCTCTTTTGTGAGAAGAGAAAAAAACTCTGCGATGTCAAAGCGAGCGGGGAGAACACACTCACTGGCAGATCACTGCACAAATCAGCAGGCAATGTGAACTCGCCGCAGATCGCCGTCACACCAACACCGGAGAGAATGGTTCGTCTCGTAGAGTGAAGTCATAAATGGCTGTTGAGTGAAGAGATACTCTTGGCTCCGAAGCGAAAACATAACTGCATGTTGCCGGCGTCCTCCTTTTATACCCACGAGGTGGGGCGGAGTTACGCCATGCAAATTCCGCAGACCCATGGCATTTCTTTGCCATTGGCTCGTTTTTGTATACTCGAAGTCGATAGGTGTTCTAAGCGAAACCCCATTCGTCGTCATCCGACGTAACTCGGAGTGACAACGAAAGGGAACTACCTTGTGGGGGAAAACACAACCAACAACTGGACTGGGCAGGACAAGACAGGGCAGGAACAGGCAAGGCTCATTGGCAACACATGACAGTAACATTTTATGATGAAGTGGCAGAGGACAGAGAACACAGGGAGATTAAATAGTAGGGAAAACAAAGCATGTAATGAGAGAGGACAGGTTGGAAAAATGAACCAATAATCAGATAACAGACAATAGAGAGGAGAGCACATGGTACATATATAAACAAACATGACAAGCCATGTGCTCAAACATAACATGACACGAACACGCAAGCAATACAAGCTCTCACTGACTGCGTGTCCACACAAAACACGACAACATGAAAACACACGGCTGATGAAATTCACAAGCCGCGTGCTACACAGCACAAGACAACAACAAAGCATTTGTCACAAAAAAGACGAGACTCACAAAATAAGACAAACATATGGAGCATGAATTTCCATCCACCAACACTGAATGGAAACCAAACTAGATCAATGTGCCTGGATCCAAACACCACTCTCCGCACACAAAACAACTCTTCACTCAACATGGAAGGAAGAGCGCATACCCTGAGTGAGAACTTGAAAACGAATGCACCGAATACACAAAGACAAAGACAGTTGGAGTGTCAGGGCTAATAATATGAAAAAAAAAACTACGAATAAATCAAACCAAAGTTACAGAAGCCTAACAATACTAATATGCTGTTAATCAATGATTTTCTTATTATCAGCTTTTAAATGGTAGGTCATATTATCAAACGTATCACATCTAACAATCATCACAAGTCAAAAATATGATTTAATATGACTGAATCAACCTGAATACAATAGGTTACATGTATAATCTAACGGCCTTATTTTTATAAATGAAAGTAATATAGTCATGTGCAACAGATTGTTCGTATTAATCTAAAATTATTTCTCAGCTTAAGCAAAGAAAAAGAAATAAACTATTCATAGTTTGACTTGGTGTAACACTTGGTGTTTCTAGGCTGCTTGCAAAACACTGCTGTTTATTTTGAGCGTCACAACATTAGCATTCACTCAACCAATGGTATGAGTTTGGGGCGGGACTATCTGTTTGTTCAACCAATATCAGGAAAGGAGACTTCATTATTTTTTGCAATTCCACTTGGTGCCACTGGGGGAGAAATCTGTAACAACCAGTGCATAACAGTAACAAACACACATTAAATCGAATTTGAATCAAAAACCATGGAGACTCGGTTTGATTCATAAGAATTCACAATGACTTAACTGTTTCCATAACAAATTGTCGTCACCAGAATTACAGCTACCTTTTGCATTGCCCACTAAATGAGACCTCTCTGTCAATAATTCCCTCTTGATTTTGAAAATTATACATATTCATCTAATGTTACAACAGTTTACCGACTCACTGACTGTCAGGGGTTTTCAGAGGAGCCAATATCCTTCCAAATCAGGCGAGCTGGGCCGTGATTATGAGCTATCCCACTGCTGCAATATTAATGGAGAGTGTGAGGCAGTCCCTGGGCAAGCTTAATCACCAACTCTCACTCTCTCTCCCCGCTGCATATGAGCCAGCTGTGAGGAAAAAGCCTCATCTGAGGCTGTGTGCGTCTGTGTCCAGACCTGTTAGTGAGTCCCAGTGCTGACATTTCCTAAATGGCACATGTTTGTCAGCAATGTCACAGGAAGAGAAGCTCCTGCAGCATTTAACAGGCTGCTCATCCACACGAGAGCCAGAATCACGCATTACATTTCCGGAATATAAAATCAGTGACTCAGACATTCGTCACATGGCGAAAGCGGTTTCATTGAGAATCATGACAGTGAGCTGCTTTTCATCAAACCCACTGTATGCGCTAGAAACTTTTCTTATAGTGCTGCACGTTAAATCATATCGCAATCGCGATGTCAACCCTATGCGATTATATGATGCAAAATGATGCAATTTTATGAAATAAAAAAAATCAATGGTTCAAGACAACTCATTCTCTCTGAGACTGAGAGCTGTTTGCCCATTTTCTAAACCGCTAATAAAAAGAAGACCAGTCAGATTCAGTTTAGGCAGTGGCATGTGTGGCGCGTATGGTCACGGTGTGACTTTTTCCAGTGTGCAGCACGAAGAACAGGTGAAGATGGATGCCGAGCAGACGGACACTGAACTGGTGGCCAGAAAAAAAAATCTACCTCTGTTATATGGCGATATTTTGGCTATTAGATAACTGACACTGAGTAGAGAGAGCAGGGCTCCCAACTCTCACTCATTCAGCGTGAGACTGATTGACACTGACAAAAAATGACACTTTTCACAGGCTCTCACGCCACACATCCATTTTCTCACGCAGAAAAATATCACAAAGCAAAGTGGACACTGACACTGACAGACAAGACAGAGGAGGTTGCTTTTGAAATTAAACTAATTCTCATCTCTCCGATTGTCAATGTGAACCAAACATCACTTAGCCTACTTTTAAACACGAATGAACAATAGGTGTGTTGAAATATACAATACAACTTACCAAAATGTTTATGCCTCGTACATAATATCGATCAATCAGTGTTTTTTTTTTTTAACTGCAGAAAGAGGTCAATAAAACAGCTGGATAACAATGTCACATAACAGCCATTTGATAGCACGTTAGTTGGCTATCCATCCATCCATCCATCTACTGTTGAGTTAGACTACTTGATATGTATCCAAATGAATCGATATTGAATCAAGATCAGAATAAAATCACAAGATTTGAATTGAAATCGTGAAATTTGTCAAGCAATAATAAAAACAGTAGCCAACAAGTCATTGTACAATGTTGTAACATGTTGTCACTAAACTTAACAAAATTTAGTTAGCAAATGTTTTGATAATCACAATACACTTACACCAAAAATGATCCACAAACTGAGCTTAGACAAAGCATATATGTTACATCCTACTTAAATGTCCCTCCTTGTCTGGACAGAATGTTCAAAATATCTTATTTTCATGAGAATACAAATGTTCTTATTTATTGTTCTATTGATTTTATACTATTGTACTATTGAGTCAATAACAAGTTTGCAGTAATGCAAAGATTTCATTATGTAATTCTGTAAAAAAAAAAAAAAATTAATTTGAGAACACTGTGCATTTAGTTGTTGTTGCTAGTTTGAGTTGAGAAGTACACATTTCAGCATTATCACTAATCTGAATGTGATGATACACAGGGCAACTTTTTGAGCAATGTTGCTGGGCAATCTTGCCGAGCGATTGTTGCTTGGGCACTTTCCCATTGAAAATGGGCAATACATTTCTATCTGGATAATTTAGATCGGTCGTGGCCCCTGTGTCTCATCTGGTTGCCCGTTGACGGCAACATTGGCCAGCATATATATCGCAATCGCATATCGTAATCGCAATATTGACCTGAATAATCGCAATATGACATTTCCCCCAAATCGTGCATCCCTACTTTCTTATTATTATCGGTGTTGAAAACAGTGCTGCTTAAAGGGATAGTTCACCCAAAAATGACAATTCTGTCAGTATTTACTCACCCTGATGTTGTTCCAACCCCGTTAGACCTTCGTTCATCTTCGGAACACGAATTAAGATATTTTTGATGAAATCTGAGAGCTGGATCACTCCTCCATACTAGTCCATAGGGTTCTTCAGGAATTGAAACTTGCCAGCCTCGAAAAGTTATTAAAAACATTGTTAAAATAGTCCAAGTGACTATACTGGCTCAATCTTAAGTTTATCAAGCGACGAGAATACTTTTTGTGCGCAAACACAAACAAAAATAACGACTATATTATTAATTTCCTTCTGAGTCAGTTAAACTAGTGTAACAGCGTAAGCTTCTGTTGTTGCTGACTAGAGGCCCACGAGAAGGAAATAAAGTCGTTATTTTTGTTTGTTTTTGCGCACAAAAAGTATTTATCAGGCTCTGAAGCACTTCCTTCCAGACCTGAGAGGTCATCATGTTCTTGTCCGGTCCGACAACACATCGGTGGTCTCTTACATAAACCATCAGGGGGTCTGCGGTCTCGCACATTATACAATCTGGCTTGCCAGATCCTTCTATGGTCCCAGGGGAAGCTTCTCTCATTGAGGGCGATTTATCTCCCGGGGTATTTAAATCAGGGAGCGGACATCCTGTCGAGGCAGGGGCCGAGGCCCGGGGAATGGAGACCCCTTTGCATGCAGTACGGTCGTTCCGAGGTAGACCAATTTGCATCCAGGGAGACATTACACTATCCACTGTGGTTTTCTCTCAGCCATCCAGCCCCGCTGGGGTTGGACGCTGTGGTGCAGGCGTGGCCGAGGTTACGCCTGTATGCCTTTCCCCCGATTGCTCTGCTCCCAGGAGTTCTGGAGAGGGTTCGTCGGGAGGGGGTCAGTCTATTATTGGTAGCCCCGTTTTGGCCGGCCCAAGTATGGTTTGCGGACCTAGTGTCTCTTCTAGACAGCTCTCCTCTGGAGATTCCGATCAGGAGGGACCTTCTCTCTCAAGCGAGCGGGTTGATACTTCACCCCCGCTCAGAGTTGTGGAAGCTATGGGCTTGGCCTCTGAGGGGGCCCAGCTCATAGGGGCCGGTCTCTCAACTGAGGTTGTTGAGACCATCCTTCACTCCAGAGCTCCTTCTACGAGGAGGTTATACGCCTTGAAGTGGAGGCTCTTCACTTCTTGGTGTGGAGAACACTGTTGGACCCAGTTAACTACCCAGTGGGTGCAGTGCTGGAGTTCCTGCAGGAGCGTTTCTCCTCAGGGCTATCCCCCTCCACACTAAAGGTGTATGTGGCGGCACTTGTTGCTTACCATGTCCCTTTCAGTGGAGTCTCTTTGGGGAGACACCCATTTATAACTTGCTTTCTTCGTGGTACTTTGAGGCTGAGGCCTGTAGTCCGCACGAGGGTGCCAGCATGGGACTTAGCTATCGTCCTAGAAGGTCTTTCCCTAGCTCCCTTTGAGCCTATTGAAGAAGTTGCTGATAAGTTTGTTACTTTGAAGTCTATTTTTCTCCTTGCCATTTCCTCTCTTCAGAGAATCGGAGATATTCAGGCTCTCGCGGTTGCTACCTCGTGCTTGGAGTTTTCACTTGGGATGGTGAAGGCTTTTCTCCACCCCAGGCCAGGTTATGTCCCTAAGGTTCCTACCAATGTGGCCAGACCTATAGTCCTGCAGGCCTTCTGTCCTCCTCCTTTTACATCGTCTGATCAGGAAAAACTTAATCTGCTCTGCCCTGTTCAGGCTCTAGATGTTAATGTCCACAGAGCTGCCCTGTGGAGGAAATCAGAAAAGCTGTTCGTCTTTTTTGGACCACCTAAGAAGGGGTCCCCAGTGTCTAAGCAGAGGATGAGCAAGTGGGTGGTTGAGGCCATCTCACTTGCCTATGAGTAGGTTGGTCAGCCTTCACCTTTGGCTGTCCGAGCTCACTCTACTAGGAGTATGGCGGCTTCCAAAGCCTTATTGTCAGGAGTTTCCCTCCAGGACGTTTGTGATGCGGCAGGCTGGTCCTCACCGCATACTTTCGTCAGGTTTTATGACCTAGACCTTAGCTCCACTCCTGGGGCGCAGGTGCTTTCGGCCGAATTTAATCCTTGATTCACACAGTCGGTCACTTGCTCTTATGGCAACGTGGGTATTAGCGTTCCCGCAGCGTTTCACGCAGCTCGACGTTCCTGAAAGGGAACGTCCCGGGTTACGTATGTAACCCTAGTTCCCTGAAGGAACGAGACGCTGCGTGTCGTTGCCATACTCCCGGCATTCCCTTGATCGACTTGCTTCAGACTTTTTTCCAGAAGCTGTCGCCATTGTGTTCAGGGGTGTGCTTTATAGTTTCCTGGTCGATGACGTCACTCGTGACGTTCCATCTCGCCATTGGGCTGATTTCATACTTGCTTCACGACGCACAACGCAAGAGGCGTTCCCGCAGCGTTTCACGCAGCGTTTCACGCAGCGTTTCACGCAGCGTCTCCTTCCTTCAGAGAACTAGGGTTACACACGCAACCCGGGACGTTTCCTCTCTAGAGAAGCGTTCAGTCTTTCTGCTTGCAAATTCCTCCATGTAAATAGCAAATCCGCCATGGCGCGAGCGCAACTGGCTTTTAAGGGGAATGGGAGATGAGACTGATTGGTTTATTGCATGTAACGCCCAAAACACACCCATTACTCATTATTTAGTTATTTAGTTATTTAACAGGGACAATGCACAATATGCACATTTAGCTAAAAGCTAATTCCCATCTGCAGTCCCTGGGCAGGTACCAATAACGTGCAAAATATCTCAATAAAACCATAATAAACACAACAACAAAAACACAAATACAAAAATAAACAAACTGTTATTACAAGAATTTTACCATACACACAATAAAAAACATACTGAGAACATTCAGTGTCTCATAGCTCAATGACTACAAACTTGATTGTCCTTCAACCATATTTTCACACTACCTTTAACATTTTTGAATGTACTGCATTCTCTGATACTCAGTGGTAAAGAATTCCACATGCCAGCTGGCTTTACTGAAAAGCAGTTTTGTCCAAAAGTCGTAGACCGAAACTTAACACAATAGTCCCCTCTAGAGGAACCCCTTGTTAACCTTGAGCCTGGTCTGCTTGTTGTTACATACTGTTTGAGAGATCGTAGTGCTATAATGCCATAAATGATCTTATATACTAACCCAACATTAGACATTAACAGGAAGTTTTCAAAAGTCAACAGGTTATGCTTTTTAACTATATTACAATAATCATGAGAATTGTTTTTTTTTTATCCATGACTTTCAATGCTTGTTTATAAAGACTCTGAAGTGGTTGCATTAATGTACCACTTGTTTGAGACCCGGTTGTACTACAATATGTAAAAATATGACAATACCATTGCATGCATGTACAGTTTTGCTGCATCTGTACTCATTTGATTTCTTATAAATCTAAAATGAGCCAGATTATACTTTACTGTTTTTGAAAATTTTGTAATGTGTTTTTTAAAGGTTAGACCGCTATCAATAATCACACCTAAATATTTAACCTGCTGAACATCCTGTACCTTTTGTCCATTAATACTAATCTCAGGAGGAGTGCAATTACTTTCTCTAATGGAGAAAAACATACTAACCATCTTGGCTAAATTTAGTGTCAAACAGGAATATGATATCCAATCTGCGATTTTCTCCATAGCTCCTGAGAGTAGAAATGCAGCATGCTGTTTAGATTTAGCATGGACATAGATAACCGTATCATCTGCATACATTTGAATATTAACTTCTGGACAGATGGATGGTAGGTAATTGATATAGATACTGAATAAAAGAGGGCCCAAAACTGAACCTTGTGGAACACCAGTAGGACAATCTAAGAATAAGGAGGTTGTTCCTTTAAGAGAATATGGACAACCCTTTTAGACCATGCGTTGGGTGCGCCGACCATTTTTCCTGTCGTTAAACTAGCAAAAGTGGATTCAGACTATGCGATTAGATCGTTAAAATAGGGCCTTTAGTCTCAGATGTGCGCTACACCTAGATATTGCAACAGGTAGCTTTTAATTCAACGCTACTTCATAATTAAAATGCATTTTACGTCCAGCTTAGTCTTACAACCAGGTGTATGTCCAGCTGGTGCAATCGGCCCCAGGAGCTGCCAGAGCACATTGATAAGAGAGGAAGAGAGATTTACGAAAGAAATGCACAGGCCCCCATTCACCAAACCAGTGCTTGAAGTGTAGAGAGCAGTCAGATGATGTCTGTGTGTGTGGTTACACTCCTGCAGTGGCTCTTCCTCCTGAATCTCAGCGTGTATCATGGCCCTGACACCAAACAGAGAGCTGCTTGATTCCTCACCCTCTCTTCCTCGAGCTTGATCCCAGGCACAAACTTGCTTACCACGGATTTTTCTGTCACATTCAAAGGTTAGAAGAATGTTGACTCACTAAAATAGACAGACAACAATAAGTAAGCCTATGCCCCTTTATGCACAAAAAAAAAAAAAAAAAAAAAACTTGGGCATATAACTTTAAGTACAAAAAATTCAATGGAAGCTTGTATCCGCCAGGGAATAAAAAAATATATTAAAAAAAAGAAAAATCAGAATTGTGAGAAATAAATAGTCGTTGCAAGGAGATGCATGACAGAATTACCAAAATAAAGATACATTAATCAACACTGAGAGAATACACAGAGATTAAACAACCACATTAAGCAAAAATGAGAACGGACAATGAACTGAACAGAAAAGGGATGAAACTAGAGTGTGACAAATGTTAAACTGAAAAAATATACAAGAATCATAGATACATGTGAACAAAAAAAAAAAACAATTTAAATTGTTAAACATTAAACAGAATCCTGACAGATATAAACTCCGAAGTAAAATAGTCAGAACTTTGAGATAAAAAGTGGGACGGTAACAAGAAAAAAGTCTGTATTCAAATTTGAAAAAAATGAATGATTATAAATGTGATTGTATTATTTAAATTAAACAGTAATTGTATATGAATGTACAGTTTACTGAAATATAAAAATTTTAACATTTTAATAAATGTTCACCCTCTTGTGGTGCAGACTTATAGAGAGCATAGGAAAGGTGGAATTTTATTTGACCAGCAACAGTACAACACTGATACGAAGACGCTGGGTATTATTTGTATTTGCGTGTAAAAAAAAAAAAAAAAAAAAAACTGTAAGAAAAACAATGCACATAATGAAAACACACACATACAAAGTTATAAAAAATATTAAAAGTACAAAAAATATTTTTTTGTTGTTGATGTTGCTGTTGTATTTGTTTTTATTGTCATCATAGATATTGCTATTGTTGTTATTTTTATGTTTCTATTGTGGTTGCTATTGTTATTGATGTTGATGAAAATGTTATTGTTGCTGTCATTGAACATATTATATAGAAATATGTTAATACAACAAACATTACATGCATTTTAGTACAGTGCTGCCAGTAGAGTTCAGTCAGGACCACTAGAGTCAAAATACCATAACAATTCTAGTCAAAATTTTTATTTGCATGATTGTTAAAGTTACATTTGGCGGTATGGCTCTGTTCAGAAATACCCATCCTTTTCATGAGCTCCACGAAAGCTAGTCAGGGAACAGCAGCAGCTTCTGGGGACAATCTCCCATTTAAAACTGGGAAAGCAGCAAAAATCCTCCATTGAGAACAGAGCATGCATCAATGAAAACAGAATGACACTGAAGTTATAGGAGGAGCTAGGGGGGGGAGGTGGGTAGCGAGCAATGCAGTGGAAGCAGCCAAGCAGGTAGACTGAAAATGCATTTAAATAAGGTGCCCTGTTTAAAAGCAACCAATTGAATGCTTCTGAATCGGATCAGCTGATAGGTCTAGGTATCAGCTAATAGGTGAGATTGACTACGCAGCCTGCCTGAACTGATGCTGACGCTAGATTTGTTCTGAACCCAGAGCATTCCATTAATATGAGACTGATTATAAGGGCTAAAATGTCTCTGCCCTTCTCACTTTGTAAAAAAAAAACATGCATGCATATAGACTAAATACATAACATGTGCATGCCGTCACAGTTTAAGAATTCACGTTTTTGAAGTTAACACAGGGATGATAACAGTATCACTTTCAAAACTCGTTTTTAAAAACTTGCATTTCTTAGGCCACCAAAAAGATGTTGTCGTGTAAATGAATGGCCAAAACGCATAAAAAGTTTCCTGTTTCAGTTGAAAATGGTATTGTGTAAACCGCCCCTAAATTAATAACTAATGGTTTTTACAACGGAAATGAATCCACTGTGAAATTTCTAAAACTGGACAATGACTTTCTTCTAGGTCAGCTGTACAGCCAAAATCTTTAATTTCCTGTTATCACTGTATACTTTCCTGTCCTGTCTGCATCAGCTTCTTTGAAACAATTTGTATAGTAAAAAGCGTTATATAGGCCTAAATAAAGGTGACTTGACTCTGTTGGCGTGGGCATAACTGCTACCATAGAGGAAAAAAGCAATCTATTGAAGACAGTGCTCCTTTCAACCACAAACTGTGAACTCAGCAGAAAGAGCGTGATGTCTTGAAACGCAGCAAGACAAAGGTGATTCAGGAGATGATGAAGACGAGGCAACGACAAACCAAAGATGGGTCTGTGCAGGTTAGAGGCATGAGTCACCTTGTTGCCTTTTAGAGTTTTTTTTTTTCTTGGCTTGCAGTTAAAAAACACAAGACTAAAAGGCAGGCATGCCTCTGGAAAGAGCTACTTCATGAGCAATCGAAAGATGTCCAGTCCAGTGGAAGACGTATTGAGCAGATCTACACCAGGGTCAGCAAGAGCTTTTAATTATTGATGAATACTACATGAGGGTCTGGGCAAGTATTTCGCTCACACAAAGTCCTGGGAATTTTCAGAAAACACGAAATGAAACATTGAGGACCACATGGATGCCATACAAGAATTCACGATGTGGTAATGCTCCTCGGGAACGTGTCCAAATAGGCCCCTGCTCTCTCTCTCTCACTCCCGGTGTGACGTGTGTGACTGTTGAGTGTGAGCGGAGCGTTTGTGAGTGAATCGGAGCTCGTGAGTGAATCTTTCTTTCGTTCTCTTTCTTTCTTGCATGGGTTATTGCTAAAAGAGTGGTGTTTTGTCTGTTTGTTTGGGCCGCGTGCTACCGTTTTTTTTTTTTGCGGGCAGCATGACGGACCCACGTATGCAAGGTTTGAGTAAACTCACGCGGCACCATGGAGTGAAAGTTGTGTCCGCGGTGAGCGTGGAAGACTGTTGCCTGGCTGCAGGAGAGGTTGTTGGGCATGAGCATATCATGTCGGCCTCTAGAATGAACAGTGCCACTGTCATCTTTCTTAGCTCTGTTGAAAAGGCAAATGAGTTAGTTGAGACTGGTATAGTTATTGAGAATCTTTTTACTCATGTTCTCCCACTTTCCATGCCATCTAAAAAAGTTTTGTTGTCGAACATTCCGCCTTTCATAAGTGACGAAACTTTGGTGAGAATTTTATCACGATATGGTAAATTGGTGTCACCTATTAAAAAGATACCAATTGGAAGTGGATCTCCTCTTTTGAAACATGTGGTTTCATTTAGGAGATTTGTTTACATGATCCTAAAGGATGATGAGGATCTAGATCTGTCATTGCATCTCAAAGTTGACGAGTTCGATTACGTTATTTACGCTACTACGGACAAGATGAAATGTTTCAAGTGTGGTGAAGTGGGCCATTTAATTCGTGCTTGCCCTGGTAAAAATCAGGAAAATGTTCCAGCGACGGTTGACATCGTTAATGCTAGTGAGCCGGTCGAGGCTGGTCCGTCTAACGCGGCTCGGCCAGCGGCGGAGACGGCTGAGGAGAATCCGCTCGCGGCCGAGAGTGCGGCGATACAGGTAAATGGCACCACAAATGTGGTTGAGGAAAATAGACTGGGTGATGCTGAAACATTGATTATTCGTTCTCGTAAATTGAACGTGCAAGAAAGTGGTAGTGCACCTAATGTTTTACTGCCTGATTCGTTTTGTGATGGCATTGAAATGGAGACAGAGCAGAGTGATTTCAAAGTTCCATCAAAAAGGAAAACATCTGACGAGTTTCAGAAAGTTAGAGCTAAGAAACCTGACGTGGAGGATTGTTATGGTGATAGTGACAGTGAGTCTTCTGATTCTAGTGTCAGTCTCTCTCAGTGTGACTTCTCTAGTCGAGGTGTTGAAGTTGATGACATTAAACTTTTTTTTAAAAGCTACTAAGAACAAGAGAGGGGTTTGTGTAAATAATTATTTTTCAGACACAGAGCAGTTTGTTGAGAAAACCAGGTTTTTTATGTCGGAAGGTTTGTTTACAAATAAGGAGATATATCGACTAAAAAAGATCGTAAGAACTCACTTCTGATAGTGCCAATGAAGGTAGTGGGAAAGTATAGCCTGGCTAATGTGGTGTGTGTGAAAGTCCTGATTTGTTTCTTAGTCTCTTTCATTTCTCCAAGCATGAGTGAAGTGAATATTGCGACTTTGAATGTAAATGGAGCAAGGGAATTGAGAAAAAGAGCAGGAATTTTTGAAATGGTTAAACAAAAAAGAATAGATGTTGTTATGTTGCAAGAAACGCATAGTGATTTGAGGAATGCTGCTGATTGGGCTGAGGAGTGGGATGGGGTCTCTGTGTTGAGTCATAACACCTCACTTAGCGGAGGGGTCGCTATTCTTTTTGCTAAGAGTTTTAGTCCAACTTCTTATCAGGTTGACGAAGTAGTTAAAGGTAGACTATTAAAAGTGAGAGCTATTTTTGAGAATTATATATTTGTTTTTATTTGTGTGTACATTCCAACTGCACAAATAGAAAGAATGTTGTTTTTAAATACTTTGTGTTCAGTTTTACAAAAATGTTGTGTCGAAGAATATTTATTCTTGGGTGGTGATTTTAACTGTACATTGTCAAACTTGGACAGGAATCATATTGAACCTCACTTGCCCTCTCATAATCGTTTGGTTCAGCTTGTTAAAATGCATGAGCTTTGTGATGTTTGGAGGCAGCTTCACGAAACACAAAAGCAATATACTTGGACTCATGTCCGTGACAGTGTGATTTCACTGGCAAGATTGGACCATTTCTATGTTTTAAAGCATCACTTCAACATTGTAAGAAAATGTTTAATTACTCCACTGTGTTTTTCTGATCACAGTATGGTGCAGTGTTCTGTGTTCTTAAACTCCATTAAGCCAAGGAGTGCATACTGGCAGATAAATATCACTTTGTTAAGTGACAGGTATTTTAAAAGTACGTTTAAGCTGTTTTGGGATGAGTTCAGAACCATAAAGGGGTCTTTTAATTCTCTACGGCAGTGGTGGGATTTTGGGAAAGCCCAAATAAAGCAGTTCTGTTTGCAGTATACTCGAAACGTCACTAGAGAGATAAATGTGAGTATGAACACCTTGGAGACCGACATTTTAAAACTTCAAGAATTGTTTGAGTCGACTGGTGGTCAGAGTTATCTAGATTCTTTGTCGAACAAGAGGACACAGTTGGCTGATTTACTGGGCATTAAAACACAGGGAGCTCTGGTCAGGTCGAGGTTCCAGAGTGTGGACCAAATGGATGCTCCATCCAGGTTCTTCTTTAACTTGGAGAAAAAAGAACGGTCAGAGCAGAGTCATTCATGCTCTGCGCTCCGAGTCTGGAGGACTATTGACAAACCCTGCAGACATTCGAAAGAGAGCAGTTGGTTTCTATGAAAACCTGTATAAAAATGAGATTGGGGTGGAATACAGGAGTGACAGTGATTTTTTTAACGACTTACCTCAGGTGTCTGAGGAGGTCAATACTGAAATCTCTGGTGCTTTGAGCGTGGCTGAACTGTACAAGGCCCTCCAAGGAATGGAGTCTGGAAAGGCGCCGGGCATTGACGGCCTGCCAGTAGATTTTTACAAGTCTTTCTGGTCAGAACTAGGAGAGGACCTTCTGGAGGTTTTGAATGAAAGCTTGGCTGAAGGCCAGCTGCCTCTGAGCTGCCGGAGAGCAGTGTTAACCCTCCTGCCCAAGAAAGGCGACCTTGCAGATATAAAGTGCTGGAGGCCCGTATCACTACTCTGCAGCGACTACAAACTGCTCTCGAAAACGCTGGCTAACAGGTTGGCAGGAGTGATGGATGGTGTCATTCATCCTGACCAGACCTACTGTGTTCCTGGTAGGTCAATATTTGACAATGTTTCTTTGATTCGTGATGTTATAGAGGTCTCCAAGATGCTCAATTTAGATTGTGGGTTAATCTCATTGGATCAGGAGAAAGCTTTTGACCGTGTTGAGTTTTGCTATTTATGGAGAGTTTTAGAGGCTTTTGGGTTTTGTCAAAATTTTATAAATCATATTAAAGTTCTTTACAGTGGCGTTGAGAGTATTCTTAAGGTGAACGGTGGTTTATGTGCTCCTTTTAAAGCTCATAGAGGTGTAAGGCAGGGGTGCTCATTGTCTGGTATGCTCTACGCTTTGGCAATAGATCCACCTTTACAACAGATACGGGTTAAAGTTCATGGTATATGTTTGCCAAACTGTAAAAATAACATGATACTGTCAGCTTATGCCGATGATGTCATTGTAATGGTTAATAGGCAAAGTGACATACAGGTTTTGTTAGGTTTACTTAACGTTTTTAATGGTTTATCTTCTGCAAGTGTAAACTGGAATAAGAGTGAAACTTTATTATTAGGTAAATGGGCAGGTGGGAGACCAGATCTCCCTGAAGGTTTAAGTTGGGGAAAATCAGGGTTTAAATACTTAGGAGTGTATCTTGGTGATGATGTGACAGTGAAAAAAAATTGGGAAGGAGTCATTGAAAAGGTTAAAGGTCGTCTGGATAAATGGAGATGGTTAATTCCAAAGATGTCATATAGAGGGCGTATTTTAATTATAAATAATTTAGTTGCTTCTTCACTGTGGCATAAATTCGCATGTATTGATCCTCCCTCACATCTTTTAGCGAAAATCCAGAGTATTTTAGTAGATTTCTTCTGGGATAAATTGCATTGGGTCCCACAGAGTGTGTTATTCTTGCCTAAGGAGGAGGGTGGACAGGGTCTAATACATCTTCACAGCAGAATCGCAACTTTTCGGTTGCAACTCATACAAAAACTATTAGTTGGTTCAGTTGAATATAAATGGTGTTCTATCGCATATGTTTTTTTACGTAATCTTGAGGATCTGGGTTTGGACAAAACTATTTTTTTTCTGGACCCTACAAAATTGAACACTTCTGGTTTACCAGTGTTTTATAAGAACCTTTTTAAGGTTTGGAGTCTTTTTGTTTTTAAAAAAGCAGAGGTTTCACAGTCACTTCATTGGCTATTGGAAGAGCCTCTAGTTCGTGGAGCACGTCTGGATGTGTCTGCTGGTGGCCTTTTTCCAGGACTTAACAAAACACTCATTGACAGTAAAATCACCACTTTGAGGCAATTACTGGAAATAGCAGGACTTGATTTTAAGAATGAAGAAGCGACGGCTCAACATCTGGGAATTCGATCAACCCGTCTAGTTGCCCAGCTATTGGTGAAATGGCAGACACTTCTTAATACAAAAGAAAGAACTTTGTTGACTGAGTGTCGTGATGGTCTCTGTGAACCAAATCCTGAAGATTCTTTTCCTTGTTTGTTGTTTTCTTTGAACCTAGAAGAGGTTTCTGGAGTGTTTTTAAAAAGTTTTGATTCCTTGTGTGTAGACTTTTTTTCTTGTACTGGGAAAACTTTGTATAAGTATTGTGTCATTATGTTTAACAAAAAAATGCTAGATAAGAAAACAGATACTCCGTGGCGTGATTTTTTTACATTGAATGTGGATAGAAAACCTGAGTGGAGAGCACTTTATAAACCACCGTTGACGAAAAAGACAGGTGACTTACAGTGGAGAATTCTTCACGGCGCTGTCGCCGTCAATGCTTTTGTTTCAATTTTAAATTCTGAGGTTGATGCTCAATGTCCTTTTTGCATTGAAAGGGAAACCATTTTTCATGCATTTGTGAACTGTGCAAGATTAAAGCCTTTATTTTTTGTTTTTAGAAAGTATTTTTCAGAGGTGTAATGAAACTTTTTCGACAGTGTTATTTATTTTTGGTTTTAAATATGTGTTGAAAAACAGAGTTGTATGTCAGTTGTTGAATTTTGTGTTGGGCCAAGCAAAGTTGGCTATTTATATTAGTAGAAAAAAGAAAATCGAGCAAAACTCTGAGCAGAATGTAGTTGCTATGTTTTCAAACATGTTGAAAGCTAGGATATTAATTGATTTTGCTTTCTACAAGCATATGGATGATCTCATTACCTTTGAAGGTATTTGGTGTTGCAATGAGGCATTGTGCTCTGTATTTGAAGGTGACTTGTTTTTTGCACATTGATTGTGAGTTGGGACTGCTCATAATATTTATGCATATTGTATTGTAAATATACTGTGAAATGATTTTGTAATAAAAGTTCGTAAATCTCTCTCTCTCTCTCTCTCTCTCTCTCTCTCTCTCTCTCTCTCTCTCTCTCTCTCTCTCTCTCTCACACATAGCACTTCAAACAGAGGAAATCCAATCCACTGTTTGAGTTTGCTGCTCTCCACTTCTCATCTCTGGCAAGCCCAGTAAATAATAACCAGAGTTCTAAGTAAGTTGCTGCACAAGGCCAGACAAAGATGAATCTTGCATCACTCTAGACTGGACTGCGGGGAGTCCATCACTCACACTTCCATCGGATGGGAGAAAAATGCCAATCTGAAAGAAGCTCTCTTTTCCTCTGGCTTGAATTCCACAACTAATGATGGACCACCATTGAAAACAACATTTGCATTTGAATTTCCTAAGGAAAATACCAGGTCTCACAAAAAATATGAGCACCTGAAGCAGGCAGTCCGAGGTTTTAAAGTCTGCTTAAATTTGATATTGAGCACCAGACATCAGAACCTACATCTAGACCTAGAAAATGTATGATTTATTGGGCTGAAAAAGGGTTGCACATGAGGACTCTGTGAGGTCTGTAACACCAACACAATAGTCCATGCATAGTGCTTGTGGATTTTTTGACCTATACATTAATGTCCATAAATTTGCGATACAGTTTAATTTTACCCAGAAAGATCGCAGTAATCACCTCACTGTTTAAAAATAATTTAAATAGGGCTGTGGAAAATAATGCCTAAATTTCCTAAATTAAAACATTTTATCACGGTTATCATGTCTGTTTTTCTTTTAAAATCTCATATTGGCAGTGGTGAATTATCTCTTTACAGCAGTTTTCCCCACTTCCTATGGTAAGCATTTTATGCTCACGATAATAGTGCACCACTCAAACCTGCTCCACAAAGCGATATAAGCTGTGTTTTAAAGGCTGCACCCTCCATATTCATATTTGTCTAAATTCAGAAAAGAGACATTAAACAATTGACTGTTATTACTTGTGAGGCATAAATTACTGTCATTCCCTTTCGTTGTCACTCCGAGTTACGTCGGATGACGACGAATGGGGTTTCGCTTAGAACACCTATCGAATTCGAGTATACAAAAACGAGCCAATGGCAAAGAAATGCCATGGGTCTGCGGAATTTGCATGACGTAACTCCGCCCCACCTCGTGGGTATAAAAGGAGGACGCCGGCAACATGCAGTTATGTTTTCGCTTCGGAGCCAAGAGTATCTCTTCACTCCACAGCCATTTATGACTGGCTCGTCACTCTACGAGACGAGCCATTCTCTCCGGTGTTGGTGTGACGGCGATCTGCAGCGAGTTCACTTTGCCTGCTGATCTGTGCAGTGATCTGCCAGTGAGTGTGTTCTCCCCGCTCGCTTCAACATCGCAGAGTTTTTTTTCTCCTCTCACAAAAGAGCTCGCACGCGGCACGTCTTTTGCCCGTGCATTAAAAAAAAAAAAAAAAAAAAGTGGTTGCGGCAGATTGGTGTCGGACTCTGATGGGCACGGGCGCTGTCTAGTGTGTTAGGGCTTTGATCATGCTTGTACAGTGCTCGTGGGTGATTCATGTTCTCTCTGGGAACATGGTTATCGCGTCATTTAGGTCGAGACTCAATGAACTCGCAAGAGTGAGAGTCCCCTCATCCACACCCCGATCTAGCACTCCCCCGAGGGGTGCTACTTCGGCTGTTGGCCAGGGTGACCTGAGGGTTACGGTCTGGAACAAGGCGCCGACTATCTGTCCGCGACCCCAGCCCCCCTCCTGTGTGACGGTGCCCGCTAGTGAACCTCCGATTCTCGCGAGTCGACCTTCGGGTGGCCCGCGAGTTTCGGTTGAAGCTACAGAGGAAGGTGCTATGTCTGTAGCAGCATCACAAGGTGGGCTTGATTCTTTTGGAAGTGACGACTCGTCACAGCTGCCACCTTCTGGTGTGCTATGCTGTGCCTGAGTCTGATCCGGAGATGACGGCCATGCTTTCCTGGGACGATTGGTTTTTGGGTAAGGCCGCCGACCCGCGTCCACGGCAAACCCCAATATCTTTCTTCCCGGACGTGCATGATGAGATCTCGATGTCCTGAAAGACCCCCGTGTCTTCTCAGGACCGCTCGTTGGTCTCATCCGCCTTTCCCCCTCAACGGGGCCGCTGCCCATGGGTACACTGGGGTCCCCCCGGTTGAACGCTCTGTTGCGATGCTACTGTGTCTTCAGAGTGCTTCCCGGCGCAATCCTAAGCACCCGTTCGAAGCCTGTAGTTCTTTTCGCCTACACTAATCTGTGGCGAAATCCTATAGTGCCACAGGACAGGCAGCCGCCTCACTGCATCCCATGACCGTTCTGTGTTCTACCTGGCCCAGATGCTCATGGTTATGCATGAGGGCGGGACTGACTCGAGGCTCTTTAATGAGCTACCAAAAAGCGCGCCGCCACTGACCTTGCTCTCCGAGCGACGAAGGTGGCCGTGCGCTCTCCGAGTCAGGTCATGTTTACCACTCTGGGGCTGACAGGTCTGATGTACAGGATGTCGGCGGACTCGTCTGCTCGACACCCCCACATCCCAGGTCGGCCTCTTCGGCGGTGCGGTTGAGTACTTCTGCCCAACAGTTCTCAACCGCCCGGGAGCAGATTGAGGTTATTCTGCCGACGGCCCCGCCGTCCGCTCAGGTCCCTCAGTCTGCCAACCGCCGAAGGCGCCCTCCCACGGTTCCAACCCCGCCTGTTCACCCGGGCTGGCTTTGGAAGACCGTGGGGGGATGCCTCAGCCCTCTCCAGCCCCGCCCCCCGCTTTACGCCGGGTTAAGCGGCGCTTTTGAGATGGGCTGCTCAGAGATGGGACTCAGTTCTTTCCAGGAGTTGGTAGCAGGGCCACTCCTTTCCCCGGTGGAGGGCTGGGGAAGAATCCTTATTCAGAAAGAACTGACTCTCTCGTCTCTGAGCACACAGAGTTCTCGGACGACACAGAGCGCCGCCCACAAGCCGTGCTCTCCTCGTCCCCCTTTGTCCCAGAGTTGGTTGAAACGGCGTGCCGTCCACGGACCATTTCGTCCCTGTCCCACTCTGTCGCCAGACCCCTGGCAGAGCAGGCCCCCGTGGAACGCTAGTCCTTCCCTGGCCTCCTCTGTCAGGGCGCGGATGTTAACTGCGCCCCCACACCGGATCGCTATGCCGTCCACGTCCGGGCCAGTTACTCCGCTTCGCTGCCCCTCCGGGGGGACGCCTGTGGTTCGCATGACCCCGCTGGTGCAGTTCCTGGGAGCCTGGCTAGAGTTTCCCCATCTGTCCCTCTGGGTCGCCCGCACCATCAGGTTCGGCTATGCGATTCAGTTCGCACGGTTTCCTCCCCGCTAATGGGGAGTCCGCTCCACTTTGGTCGGTGGCAATGCCCCCATCATGAGAGCAGAGATTGCCACCCTGCTGGCGAAGGGTGCAATCGAGACTGTCCCTCCAGCCGAGATGAGGTACGGCTTTTACAGCCCTTACTTCATTTTCCCCAAGAAAACCGGCGGGTTACGACCAATCCTGGACCTGCGCGTGCTGAATCGCTCCCTTCACAGGATGCCGTTCAAGATGCTCACAGCCAAACGCATTTTCGAATGTGTTCGGCCCCAGTATTGGTTTGCAGCGATCGACCTGAAGGACGCCTACTTTCATGTCTCCATTCTTCCTCGACACAGACCATTCCTCCGGTTTGCTTTCGAGGGGCAGGCATACCAGTACGCGGTTCTCCCTTTCGGGCTAGCCCTGTCTCCTCGCGTCTTCACGAAGGTCGTCGAGGCAGCCCTTGTTCCCCTTCGGGTTCACGGGGTTCGCATCCTGAACTATCTCGACGACTGGCTGATCCTAGCTCACTCTCGAGATCAGGTTTGCGAACACAGGGAGCTTGTGCTCTGGCACCTAGCTCGTCTGGGCCTTCGGGTCAACTGGGAGAAGAGCAAATTTTGCCCCGTGCAGAGGATCTCTTTTCTCGGTATGGACATCGTTTCGGTCGCCATGTCCGCGCAGCTTACGAGCGCTCCTGGTGAGACCGCTTCAGCTTTGGCTACGCGACCGAGTCCCGAGGTGGGCATGGCAACAAGGCATGCTCCGAGTACCAGTTACTCCGACCTGCCGTCAGACCTACACCCTGTGGTCAAATCTCAGTTTTCTCAGGGCTGGTGTCCCCCTGGAACGAGTTTCCCGGCATATTGTTGTCTCAACAGATGCCTCCACCACGGGCTGGGGCGCCATGTGCAATGGACATGCTGCCGCAGGCTCCTGGAAAGGACCCCAGTGCCTATGGCATGTCAATTGCCTCGAGTTGCTGGCAGTACGCCTTGCCCTGCACCGCTTCCGGGCGCTGCTCATGGGTCAACACGTACTAGTCCGATCAGACAATACCGCCACTGTAGCGTACATCAACCATCAAGGTGGTCTACGCTCCCGCCGTATGTCGCAACTCGCTCGCCACCTCCTCTTATGGAGTCAGAGGCATCTGAGGTCCCTTCGAGCCATTTACATTCCCGGAGCCCTGAACTGTGCAGCCGACGAGCTGTCACGGCTTCAGCCCCTCCCCGGAGAATGGCGACTCCATCCCCATTCGGTCCAGCTGATTTGGGACCAGTTCGGGGACGCACAGATAGATCTGTTTGCCTCCCACGACTCGACCCATTGCGACCAGTATTATTCTCTGACCGAGGGCACGCTCGGCACGGATGCTCTGGCCCACAGCTGGCCGCGGGGCCGCAAATATGCGTTTCCCCCAGTGAGCCGTCTTGCGCAGGTCTTGCGCAAGGTCAGGGAGGACGAGGAGCAGGTCCTTCTGGTTGCGCCGTACTGGCCCACCCGGACTTGGTTCTCCGAACTGGTTCTCCTCGCGACAGCACCTCCTTGGCCAATTCCTCTGAGGAAGGACCTCCTCTCTCAGGGACGGGGCACCCTCATCCCGATCTCTGGAACCTCCACTTGTGGCTCCTGGACGGGACGAGGCAGGTTTGAGTATCCTACCACCTACGGTGGTGGCTACCATCACTTCCGCTAGAGCGTCGTCCATGAGGCACGCCTACGCGTTGAAGTGGAACCTCTTCGTCAATTGGTGCTCTTCTCGCCGAGAAGACCCCCGGAGGTGTTCGATCAGTTTCGTGCTTTCCTTCCTTCAAGATGGGTTGGAGCGAAGGCTGTCTCCCTCCACCCTCAAAGTTTATGTTGCCGCTATTGCCGCACACCACGACTTAGTGGAAGGTAAGTCCGTAGGGAAGCACGACCTGATCGTCAAGTTCCTGAGGGGGGCGAGGAGACTGAATCCTCCTCGTTCTCCTCTCGTTCCCTCTTGGGACCTCTCAGTGGTTTTAAGTGCCCTGCAGAAGGCTCCCTTTGAGCCTCTGCAATCAGTGGAGCTTAAGTTCCTGTCAATGAAGATAGCGCTCCTGGTTGCATTGGCCTCTCTCAAGAGGGTCGGGGACCTGCACGCATTCTCCGTTGACGAAGCGTGCCTGGAATTCGGGCCGGCTTACTCTCACGTGATCCTGAGATCCCGGCTTGGATATGTGCCCAAGGTTCCTACCACTCCCTTCCGGGACCAGGTGGTGAACTTGCAAGCGCTGCCCTTGGAGGAGGCAGACCCAGCCTTGGCACTGCTCTGTCCAGTACGCGCTCTCCGTGCCTATGTAGACAGGACGCAGTGTTTCAGGACCACAGACCAGCTCTTTGTCTGTTATGGTGGGAAGCTGAAGGGAAAGGCTCTCTCAATGCAGAGGTTGTCTCACTGGATAGTGGACACCATTGCTTTGGCATACCAGCAGCAAGGTCGACCGTGCCCCCTTGATGTGACTGCCCACTCCACCCGGAGTGTGGCATCCTCTTGGGCTCTAGCGCATGGCGCCTTGCTAACAGACATCTGCAGAGCTGCAGGATGGGCGACACCGGACACATTCGCCAGATTCTACAATCTCCGAGTGGAGCCTGTGTCCTCTCATGTACTCGCTTCAACTAGATAGTACCGGACCCGCTCAGGTGTCTTCGCTTGCTCGCCATTCCACTCCACGGACTGGATACGTGCGATATTCTCCTCAGGTGAGTTTCTCCGCAAGCCCTGAGTTCCTCCAGCACCCCTGATGCTAGCGCCATTGTCTATTGCCTGGGCGTCGGCTAGGTGCCCCCCGTGTGCATGGTCCCTCCCCGGAGCTACCCCCACACGTGTATTTCCACTGTAAGCCTCTCTGAGCATGTGTCTTTCCCTTGGCAAGCCACCTTGCCACCCCCGAGGTTGAAATATTCCACCTGCGGCTGGACACCTCAGTGTTTCTCCATATGTTTCCTTCGGGTCATATGTGTATTTCCAAATGCCCCCCCCCCCCCCTGGGTTGGTGTTAATTGCATATTTCCTCTAAGCTATGTGATATGCTTCCCAGTGTACCTTGGTATTCCTGTGATAAACAGGAGTCCTTCGTCCAAAGTCTTTCGAAGGCTCAGATTTACGCAGGGCACTGGAAGACAGCTGTGAAGGTGGCGTTATTAGACTGATAACCCCATTTGTCGTCATCCGACGTAACTTGGAGTGACAACGAAAGTGAACGTCTCGGTTACGTATGTAACCCTCGTTCCCTGAGTAGGGAACGGAGACGTTACGTCTTCCTGCCACTTCCGCTGTACCGCGGGGATCGCCTGAGTTCAGTCTTGGCTCCTCAGCGAAGAAACATAACTGAATGTTGCCGGGTCCTCCTTTTATACCCACGAGGTCGGGCGGAGTTACGTCATGCAAATTCCGCAGACCCATGGCATTTCTTTGCCATTGGCTCGTTTTTAAATACCCGAAGCTGATAGGCTTTCTAAGCGAAACCCCATTCGTCGTCATCCTACGTAACGTCTCCGTTCCCTACTCAGGGAACGAGGGTTACATACGTAACCGAGAAGTTTTTTTTCCTTACCTTGGAATGTAATGGTTACTTTCATAACATGCAGCAGACAAATATGACCTAGAGAGTGCAGCCTTTGAATTTAGTCACCACAAGAGACAGCTGTTGGACCAAAGATTTAGAGACCCTATACTAGACCATAGACGCAAGACTCACGTGTAGGATGTCCAACCCGATTTCATGGCAATTCATAAGTATTTCACGAGGTGGCTAATTCGTATGAATTCATACGACCTTACATGTACGAATTAAATACGATCTCACTTGTACGAATTAGATTTTTGCTAAATCGTACATATTTTACGAATCATTAGCCACCTTGTACGAATTAGTCACCTCCTACTCACTAGTGCGAATTGGTAGTGAGATTGGGTTGGGATGTCTGTACATGATTGGCTCAAAAACACACAGACATTATGAAGATTCTAAGCAACGCTATCTCACAACAAATTCGTACTAGAGAGAATGAGGAGGCTAATTCGTACAACCTCACTCGCACTGGTACGATTTGTCTAAACCCCAGTGATGGGTAGGTTTAGGGGCAGGGTCAGGAGTAGATCATTCATACAAATTAATACAAATCGGGCAACTCTTAAAATATGTACGATTTGGCAAAAAGCATACAAATTCATAGGAGTGAGGTTGTATGAATTTGTACGAATTAGCCAACTCGTAAAATATGTATGAATTGCAGTGTACTAACGCTGCATGGAGAAGATTGATGTTAAGTGTGATTACTTGTGATAAACTACAGTGGACAGTTGCATAAACTTAGCCTCTATGTTCAGACTGTGTCTTTAGAACTAAACAGTAAAACATCTCGGTTACTAACGTAACCTTGGTTCCCTGAGAGGAGGGAACGAGTATTAAATAAGTAGCTTACGGTATGGGAAAACTCCTTTTCTCGAGAATATTGAAGCCATTTTAGCAAAACGCATTGTGGCTGCACAGCATACACCAGTGAACGGTGAGCTCGGTTATTGGCTGTGCTGCGGAAACTGCAGGAACCTATGACGGGGCGACTCAGACGCGCAGTCCAATCAGCGCAATTCGCACCCTGACCCGTCAGAGCCCGCCAAGATAGGCATGGCCAAGGGTTATATATTGTTCCCATCAGCTGTCAGAGTCTTCAGGTTAAATCGACTGAAGCGAACTTGACCAAAGCACAAGCACGGCACGTTACGTAATACTCGTTCCCTCCTCTCAGGGTTAGTAACCGAGACGTTCCCTTTCAAGAGGTCTCTCCTATTGCGTAAGTAGCTTACGCCATGGGAACCCCATGTAAAACGCTGTGCATGCTTAACTTCGCTCTAATATAGCTTGAGGCAATACGCCTGAGCCTTAAGAGCAAAGCATGAATCCCAATAAGCCGGTCATAGACAAGCTTTATAAGGGGGGAAATAAAGTGACCTAAGGGACCACTTAGAGATAAGAATGTATATGTATTCATGAGGAGCTCTTTTCCAAAACGCGATAAACGGCATTTAAAAAAAATGAGTTTGTCATGTCATTTTGCTGTGTTTTGAACCTATTCACTGCTCCATCAATGTTTCATGCCAAATCGCTATATTTCCTTGTTTAAAATGTACTGCAAGATGCAGTTCTTTTCCAAACCGCGATAAGCGCCAAACCTATTTTTAGCCTAAACGCGATAAATCCTCTCTCGACCAATCAGAATTCAGTGAGCATTCTACGCAATCCAACATCGGTGCGCTGAACAGAGGTTTATTTATGTTCATTCATTCCTCAAAATGAGTGCTTTAAACGGTGATAACACTTTTAATGGCCTTGATGAGCCAATGAGACCTACACCTGGGGTATATGCTGCTGCCAAAGGTTTCTGTATATAATTTCTGCCAAAAATGGCATTCGACAATCAAGGAGCTGTGTGTCAGTGTCTGCAAAGATGAAATTGACGATCAGCATCTCTGTAGTGAACACGCCTAGAGAGAAATGCATGTAATGGATTACATAATCAGAGAGTATGCTATTTATTTTCGTTTTAATTGTTTCGTTTAAAGACATTTCAAGCTTTCTTTATAGATATATTTCTCATGAGAAGGCATACGCTGAGTTTCGGTTAATTCATGATGAGATGCGCTCCAGTTCACGTGCAATGCAAGTGACCATGCCAGCGCCTCCTTGTCATGATTATATTGTCTATTTGCTTCTTATTTATTAAATCCAGACAATTGGTTGATGAAAAAATTATTAAAATTAAGATACAATTTATACAAAACGAAATTCACTTTAAAGAAAGGCTTTCTACAAAACAAAACTTAATTAAGTGGCCAAAATCATCCATTTTTGGATTTTTCTTTTGTGGATTTATAGCATTTTGAAAAAAAAAAATTACTTTGAATTTATCATCAACAATATTGTTGTTTGATTTAATAATCATTGTTCAACATGTTCAGACTGGGGGGAAAAACATTTTAACAAGCTAAATTGAATATTCACAAAATGTGTGGGTCTAGGTAAAAAAAAAAAAATTCCTGAAAACTATTGAAATGGATTTATCGCGTTTTGGAAAAGAGCTCCTCACATAAAAATATATGCGTGTTTCAGCATGAAATCCCATAAGCCAGTAGAGACGGACTTTTAAGGGAAGGCGAATATGTATAGAATACCTAATATAAAATGTGAACCTTAGTTTGTGTAAAACAGGACCGGATATAATTCGGGCCCGTGTTTTTAGTGATATAAGTGTATCTACACATGTCATACTGAAAGTACCATGGAATGCAGTACCTGTAGGAAACCTGTAGATTATAACCTGATAAATGTGGACAGCCGGCCGCCGCACAGATATCTTCGATGGGTATGCCACTCGACCATGCCCAAGAGGAGGCCATGCCTCTCATGGAGTGAGCTCTGATGCCTAAGGGGCAATGAAGGCCCATAGCTTCATAAGCCAGCGCTATAGCGTCAACTATCCAGTGCAATAATATTTGCTTTGAGACAGCAAGACCTTTGGTATGGCCGCCAAAGTACACAAAAAGCTGTTCTGACTGTCTGAACGAGGCAGAACGCTCTAAATATACACTGAGAGCCCTGACAGGGCAATGTAAATTCGCATCACTTTCGTCCACTGGAGATGAAAGCGCCGCTATGAAAATAACCTGTGCTCTGAAGGGAGTGGAGAGCACCTTAGGAATATACCTGTGCTTTGGCCTAAGGACGACTCTGCAGTCGTTAGGTCCAAATTCCAGGCAAGATGTGCTTGACGACAGAGCGTGTAAATCGCCCACTCTTTTGGCAGAGGTGAGTGCCAGTAAAACAGCAGTTTTGAGCGAGAGCTGCTTCAGGTGTGCAGTCCGAAGCGGCTCAAATGGTGTGCCCTTTAGTGCATCAAGGACCGTAGAGAGGTCCCACACAGGCACTGAGGGTTCAACCTCCTAGCTCCTCTCAGGAAGCTAACAACAGGATGTGTCTTTCTAATGATTGTCTGGCCACAGGATTGTGTGATGCTGAATTGGGGCAAAATAAACATGGGCGTGGAGGGGGTGCGACCCGTGTCCAAAAGCTCTTGTAAAAAGACGAGTACACTTGGTATCTCGTAAGGGTGTGGGTTCAGGCTTCTAGTATCAACCAGAAAACACCTTCCACTTCTGTGCATAGAGACGCCTGGTTGAAGGCGCTCTTGCTTCAGTAATAGTTTTTAGCACTCCGCTCGGGAGGCATCCAGGTACCCGTTGAGGGGTACGCCCTCATGTATGGCCCACAAGTCTGAATGTTGGCCTGTCTGAGGAGGTCTGTCCTCACTGGAATCGGCCATGGGGCTGATTTCAGCATTTGCACCAGCTCGGAGAACCATATCTGAGTTCTCCAGAGCAGGGCTACAAGAAGGACTGCACATTTCCTCTCCCTCATCCGTTCGATGACCTGAGGTAGCATCGTGACCGGGGGAAAAGCATACAGAGGACGATTCGCCCAATAGTGGGTGAGAGCGTCCGTGCTTTGCAGTGGGCAATGAGCGTTTTCTTCAGAGGCGAAGAGGTCGACCTCTGCCTCACCGAAGGTTTTGCACATTAACTGAACCGTCAGAGGGTGGAGATACCATTCTCCTGGGAGAAGCTTGTCTCTAGATAACATATCCGCGATTCAGAACGCCTGGCACATGCGTCGCTCTCAGTGAGCACAGATTGTACTGGGACCATAGAATGAGACTCCTGGCCATATTGTGGTAGGATCTCGATCTGAGTCCGCCCAGTGATTTATGTAAGACACCACTGACATGTTGTCCGTTCGGACCAGGACGTGTTCGTCTTTCAGGTATGGGAGCAAGGCTCTGAGAGCCAAAGCGACTGCTCTCATTTCCAGACAGTTTATGCAGGCACTTCTCCGGGCTTGACCAAAGGCCGGAGACGGGCCTTTGGTCCTCATGCCCAATGCCTCATGCCCAAACTCACGCCGGACTGGTACCAGTCGACGGCTTTCCAGGGCGTCAGGGCTTTGATACAGCAGCGATTCACTCTGATTAGAAGCTGGCTGGAGTGCCACACGTGAGTCAGAACACGGCTCTCGTATGTGCAATAATCCGAGCTGGAGTACTGCTGACGCTGAGGCCATGAGACCCAGCATTTTCTGGAATCATTTGAGGGGGGCGCGGGCGCCCGCTCTGAAAGATGCCGCTAGGCACCAAATGGCGAGCGCGTGCTCTGGAGAGAGGCGCACTTTCATTCGCACAGAGTCTATCACTATTCCCAGAAAGGATCTGAAAAGTTGATCCTTAGACCCAGGCATTCTAGATGGCTAATTATCCAGGATCTGTGCATTATTAACTGATTCTTTGATTGCACTAGGACTAGCCAATCGTTGAGATAGTTCAATATTCGCACTCCCCGCTGTCTCAGGGAGGAAAGTGCTGCGTCCATACATTTCGTGAATGTACGGGGAGCCAATAACAGGCCAAATGGTAGTACTGTTTACTGGTATGTCTGCCCCTCGAAAGCGAATCTCAGAAATGGCCTGTGATGAGGCGCTATTGGGATATGAAAATATGCATCCTTCAGATCCACTGAGAGAAACCAATCCCTTGGGCGAATTTGCGCGAGGATATGTTTCGTTGTTAACATTCTGAACAAGCGATTCATCAGCACTTTGTTCAGATGTCTGAGATCTAGGATGGGTCGAAGACCGCCATCCTTTTTCGGGACGAGAAAATAACGGCTGTAGAATCCCGCCTCGCTTTGTGAGGGGGAAACTGTTTCGACAGCACCTTTCTCTAGTAGTTTGAGCACCGTGGTGCGTAGAACAAGTGAAATGTCATTTCTCACTTTCTTCTCGACCACGGCTGAAAAGCGTGGTGGTCTGCGAGCGAACTGTAGCGAGTAAGCGTGTTTCATTGTGTTCAATATCCATTTTGGTATGTCGGGGATAGCTTCCCAGGCTTCTGCCCGTACTGTTATGGGTTGAATAGACCCAGCCGTCAAAGCGACCCGGCCGTCAAACTGCCTTGTATCAATGACGCTGAAGCGTACAGCTCTCAGAGGCGTGGGCGCGCGCTAAGCAGTGGGAATCGTTTTTGCATATAGATATGCGCGCTGTAGCTTGGGCACACAATCTATCTTTATTTTCTCTCTCACAGAAGTCGTGGAGAGAGAAAGCGTCCGGTTGATAACCTCTGAGTGTAGGGGTGCGTGTGGTAAAACAGGCACGTGCGCAACCTTTATGGACAGTCAGGTTTGCCATGCTGCGGCCGATGGACTGGGCGGTGGACTTTGTGGCTCGCAGGGCCAGGTCAGTGGCGCGCGGAGGTCCCTGAAAGCCTCTGGGTCAGGTCCGAACTTGTCCATGGTAGGGAGGAGCTTGGCCTGGAAACCTTGAAGTACCGCCATTGTGATCATATGCAGCGTTCAGAGAAAGGCTGTCATCTTTATCCTCCTCGTCATAGCTCCGAATGAGACGAGGCCTGCCGCTCTATTAGAGGGGCGTTGGTCCGCCTGTGTGAGCTGGACAGCTGATAGGGAGTCATCAAGAGAGAGCGAGGCACGTGGGGACTGGCCCCGTGGGACATGGTCTCTGTTCACTCAGGCAGCCTTTGTGAGCGGTGCTTTTTCTTGCGCGGCTCGAGCAAAGGTGGTGAGAGAGCGGAAGCGGCGGGGTCGTCCACGGCGAAACCGGCGAGACCAGTCCGCAGCTCGGTGAGGTCCATCACATCGCACTCAGGGCAGCTGCATGGCCGCGACCCAGGCAGGGAGCACAGAGGATGTGTCGATCTCCCCCAACGAGTGGGCCTCTGCACTAGGCACAGGTGGTGCATGGCATTTGGAACAACGCCAGCGAGTGAAAATGTGCTCTTTTATACAAGAAGTGTTTAAGAAATTAATATTATAATTTTGTTGCAGTGTACAAATAAAAATAGCAATACACAAAACAACTGTCAAAGATGTCCATCTGAAACATGACTACCAATGTAGGCTATACGTTGTTGCCTGTTTAATAATCTGCTGCCGCTGGTCTAGAAAGGAATTACTTGCGAGTTGCGCCCAACAATATCCCACAGATACCTTCTGTGCTGCAGGTTTCCCACGTTTCAACTATGAATAATAAAACAAACATAGTGGGCAAGTTTGCATTTTTATTTCATCCAGAGAGCATGTTCCACTTACCAGCAGTGCCATGGGCAGCAGAATGATGACACACATTCATTAGAGGTTAAGGGTGAAATGTCTTGCACAAGACAGGAACAGCAACAGCCAGAGGATGAGAATGGACATTAGAAACATCTGACCTCTCTGTCAAGACCCCTGCTCACTCTGAACAGAATGTGAACCGCTAAATCAATTAGTTACTGATTTAACTCCTATTTTTGCCAAATCCTTCACCAAGATATACAGATATACAGATATACCTTTTTTGCCTCCGATACTGATTCCAATACCTGGGACTCAGTATTGGCCGATACCGATCCGATCCAATACTAAAATAATCATTAAAAAAAACAGTGCCAAATTACCTAATAAACTGTATCTGTATGCCTCACTGTGGGGAAGAGACTATGATTATTCTTTTGTTAGAGGCATCAAAGCTTGACTTAAACATTATTTTCCTTACTTTGTAAAACAATACAGACAAAATATATACTATATAATTAAAAGACATTTATTTTAAAATTTTAAGCGCAACTTTTTAATGAAGCAGCAACATGATAGATTGGACAGAACAACTAAGGCTATGAATAAACTGCCATTGCGCAAAAGTATTGTAATATGAAAGGCTCCAATTCAGAGCGGCACGAAACCTTATGCGCATCCCGTGCGCAGAATGATGCGCTCGAAGCATCTCAAAGTTCAAAGCACAAAAGTAAGATATACATCTATTTCTTTATTTATTCATTAGTTTGAGCCTTTTAACAGTTTTAAATTTCAGTTAATGTGCGCGTGAAGAGCAATTATATCGCTCTCTACTCCAGTGTTGTGATCACTGATCAGTTGTGTTGTGATCTAACAGACACCCAGTAGAAAGTAACATGTGAAACTCCAGCACGTTAAAGTCCTTTTATGCAAACCATAGACCTTTATCTACAGATATACAGTATAATAATAGGAAAATTTACTCATCTTGGAGAGACTTTCATCGTGTTGACTGTTTTACCCGAGCGCGACGCGCTGTTTGATGCTGAATGGAGAATGACTGACAGCCGCAGCGGAGGGAAGCACTTAGGTGAAGATTAATTTAACAATTTAAATCTGTACCTCACATTAAACTATATGTAATGGCTTCAGAAAACTTGGAATATAGTACAAGAAAACATTATAGTGCTTTATAATGTTTTTGTGCCTTTTGTGTTGTTGAACAATAACATTCGTAGGCTACAATATCGGATCGGATTTGGATGGTCTCGTCTGGCGATACCCGATCCGGCAAGTATTGGTAGTATCAGAGCAATACCGATACTGAGTATCGGATCGGCGCACCCCTAATAAACAGAGGTTACTTTGATGCAGAGCAAATCAAATATTGAGATTGGCAATTAGCAAAAAACAGACAGCACACCATTTGTGAACACAGACTGAGCCACGAGACACTGTCGCTCTGAAGCAGAGCATGAGGACCAGATGAAGGACTCAGACGGCACATGAGAAGCGACATCAAATGTCTCACTTGTTTTTTTTTCTTCCAAGAGCAGATTGCAATAAAAGCCTCTTCCTTTTAGGGTGAATTAGCGGATAATGGTGCCAGTTGGAGGTCTGTGACAGTCCTTTTAGTAGATGTTTATAAAATGTGTCAAATCTTGAACAGTGGGCAGGTGGAACATTCAAGTGAATTAGACGGTGGAGCCAGACGAAAGGCTTGAAAATACAAATGAGCCAGTGACTTGGAAGGAGCAGAAAAGCGAGAGCAAGAAAAAGGGAGAAGGAGTGCTGTCCCAGAATGCAGCTCTTTTGGCCGTCGCACTGGAAGCTCACTGCAGGCATATTTTTAATTGCCAGCCTGTGCCACATAAAAGCAGGGTTTCTGGTGGCCAGCTACATTGATGTTTGGTGGGAAATAGAAGAGATTGACAGAAAAAAGAGCTGTTGTTCTTCTGTTTGTGCCACAACATTGTTGGTCATGGTCACCAGCATATGTTGTGTTTAAACACTTGGTCTTTTTAACAGGGTGGCCCCTACATAACATTCCTGGTTTGCTATTTCCTTTTTACATGGAGCATACATATTTCAAGCACCAGAAGATGCAAAACCAAGGCTTCGATATCTGCATTTCTCCATTGCCAGTGTTTGTGGTTCCTTCAATTTTGAGTCTCTTTTATCCAGGCGTGAGAACACACGGGGTGGTTAGTGGCGAAGGCTCAAGAAGCTTCACAAATTGCACAGGGGGAAGTAGCTGGAGCTCAAGATTGCACCTGATTCCAAAGAACCATCTGACAGAAGCCCATAAGCTTTATAGCTGCTGAACCGCACTGGAACACGGTTTACAAGAATGCTGAATGCACACCAACAGAATGCTGCATCAAAATAACATTGATTTGCTTGCCTCGTGTTGCTTGGGATAGCATGGCAAGACCGCTGATCTCAACGCTTAAAGTTGGCATAAAGTTGTCCAGCTTTCGTGCTAGTACACGTCATCAGACAACAGAAGAGATGTCATTGCAAGAGGGAGGGGAAGTTATTTTGATTTAAGGTGTCCTATAATGCCATTTCACAAGATGTAAAATAATTATCTGATGTCCCCAGACTGTGTATGTTTTAGCTCAAAATACCCCACAGAGATTTTTTATAGCACTTTTTGAGGGTGAGCAAAAAAACATAGTTTTTGTGTGTGTCCCTTTAAATGCAAATTAGTTGCTGCTCCAGGCATAGAGGGCGGAGCTTAAAGAGCTTTTGTGTTAGCAGCTCCGATTATAAAAACACTTAAAATTTCAAAAACTTGTACATGTAGAATGTAACAGGACAGTTCTAAATGGTTAGTTGATGAATTTATGTATAGCCGATGTGGTTAACTATCTTCTAGTCATTTATTAGCATATTCTGTCATGAATGATAATATATAAATTGTGTTCCCGGGGGCTGGGTTTATGTACATTTTAGGGTTAGTCACTAACCTGTGAAGAGACTCATTGTAGTCCCTACCAGGCGTTTGTTGTAGTCCTTTAATAGCAATTTATGTAAAAGAAAATATCTCCATTTGCTTTGAACTTTGAGCGTCGTAACTTTGCAATGTTGTTTATGCTCAAACAGCAACATTACACACTACTAAAGTTAGAAAAGTGAAATCATAATCAACCACCCCTTTAAAGATTTCGAGGCACATGAATTAAGAAAAAAATTATGTGCACGGATAAATCATTTATAATAAACACTGCAATAAAAAACAAGACCTGTCCAATTTAAGCGAAAGAGAGTCTTCATAACAACTTGCAGATCTGAAGGTACTCTGCCAAATGACATGATGGCTGTGAGTGGACTACGATCAGTCATGGGCATATACTTAGAGGCTGATGGAAGCGAGATGCATTGATATACAAGATTCAGTTATGTGTTCCTCATAAAGTAGCGTTTAATAAACTAATAAAAAGCCTCAAAGGGCTTTAAGAGAAAACAGAGGAGAGCCTGAGATGAAACCCTTAACCTTCACCAGGAATTGGAGTGAATAAATCAGTCATTATCTGGGACCTCATCTCAGGACATGTGCTGTAAAATTCAATGAATCTTGACCTTTGTTTGTAAAAACTTATGTGATGGTTTATCGCTGCCCCCTAACTGTGGGGGCTGCTGCACATCTGTGTTCATGTCCCAAAGAGTCACTTTGATTAACATGGGTCGGCTAGCCCCTCCTGGTTGATTGTGACTAAATTATTAAAATGATTTAATTGTGATTAAAACACTTTTCACACTCTTAACTAGTTAACTTAATTTTTCCACTATTCCACAGTAATGTATCCAACAGTAATGTCTGGAAAACAGTATCCAACAGTGTAAATGTTGGATTGAACAGAATTAGCAGTAATGAGGAGCAGACATTATGCCATTTGGTCAAAGGTATTGTTATGTGAGACTATGGGTCCTATCATACACCCGGCGCAATGCAGTGCCTGGCGTGATGCAAGTGTTTTTTGCTAGTTTCAGCCTGATGCAGTTATCATTTTTACGTCCTGCGCCACTTTGTTTAAATAGCAAATGTATTTGCGCCGATTTGTATGCCTATGGGTGTGCTGGTCTGAAAACGAAGTGTGTTCAGGCACATTGTTGGTGCGTTGCTATTTTGACGCAACTTTTTTTGTTTTTTAAAGAGCGCGTTAGTAATGTGCGCCTATAGGCGGGTCCACAACGCAAGCACACACACAGGGATGCGCAACAACACACAAACATGCCAAACATGCCTTAGTGTGATTAAAAGGATTACAATGTAAAAGATTATTATTGTGTACATAAAGATATGGTGGAATCCGGCTTGTCCTCTAAGCAGGAAGTGTAGGGTCACGTCTAGCCAGCAAACTATAAGCGAAGTTACAGGTGTATCAGCCCAGATGGACTTTTATTGACGGTGGTCACATAGCAGGAAGCAGCAACCATGAAGTTATTTAGAATTAAATGCTGGAGTCAGAGCGATTCAGGCCAGAGGAATATTTGTTGACACTGTCCTTTACCACTGTGACTTCAACAAACTCTCTCTCTCTGTGTGTGTGTGTGTGAGTGGGTGAGCTTTCAAAGCCATGTCTGAAGCAAGCTCGCAAGCACTGTGTATACCCTTTAATAACTTTCCTGATGGCAAAGTTTTGAAATCAAACAGTGGAAGCCCTGTGGAAAAACTTTTGGTATAAAGCTGAAGGATGGGTGCATGAACTCAAGCTGAGCAGAAGATGATTGACAGTATGACTGCTCAATAAAGGAGAAAAAACAAGTGGACAAAGAACGTTTTTTCCTCTAGTCCCTTCCCTCTGTTGTCCCTCTTTCTTAAAGTACACAGACCTTCACACGCTGTCATGAGGAGACTTCACTACAGGCTTTGCCATTCATTTCCATAGTAATGGGAGAATAAAAGACACCTTACCTCTTTAAGAAACTTCCCCCCTTTTCTCTCTCTTCTTCAGTTATTTTCTTCTCTCTTAGAATGATTGAGCGAAAATGTCAAAGGATCTCTTATAGGGCACCTCTGTACAACTGTATTGTGAATTAAAGCCAACTCATTTGGAATAAAACAAGAAAGCAATCATGCAAGGGCATTAGAGAAGTTCGGAAAAGTGTCAGAAGAGATTACGATATGCTGTCTCAAACTGTGCTCAGGCGACAAAGACTGCAATCAAAAATATGAGGGGCAAATTCAAGAAGAACTTGTGCCATTTTATCATGCAGCATTTTAAAACCCTGCATCATTAACTAACCACCCTCAGTCAGTACAGTATTATCCAGGCAGTATTTGTGTCACTGTCTTGGACTCTAATTTTGATAGTCTGTTGTGTTTTCCTTAAGTTCCCGTTTTCCTGCTGTTTAGTTTCGGTTTATGATCATGTCCCTGTTAGTTTGGTTACTTCTGATTAGCATTAAAACTGTAATTCATAAATATAAACTATCTAAAAGTTTGGGGTCAGTAAGACGTTTTAAGGTTTTTAAAATAAGTCTCTAATGCGCTCTAAGGCTGCATTGACATTGTTGTAGAAATTTTAATAGTCATTTATTCCTAACAGATATCATAAGGGATTGAACCTATTCAATGTGTAAAAGTATGTGTGTACGTGCTTGTGCGTGACGTTTCAGGAATATATGGGACAGGACCTCTTGACCTTAGGAATGGTCAAGATTTGGCTAGTTTATTTCAGGGCCAGGTTGTGTCTTTAGTAGAAACTGAACAGCAGTAGGGACCTTATCTGAGTGGGTGAAAGGGTAACTGCTGTGAGGAGGAACCTCGAAAAGAGTATAAAGGCTGTCTCATGTCTTCCTGGTGTGCGTCACTCACTTCACAGGGTAACTGCTGTGTTGGCGACTGGGCCTATTCTTGCAAGAATAAATACTTTTCTTTTTTATAAATTTGACTCTGAGTGTCTCTTACGCAGTGATGATGTTTAACAGAAGTTTTGCCACAACAACATGATCAAAAGATACAGTAAGAACAGTCATATTTTTAAATATTATTACAATTTGAAATAACTGTTTTATATTTGAACATATAACATAAACTGCAATTTATTCCTCAGATGCAAAGATGGATTTTCAGCATCATGACTCCAGTCTTCAGTGTCACATGATCCTTCAGAAATCATTCTAATATGCTAATTTGCTGCTCAAGAAACTATGGAAGTAAAATAATGCCAAATGTTTTTGAAACAAAAAGCCTGTTGAATTGCACTACTTGAAAAAAAAATGCATTGCATTAACCATGCTTGCATTTTAATGCATTGTATTTTTAGGACTTGCATTTTTTATTGGCTCAAATTAGACATGGTTGAATATTTAAGATGTGAATATTTCAATTCAAAAAATTTCAAACACATTTTCATTATTAAAAATTCAATAATCCATATTCACCTTTCATATTTCACTTCCAAAATATTCAAACTGTTTAAAAATACAACCTATAATATTCAACAGGCAATTTTCTGCAATTTTACGCAAATTTCGCTTTACAAATCCGCTTCCACAAATTCAGTGGTTCAAATTCGACAGTAAATTCAACATTGACATCCAGGAACTGCAGGAAAAGCAGTAGATTACAGAGCATAATCTCCATCTGTTGTTAGTCGACCTCACCAGCAGGGGGTGCAAGCGCGTATTGTTGAAGAAGACCGAGCAACCTGAGCCGGTCTTGTATGTACGGAGTTTACCTGAGCCGGGAGACGGCAGCGCCGGATGATTCCATATACCAGCTAACATCAGCATTAAAGATTTTTAAAATCATTACCTCACTGTTTGAATGCCTTCTGTTTGTGATCCTGTTGTGGGATTCTGAACACTAAGGTAGAAATAGTTATACGCGATGCAAAAGACTATGCACGCTAACCATTACCATACTAAACATGGTAAATATGAAGGCTTGAGAAAATCAGTCAAATCATAAAGGCTATCACAATCTTTTTATTTTATTTATTTTTTTATCTGTCAATAGCCTACGTCTCATCTCTTTATACCGGACTATCATAAAATAAAGCAACTTTTTTCGGAAGCTTCTTCTGTTTCTCTGACTGAAAATATAACCGTAGCCTACGGGGAGAGAGTGCTAAAGCTCTAGCATATATGTACTAAAGCATATTTGTAGAAATTATCATTCTTTCTAAAAGTGATGCAAATATGTCCGGTAACCAAATACACAGAAACAGACGTGACTGAATAAATCAGTCTGTCCTCTTTCTTTTTTGAAATAGACCTAATGGTAAGCCACTGTGTGACTAATGTGCAATTTTGACACAAATTAATTCATTATGATCAATGTATTACTTTTTTTTGTAAACCTGTGATAAAACATTGATTCCTGGGTTTTAAATATTCAAGTAAACAACAAAAATGCCAGCAAAAGGTCGCTTTTATCATCAGCTATCACGCTGTTTCCAGTGATTTCTTTCTAATTAGTTTTCTGATAAAACTTCCATTTGTTGGTTAAATGATGGGTTTGTGTGACTTTGTTCCAGAGAGGCGTGTTACGGGCGTGTTTTAGTGAAGCGCTGCAGAGCTTCTGGCCCGACAGTGGAAACGCAGTGTGTTTTGGGCTCGGTGCTACAGGTCCGGGGCTTTAAGCCCGGCACGGCCCGTTTAAAGCCCTGGCTCGCACTGGCCCGACAGTGGAAACGCGGCTATTTTTTTTACACATTTAACAGATCGAGACTGCAGGATGTATCTGTGCATCCCTCCTTATGTAATGAGCCACAGGAGAGTAAATAATGCTAGCCACATGAAGGAGTGGAAAAACATAAGCTTAGAGTCAGGAGGTGATTGCATTAATTGTGTTAATAATTTATAGTCCATAAATCACAGGTTTTAATGTGTTATCTTTAATTGCCAATCTTTTTTATGCAAAAACACTAGTAAACAAATACATGTACCAGCCATTACTTAAGTAATAAATAATTGATAAACCTATGTTTATATTCAAAGAATAGTGTTGTAATCAGGCATATTTTCAGAACCATGATAGGGCTGGGTGATAAACTATCATATCGAGATCATGATCAAATTTAATGATAAAACAAACATGATAAAACAGTGAATGTTTTAGTATAGATTGCTCGTCTTCATATATTTGAGATGTTTGTGCCCCTTACAAGGCAACCTAACTTCTATTGTTTTAAGACAGAAAAAGCATGTTTGAGCAGTGGAAATTTTATGTTATGTTATTCTATTTTGTTACTTGTCACACTTGCTAAGCGTGGTAAGGAATGAGCACAAAGAAAAATAAAATGACACCCTGAGGTTCCCTGAGGAAAAACGGGAAAGTTTTTCATAAACCTATATCGAAACGGCGTGGCTGCGCGACCCTATCAGGGAGCTTTGCGCCACCAGCGAGCTGAGCCCGCCAAAATGGCCGGAGCTACTGACTATATAAGCGGCCCATTTCGCCATAGACATCAGGTTAATTAGACTGAAACGACAATACCTGGACATGAAGCTTAATAGCACGGCCGTCTACACAATACTTTCTGTTTCTGATACCGTTTGATACTGTTATTCTCAGGGAACCGAGGTTACATGAGTAACCGAGTACGTTCCCTTTCGAAAACGGTTCACTCCTATTGCGTTGCTAGACAATATGGGAATCCAATTCATTCACGCCGTGCTATTTTAGCTGATGACTTCGCTTTGAACTCCTGCCTGAGGCTGCTAGGCCTGAGGCTTAGAGTAGAACTTTTAAGTCAGAATTCCAACGGGGCCCGGACAGATGTCGTGGCCCACAGAAGGGATACCTAGTGGTTTGGGTTCTTTAGAGGCCAACACCCACTTAGATAGAAAGGACTCGTGCCTAAAGAGCACTTCCAAGTTGTAAAACCTCACAAATGTGGACTGCGAAGACCAGCCGGCTGCCGCACAAATGTCTTCAATTGGTACACCACTGGACCATGCCCATGAAGAGGCCATGCCCCTTATGGAATTAGCCCTGACGCCTATGGGGCATTGAAGGCCCATTGAGGCGTAGGCCAAAGATATAGCTTCTACTATCCAACGTGACAATCTTTGCTTCATGACCGGGAGCCCTTTGGTGGGGCCGCCGAAGCATACAAAGAGATGTTCCGACTGCCTGAACGGGACAGAACGCTCTAAATAAACTCTGAGAGCCCTGATGGGGCAGAGTAGACTTAATTCTCTATTGTCTTCCGACAGGGGAAGGGCAGATAGTGAAATGACCTGGGCTCTGAACGGAGTTGAGTGCACCTTGGATACATAGCCATGTCTCGGTTTGAGGACGACTTTGGAGTCATTGGACCCAAACTCAAGGCAAGGAAGCGTTCATGGAGAGCGCTTGTAAATCACCCACTCACTTGACTGATGCAAGGGCTAGCAGGAGTGTGGTTTTAAGCGAAAGTGGTTCTAAGACAGACGACTGAAGCGGCTCAAAAGGGGGTCCCCTAAGGGCCCTGAGGACCGTGGATAAGTCCCATGAGGGTTTAGAGGGATTACGAGGTGGGTTCAGTCTCCTGGCCCCCTTGAGGAAGCGTATGACCAGGTCGTTCCTTCCTAAGGATTGACTGGCCACAGGAGCATGGAGCATGGTGTGCATTTTGCTCGACCTGAGCCCACCCTGGCGATTTATATATTACACCACTGCCATGTTGTCCTTCTGGACCAAGACGTGGTGTCCCGCCAGGCTCGGAAGGAAGGTTTCTAGGGCTCCCAAGCCACCTTGCCAACCAGGTGTTTTGAAGAGGAAAAGTGCTCTTTTTTCTGATAATTTTTGTGCTTTATTTGTGTCGCTGTTGAAACAGTATTTGTTTGCAAGGGTGCGTGAGTCGGAACGGGCCCTTTGGTTGCAATCAGAGAGAAATATCCCGCATTTTCATCAGTATGTTGGTTTTTAATGGTTTTAATATAAAGAAAGCATGCATTCTTTTGCCTTTTTAAGAAAGCATTTTTCTATTTTTGCAGCATAGTTTTTAACCTATATTTAACAGCGCTTCGTCAGAACTACAAATACAACAGCCGTTTTTTAAATCCTATCCAATGATTGATAAGAAAGGAGTAAACACGGTCACTAGTAGGTTGTGACGGAACGAATCACGCTCCACATTTTGATTGACAGCCATGTGTTCCCTGTCAGAAAACAAATGGATAATTTGGTAAATTAAAATTTTAATTGAACAGAATTTATCAACTTGATGCCTGCTGTGGTTGTTTTAATTCACATACTTTCTAAAAATATGAAAGTTTTTGGTTTAATATATTCTTAATTTATAAGAATGTCAATGGACTAATTTCATGTTGTTTTATAATTTATTTTTTTCATTATTTATTTTGTTGGATTTTAGTTGGACTTGATCAGAACTGTCTCAAAAATAGTTATCTGCATGATGCCTGCTGCCTTTGGGCTTAGTGATGTTGAATTTAAATGACTTGTAAAATAAATATATGTTATGTTTTCACTAAGAAACAAACATTGTTATGTTATTTGATTGATATTGTGAAGCTGCTTTGATGCAATTTATATTGTGAAAAGCGCTATATAAATACACTTGACTTGACTTGACTTATGTTACATTGGGATGCAGTGGTGTAAGAATCTTGATTTTTTTGTTAAGCTTCCCTACAGCGCAAACCTAAAATCGGATGAACCCCCCCCATCCTTCCTTGGGATCATGACCTACCGCCTGTAAAACCCAGATGTACCCACTCTATTGCCTCCTTTTGCAGAAGAGCTTTTACTTCTAGTTCCACAACCAGAGCCTGCTCGGGGCCAACCACTGTGGGTAGGACTCTGCAAGCACAGTGCCCTGAAGAGGAGCACCAGCAGGGAACAACTGGCCTGACTGCTCTAGAGCCCTCCTCGGAGGGAGCGAGCAACCCTCAGGTAAAAACTCGCTGAGACCCTCTGCGTCCCGGCATGAAGGCAGGGTTTGGCAGACCGGCCCCCTGACGGCACAGAGGGGCGACGGGCACCGTATAATGAGGTGGAAACCATCTGCCCCATGGAGGGGTGTACCCTCATACTTAGAGATAATAACGGTCCTCAGATCCATTTTACCATAAGTACGAATTTTAGAAAGAGCACGAAGCATTCAGCGTGTGCCCTTACCATAACCATGGATTTAGAAAGTGCATAGTATTTTATGCAGCTAAAAAGCCAGAAAGATATTTCATTTAATTTCTCAAAATGAAAAAAAAAATACATTAACATGGATTTTAGAAAAGACACGAAGCACTTAGCGCGTTCCATAATATTTTATACAGCTAAAAGGCCGCATTTAAATCAAAAATCAAAATTTCTAAAACTTAAATACAGCCAATAACAAGCAGACTAGATTGCAAACACACATTTAGTTGTGATAATAGGAAAAAGAGAGAAAGGGGAACTCATTGATCTCAGTTTCCTCTGCATTATAAATATATTGCGGACCCATAATCTACGCAAGATCTGAGCTGTCGATTTTTTATGTTGACCCATAATTTACACGCTGCCTCAGCAAGCACGAGATCCAAGCTAATTAAGACTCAACAGGGGCGGAGCTAAAACTTCCGATAATGCGTGTGTTGTTTTACACATAGGGAAAAATTTATGAATGAAACTGCCAGCCCACACTTACGTGCATGCACCGCCCCCAAACAAACACTTTAACCGTAAGTATACCCGCTCGTAATGTAGTGAGGGCAGGGAGGAACACATTGCTTCACATGAAGTGGTAAGTCTGTTTCGATTACTACAACATTCAGCTCCTCAGAACTGGATAATTGCAGTACGGGGTGGAAGTAACCGCAAAGCATGCTTGAGCCGCCGATCTGCCTCAAAGAGCGATCGGCGGGAGCACAGCGTTCTCAACAATCTCACAACAATGCTCATATTTTGACTGAGCGTGCTGCGCTCCCAAACGAACAACAAACAATACATGTGTATCCCCACCAGTGATGTAGATTGGGTAGGGATGAACACACTATTGAAATGTTGTTAGCTCACCATTATAAAGTTTATATATATATATATATATATATATATACATATATATATATGGGTGAAAACTCTTTGCCTAGCAATTCTAAGACAAAAAAAAAACACCAGGTGCATAGATTAAAATAGAGTGCTTGCTGAAGACACAGAAGCTGACGCTGTTTGGTTCAGGTGTGCTTTACGTTCTGTCACGCCATTGGACTGGTTTCATACGTGCTTCATGACGCAATCATGTAGAGGCGTTCCCACAGCATTTCGACGCAGCCCGAGTTCCCTTGAAAGGGAACACTGTAGACTGAAGATGTAATATGCATGTGCATGACGTCATCGTCTTCAGAGATTCACGTTTTTGTTGTTTACACGGAGATCGTTTTCAAAAACTTGAACCTTGAAACCGAACGGCCAAAACGCATAAAAGGTTTTACGTTTTTAGTTGAAAACGGTGTTGTGTAAACAGGCCCTAAAACACAGGCAGAATATACAGAGATGACTGGATAAAAACAGGTGATACAAACAAGGGATCTGATGAGTAACCATAGTAACAAACTAGATAGCAATCAGTAGTCTAGGAGACAAACAAGTAGTGGGAAACTGAGATCAAAGGAGACATGATGTGACTAAAGATAAACAAACTAAGGGGCTGTTTACACGACATTGTTTAACTTTATGTGTTTTGGCAGTTCGTTTACACAACAACGACATTTTAGGTGCCTGAAAACGCAAACCTTTGAAAACGTTTTTTAAAGTGCACGTTTTTAAAAAAGCGGTCTTCGTGTAAACAAAACAAACGTGAATCTCTGAAGATGGTGATGTCATGCACATGTGTATTACATGTTCAGTCTATAGTGTTTCATCGCCATCTAATGGCCTGGCAGCAGAATACAGCATTTATAGTAGTGAAACTAAGCATAATTGTGACAGTACACCACCTCCTGGAAGGCGTGACCTTGCGCCGTAACAGATGAGATGAGGGAGGAAAGGCGGGGGCTATGGAGGTGGAGGGGGAGCAGGCGAAGGGCTTAATGAAGCTGAAACTTAACATAATCGTAACAATACTAAAGTCAACTTTGAAATTGAATTAATGAACCCTCTGGGTTCTCCAAGCTTTGGTCATTGTCGGTATACTCAAACCTGGCAGCGTTATAAAATTATATATATTTTGATAAATATAGTTATTGGTCGATATGGAAAAAATATTGGGTTACCCTTTATATTAGGTGTCTTTAACTACTTTGTGCTTGCATCAAAAAAGTAAGTACAATGTACTTATTGTGTTCATATTGTATTGCAAAACCCTTTAGCTGCTATTGAGATGGGATACAATCAGGGTTTGAAATTTCACTCACAGGCCAATTTGGCTACTAAATTTTTAAGTTACCGGCCATTCAGAACTTCTACTAGCCAAAGAAGAAGAAGAAGAAGAAGAAGAAGAAGAAGAAGAAGAAGAAGAAGAAGAAGAAGAAGAAGAAATTAACCAGATTAAGATTCTGTGCAATACGCTGTATTTAATATATCATGATGACTCACGAGTTGAGTATTTGAGCTAAATATGGCTAGTGATTTGAGATTTGAAACACAAACAGAACACAATAAGCGCATTAAATCTAATTATTAATTTAATTATTAGTAGTAGTTAAATATGTCAGGAGAGGTGGCTGTAGAGAAGCGCACGACAGCAAAAAATTCCAACAAGGAATAAACAAACTCAACCACGTTATTGACACCAGACAATAAAACACAGAAAACTGAGGGCTTAAAAACACAGAGGATGATTGCCTAAAACAGAACAGGCATAGAGCTAATTAATAACCAACAAAACTAACGCGTGACAAAAAAATGGGACTACATTTTGTGATCATATTTTTTGCCATGTCACCTAGCCAATGGTGTAGACAAACAGGCTTTAAGCATTTTAAAAAGCTGATTCAAGTTCCTGGATTGAAGGATTGGAGAAATATAGTTGATGAATGAAATAACCAAGAACACCAATGAATCTTCTGAGCAACAGAACAGCAGCCCCTCCGCAAAAATAGTTCCCTTTTGAGGGAACTCGCGATGCGTCAACGACGCTTTGGGAACGCCCCCAGCGTGAATGCGTCTGAGCATCAATGTCAACTAGTCCAATGGAAAGAATGAGCGTCACGGGCGGGTGACGTCATGACCAGGAAGGTATAAAAGCACATCCGGTGCAAACCGGCATTAGCTTCTGTGCCTCAGCAAGCGATCTGTGTTACTCTGTCTCTGTCTATTTATTGCTGTCTGTTGCATTATTTTGGAAAGAGTTATGGCGAAACAACTATTCAAACAGTGTGCTTCTCCCTGCCCGCGTTATTTAACGGGTGGTGAAACACACGAGCTTTGTGTAGTTTGTTTGGGAGTGGAGCATGCGGTCTCAGCCTTCGAGGGGGCTGAGTGCCAGCATTGCGAGATGCTTCTGCTTCGCATGCTCCGCTCTCGCCTGTCACTCTTTGATAAAGAGAGTGGGCAGGTTCGCGATCTTCAGGGTGCAGGACCCGCTGCTGCCGAGGCAGCACGGAAAATGCATTCCTGGGGATCGCAAAAGGATCTTTCGGAGGGGTTGGAGGCGGGTCCGAGGGCCTTTTCTCCTTCCTTACCCGGAAGATCCAGTGCTCTCCCGCCGGTGTCAGAAGCCCACTCTGCGGCTTCTTCCGCCCGGGGAGAGAGCCCTCCATTACTTCATTGCTCTTCCTCTGAGGAGGTTGATGTGATGAGTGTGGAAAGTTTAAGCACACACACTGGGGAAGTAGATTTGCCACCTATTTCCCCAGCATATGAGGAGCTGGTGGATGTGATGTCTAGGGCTGTAGAGAAATGAAATATTGAATGGCCAGCTGAGAAAGGGAGGGCTCGTCTCAAAAGTAAATTAGACGAGCGTTTTCTTTCTTCGCTGACATCATCTCCACCACGAGGCCTTCCCTTTTTCCCCAATCTTCATAATGAGTTAGCTAGATCATGGGATAAACCGTACTCTTCACGAATTTTTAGCCCTCAGGTTCATTTATATTAAAAAATAAGAGGGCTGAAAGAGTACGGTTATGAGGCGATGCCCCAGGCTGAACAGACGCTTGCAAGCTATCTGTCACCTGGCCCAGCATCGTCTCTGAAGGCCTCAGCTTTGCCCACTAGACCGCTCAAAGCAACTTCGGTTTTAGTGGGCAAAGCATATACGGCAGCAGGTCAGGCTGTAGCATGTCTGCACACTATGGCAGTGCTTCAGGCTTACCAGGCTGATCTGCTGGGGGATTTGGATAGGAGTGAGGGAGTTGGTCCTGACGAGGTTCGAGAACTTCATCGGGCCACCGATCTATCTCTCAGGGCTACAAAGGGGACCGCTAGAGCAATTGGGTGGTCTATGGCAGCCCTTGTAGCTACTGAGAGACACCTTTGGTTAAATTTAGCCGAAATAAAATAAAAAGACCGGGCTTTTGTATTAGATACTCCGCTTGAGCCTTCTGGTCTCTTCGGTGACGCAGTCAATGCGGTAGTCGAGAGATTTCAGGAGTCAAAAAAGCAAGTGGAGGCTTTTAAAAAGTTTCTCCCTCGCCGTGTCCAGCCCCCTGGGGCTGCTGGGCGTGAGCAGCCTCAGTCGTCGAGCTCCTCATATTGTGCGCAACAAAAAGAGAGTGTTTCGTCTTGTGCACCTCCACATAAACAATGGAAACAGGCGCAACACCCTCAGTCGAAGTCTTCTAAGCCGAAGCCGGATCTGAGGACCGTTCTTCAGGCGAAGAAGACTTCAGCTCAAAAAAAGAGGTCCTGACGTCACTGGCGTCAGACCTGTGAGGACAGCCCCGACCGAAGTGGAGTGGTGTACATGAATGTTCCACTTCGGGGTCCTCACGGGACCGTTCTGCCAACCCCGTCACCCTTGGTGCTTCGGGACGCAGCGGTCTCCAGCGAGTCATTGATGCTATGCTGCGGCACTGCATCGGTTTCGCGCCCTCTGAGGGGGGTTCTAGAGCAGCCAGTTCGGGTAGTTCCTGCCATTATGTTTCAGGCTCCGGAACTGGCTGTCTCGTTAACACCAGAGACCAGCTACTGGAAGCTACTGCCAAATATTTCTCGTTGGGTCCTGCAGATTGTTGAGAAAGGATACAGAATCCATTTCGGTTCTCGTCCTCCTCGCTACAACGGGGTGTTGCTCACAGTAGTGCATCCCGAGCAGGCTCTGGTAATGGAGCAAGAAGTAAAGGCCCTGTTAGCGAAGGAAGCTATAGAACAGGTGTACTCACCCAACAGGGAGTCGGGCTTTTACAGCCGTTATTTCATTGTTCTGAAAAAGGATGGAGGGTTGCGTCCCATTTTAGATCTTCATCTGTTAAATCGCTCAGTACAGAAACTCAAGTTCAAGATGCTTACACTCGAACAGATCGTGACTCAAATCAGATCCGAGGACTGGTTTGTCACGATAGATCTGAAGGACGCTTACTTCCATGTCTCCATCCTCCCTCAGCACAGGAAGTTCCTAAGATTTTCTTTCGGGGGCAAAGAATACCAGTATCGGGTACTTCCTTTCGGTCTAGCTCTATCACCTCGCATGTTCACGAAATGCCTAGATGCAGCTCTAGCCCCGCTCAGGCTGCAGGGCATACATATTCTGAACTACATCGATGACTGGCTGATTCTAGCGGAATCAGAGCAGTTGGCGGTTCGTCACCGAGGTGTCGTTCCCGCTTATATGCAGATGTTGGGATTGAGGCTCAATATCAAGAAGAGTGTTCTTTCTCCAGTACAGAGAACCACTTTCCTTGGTGTGGTATGGGATTCAGTGACGATGCGGGCCACTCTATCGCCCGTTCGTGTAGCTGCTATCCTGACAGCCACAGAAGAGCTGAGGCTAGGCCAGTCACGCACTGTAAAACAGTTCGAGAGACTGTTGGGTCTCTTGGCAGCAGCGTCCAACGTGATACCTTTTGGCCTGCTGTACATGAGACCTTTACAGTGGTGGCTCAGGACCAGAGGGTTCTCCCCGAGGGGAAACCCACTTCGTATAATCAAGATCATGCGGCGGTGTCTCCGCGCCTTAGTTATATGGAGGAAACACTGGTTCTTGACCCAGGGGCCGGTGTTCGGAGCTCTCTGCCATCGTGTTGCGATCTCGACAGATGCTTCCCTCACCGGCTGGGGAGCGGTAATGGAAGGCCGCTCGGTTCAGGGTCTTTGGAGGAGTCATCATCTTTTTTGGCACATAAATTGCCTGGAGATGATGGCTGTCTTCAATGCGTTGAAGCATTTCCTCCCAGACCTGAGGGGTCATCATGTGCTCGTCCGTACAGACAACACATCGGTGGTCTCTTATCTGAACCGTCAGGGGGGTCTGCGTTCGCGTCTGCTTTGCAAACTGGCGCACCAGATCCTCCTGTGGTCTCTGAGGAAGGTACTCTCCCTGAGGGCAGTTTCTATTCCTGGGGACCAGAATATTGGAGCAGACATCCTGTCGAGGCAGGAGCTGAGGCCAGGGGATTGGAGACTCCAATCCGAGGCGGTGGAGAAAATTTGGGAGTTTTACGGTCAAGCAGAGGTGGATCTGTTTGCGTCTCAGCATACGACGCACTGTCCACTTTGGTTCTACCTTACTCACCCAGCCCCCCTGGGGCTGGATGCTATGGTGAAGACGTGGCCGAGGCTACGTCTGTACGCATTTCCCCCTGTTGCTCTGCTCCCAGGAGTTCTGGAGCGAGTTCGCCAGTACGGAATAAGCCTACTGCTAGTAGCACCACGCTGGCCGAGTCGGATCTGGTTTGCGGACCTGGTCCATCTCTTAGACAGTCCTTCCTTGGAGATCCCGATCAGGAGAGACCTTCTGTCTCAGGCCAGGGGCACAATATTTCATCCCCGACCAGAGATTTGGAACCTGTGGGTTTGGCCTCTGAGGGGGCCCAATTCATAGACAGTGGTCTCTCAACTGAGGTTGTTGAGACCATTCTAAGCTCAAGAGCTCCAGCTACTAGGAAACTATATGCGCTTAAATGGAAAGTTTTTTTCTGTATGGTGTCACCAACATCAGTGGGATCCGGTTAACTGTTCTGTGAACGTAGTACTCGAGTTCCTGCAGGAGCGCTTTACGTCAGGTCTATGTCCTTCCACGCTTAAGGTCTACGTGGCGGCCATTGCGGCTTACCACGCCCTGGTGGGGGGTACATCGTTGGGTCGTGACCCCTGGTGGGGGGTACATCGTTGGGTCGTGACCCCCTGATTACACGTTTACTTCGTGGCACGTTGAGGCTGAGGCCTGCAACTCGCACTAGGGTGCCAGCTTGGGATTTGGCAATAGTACTAGAAGGCCTGTCTAGGGCTCCGTTCGAGCCCTTAGATTCGGTTTCAGAGAAATTTCTGCTAGCTATCTCATCCCTTAAGAGAGTTGGAGACCTTCAGGCCCTTTCGGTTTCCCCCACTTGCCTTGAGTTTGCACCGGGGATGGTCAAGGCATTTTTATATCTGAAATAGGGATACGTCCCTAAGGTGCCAACCTTGATTCCGAGGCCTATTGTGCTGCAGGCTTTCTGTCCTCCTCCTTTTATATCTGCGGACCAGGAAAGGCTGAACCTCTTGTGTCCAGTGCGGGCACTGGATACTTATGTTCATCGGACATCTTCAATGAGGAAGTCCGACCAGTTATTTATTTGCTTTGGATCACCTAAGAAGGGTCTTCCTGCTTCTAAAAAGACGGTTAGTAAGTGGATAGTTGAGGCTATTGCACTTGCATACGAGTACTCTGACCAGCCGTGTCCTTTGGCGGTCAGAGCTCACTCTACACGGGGTATGGCGGCCTCTAAAGCCTTATTATTTGGAGTTACTCCTCAAGACGTGTGTGATGCGGCAGGCTGGTCCTCACCGCTCACATTCGTTAGGTTTTGCAGCCTGGACCTGGATGCTGCCCCAGGTTCTCAGGTGCTTAGGGCTTAGTTACAATAGACTAACACTCAGGTACTTGGAATTCTGGCGTTTTGGGTATTCTCGTTCCCAAAGCGTCGTTGACGCATCGCGAGTTCCCTCGAAAGGGAACGTCTCAGGTTACGTCTGTAACCATAGTTCCCTGAGAAAGGGAACGAGACAATGCGTCACCCTGCCATACTTCCTGCATCCCTGTGATCGGCTTGCTTCGACATCTTTTGAAGCTAATGCCGGTTTGCACCGGATGTGCTTTTATACCTTCCTGGTCATGACGTCACCCGCCCGTGACGCTCATTCTTTCCATTGGAATAGTTGACATTGATGCTCAGACACATTCACGCTGGGGGCGTTCCCAAAGCATCGTTGACGCATCCTCTCGTTCCCTTTCTCAGGGAACTATGGTTACAGACGTATCCTGAGACGTTTCCTCTGGGTGATTGTGTCTGTGACTTCAACATGTTTATCTTTGAATGATGACGGTCACATTATGGTTTGTGCACAGAGAGCGTTTCGTGTCCTCTGAGAGAACAAAGTGACAAAGAGGCCTGTGCTTTTGAAGAGGTCATCATTCCTAGATGAGTTATAGATTGCACTGTCAAACAGGATGAAGTTCAACATACTTCCATGACTACATTTGCCTCACAAATCTTCCATCACCGGTCAAACCAAGGGCAAAGAGGGCATGGTGGCTGCATAAAAATAAATCATTAGAAGTCAATAAGTAGCACAATTACCAGTCTACAAGCAGAAGTGACACCCAGTGTCCACTCAGATACAGTATCTGCAAGCATTCTATGCAGCATATCATGGTTTATATAAACCATGATATAAACGTTATTAACGTTTTGTATATATCGGAAAAAGTTTAATGTCATATCACCTCTGGCTTATTACATCTATAAACAATTGTTTCACTTGGTGAAGAGAGCAAACATCGCTTTCCTCAATTAAAACAATACAAATATTAAATATTAGTGTAAACGTGGTGGTATTTATTTGTTCTGCCACATAATAAATACTAAATTTCACCGTATGTTGAGCACAAAATACCAGCTAGACTAACTTACACATCCCTGTTTCTGATCCAGACATGAATTATCCACAGGAGCAACGACTGCACAAAAAATTAGGTTTATCTTCTAATGGCATCCATAAAGCTCCAGCAGTGATCATAATCATTTGTTGTTTGCATCCTGAAGTTATAATGTAAAAGTGCAGAGTTAGCAAAGTCGTTGATTCATTCTGACTGATATCCACTCACTCAGACAGGAAGAGGCCATCTGCTCAACAACAAATCAAAGTAATTGTTTAATCTAGCATGCAACTTAGAAGCAGGTGAGTTTGAAATCCTTGACATTGTGTACATCTATGAACATTAATGAATTGGCAGAGAAATAACTAATTGCATTGAACTTGGTTAGCAAATGGATACACAGAAAATACTGAAGTAATCGGTGTGTGTACAGTTCATAATCATAATTTCTGTCCATTTGAAATGCCATTGTAATGCTATTACCAACTTAAAGAAGAAGAAGAGACAAAGATAAAGGACCTGAGTTAAAATCATTTTTGGATGATTTTTTTCCCCCCTTCAATATGCTGTCTCACTCAGATATTAAGTCAAGTCAAGTATATTTATATAGCGCTTTTCACAATATAGATTGTATCAAAGCAGCTTCACAGTATCAATAAAAATAACATAACAGTGTTTGTTTCTTAGTGGAAAAAACATCCACATTTGGTAGGGCTGATAAATGGTATTAATGCTTGGTTAATTAATTTGAATATCCCCAAATGAGCAGGCCAAAGGCAACAGTGGCAAGGAACCGAAAAACTCCATCAAGTGACCTACTAGTGTCCTAAAACTCCCATCAGGTGACCTAATGGAGAGAAAAAAAAACCTTGGGAGAACCCAGGCTCAGTCGGGGGCCAGTTCTCCTCTGGCGTTTATGAACTATAGGCCGGATTTATAGTAACTGTGAGATAAAAAATGTATATGAATGCCTGGCTGAAGAGATGCGTCTTTAGTCTAGTTTTAAACTGGGAGAGCGAGTCTGAGCAACGAACAATATCAGGAAGGCTATTCCAGAGCTTTGGAGCTAAATGCGAAAATGCTCTCCCTCCTTTGGTGGATCTGCATATCCTAGGTATGACCAGAAGCCTCGAATTTAGTGATCTTAAAGAGCGCGATGGATTATAGGGCGATAGAAGATCTGTTAAATAGACTGGAGCTAAACCATTTAGGGCTTTATAAGTCAGTAGCAATACCTTATAATTAATACGGAACTTTATAGGTAACCAATGTAGTGATGATAAAATCGGTGTTATATGATCATATTTTCTTGATCTAGTAAGAACTCTAGCGGCTGCATTTTGGACTAACTGTAGCTTGTTTATTGAGGATGCAGGACAACCAGCTAATAAAGCATTACAGTAATCTAGTCTCGAGGTCATGAATGCATTAACTAACTTTTCTGCATCAGAAACGGATAGCATATTACGTAGCTTAGCAATGTTTCTAAGGTGGAAAAAGGCTGTTTTTGTAACATATGAAATATGATTTTCAAAGGACAGGTTGCAGTCTAGTATAACACCCAGGTCTTTTACTGTAGAGGATAAAGTAACAGGGCATCCTACTATGTTAAAGTTATGTTGTGAGAGGTTTTGTGGACGTTTTTTAGAACCGATAAGTAGTACCTCTGTCTTGTCTGGATTTAATAAAGGAAAATTAAAATTAAATTGAATTACTCATGGTGTTTACTCATTACTCATCACATAAGTAATAACATTATAAAATTTTCATTAAATAAACTTGAGTGTACACATCTTTATCTCAAACAGTAGCAAATGCTGTTAGAGAAATTTGTAGAGGAATTCCAGTGAAGAAAAGAAAGTACATTTTTATTCTCAATAGAAACAAAAAACAAACACAGCAGAAATATAAAGGCTATTTACATTAGCACGTTTAATATTTCATTAATTTGATATGAAGAATATACATGACAACTAGTTACTGACCTACTGCAGACTAATATACACCTAGCTGATTCGGATTTATATTTCTTGGTCAGGAGGGAGGTTTACGTAAGGTAACGTGAAAATAAGCGGGGTAGTCTGAAATCTGCCCCAAATGGGTCTCAAATCCATTTTTCACCACAGATTTACATAAGAAAATTGTGGGGTGCTGTAGAGCTGTGTTATGGATGAATATTTTGGTGGGGCTTAAAATTTAATTTTAGAGAAGTCGCACTGTGACGTGACCTTTTAACCTTGTCAAAAAAAATTACATTTAATAGTTTAAGAGACGTGTTGACCTTGTCAAGATCCACAGCGGTCCTCTCTAATATAATTTTCTGTTTTATTTATTCTGATTCTTTTCTGAATGTTGGTTGCATCACGAGTTTGATTTGGCAGACATTTCTCTTTTTCAATCTTAATAAGCAGCCTTATCTCTGAGAAATAATAAGTTAAAAAGAGCTTTCCAGTTATGTGTGCAACGTGTCAGACATTGAAAGGACTGGGCCATCTGAGGCTGAGAATAACAGGACCTGGTCCTCAAACCCAGCGCCGAGTCTGGAGGTGTCTCAAGTTATCCAAAGAACAATTTAGCTGTCTTTTCAACTTATCCAAGGATAAAAAGATTAATCCTGCCCTTTTCACTGTAATTCCACGCAGTTACCTTCCTCACTTGGGCATCTTCACAATGGGACACATGCTACGCCAAGCGCTATTCCATTCATGCATTTGCGGTAATCTGGTCCCCTGTGAGAAAATGTGTTTGATTTAGCTGGACATGAAAACCTATTGAGTGGGCCTTTATGGTGAACAGGTTTGACAGATGGAGTTTGCTTTTTCTGCTGTGAGTGACTGTGGGATGAATACTGGCATCTTTCATTTTGAAACACAAATGTATGTTGTGTGTGGTGTTTGACCCTAATTATGCATTTTCCCTTTTTTCCTCAATAAAATCCGATTATGCAGGTGGAGTTCCCTTTGCTGGTGTCTTCCAATATTAAACATGACCTCACCTGTATTTTCCCTTCTCAAGTCTTGCCAAGTACTACTGTGAACAGATTCTGCAGAGTCTTTCATATCAAACACGATCCACCGTATGAGCAGAGGATTTATATTGAAGCCATTTTAACCCATCTGAAGAATTCATGCTTTGTTTGAACTCATCTGAAGAATTCAGGTCCCTTGGTACAAAACATGTGATACAAAGAACAACATTTTCCCCTCGACATGTTATCAGACATATGTTATAATTGGGGAAAATAAGAGATATATATACATATTTCTTTTGTAACAAAGGATTGATTAATTCAAGGCTTGTGTTGGCTTTATTCATGTTATTCATTGCATCAGGTACAGCAGATAGAATAAATACTGAATGTAACTGAAGCCTACTGGCTAATTCAATTGCAAATTTATACAGCTCTGACAGATAACCATGAAGTGACTGAACATAAATAAATAAAAAAAATCCTTCAAAGCAAAAGTTGTATAAACGGAGTCATCAAGCTTTCAACAGGGATTAATTTTATGCCATGTTTTGGATTTTGGATAATAGGTATGCAGTTACCTGCAAATATATTCACAATGTGGCCTAACAAAAGATGATCACAAAATGTCCTTGCTGAATATTTTTGTGGCTTTTTGTCTCAGGTAGGTCTTTAGGATGTTTTTGATTACACAAATTCCTTAATAGTAATTACGTTTGGATAAAACCAGTCAGCCGAAGTAGATATGCAAAGCCCATTCAAACCAAATACAATATTTGTGCTTTGATACCAATGTTTCATTTGAAAGATTGGTATCAATCTTTCATTTGAAAGCAAAGTTTCTATTATCTGTAAAACCGCATTCTTCCATCTTAAAAATATATCTAAATTATGACATATGCTTTCAATGTCAAATGCGGAACAGTTAGTTCATGCATGTATGACATCAACGGTAGATTATTGTAATGCTCTTATGGGTGGTTGCCCTGCACGCTTAATAAACAAACTACAGCTGGTCAAAAACACAGCAGCTAGAGTTCTTACTAGAACCAGGAAGTATGACCATATTAGCCCGGTTCTGTCAACACTGCATAGGCTCCCTATTAAACATTGGTTAAATTTTAAAATCTTACTAATTACTTACGAAGTACTAAATGGTTAAGCTCCCCGGGTCTTGAGCGAGCTCTTAATAAATTATAGTCCTTCACATCTATTGTGATCTTAAAATTCTGGCCAGTTGATAGTACCTAGAATATCAAAATCAACTGCAGGCTGTAGATCCTTTTCCTATTTAGCACCTAAACTCTGGAACAGTCTTCCTAACATTGTCCGGGAAGCAGACATACTCTGTCAGCTTAAATCTAGACTAAAAACACATCTCTTTAACCTGGCATACACATAATAAATTTCTATATTTCAAATCATGTAAAATGATTGTTACGCTGCATAGATTAGGTTAACCAGAACCGGGAACACTTCCTTTAACACCTGATGTACTCGTTACATCATAAGAAGAATGGCATCTACACTAATATTAGTCTCTCGCATGTGCATGGCGTCACCATTTTCACAGATTCACGTGTTTGAAGTTAACACGGAGATGATAACGGTATCATTTTCAAAAAAAAATCAAAAACTTGCACTTTGAAACCAATTTCAAAGTTTGCATTCTCAGGCCACCAAAGAGTTGGTTCTTGTAAATGGACGGCCAGAACGCAGTACAAGTTTTCTGGTCTCAGTTTTCAGTTGAAAACGGTGTCGTGTAAGTTAATATCTAATGATTTTTACAATGGAAATGAATCAATCAAAAACTTACTAAAACCTGACAATGACTTTCCTCTAGAGCTGCTGTACAGACAGAATCTCTGTTCCATTAATTTCCTATCAACACAGTAAAGCTATTTTGAAACAATCTGTATTGTAAAAAGCGTTATATAAATGAAGGTGACTTGACACGACACACACACGTTGGCATATGCGGTTTACAAGGACTCTTCATATGCATAATGATTTATATTCTATATAAACTGTATATTTATAGACTCCCTGTGGCACGCAGGGCAGGGGCCGAAAGCCATGGGAATGGAGCGAGGCCGGTGGCGCGATGTCTCACGGAGGAGCTCCAGGAGAATGAAAGGAGGAGTGACGACAGTGCAAGACGAAAGAGAACCAGGCCTGGACTTTACGTTGTGTTTTGTTTATGGTTGTGAGGTAGTCATCTGTGAGGGGCTGCTGCTTTACTTTCGTTTTGTTGTTTGTTTATTTTATGATTAAAGTTATATTGAACGTTCGCCGGTTCCCGCCTCCTCCTGAGTCTTTTGACATTGCTACACTAATGCCAAAACCCGGGAGGAAGGAGGAATGCACTGTCAAAAAGCCCTCACCACTGTGGGAAATCTAGGGTGCTATTGAGTGGATTAGACTTTAGCATCTACTTCTTTCATGAGCTTTAACTCTGCTACATTGGTGACGGGAGGAAGGAGGAACGCGCTGTCAAATAGTCCTCGACACTGTGGGAAATATGTGGTGCCATCCAGCTGTTGTGACTTCCTGAGGTAAAACAAAACAAAAACAAACAAAATCTATCCTGTGGGGGGAAACAAAACCAGCAACTGGACTGAAGTGAAACATGCTCCACTACGAAATATAGAAATTCTGTCCTAGATGAATCATGAAAAACATTTCAGCACTCAGAAATGTTCTCTGCTAATGTATAACCTCATTTTCAGGTTGCTGTCACCTGAACCCCATTCTGCACCCATAATTAATGTAGATATAACTTTCACTTTAGAACACAGGTTCAATTTTATTAGCAATTTTATTAGTAATGTTTTAGTGGCAGTTTAGACATAATTATTGGTTTATTCTCGTCAATAAACCCAAATATCCCTCAATAAGTGCCATAATAAATGTGGATATAACTTTCACTTTAGAACAGGGAGTCAAATTGTCTTTATTACACTTTTTTTGCAATTTATTGTCACAGTGTTGGGTTTGTGTCTCCGGGTGTCCACTAGAGGTCCTCTTCCACATGGTGTAATCCACATTATCAACTGCAATCCCCACAATCCTTGTCTGTACCCATCACTGTATCATTGCACTCAGCTGTTCCCCATCATCATTGCACTCGGCTGTTCCCCATTATCATTGTTAGTTCCGTGTTATATATTCCCTGCCTGTTTAGTGTTAGTTACGGAGTCCTTGTACTATGTCACCCGCTTCCCAGATTTTGCTTTGCTTTGCTTTGCTTTGCTTTGCTTTGCTTTGCTTTGCTTTGCTTTGCTTTGCTTTGCTTTGCTTTGCTTTGCTTTGCTTTGCTTTGCTTTGCTTTGCTTTCCCCCCCCTCCCCCTAACACGGAGAAGGAGAGGAGGGGACGAGTCCAAAATTTGATGGACCTACGCGAGCAGGGCCAGATGGTGGGTTGTTTAGCTCAGACTTTTTGGACTCTATCTAGAGGTATGGACTACAACGATTCAGCATTGAAAGAATTTTTTAATGTCTGTCTTGATGACCCATTACCTGAGTGGGAGATGAAGGGGCTGGAGATTCTGGACTTTTGGGGGTTCACCAGATACCTTCATCATCGGAGCCAGTGGGATACACCAGTCACGCCTGTGTCTCCTAACAGGATGACAGAGCCTTCACCGCTGGTCCCGTCCAGCACAGAGCCTTCGTCGCTGGTCCCGTCCAGCACAGCGCCTTTGGCGCTGGTCCCGTCCAGCCCAGAGCCCTCGCCGCTGGTTCCGTCCAGTCCGGCGCCCTCTCGCTCTTCGAAACGGAGGAGAAGGAGGACTTCCTCCGTGACAGTTCCGGTGGTCTCTGTTCCGGTGGTCTCTGTTCCGGTGGTCTCTGTTCCGTTGGTCCCAGTTCCGGTGGTCCCGAGTCCGGTGAGACGGAGGAGGAGAAAGGTCTCCTCAACGACTTGTCTGGTGGCTCCTAACCCAGAGACCATCCCAGAGGTGACTGCCATTCCTGACGCGTTGCCTGGGTGCCTTGCTCTGCCTACGCCGCCCAGGCGCCTTGTTCTGCCGGCCCCACTCAAGCTGCTCGCCCTACCGGCGCCACCTCCACGAGCCGTCACGTCTGGCGATCCAGAGACTGTTCAAGTCACGTCTGGTGAGCCGGAGCCGGTGTCTGCTGTTCCAGAGCCGGTGTCTGCTGTTCCAGAGCCGGTGTCTGCTGTTCCAGAGCCGGTGTCTGCTGTTCCAGAGCCGGTGTCTGCTGTTCCAGAGCCGGTGTCTGCTGTTCCAGAGCCGGTGTCTGCTGTTCCAGAGCCGGTGTCTGCTGTTCCTGAGCCGGGTTCTCTTCCTGTGCCGTGGTCGCCCGAGTGGTTGTCTTCGCCGTGGTCGCCCGAGTGGTTGTCTTCGCCCTGGTCGTCTGCTTCGCCCTGGCCGCCCAATGGGTCGTCTGCTTCGCCTTGGCCGCCCGATGGGCTGTCTGCTTCGCCCTGGCCACCGGCTAAACTATCACCCCTTGTTTCTGTTCCCTTCCATGGACCTGGCCCCCCATCCCTCCCCCTAATCTTCCACCGTTCCACCTCCCTCCTGAACTCCACCTCCCTCATCTCCCCATCATCATTGCACTCGGCTTTTCCCCATTATCATTGTTAGTTCTGTGTTATACGTATATTCCCTGCCTGTTTAGTGTTAGTTACGGAGTCCTTGTACTATGTCACCCGCTTCCCAGAGTTTTCTTTGCTTTGTTTGTTTGTTTGTCCCTTCGTGTTTTGGACTGCTTACATGGATATCGACCTTTTGCCTGTTTCTGAATTATGATTTACTGATTAGCCAAATAAAGCTATTGGATCTTACCTGTTCGTGCCGTGACATTTATAACTGAAAAACCAGCACTAATTTAACTTAGTTACTAGCTTCATATTGTTCTGTTAACTTTAAGTGGTCCTTTTATGGCTTTTTACAAAGTCTTGATTTTGTTACTGGGGTGTACTAGAGTATGTTTTCATGCTTGATTGTTCAAACTAGAATTGTACATTTCCTGAAGAAAATGTGAAGTGGTGCTTGCAGTGGCAAAACTCGCCACTCGGTTGCTAGAGTGTGGTACATGATTGCATACGAGCCAGCAAACATGTCCGTATGATGTTCTGGTGCTGAGATATCGCTTATTCATGTTGTTCAGGTGGTTGCTAGGGTGTTCTGGATGGTTGCTAGGGTGTTCTGAGTGGTTGCTATGGTGTTGCTAGGGTGTTATGGGTGGTTGCTATGATGTTGCTAGGGTGTTCTAGGTGGTTGCTATGGTGTTGCTAAGCAGTTGCTAGGGTGTTCTGGGTGGTTGCTATGGTGTTGCTAGGGTATTCTGGTCGGTTTCTAGCGTGTTCTGGGTGGTTGCTATGGTATTGCTAGGCGGTTGCTAGGGTATTCTTGGTCGTTGGTAGGGTGTTCTAGGGGATTGTTATGGTGTTACTAGACAGTTGCTAGGGTATTCCGGGTGGTTGCTAGGGCGTTGCTAGGGGGTTCTGGTAGTTGCTATTGTGTTGCTAGGCAGTTGCTAGGGTATTCTGGGTGGTTGCCAGGGTGTTGGTAGGTGGTTGGTAAGCAGTTGCTAGGGTTTTCTGGGGTGTTGCTAGTGTGTTGCTAGGGTATTCTGGGTGGTTGCTAGGGCATTGCTGGGCAGTTGCTAGGGCGTTCTAGGTGGTTGCCATGGTGTTGCTAGGCAGTTGCTAGGGTATTCTGGGTGGTTGCTAGGGCATTGTTAGGCAGTTGCTAAGGTATTCTGGGTGGTTGCTAGGGTGTTCTGGGTGGTTGCTAAGGTGTTATAGGTGGTTGCTATGGTGTTACCAGGTGGTTGGTAGTTGTCACAGATGGTTACTATGGAGTTTTTATAGAGTTCTTAGCATGTTCTTGGCATGATTTAACACGTAACTAATCGCTATTAGCATTTAGCTATTCACTGCTAGCATGTGTAGCATGTTGGAAGTGCTGTTTGCTAGCATGAGTCAAAAGAGCAAACCCTCATGTCTCTACGATGTTCCGATGCAGAGATATAGGTCTTGCTGAACGGTTGTTCTCTGTTTAGTTGCTAGGGAGTGGTTTGGCAGCTGGCAATCATGAAACTCCAAAGGCTGCTAGTCAGTGTGAATAATATAAACCAACCCCCATATCTATATGATGTTCTGATGCAGAGATTTACAATAGTTCTTACAGAATTGTTGCTAGGGTACTCTGTTTGGTTGCTAGGGAGTGGCTTTGCAGCTGCCAATCATGAAACTCAAAGGACTGCTTGTCAGTGTGAATGATATAAACCAACCCCCATCTCTATACGATGTTCTGATGCAGAGATATAGGTCTTGCTAAGTGGTTGCTAGGGTACTCTCTTTGGTTGCTAGGGAGTGGCTTGGCAGCTGCCTATGAGGAAACTCCAAAGGCTGCTTGTCAGTATGAATGATGTAAACAAACTACCATACCTTTATGACATTCAGAATGTAAGGTATCCCTCTATGGATTTTGGTTGCTAAGGTGCTCGACAATGGCTGCTAGGGCGGGGCTAGGACATGTTGAGGTGATTCATGATTGGCTGTTTGCTTCCCCGAGTCAAAAGAGAGCACCCCGTGTTTCTATGACAATTCAGTCCGGAGATATCCCTTTGATCTCTTTCAATGGAAGCCTATGGAATTTGTTGTTAAGGTGCTCTAAATGGTTGCTAGGGCGTGGTTAGTTAGCTTCACAGTGATCCTGAGAGACTGATTGGTCGTCTGAGTAAAATGAGCCCGCCCCCTTGTCTCTATGACACTGTGATCCAGAGTTATGTTCAATACAAAATCCTTATGCAATGTGTAGGATGGACCATAGTATGTCAATGTGGCAACTTTGCCAGCTCCTGCCCCCCAGGGGTGCAACTTTTACCCCATTGTGAGGTATGTTCTTACAGATCCTGTCAGCCTCTTCAAATTTGGTAAATCACACATCACTGCTAAATCCTCGCTATGAGCTATGACTCGTCAAAGTTCGGCGCAATGTTAAGTCTATGGGATTTGCCCCTGGGGCAAACATCGTACCCTGGCTTATTAGCCTCCCCGTCAGTAGTGTATGTGGGTAGTGGTACTGTTCGTGTGCCTTTCGTTTACATCGGTGTGCCCAATGCTGTCTTGTATCCTACAACAATCCTCAGGAAGCTGAGGGAGGTGTCTCTGGTGGATTCACCTGTCGGGCTGACCAAGGGTCCGTTCGTGAATGCTAGAAAGGCAACCTGCGAGTTGATTGTTGCATCAGGGGCAGAGCACGTCGAAAGTGTAGAACTACAAGGTTTGTCTGACGAAGAGCAGGGGCAGGTAAGGGCTCTCCTTAGGGAATTCCAGAGCGTGTTTTCTACTGGTGAGGGAGACCTGGGCTTACTGACCGTCAGTGCTATAGATGTATTCCCCCATCCGAATATGAGTTAGTTAAGACTCACATTAGCCAGCTCTTAGACGCCCAGGTGATTTGCGAAAGTTACAGCCCATATGCTTCCCCATTGGTATTAGTCAAGAAGAAGGACGGTATCCTCCGCTTGTGCGTAGACTACCGTCAGTTCAACGTTAGCTACATTAGCTTTGTTAGCTACTACAGGCGTTTTGTAGAAGGGTTTGCCCAGATAGCAGCTCCATTACATCAGCTGGTGACCAAGGCAGGTGGGGGAAAAGTGAGCAGCCAGAGACAAGAATTGGCGGCGCTGTGGTCAGTGCAAACAAGCCTTTTAGATCTTGAAGCAGAAACTCACTACGGCGCCGGTCCTTGCATATGCTGACTTTAAGCTTCCATTTATCTTGGAAATCGACACTAGTAATGTAGGGCTAGGGTCAGTGCTCTCCCAAGAGGTTGATGGCAAGGTGAGGCCAGTGGCTTACGCTAACCGAGGTCTTCGCCTGATGACGACATAGGTGTTCCATGATTGGCCGGATTCACCGCATGACAACGCTCATGTGTGTTTCGTGTTTATTCGTACACCTTCAGTTCCACTGTTCACAAATCTGTTTTTTTATAACAGTAAAATCTATTTTAATGTAGTCGCAATGTTATATTGTGTCATGATTATCAAAATAAAACTGATTAAAAAACACAGACCCCATTACATTATTTAAATAGTAGCCTATAGGTGTATTTTGAACTTATTCTTGTACAAACAGATGCTGTATTAAGCATAAAGTAGGCTTTTAAATGGAAATGCACACGTGTATTTGACAAATGTTGCATTTATTTCACTTCAGCTGTGGTAAAGTATGCAAACACCATGTGAGCGGTCACTACGGGAACCAGAAAGTGTCCGACTTCACGTCTCTGTTTGCAACTCCTCCCCGCCTGCACGTGGCAAATCTCGCCGATCGGTTACATCCAGATGACGTTACATTTAGATCACATGACTTGAACAAGGGATCATGTGACATACATGAAACAGGAAAAATAAAAACGTGACATATATAAAGCAACCTTACCTGCTGTCATTAAAGTTTTCTTAGGTGTACACCCAAATCTCAGGCATCAAACATGAGGTATGAGCTTGCAGCAGGATTCACTCTAGCGCTCCTAATGAGTGTCTTTTGGAGTCCAGAGAAATAGTCCCAATTCTCTCCCTGTCCAGAGCTCCTATCACTGATTTTCAGGTGGCAATGCCAATTTTCCTTCTTAAAACTCAATCCGGTCTGTTTAAATCACTGCCTCGTACAGATGGATACAGATGGGCCAGGCCAGTGAGATCCTGATGAAGAAATCTGCCCTCTACTTACCACACACCTTACAACTTTGATTGATGGCAAACTTAACAAAGCATTTAAGAGTTTCCCCTGGTGCAAACAGTACTTGACTGCCGACAGGCTGGTAAAATAAATCACCCTTCAAAAACTCACACTTTAAAAAAAACTTCAACACACCTTATACAAAAGCTGCATTTTACAGGAAATTGCCAACATTTACACACGGACATGTTATGTGCCTGGGGAAACATTCCTTTCTGTTAGCAAAGCAATAAATATCCTATTACTTTGAGTTTAAATTTATAAAAGAATTAACAATTTGTATTGCATCCACATAAAAAAATCTGTTTTTGTATAAATAAACTTTCATTTTCCATAACAACAGCAAACATGGTCATTACACCTCCTCTGCAACACCTCCGCCAACCTTCCAGCAAGTTCCATAAATCCCCTTCAGCGTGTCCAATAAGCTGCAGCTCAACTGGTTTTAACCTCCTCAAATTCACATTACACCACTACTCAGGCACCATTTAAAACTGGCTGGAATCAAATTCAAGACAAAAAGCTGCCAATGGCACAGCCTTCCATAAAATTCTATCATTCATCAAATCCTTCACCTCTAGTAGGTCTGGCATGATCAGCCACTTTTGGTCACCTAATCCCCTCATCCCCGTTATACATATAAATCATTTAGTGCACAAGTCCAATTTTTTTTTTGCACACATACTTTTATATGCAACTCTACTATTAAAAAAATGAGAACAGGCTGCAATTAGGGAAGTCATAAAGTCTCAATTTGTTTTCTGGAGTCATTCGACAGGTACGTTTATTTTGTTTTTGAAGTATAGGAAATTGGAAATGAGCTACTGACTACTGAGTTGAATGGATCACAGTTATTTATTTCACATGCAAAGATGACATCACATAGGATTCTGAAAGGCACACAATCTATATAAGAATTGTAAAAATGACTCCTTTTTTGTGCAAAAACCTTGAATAACCTTTTAATGGACCTCAGGAAAAAAAGACAGCAAAAACAACCAACAGCTGCATAAACAGCAGAAGCGTAAGCAGATCTCCCACCGAGACCAAACATGTTAACATTGTCATATCCATTACCATGCCAATCACTCCGAAAGTTGTCATGACAGAAATACATTTAGCACCTACTAGAGTTGGGGTACTCGAACTCGGACTCCGACTCGAGTCCAATTTTGAATGAACTCGGACTTGTCACGCACTCGTATGAATTTGTACTCGGACTTGACACGGACTAGGACATTTTAGACTCAGAAAAATGTCCGAGTCCAGTCGAGTCCGGGCACTAGAGGACACAATATTATTCAAAAACGAAACCAAACTACTTGTGTTGTTTCCGCGTTGAGCATTAGCCAATCACAGACATGTATATTAAGCGCATGAACACAGTGGCAAATCAGAGGCATTTTAGAGTCAATATGCGGAGAATTCGCTTAAAATGTATGTTCAGAATCAGCACAAGCTTTATCCTTTCGCAAATCCCCTCATAAACAAAGTCTTGACGCGATATAAATGAGAGATTCACTGTGCAGTGTGGACACTTGACTCAGTGTTTATGACGAGAGTTTTAGGGAGAGTGCAGAATGCAGTAAGTGATGGCTTAAAGGGAGCGCTATCGACAATCTAAATAATAGTTTTGTTTTTCCTGCTTCTAGAGGACCAGTAGTTACGTTCAAACTGTAAATTATAAAGAGTGATAAATGCATTTAAATGTGGGAGTGAATCCGCTAAATTTTAGTCCTGTGAGTCTTGAAATTGCGATGATTGACATAGCAACCATAGCAACATGAGAAAGTGATAACCATAGCAACATTTTGGTGTCTAATAATTTAATGATTTTTGTTACATTTACACTTTAGTCATAAGTTTACATACACCTTTCAAAATCTCCAAAATGGAATTTGTATATATTTATTAATAAGTAGGATCATAAAAACATTGTTTCTATTTAGTACTGCACTGAAAAAGCTTTTCACATAACAGATGTTTAATAGCCTAGTCCACGAGACAAAATACAAACACAAAATACAAGACAAATTACTTGATTGTAAATATAATTACCTGACACACAACATTACAATCAAGTCATTTATCTTGCATCGTGTTGCATTCTTGAGCATTACCTTGCAGATTCTGAAAGATGTACAATAGGTAAACGTATGACTTTGACTATACATTGCAATCATTTTGTAAGGTTTAAAATATTAATTTAAGAGCTCAGTGTTGAGACCTTTCACCGGAATTTGATTGACAGGCGATCTGACCAATCATAATGCAGAAACCACCATTTTTGTCCTACAAACAAACCAAATCAGTTAGTAGATTAAAGTCAGTGGACTTGAACTTGAAAAATGGTGTGTATTGATATCTTTTTGCAGTTCTGATTTTCATTCATGTTTAATTTGTGCTATAACTAGAACTTTTACTTAAATGTAAAAGATGAGACTTTATTTCATACCAAAAGTAGGCTGCTCTGTCTTGTATGTTGGCGCATTTTCAGTGTCCTCTTTGCTCCGCAATATATTTTTCACTGTGTGAGAACATGTGGAGTGCGAGCGGAGCGGCTTGTCGTACGTAGCAACAGTAACTAAGAGGGGCGGGTCTTTGTGAAAGGTCAATTTCAAATAATTTAAATCTTTGTGGACTCGGCTGGACTCGACTCGGACTCGCATGTTAAGGACTCGGACTCAAGTCCGACTCGGCCCTCTTTGGACTCTGACTCGATTGTTAAGGACTTGGACTTGACTCGGACTCGACAAAGGTGGACTCGGACCCAACACTAGCACTTTCAATAAACCCTAAACATACCTAATAATGTTAATAAAAGCAAAAGTGAGATAAAACACATTTTCTGAAGACTTCTGAAGACTGCGTGTGACTCAAACACGTGTCTCCGAATCCCACATCTGACTTAGAATAAAATGTAGCATTACTCACAAGCCGCTGCTTCGCCGTCAGGTCCATTATAGTTTACGCTGCCCGTCCTTCAATAACAGCCTCTTTTCAAAGCATACATTAAACAGGTTCACAAAACAACCCATGCTGAAATATGACACACAAACATTAAGGATGGACTGTCTATTCTATTTCCTCCTTATTGCCTCAGCATGACTGGGTGGGCCAAGCTACTGAACGCTAGCGACTGACATTGATGTGTAGGTACGGGCTGTCATCTGCTAATGTAGTCTATTGGAGATAAAGGAAAATCCAATTTCTCATGATATAACCTCCATACACTTCATACTAATGATATATTATGTCATTTAAACACACGCCTTAGCTTCTCAAAACACGGTCTTAGCACTGTTTTAATTATGCCACGTACAGGTAACTAACCACCTCTGCCAAAGGAGAGTTGTGAACATGCTGTTGCAAGGTCCAGTGAGTTTAGTGTAACTGAAACAAAAACACATTCAACATTTGGTAAGTTGTTGGCTTTCTCTTTGTTGGGACTTGAGAAAAAAGGCTAACAGCAAACATTTAGTTAGTCCAAAAGTACACTTCCCAATGGAGCTCAATACAGTAGTGTTTTTGGCTCCAGTAGAGGCAACATGGTTTCACAAGACAGGCTACATGAATATTTCTGCTTTAGTTTGCATTTAGCCTCATGTAGGCAGATCTTTGAATAGCACCATACGGTCTGAATGCAGCTTATCTGACTGACATAAAAAGACTTTTTTTTTTATGAAGAACCTTTAACATCAATAGAAAGGTTATTTATAGTGGAACAGTTTCTCTTTAGATTATTAAAATGTTCTGTTTCTATTCACAAATGTTTAGAAAGGTTCTTTGGTGAACCGAAAATGGTTCCTCTGTAAGAGATAAAAGGGAACCTTCACCTTCATGAGTATTTATATGTAATAAATGATTTACAGTAAGGTACGCTGTGCAATACCACAATTGCAGAGAAGCCATTATCATGAAATGTATCTGTTGCAGTAGTAAAATAATAGCATAACCAGATAGAATTAGATATGGGAAGAGCTTAAACTGTAAGTGCGAATAAAACTGTATGAAAAGCCCATTTTAAATCTAATTTCATTCTATTTATAGCTTCCATAAAGCAAATATAGGTCTAGAGACGTTTTTAAAACTTATTGTTTTTTAACTTGAGTATTACAATTTCAGAATACCGCAAAAGATGTAAGAAGTGCAACTGTCAAATATGTCCACCTATTAAAGTTTTGCATAGAAAAACTATGGAAAAGCAGCAAAGTGGCATCCAAAAAATGTGTTTTGTATTAACTGCCCTATATTCATTCATTTTTTAATTCATTAATGGCACAACAGTCTGAGCTTTTTCCTTGCAGGTGACTGTGTTTGGTATCACTTTATAACAACTACATGCTGACTCATTAGTTAAGCATTAGTACATAGTTAATTCATCATATATGAAGCACTATAATTAATTGGCAGTTTATACATACAGATATAAATGTTTTATTCTTAATTTATAAGCATATCTATAATGTGTTTAATAATTGTATTTTCATATTTTATTAATGATCAATTCAGAATTTCTAAATTAAGTAATTAAGTTAACATTATTTACAAATCAGTTATTTAGGAGTTGTTGTGGTTCATAAGATAAATTAGAATGTGTAAGTAAATGTTTAATTAATCATTTAAATGTACATTTATACATATTATTATTATAGACATTTATTATTAGTTACTCAGTGTGTTAATAAATGCTTTATTAACATGTATTCCTACTGTAATTCATGATTAATTCAGGTAGTTATAAAAGTAGTGGTCAGTTAACTATTTGTGTGAGCTCATCTGAAGTAAGGACTATTTATTCCTCGCAAAGCTTTTACAAAGGAGATTTAAAGGCTCAGTTATCATAATTCCTTAAGTGAATTTGATGATAAAACAAAACAAACGGCCAGTGCCAATAAACACCACTGTGCAGTGGTGCAATGAAGTCATAGTGAATTCTTTCCTAGTATCTTTCAGTTTCAGGAATGAATTCGGTAACACTTTCTATGAAGTCTATGCTTATAATGAATTATAGCTCTATTTATAAAGACTCAAGTGTGCATACTGCATTATAAGAACAGTTATTGTTACATTTATATTATTTTTTATAATTACTTAAAAGTCATGCATTTACTTTTTCAATGCATGCTCATAATCCATTATACACTGACATATAATTGATCAAATATAAAATACTTTCAGAGACACTTGTTTGCTGTACCAATCAGTTATCAATTATGCCTTTAATGGCTAATGTTTGTATTAGAGGTCATGAATGGTCATTTTGATTTGTTAAAATCTACATCTCCATATGCATGGTATTGCTTATAAGAGTTTGGAATTATACTTTAAAAATATATTTTTGTGTTTTGCTAGTATGTAACTTTAAAAAAAAAATCAACTCTTTGTAATGATCATTTGCTTTTGTGTGAGGCAATCTGATTGGAGATTCCCATCTGTTACTGTCCAGTTTTGTTCACAATATGCATCAAAGATTCACGTGAACATAATGTTGGAAATCCATGTGAGCTGACAATACATAAAACTAAAACCCGCTGTCAGCATCTACAATCAGCTGAAATTTGTTTTTAGAAATTAAGACAGACAACAAAAAAAAAACATCTCTGTATGAGGTCGATTCTAAAAACACTAAAAGATTTATAATGATATGGCATCTTTGTTTTACACACCTCCCCATTTCTCCCACATTAAAATCCATTTCCTGTGTTTCCCTGCACCATTGTGCACTCGAAATACAGTCATGCATTTACAGTCGGGAAGACTTAAGCATGTGAATTCATTTGACTTTCTTACCGGCGCTGACATAAAACAGATTAATAATTTATAACCTACTTGCATGTCATATGAGCCATGAAACAAAAATAAATCTTTGTAGAGATGTAAATGTCTTTAAAACCAGTGTTTTCCATTTCTTCTTTCCTCATGAATGAATTATACTTTTATAACAGTCAAAGAAAACAGAAAGCCTGAGACTAATTTGTGATTATAACTCAGAAAGGCGTTGACCTAAGTGGTATATGAAAGCACTCAATGCAAATCATAGTAATTAGTTGCCAAACTATTAATTTTGTACTTCTATCCATCCCACACAGCAAAAAGTGAAATCTTAAGGCCTGAAACATGCTGTTCACAAGCACAGGAATGCAAGCTCAGTTGCATGTGTTGGCTCTAAAATGTTTGCTAACACAATGCTACACAAGTAGGCTATGTGTCATAGTTTCATTTTCATTTCAGTTTGATTTTCAAATAATTCTGAGGGTAGTTGCTTTAGAAATGAAAAACTATAACTATAAGCTATAATTTATATAGCGCTTTACTATGTACTACTGTACACCCAAAGCACTTTCCAATCCTATCAGGGATTTGTCCTCACCCACCACCAGTGTGCAGCATCTACCACAGAACCGGTTAGTTAATGGTAGTTACTAGAATGTTAATATTGCGTTACTCATTCATTCCTGTATAGTTATTCGTTAATGAAGGAACAGTATTCTGAAGTGTTCAGCAGTTTTATTAAGACTTTATTAATACTGTCACAAAAAAGTCATCATATAACACAAGCACACTCCAAAAGAAGCCACAGATGCTGTTTTAGAATAAATAAAAGGATTGGCACGGCATGAGGGTGAGATAAATGAATGTTCGTATTTGTGTGAACTATAAGAAAATGATTTTTTTTTTAATATTATTGGCGTACATTTTATAGCAAAATACTATTTTCGTCCTTCTACTTTAAATTTTCAAATATAATTGTTACTTGCCAGAACCCTTCTGAAACATGTGGGGCAAATTCTACTCTGATGACTGAATCATTTAGTATTGGGATTATATAGCTTAGATGCTCCAAAGCCTGCTGCACAATAACACATTGACATGAACATGACAATTTAGGAGTGAAATTTCCCATCTGAATGAGTGACACTGTCTTCAACAGAAGCAGCTGTAATGCAGTCACTGCGGTCCTGGGCTTTAGCTCTAGAACCTGTTATTCTCCGCCTGTCACCAGAGGCGCAGCTCCAGATGGGGTGAGTTAAGAACCCTGCCTGCTTTGGCTGAGGAACAGAGAGACTTGGTAAGACTGAATATTTTGAATGAATTGACTAGGAGAAGAATCTGAAGGAGGGAGGGAGTGCCAGAGAGAGAGAGAGAGAGAGAGAGAGAGAGAGAGAGAGAGAGAGAGAGAGAGAGAGAGAGAGAGAGAGAGAGAGAGAGAGAGAGAGAGAGAGAGAGAGAGAGAGAGAGAACTCAGCAGGGATTGTATCTGCTTGTTTGTGCTGTGTTCAAGGCCCAGCTGTAAGGAGAGAAAAGCAGATATCACGAGTTGAGAGAGAGAAAGTGAGTGAGACAGAGAGAGACTGCACATACTGTAAAGGAGAAAGCAAAAGTGGTGGTGGGGGTGAATCAATGTTTTATCTGCATTCCAAAGCCTTAGATCCATTTTGGCTGAACATCAGGATAATTGAATTCACTGTTCCTTTGTGTGTGTGAGAGTGTGTATGAATGTGTGTGTGTGTGTGTGTGTGTGTGTGTGTGTGTGTGTGTGTGTGTGTGTGTGTGTGTGTGTGTGTGTGTGTGTGTGTGTGTGTATATACACATATTATTCAGCTGTTTGTGGTGACTTAGTGAGTGATAGGATTTTGTCATTTTTTAATATAGGGTACATCGAGGCTACAGGCACACCTTAAGAAAAATTTGCTTTTCACTACTCTCATAGTGTATAATTGCAGAAAATAATATGTTTGTTTTGAACATTGTTGGAACAACAGATTCTGTGTGAACGTAAAGTGGTTTATTTGTTTAAAAATCTGTGAAAAATAAATGCTTGAGGTGGCACGGTGGCCCTTTTACTTCACACACAGGGTAAAAGGCTCACCCGCATGGGGCAAAAGGCACAAAATATTATAATATTTATGTAAGTTATATGCATGTAAAATAATAATATGTTTTTACTAATGTCTAAGTTAATACATGTTCAAAACAATCGATTTCGCAAAGTTTATACTATTTTCAGTTTATTTTGATAAATAAAATAATTTATTTTTGTTCAATAAATATGCTGTCATTTGTCACGGGGTCACCAGATCTACAGACTCCGCCCACTTGTTCACTCTCGCCTGATTACTGAGTCACCACACCTGTACCTCGTCACCTGTTTACTATATACACTCACTTGCACTACTCATCATTGTCTGATCTCGTCTTTCCATGGACACACAGACTCAACCTCGATCCTTACCTGTTCCACTTACCTGCTGGTCCTTGTCATCCGATCCCGTTCCACGGACCGTCTACCCTCTTCAGTGACTCTCATCTGTGTTTACCATCCACCTCGTTCCAATCTCCACCTGTGAAGGACACTGCTATTATTCATCAGCTAAGTTCCATTCAAATATCAAATATTTCTTTGCACATTCCTTGCGTTTCTTCTCCATCGCTCTGACTATTTAAGCAGATACACATTAATACTGCCCGCTCGTTCAGAGCCCAAAGGTGTTTCAAGATGTGATTGGACCAGCCCAGTGTCAATCAAGAAAAGAACCAATGGGCCGCTGATCTACGTGTTTCATGGATTGGTCTGTGAGAAGAAAAAAACCTACGCTGACTTTTTTTGTCCAATGCATTACACTGGCACAAAGATCCCAGCACCGCCAATTAAGCAAAACTAAACGAGTGAGCCGCTGATGTACGATTTTTATGGGCCGTTCAGATAATAAAAAAATAAAGTTTGAGATGTATCGGGCCAAATAGCACGTCGGCCCACCGGGAAAGTTGCCCGATGGCCTGTCCAGCCCTGGAAATGACCCGGCTTCATCTGTTATTTAATTTGCTCTTCGGAATTATGCTCACATGCTTATTTGTCCTGTTTAGTAAATCTGGCCCTTAATTGGTGTAAGGGATTTTCAATGGAGGGACAGAAAATCTCACAGATTACATTAAAATAATTTATAAACGAATGCCTTATGGGTTTAGAAGAACCTGAAGCTGATCAAGGCCGTGGGGGAAAATAATATTCACCCTCACATTTCCGATCAAATTCTGATGTATAAAACTATTCCTGCCCTATATTTAATGTCACTTTATTTTGTATTTGATACTCTCTTGTGGTACTTTTCACCCATCAGCTTATGCATTCATGTCATGGATTGTGGTGTAACAGGGTCAATACCAGGAGAAAAAGAAATGTATCTCAATTAAATTAAGGAAGCTTATTCATCTTCTCTTTTTTTTTCGGTGGTTTGCATTCATAACATCAGCAAAGTAAAAATGTATTTGTTCATGGTCAGGGCAACCTTACAAGAGTGGTGAGAATAGCCCTTTGTAGTCATTGGTACCTTCCTGCATCAGATGACGCACAGAGTATAGTACACATAGAATAACACTAACAATCAAGACCATGTACCACGTCACTTCAGAGCACAAGTGGGCCGCCCACCGCTTCAGCTGGAGGACACAGTGAGCATTCTCCCACTCGCCGGCCCCCGCAATCTGCCTCTCTATCTCTTTATTTTACTGCTTTGTGTTGTCGTACACAGAGTACAATCTTGACAAGCTGTCATTGGCTGCTATGTTCTCTGCAGCCTGTTTCCAAAAGCAGTCGCAACATTCCTCGAATTCCCCAACACCTCGAAATGTCGCCCTCATGCAATTTTAGTTTCACTTATATTATTTTCTGCTTTGTTGCTAAGGAGCAACACACTGGCAACAGTGTTAAGACAGATAACTGATTCATAGTATTAAATGTTTTAACTTCTCAGTACTGTATAATATAAATCAACAGCTGCAGCTTGGATATTGTTTGAACATGAAATATTAAACATGAGGAGAAATTACTTAATTATTTATAGCTCACTAGGATATGGATAATGTTATTACAGATGTCATTATGCACTACAAAGACCACTTGCTGTGCATGCATGTTCAAAGTAGTGTTATTTTAGGATCAAGATTATTTTTTTTATATTTTATTACTATTTTTAATTCGCTTTTTTTTTTATATTTTCTTTTTTAATTTTACTATTAAGCCGCGTTTCCACCGGAGGAACTTTCCCCAGGAACTAGGGACTTTGGAATGGTACTCGGTTTGTTTTGACTGCAGGAACCAGGGTCTACATGAAGTTCCGGGTAAAAAATGTCACTCTCAGAAAGTCCGAGGTAGTACTTTTTCAAAGTTCACGAACTTTCGGGGGCGGGACTTGGGCGCTGAACCTGCTGATTGGTTGAGTTCACACTGCATTTTGATTGGTTGACTCCACACAGCATTTATTTTTACCACCATTTTTAAAAGTCTGTTGCGGTGCATGCAGTAAGAGTTGTTTGCTATTCGAAACAATGGAGTTAAAAAAATACGACCTATGGACCAAAGAAACCTGGTTCAAAGGAAAGAACAGCAAAATCAACATTCCTGTTTTAACTCTGCATGTTGTTGACTGCATCCCTTGCATGTGATTTTTTTTTTTTCCCCTGTTATTCCCTCTGCAGCGAATATGCGTATGACTTTTAGGGTTGCCTCACCCGAGACGGGTGGAGGAACTCTCGGTGTCCATGAACCCTACTGTACGTTTGCTTTAGAGCTGAGTCCCGCAGGAGCTCTAGTTCTGACAGGCTGACAGGAAGATTGCGTGGGCATCCAGCATAAAGCCTGAATCTCTGCGCTGCCATGGTAGCCAAGGCCGCAAGGGAATACCGGTCGTGCTGTCACAGTGACAACAGGTAACAGCCATGATTATGGAATGCACCGTCCTCACGACGCCCACCATGGCCGGTGTTTCTGTTCTTAGGTTTCCCCTGATGTTAGTGCACTAAGAGAGGTTATTTAACTTAACATACATTTAATTAAACTTTAGGATATTGGAATGTTAAATTATGCAATAAAAGTCTTTACATTTTTTCCGATTGCGCTCCCTATTGTCTTGTATCTTCAGACTCCGATTTCAGTAGAGATGCTATTATGCAACCGAGACCAGCAGGTTAAACTTCTGCCATGTTTAGTGGGGGTTATTGGCAAACAAATCTTGTGAAGTTTCATTTTACGGGAGAAGAAAGAGCAAGCATACAGAAAGCATGACAGATGTGTGGGAATATCAGAAAGAGAGAGAAAAAAAACATTTTGCTGGGGAATATGAATCTTGTATTAAATAACGCAAGACTCTGCCTGAATCTACAAACACAGAACAAAGTTTACTTCTGTTTCATATTGTTTTCATAAACACTACATAGATTTCATGAAAAAAAAAAATCTATGACTTATCAATGTATGCATGGAACCACAAGAAAAATTCTGTCAATTAACTAAAAGATAATTGTAATGTGTATGTGTATTTGAACATGAAAAAGTCTTTGTCTTAAGCTATCAGTATTTTTTTTCCGTATGCTCACTATTCAAATTGTTACAAGAGTTGATGTATAAGAGTGTCCACTTTAAAGTTGGCATGACATGGAAATTCACCCTTTTTTTTCTAAATGCATGTTAGAGATCTTATAGTGAATAATTCAACGTGTCTTTTTTAAATGCTTTTGACCTTGTAATGTTTAGTCAAAATTGAAACAAGGTCAGCAAGGAAAACCAGCTGTAATAAATGAAACAAAACAACCTGGAACACAAAAGCATGAAGCACAGACATCCATTTAATTCAACAACTGACAAAACAACAAGAGAAACACAAGGGCTGACAAGCGCTGCGTTCATGCCATGTCATAACTACCGTAGGCTTGAGATGACAACACGTGCCGCTCTGTTCGGAGTTCACATCCTCGGACTGATAAATTATGCATTTCTATGGCAACACTATTAATGCCTAAATGAATCTGGAGCAGTCAGGTGGTACAGCGGTCACATGGTACAAGCAGGAGTTCTCAGAAACTTCCCGTCAAGCTGTAATTACGAGCTCTACGAGGATGTGAACTATTTTTACAAGTTAAAATTTGGTGAAAGTATAACATGTTAAGGGACAAACACAGAGAACATAAGTGTAAAGGATCCTCTGCAGGCAAGTTGTGAGAACCCAAGTGCAGTATTTATTCAAAAACATAACATACAGCAAGATCAAAACATAAAGCAAAGCATGACGTGGCATGAAACAAAACCATGGACAGACTTACTTAACAGAGGTTACAGGAAACAATACTTGACCAAGACACATGGCAAACATTGAGGGCTTAAATACACAAGACTAATGACAAGACAAGGGACACCTGTGAACAGCGAACAGACGATTATCCAATGACAAGACACATGGCAGGATCACATGACAGAAGACATGAACAAACCAAATCGTGACAATAAGACAAATTTGTTATAATTTTCAACATCTAATCAACAACCGATGCATAGAATCAAAACCCTCCCTACTTTTTTTTTTAATAATTTGTTTTTGATATCTTGTATGTATGTTAATACAAAGAAACGATCTGTCACTGCCCCAGAGGAAAAATATATTACTCAGTGGTTGCTTTGTCTAAGCTCAGGAGACTTGTGATTCTCATTTATCTCTCATTTTAGTATTTTATATGTTTCTCCTAAAATTCCTTAGGTTAAATAAAAATAGACACAAATGAGACAAGAAACATACTGTATTTGAGGGAAAAAGAGTCAAAACTGAGAATGTGGTGGAAAAAACATAGAGGCATCTCTTTATTGTCTTGCTGTAATCTCTTTCAAGACTCCATTATAGGAATTTTTTATTGCTCAGAGGTTGCTTTTTTTAAGCTCATGAGGCTTAGTTGAGATTCTCAAATATATCTAATTTTAGGATCAACAGTGTATCGGTGTTTCTTCAAAAATTCCTTAGGAGAAATAAAAGGAGACACAAAATGAGACCTGAGAAATATTTGAGAGAATAAGAGTCAAAACTGAGAATGTGGTAGAAGAAACATAGAACATCTCTTCATTTTCTTGCAACAATCTCTTTCAAGACTGTCAAGATTCTCAAATATTTCTCATTTTAGTATCAACAGGGTTTCAGATGTTTCTCCTAAGGTTCCTTAGAAGAAATACAGGTAAGGCAAGAAATATCACAGAGAAAAATAGTCAAAAAAAATAATAAAAAAATAAACCATCTCTCTGTTGTCTTGCTCTCTGGAATCTTTTCAAGACTCCATTATAGGAATATTTTACTGCTCAAAGGTGCCTCTTTCTAAGCTCATGAGACATAGTTATGATTAGCATATATCTCTCATTTTAATATCAACAATGTCTCTGATATTTCTTCTAAAATCCCCTGGATCAATTAAAGTGTTCACAATTGAGACATGAGAAACTTTCGAAAGAAAGAAGTTCAGAATGGGCTGTGAGAAACATGGGAGATCTCTTTATTGTCTTATTGTAACCTCTGTAAGACTCAGTTATAAAAAATGTTTTATTGCTCAGAGGCTGCTCTTTCATTATTTTATTGATTACATTGTTTTTCTTTTTGTTTTGTTTTTCATTTTGATGGAATGGACAGTAAGTAGGCAGGAAACAATGGGATAGGTGAGAAGGGAGCACGAAAGTACCTTTAGATGGGTACTGAACTACCAAAGCCTCATGCTGTCTGAGGTGCTGTGTCTTGATGTCGATGTGCTGCCCACAAGGCTATGACTCTGACAGGAGTAGGCCTACTCTAAGCTCAGAACACTAAGAGGTGATTGTCTTATATGCCTCATTTAGGAATCATCTATGTCTTTAGATGTCTTCAATTTTATTTTAGGAGAAACTAAAATAAAACTGTTCAATAATTTTTTTTTTTTTTTTAATTCATATTGTAAATACTGAGACTATCATTTAAATAGCATTATACATTTTAGAATACCAAGGGTTACTAGTTTAAATTTATCTTCAATTACAATGCATGTATACTGTGTTTGATCGAAATGTTCTGGATGAATGAGATTGAGACTACCCAGAAGGAAGATAAAAGAAAAAGTACTGTAGATCTCTTTAACATCTCAAATGTTTCTCCTAGACAGAAATTAGGTTACATTAGCACTTGTTGCTTCTGACATTCCTGTCGCCGGTTTTGAAATGCACATGAAAATTTCAATATTTGTTTTTTGTTTATTTATTTATTTATTTATTTATTTATTTATTTATTTATTTATTTATTTATTGCTGTCCAGACTTTCAAAAGCCCATCTGGATAAAATTTAAATATGCAAAAAAATCTATTTTTTTTTCTGGAGTCTGAAAATATCCAAAGTTCCTACATTACATGACAATAAAAGCTGTTTAAAAACATTTCCAGAGACAGGTGTGTTCAATATGGTAAATGATTCTCTGTTGATAATTGTACAGCTGCAGAACAAATGCTGGCGTGGAATAGCATAATTTATCCTCCACAATTCAGTTTCTACCTTTTTTTATCATTCGAACACCTCCAAAGCAAATGGCAGCATTGCCATTTTGTTTCTTTATGCGTCAGCTTCCTAGAGGCGAGCAGTGTAAGGCCTTTATAATATGAAGGTATCAAGTAGGAACATCTCACATCTATCTTTGGATTAGAATAGGACAAAAATATAAACTAGTTCAAAATGTATGTCCAGTGTATCATATAAATGTCATAATATTGACTAGACCAAGGATTAATACTTTAATGTTTTAATCAATTACTACAATATCTTCCAACAGCTGTCATTAGTGAGAGCACCAAGCAACATCAAAAAGCCAAAAGTACAGCTGGGTAAATAAATATATCTAGCCTATGATAAGATTTACTCTGATAGACACACCTTGATTGACTCTGAACAAATCTGAGAACCTGATTCACTGTGATAAATGCGGCCTTGAGTCTGGACCGTTCCATCCCTCCCATTGCATCTGAAAAAAGTAAGGTGAAGGATTTCTAAACAGAAAGATGTCTAGCCACTTTTTATGAAGATAATGTGCTTGTTTTTGACATCTGTCTTCCTGTCAGATCTTGTAGTTGGAAGCTATCTGATTAGCTGTCTCATAGCTTCAAAGCACTTTTCTGTTTCTTCAAACTAATATGGGAAATTAAAGGGATATTTCACCCAAATATTAACATGTTGTCATCATTCATTCACCCTTGTGTTGTTCCAAACCTGAATGGGATTCTTTCTTCAGTTGAACACAAATGAATATATTTAAAAGAATGTTGGTACTCAAAGAGTTGACGGTAGCCATTGATTTCCTTAGTAGGAAAAAAAACTAAAAGTCAATGGCTACCGTAAACAGTCTGGTTACCAATATTATTTAAAAAATCATATTCTGTGTTCAACAGAAGAAAGAATCTATGCATGCAGTTTCTAGTTTTAAAAGTTAAACACTAGGCTTAAAGTCACTAGGCTTTAAGTCGCATAGTAAGTGTGGTTTCACTTGTCCTTGCACTGTGCAGAACACCATGAGTCATTATATTAAACAAAAAATGGATATACATATGTTAATGGTGAAACATACTAACAGTGTGCCAAAATGGTGCGAGACCATTTGTTTCACAGAACATTAAAGCAGCTGTAGCCTTAGCTGTGGATGAAATTGCAGGTCTTTGTTGTATGAATAGTCAGTCCTGTGAAAAGTGGTTTTGTTAGTCATAATATTACCTTGCTGACTATTCTGGCTTGAATTAAAACCAATGTTTGAATATCTGGCACAATATTCGCCAACAAAAGCTTGTCATTTCACGCATCAATGTGGCATCTCTGAATGGCTCGTGCCTTCAGTCCATGAAAAGACTGAATCCATTACCAAGGTCACGTCAATTTTTAACTGTGAATCGACTGAGCCATGAATGCTAAGACACTGATATTTAAAAGGAACGGTTTGTGCTCAACATAAGGTTTGAAGGTAAACATTCTAGATATTTCACATTGTGAGATCTCATCTCGTACTTAGTCAAGTACCAGTGTTTTACTTTTGTCTGCATACTTCTGCTCCGTGACACATTGGGTCATGGCCCAAAATTGGCTTTTAGGTCCCTGACATAGTGTAAATGATAAACGCGCTTGACATTTGTGCTAGCTCCTGTATACAGGCCACCATACATACTTTATCAAATAATTGCTGATTTTTTAATATGAGTTAGTACTGGCTGCAGATAAAGTCCTAATTGTTGGTGCTTTTAATATACATGTAGATAACGAAAAAGACACATTGTGATTGGCATTTAGAGACATTCTGAACTCTATTGGAGTTAGACAACACGTGTCAGGACATACTCATTGTCATAATCATACTTTAGATCTAATATTGTCACATGGAATCAATGTTAATGCTGTTGAAATTCTTCAGAAGTGCGATGACATCTCAGATCATTATCTAGTCTCGTGTATACTTCATTTAGCCAAGGTTGCAAAGCCGACTCCATGTTACAAATATGTTAGAACTATAACTTCTGCCACTAAAGATTACTTTATTAATAATATTCCTGATCAGTTTCATCTCCTCAGCATCCCGGATAGCTTAGAAGAACTTGATATTGTGACAGAAACTTTTGACTCTCTCTTTTTCCAGCACTTTAGACACAGTTGCTAGATAAAAAAAAATAGATATTTTTCGAATTACGTGGAGAGAGAGCACAATTGCGTACAGAAAGGCCTTAAAAACTGCAACATCTGCTTATTTTTCAACTCTCTTAGAAGAAAACAAACACAGCCCTAGGTATTTATTTGATACAGTGGCTAAATTAACAAGAAATAAAGCGTTTACTTCTGAAGTTTCCAAAGAGCACAACAGTAACGACTTTAGGAACTTCTTTACTTATAAGATTGATAATATTAGAGAGAAAATTATAACTATGCAACCATCTACTACAATATCGCATCAGGCAGTGTATTGTATCCCTGAGGAAAAAAAACATTTTTTTCATTGCAATAGGAGAGGAAGAATTGTCTAAACCAGTTAAATCATCTAAATAAACAACATGTATGTTTGACCCTATACCGACTAAGCTACTGAAAATTTACTTCCAGAGGTCATAGATCCTCTCCTTAATATCATTAATTAATCTTTGTTACTAGGATATGTACAGAAAGCTTTTAAGCTGGCTTTTATTAAACCTCTTAGTAAAAGGTTAAAAAACACAACTTGATCCTAGAGAATTAGTCAATTACAGGCCGATTTCAAATATTCAAAAGATACTAGAAAAGGCAGTATCCTCACAACTATGTTCCTTTTTAGAAATAAATTGAATCTGCAAGGATTTCCAGTCAGGATTTAAACCATACAATAGTACTGAGACTGCTCTCATTAGAATTACAAATGATTAACTCTTATCATCCGATCGTGGTTGTATCTCTCTATTAGTGTTACTCAATCTTAGTGCTGCATTTGATACCATTGACCACAACATTATACAACATATGTTGGCATTAGTGGAATTGCATTAGCATGGTCTAAATCATACTTATCTGACCGTTATCAGTTTGTAGCAGTAAATGAAGAGATCGCTTATCGATCACAAGTTCAGTATGGAGTACCGCAAGGATCAGTACTAGGACCGTTGTTCACTCTGTACATGCTACCCTTGGGAGATATCATGAGGAAGCATGGGATTAGTTTTCACTGTTATGCCGATGATACTCAGCTCTATATCTCTTCGCACCCAGACGAAACTTGCCAATTCAAGAAATTAACGGAATGCATAGCTGATATAAAAATTTGGATGACTAGTAATTTCCTATTACTTAATTCTGAAGAAAAAAGAGTTTCTAATGAATGGACCAAAAAAAACCCTGCATGTACTAACCTAATCGTCGGTTAGGAACCTGGGTGTGCTCTTTGATAGCAATCTTTCCTTTGAAAGACACATTTCTATCATCTATTAAAACCGTATTCTTCCATCTTAAAATTATATCTAAATTACGACATATGCTTTCAATGAAAAATGCGGAACAGTTAGTTCATGCATTCATGACCTCAAGGCTAGATTATTGGGTAACACTTTATTTTGATGGTCCCTTTTGAATATTCTGGTGACTATAAGTAACTGTGCAACTACATGTCAACTAACTCTCAGTAGAGTATTAGTAGACTGTCTGCTTAATATCTGATAACTCTTTATTGTGATGGTCCTCCAATAGACAGTCTACTGACTATAAGTAACTATGCAACTACATGTCAACTTATTCTAGCCCTACCAGTCTACTAATACTCTACTAACACTCTAATGAGAGTTAGTAGACATGTAGGTGCGACGTTTCTTGTAGTCAACAGAATGTTTTAAAGGGACCACCCAAATGAAGTGAAACCAATTATTGTAATGCTCTTATGGGTGGTTGCCCTGCACGCTTAATAAACAAACTACAGCTGGTCCAAAACGCAGCAGCTAGAGTTCTTACTAGAAGCAGGAAGTATGACCATATTAGCCTGGTTCTGTCAACACTGCATTGTTTCCCTATTAAACATCGTATACATTTTTAAATATTGCTGATTACTTACAAAGCACTGAATGTTACTTACAACACATTATAGTCCTTCACGTTTATTACGATCTCAAAATTCTTGCCAGCTGATAATACCTAGAATATCTGTCAGGATTCAGGCTCAGAGACAGAGGTAAGTGATAAACATAAATGTATCTTTATTTAACTCAAAGGAAAGTATGCCGGGTTTCGGAAGTTTAATGGTGATCTCGAAGAGGATATATGTGGCAGGAATGCATCCAGGTGAGTGAATCCTCTTCTTAAAGAATAACGTGACGTGTAGCACAGATCAATAACTTGAGTTTTTCTCTCTTTTCAGATCGCTCGTGGATAGGCGTGATTCAAGAAGGATTCCAGGTGAGTAGATTCCTGTCATTCTGCCATCAGGTCTGTGAGTTCTAGTATTTTGGCAGGATCATGACAGACCCATGTTCTGTGTGCAAGCACATGGCCTTGTGTTTTGGTCATGTGCTTGTGTTGTTTCGTTACCCCGCCCCCTTGTTATCCTGATTCTGTCATTAGTGTTTCACCCGTGTCACCTGTTATGTTTGATTAGTCTTCCTATTTAATCCCCTTGTGTTTGCTGTCTTGTGTCGGTTTATTGTTATACGTTGATCGTGAGTACCCTCTGTACATCTAGTCATTGTTAGCGTCTCTTGAAGTCTTGTTTGTTTTCTTGTTCATTTGTTTCCCAGTTTAGTCTAGTCAGTCAGGTATTCTGTGTTCCATCTGTTTTGCCCTCTCATGGGTTTTGTTTTCCTGTTTTTGTCATTAAACTGTGTCTTATTGTATACTGTCTGCGTTTGGGTTCATCTCCGTGTCTTACCGTGACAATTCCTTGAAGTGCACTAAACAATGAGCTCACCAGTTCAGTGATACTTTCACTTTCTCTTGCAGCTCATTCAGTGGGAAACGGAACTCGTGGCGGATTCCAGGAAACGGAGAACATAACCATGGAGCGGATCCTGGGAACATCGGAACAAGGACAACAAGGTTAGTTTCTTTTCTGGTAAGTATACTTTACGTCCGTTGTTGAAGAATGGCTTAGAGTGAGACAAGTGGTGACTGGTAAGGGTCGTTCCTGTTGGAGGCTTGACAATGACTGGGAGTGAATCGGGTGCTTTTGTGCTGGCTGGGAAGTGCGTGCTGAGTGGAAACAGGTGCAGGTGATCAGTAATCTGGGGACAGTGATCTTTGCGTGGTGATATGTGAGGGATCTGATTGGCTCCTGACAATATCAAAATCGACTGCAGGCGGTAGATACTTTTCCTATTTAGCACTTAAACTCTGGAACAGTCTTCCTACCATTGTCCGGGAACCAGACACACTCTGTCAGTTTAAATCTAGACTAAAACACATCTCTTTAACCTG